>JAGYVD010000010.1:0-1200000 GCA_021209875.1 Rosellinia necatrix
AACCTAACCCTAACCCTAACCCTAACCCTAACCCTAACCCTAACCCTAACCCTAACCCTAACCCTAACCCTAACCCTAACCCTAACCCTAACCCTAACCCTAACCCTAACCCTAACCCTAACCCTAACCCTAACCCTAACCCTAACCCTAACCCTAACCCTAACCCTAACCCTAACCCTAACCCTAACCCTAACCCTAACCCTAACCCTAACCCTAACCCTAACCCTAACCCTAACCCTAACCCTAACCCTAACCCTAGCCCTGGCGCTAGCCCCAGGCAGGCGCTGCACCTTAGCTACTTATAAAACTATAATATATATAAAATTAGAAATTAAAAAATAAGAATAAGTAGAGGTATAAAGTAAAATTATACGTTAAATTTAATATAAACTTATAAAATATAAAATATATATATCTAATTATATAAATAATAATAAATTAAATAAATTATTATTTTATATATAAATTAATATAAAATTTTAGCTTTAATAAATATAAATAATTAATTTAAAAATATTTATTTATAATATAAAATAATTATATAATTAAATAAGATATATATATAAATAAAAATAATTTTTATAAATTATTTTTATTATATAAAATATTAATATTATATTTTATAAAATAAATAAGTTTAAAATATAAATTCTTTTATATTAAATATTTTTTTAAAATATTTATAAATTATTAGTGCAACAATTTTTTTTTTAATAGATATTTTATTTTAATATTTTATATTTAATTTTTATTAACAGCTTTAATCAATATTATAATTAAAAGTTTAATTATATTAATTTTATTTTATTATAAAAGTATTTTAAATATTAAAGTTAAATAAATCCTATATATATTTATATATAAATTTTAAATATTTATATTTTTGATAATTTTATATATATTAAAATAATTATTTTATTTATTAATAATAATGCTAATTTTTTATTTTAATATTAAAAAAAATTATTTAATATTATAATATTTTTTATTTAAATATTTTATTTCAAGTTTATATATATAAAAGCTTAAAATAAAATCTTGTTATTATAATATTAATTTAAATAAATGAATTGTTTTTAATGTTTATATAAATTTTATCATATGTTTAATATAAGATTTAAAAAAATAATTAAATTATATAACTTCATTCTAATTTTTAATTATTTTTTAAGAATTTATTATAGCTAAATATATATATTAAAAATAAATTTAAAGATTTATTTATATAATATTTTATTTATATTTATATTTAAATTATTTTATTATATATGTTAAATAGGCTTTATATATGCGATGCAAATACTGTTTATATATAAAATAAAATATAACTTCTTATTATATAATATTTATTATATTTGATAATTTTATTTAAGTAATTATTACATATAGTATTATTTTAAGTTTTATATAACAATTCTGCTAATATTTAAGCTATTAAAATAACAGCTATAAATAACTATAACTAATTGCTATAGCTTTAATAATATATATATTATAATAAAAAATATAAATATTTATAAATTTTATATTTAAAAATAGTTTTATGTTAAATATTATTAAATTATATTATATATTATTTAATATTATGTCTTTTAAAATGTGTTATATAAAAAATAATTTATATTTATTTTATATATATTAAATATAATAATATAACTTATATTTTTTTATAGCTTGTAATAATAAAATAATTTATATATTTTAAAATATAAGATTATTATAAAGTTTTATTTTAAAATTTTAAAAGTTTAAAACTTTAATGAAATAAAATATTTTAAAAAATATATGAACACTTTTAAAGATTTTAAAATTAAATATATTAATATATATATATATTTAAATTTATTTATTACTTTATAATAAATATAATATTATTATTTTATTATTATATAATATATATAATTAAATTTATTAAACTTTTAATCTATTTATTATAAATTTAATAAAAGTTTTTATTATTAAAAACTATATAATAAAATATATTTAAAAATATATACATTAAAATAATAAATAAAATTTATTTTTAAGAAAATAATAAAATTATTAATAATATATATTTTTTCTATAAAATAGATTATTATTAAAGAATTTTAATAAAATTTAATAATTATATAAAATAAAATATATATCTTTTATATATACTATTTTATATGTTAATAATTTTAAAAAATATTATTTCTATAAAACTTTATTTATTTATTAATTTATTAATAATGTTTATATTTTAAAATATTTAAATCATAAATAAAATTTATATTTAAGAATATTTAAATTATTAATATTTAAATATTAAATTTTATATAATAAATAAAATAAAATCTTAAAAAAAATTTGTTTCTTTTTATATCATGTAAACTTTATATAAAATTGTTTTAATAATAAACTCTTTTTTATTATTATTTATTTATTTTTAATAAATTTATAAACCTGGTTAAAAATAAAACCTATAAATAGCTATATTTTGCTATATATTAATTTATGTTTTAATATTATATATATATAAGTAATAAAAATAATAAAATTTTAAATATAGTTTTGTAATTTTATTTATTAATATAAAAAATAAGCCTAGCTTAAAATAAGTCTAGCTTAAAATAGCTTGTATTATTTTATTTAATCTAATATAAAAACAGCTAATAATATTAAGCTTAGCATTTTTGCTTACTCTAATATAAATATAATATTTATAATATTTAAAACATTATTATTTTAAAATAAAAAAATAAATAAAAATTATAAATTATAAATAATTATTATTAAAAAGTTAAACGTTTTTATTTATAATTTAAAAATAATTTTAAAAATTATATATAAAATTATTTTTTAATAAAAAAACTATAATAAAAATTAAAACATAGTTTAAAATATTATAATTAATATATAAAGTTTTATAATTATTTAATTTTAATTGATTATATATTAAAAATATATTTTAATATTATATAACTTAAACATTTATTATATAATAACATAACTATTTAAAATTATTAAATAAAAACTTTTAGTTTTAAAATTTTAATAATTTAAATCTTTTAAATATTATAATAAAACATAATTTTAATAATAATAAATATTGTTGTAGTTTTTATATATAACAAAAGTTGTAAATTTATATTTTAATAATATAAAGTTTAAATTTTTATATAAAAGAATAATTATATATTGTTTTAAAAAATATTTAGATTAAAATAAATAAAACATTATTATATAATAAAATTTAAAATATTAATTATTAAAAAATCAAGTAAAAAAATTTAATAAAGTTTTATAAATTATAATATTTTATTTAAAATAAATATTAAAAAAAGTCTTTTATAAAAATGTTATAAAATAATTATAAACAATTTAAAAATTAATAAATATTTATTAATATTACTAATAATAAATAGTTTTTATTATTTATTATTTATTTTATATATAAAAATATAATATATAAAATTATAATGTATAAATTTTGTTTTTATATGTTTTAAATATTTTTATATAATTTTATTAATAAATATTTTAAAGTTTATTAAATTATTTAAATTTTTATTTATATATATTATTTATTTATTGAAAATAAAATATTTAAATTTATAATAAAAGAAATATAAAATTATATAATTATTTTATTTTAATTTTAAAATTAAATATTATTAAACTAAAAACTATAAAATTATTTTAACATATTTAATTTATAGCATTAAAATTAAAACATAATAAAATATAAAAATATTAAAAATATTTTTACAAAGTTTTTTTAATATTATTAATAAAATATATAAAAATTAACTGAACAATTATTAAAAGTTTTAATTTATTTTAACATTTTAATATAATATTAAAACTTTAAAATATTTATAAAAACAAAATGTTTATAATTATTATAATTTTTTGTTATAAAATAAAATAATATATATATTACAAAGTTTAATTAATTAAAATTATGTTTATTTATTAATATAAATTAATTATATTTTAAATTTATTTTAAAACTTTTATGCTATTTTTTATTATTATATATATCAAAAAATATATAAACTAAAATATTTTATATATAATAATTTTAATTTTCTATTTTTATTTAACTTGATTATTAAATAAATTGTTATAATTTATTATATAATTATTTAAAAACTTTTAAATTAAATAGCTTATAAAAAATAATATTATATATAATATATTTTAATCTTATTAAATTTTATTATTTATATTAATTTCTTAATATAATTAATATTATAATAATTTAGAAAAAATAAATATAAAATAATGAAAATATATTAAAGTTTATATAATACTCTAATAAAAATAGCAAATTATAAGCTAAATAAAGGACTAGCTATGCTATTTAAACAAAAGCTGGCTAGAAATAGTTAGTAGACTATTTTTATTTTATTTATTACGGGCCCGGCCAGGCCCTGCAGGCCTAGCCTAGCCGGCCTAGCCTAGCCTAGGGTAGGTTTTTTAAACACCCTTATTTGTTTATATTATAAAAAAATATCTTATATTTAATATTATTAGTTATTTTAGTATAAAAGTTAATAAAAAACATAAGTTATTTATTTTAAAATTTTTTTTATTTAAATAAATTAATAAAATTTATAATTTATATTTAAAATTTTTAAATAATTATTATTTATATATATATAATATTATTATATAAAAGTTAAAAATAATTAAGTTGTTTATTATTATATATATAATATATTTATAACATTAATATATTTATTATAAACTAATATATATAAACTAATTATTATTTTTATAAATTAAACTTATTTTTATATTTATATTAAATTAAAATTTTAATAAAGAAAAGTTTTTTTTTATATTTTTTATATAAGTTATTATTTATTATTAAACTTTTAACGTTTTAATTAAAATAAATATGTTATAAATTAATATATTATAAATATAATTATTAATTGTTTTATATTTTATTATATAAATTTTAAAATATAATTATAAATTTAATATTTTAATAATATAAATATTTATATATATTATTAAAATAAGCAAAAATGTTACGTTTAGCACTGTTAGTTGCTTAACTATAAAATTAAATAAAATAGCATAAACTATTTTAAACTAAGTTTATTTAAGCTAAGCTTATTTATTTATATAAGCAAATAAAGTTTTAAAACTATGCTTAAAATTTTATAAGTTTTATAATTAAAATATATTTATTATTATAATATAAACTAAAATATTATAAATACAGCTATTTATAACTTTAAATTTTTAACTATATTTATAATATCTATTAAAAATTAACAATTTATATATAAAAATGTTTTGTTTTATTAAATATAATAAAAATAATAAAACTTAATTTAAAAGCTTTAATATATAATAAATAAAATTAAACAAAAATATTTTTAAAAACGTTTATTATAATTAAATAAAATTTTAAATTAATATTATTTAAAAAATTGTCATAGGCAGTGCTTATAAAGAAGTATTAGCGCACGGGCTGATACGGGCAAACTGCTACACACTTTTATCCCGAACAATTGCCGAATAGCTTGTGAACTAATTATTAAACTTAGACTAGTACAACTAAAACTAACCAGCTTTATAAAACTGCGTTTTACGAGCCATGCACATACTGTTCATAACTTCTGCTACTTAGCTAGAAAATAGATATTATTTGCTACCCTAATAAGTGTACTTTTAAGCATAGCCTATTATAAAAATAAATATTAATTATATAATATATTTAAATATATTTAAACATTTTAATTATAAATATTATAAAATTTATAATTTATTATTTAAATAATATTAATATTAAAATAATTATAATATATTTATAATTAATTTTAAATATTGTTTAAATTTATAAAATAAAACTTATTTTTATAGTTTTTTTATATTTTTTTTATATTTATACTTTTTTTATGTTTATATTTTTTTTTTATATTTATAATTATAAAGTTTTATAAATATTAAAATTATATATAAATATATTTATTTAATATTTATATGTTATATTATTTTTAGGTTTAATTTGTTATAATTATTTAAATAATAACAAATTTTTAATAAATTAAATAAAATATATTAATTTACTTAAAAAATTAATATAATTTATATAAAATCTATAATTTATTATATTTTTATAGCTTTAGTTAGCTTTATTTTTATATTTTGTATTTATAATATAATTTTTTATTTTTAGCGTTTTAGCTAATAAAATTAATTTATACTTTTTATTTAATTTATTAAATTTATTAAATTCATTCTATTTACTGTATTTATTTAATTTATTTAATTTATTGAATTTATTTAATTTATTGAATGCATCAAATTTATTTAATTTATTTAATTTATTAAATTTATTGCATTTATTGTATTTATTTAATTTATTTAATTTGTTTAATTTATTTAATTGATTGAATTTATTTAATTTATTGCATTTATTTAATTTATTGAATTTATTTAATTAATTTAATTTATTTAATTTATTTAATTTATTGAATTTATTTAATTTATTTAATTTATTTAATTTATTTAATTTATTTAATTTATTTAATTTATTTAATTTATTTAATTTATTTAATTTATTTAATTTATTTAATTTATTTAATTTATATATACAGAGCAGCTTTTAACTAGCAGTAATTACTATATATAATTAGCTGTTTTAATAAGCTGTATTTTTATAGGCCTGTAGTTATTTAAAATATTAATATATTACCGGCTGTTTTTATTAAATATATGCTTGTAGGTTTAACTAGCAGAAATATTAATCTATAACCGGCTGTTTTTATTAAATATAGTTTTATAAGTAAATAACAAGCAGAAATACTAATATATAACCTGCTGTTTTTATTAAATATAGTTTTATAAATAAATAATAAGCAGAGTTAGCTATATATAACCAGCTCTTTTTATTTAATATAGTACTACAGGCTTATAATTAGCAGAAATAATAATATATAATTAGCTGTTTTTATTAAATATAATATTATAAGCTTGTTATTAATAAAAATAATAATATATAATAAACTGTTTTAATAAAATATAGTTTTATAAGTTTATTATTAGCAAAAATAATAATATATAACCGGCTGTTTTTATTAAATATAGCTCTGCAGGTTTATAACTAGCAGAAATAATAACATATAACTTAAGCTTTTAATTAGCCGGGCTTTTTTATATAATAAAAAATTAATAAAACTTTAATGAAATTAATAGCTAATAATAATAATAACTTTAATTTAAAAGCAAAAATAATTTAACGCCTGCTTTAAACAAGCTTTTAATTATATTAAATTATAAAAATAAAAAATATAAAATATAAAAAATAAAAAAATTATTAAAAAATAAAATATAATTAAAGCTTAAATTTAATATTAATTTTTAAAAATTAAAATATATATATAATTAATATTTAAAATATAATAATTAAACTTATAAATAGTTTTTTTAATTTAAAATTTTTAATAGTTATATAAAAATTATTTATAAAATAATAAAAGTTTAATATTAATTTATTTTATTATATATATATAAAATTAAACATTAAAAAACCAAATTAATTTTAATATATATTAATTTTTAAATATTATTATATAATATATATATAAATATAATTTATATTATATTTATAAAAAAATTTTTTATAAATTTAATTTTATAAAATTTTATAAAAACTTATAAAGTTTAATTTATTATTTTATTATATTAATATTTATAAATTATATATTTTTATTTTTTATTTTAATAAAATATATTAAATATTTTTAAATTAATATAAAATTATTTTTAATATAGGTTTTATGTTTTATTTTAATTAAAAACGTTTAAAATTATAGTTTTTAAACATTTTATTTTTTTTATATTATTTTAAAATAAATTTTAATAATAAATTTAAATAATTAATTATAAAATAAAAATTAATATTAATAATTATTTTATTAAAATTTTAAATATTTATAAATAATAAATTTTATATTTATTAAATTAATATTTTTATTTAATTATTTATAATATAATATTAAACTTTTATTTTTTATATAAAAATTAATTTATATTATATATTATAATATATTTTATAAAATTATTTAATAAAATTTATATATAAAATAATATAAAATTATATATTTTTAATTTTATTAAATATTTAAATTTAATTTTTATATAATTTTAAAAAATATTATATAAAAAATATTTTTATAATATTATAATAATAATTATAAATAATTTATTTTATAAATAAATAATAAAGTTTTTAAAAAAGCTTATATTAATTAAACTAACGGTTTATATATTATTAGATTAAATATGTTATATAAGCTACAGCTAGCAATAAATAACTTACAGCTATTTCTGCAGAAGTTAATTTTAAACTTACTAAAATTTTTATTTAATAAAAAATTAACAAAGCATTTTTTTTTATTTTTATATTAATTTTTTAAAATAATATATTTATATAACTAATAGATTTTATTATTAAACTAAACTAAACTAATATTATTTTTAAACTTTTCGAAGTTAAAAATTTTATTTATAATTAAAGATTTAAACGCGTATGTTTTAATCTAGCTATAATTAAATAATTAATATAAATAAAACGTTATTTTAGCAACTATTTTTTTATATAAACTATATATTTTACTAAAGCTTATAAATAAATAGTCGCTAAAAATATTTAATAGTTTATTTTTATATTTTAAAATTATTATTATTAAAGTTATATATTTAAACATGCTTAACAACTAAAATATATTTAAATTTATAAATATAACAAATTATTTATTTTTATTTCTTATTAAAAAAACGCTAATAAACGTGTTTATTAAACAACTATAAATATATATATTATAATTAAAAGTTAAAATTTTTTAAAAATAGCTTTATTATTTTATTTTTTATATATATAGTTTATTTTATATTATTTTTATAGCTTTTAAATTATAAATCGATAAACTAAAAGCAACAGCCGATAATATTTATATATAAAAACTATTTAAATATATTATATATATATTTAAACATTTTTTAATAATATATTTAATTTTTTAAGCTTATAATAATATTATATTATTATATTTTATTATATATATTAAGCTTAAATATAAGCAATTTTAAAAAACTTTAGCAGAATATTTTAAATTAATATAATTTTTATTTAAAAATATATTGCTGCTAAAATAATTTAGCTTAAATTAAAAACTATTAATTATTTTTAAAATATTAAAAATAAATTAACGTTTTAATTAATATTTTATATAAAAATATAAAAACTATAAAAATATTTTTTAATTTAGTTTTAAAGTTAATTAAACAGGTTTAAAAGTTTTAAACTTTTAAAACATTAATATTAAATTTTTAATAATATAAAATTTAAAACTATAGCCGATTAAAAATAATATTAAAGCTAATAAAACTATAAATCGGTTATTTAAAATAAAGCCTGCTAATAAAATAAAAATAAAGCTGCTATATTAACTAATGTTTAAATAACTAGCATATAAAATATAACTATAAATATTTTAAATAAATCAAATATTATAACTATTATATTTTTTTATATGTTTTATTAAACAAAACTTTTTAAAAAATAATAATTTAAAACTTTTATTAAATATTAAAACAATTTTTATAAGCGTTATAATAATAAAAATAAAAATAATAACTACTGTTATAATAAAAACTATAATAATAACAATTTATTTAATTTTTTAGTTTAAATAGTTTTAATAATAATAAATATAGTTATGCTATATTAAATTAATAAAAATAGTTTATATTAAATATAGCAGCTAAAATAAAAAAAGTATATATAAAATTAAATAAAATAATATTAATATTTTTAACTTAAAATAAAAAACCCCGATAATAAAAATATATAACCGGCAGAAAAATATAATTTATATAAACGTTTATTTTTTATTAATCGTATTAAATTATTACTAAAAACAAAAATATTTAAGCTTTAAACGTTTAATAAATAATTAATTTATTTAATTATTTATTAGCTAAATTAGTTTTATTATAATAAAACAGCAAAATTTATACAAGCAATTAACATATATAAAAAAAGCAGGCTTAAATATATTATTTAAAAACTATAAAAAAATTTAAAACATAAGCCGGTAAAACGTTTTAAAAGTTTATAAAAAAAACTTATTTTAAAAATATTATAAAAATCAAAACATATTTTTTAATTTATTTAACGTTAAATATAATATATTAAAGCTATAAAAACGTTATAAAAAATAATAAAAACTAATATAAAATTATAAAAATATTTACAACTAATAAAAAATATAATTTTAAATTATATTTAATTTTTAAATTAAAAAAACTTTAGCTGATTATATACGTAAAATAAAAATAGCTAATATAAGCTAAAATATAAAGCTAAAAAATATATTTAAATATTAAATTAAAAATAATATTAGTAAATCTAGTATTAGCTATTAAAATAATTTATTAAAAAGTTATAATTATCGATTTAATTAAAAAATATTAATTAAATAATAAATATTTTAAAAATTAAAGCTAGAACAGCTGTAAACGTAGTTATAAATAATATTAAAGCTAAAATAAACGTTATAATAATTAAAATAATAGCTGTAAAAAAGCTGCAAGCGTTAGAACTAAAATTATAATAATTATTAAAAAACAGAAAAAATAATTAAAAACTAAAAATTATAATTAAAAATATAACTAAAAATATAACTATAATTATAATTAAAATTAAAATCGTAAATATTTAAATTATAAAAATTATAATTAAAATTAAAAAAACAACTAGCGTTTATTTTATATATATTTTATAAATAATAATATAAATAAATAAAAACTAAATAAAATAACAATAAAAAACGCGTTTTTTTTATTTAATATTAGATTTAGTTTTTATTTATTATTAATATTATTAAATTTATAAATTAAAAACTATTTTAAAATTATATATAAAAAATATAACTTTTATATTAAATTAGAAAAATTATAACATTTTTTTAATTATATATAAAAACATATTTATAAGTACTGCTTTTAAAAACTATTTTTATATAATTAATTTTTAAATATCTATAAAATTGCGCTAAAACTAAAAATAAAACTATTAAATAAACTAAAGCTAAAAATAAAACTATTAAATAAAAAAAAATAAATTATAACGTGTTAAAAATACGCTTTAATATAATATATAAAATAGCTAATAATATTTTTAATTATAAAATTTTATAATTAAAACGTTAAATATTAATAATAAATATAATAAAACTTTTAATTAAATTATATATATCTGCGGATTAATATTAAGCTGTTTTTAATTAAATAAAACTAATAAATTTACGTTGATTTAAATATTAAAAAATTATTATTAGTAAATTTTTTTAAACATTTTAATATATAAAACTGCTTTTAATTAAATTAAGTTTATTATTTTAAAAAATAAATTAGTTAAACTTAAAAAGCTAAGTTTATTTTTATATTAAAAAATAAATAGAACTAAAAAGTTAAAATATTTAAATATATAAAAAAAATAAATAATAAAAATTATTTAAAACTAAAAATATTATTTAATAATAATTTTTATATTTATATAAAGCTATAATTAATTATAAATCGAAAATATTTATTTGCTAGGCTAAAAAATAAATAAATTTATAGTTTTATTTAATATATTTATTTATAATTATAAATATATATAAAAGTTATTAGTTAAAAAACATAAAACTATAAAATAAAAAAAGCTTATTTTATAATAAAATATAAACTTTTATTAAATAATAAAAGCTTTTATTTTATAGTTATATATAAAAACAGTATATATAATATAATTAATATTAAAACTTTTAAAATAGTATTAATAGTAAATATTTTAATAAAAACTGTTAAAATTTATAAAAATATTAAACTAAATTAAATTTAAAAAATAAAAATAACAGAGTATATATAAGCTTTTAAAATTAACAATAATAATTTTTATAGTTATAGCTACTGTTTTATTATTAACAGGAACAGCTTTAACTAAAACTAATAAATAACTTTTAATAAATATAATTATTATAATTAATATAAAGTTTAATTTAAATCTTTTGTTAATTATAATCATAATTAATATAATATTAAATATAAAAATAATTATATATTTAAATAAAATAAATTACGCGTTAAACTTTATAATAACTTTTATAATAAACATATAAATAATTAATTTGTTTAATATTATATAAAAAATATTAAACGTAAAATAATACGTTTAAATATATTAATAAAAAGTATTTTTTTATAAACGTTATATTTAATATAATAATTAATTTAAAAGTTTTAAAAACTTTAAGCTAAACTTTTAATACTAAAAATAAACTTAAAGTTAAAAATATGTATTTTTTTAAATATTAAAAACCAGGCAACTTTTTAAAACTATTATTAAAAAATATTTATATATACGCTAAAAAACGTTTAAAGCTTTTTAATTTATTAAAATAATTATATTTTATAATATTTAAATAAATCATGAAAAAATAAATATTTTATAAAAAAACAACTTAAAATATTTTTATTAATCATTAATAAAAAACTAAATTAAATTTAAAACAGTACTTTTTAATAAATAAAATATAAAAGTATTAAACAATATTTATAACAAGCTATATAAAATAAATTAATTATAATAAATAAATAAACTAATATTTTTTATTTATTTTGTTTTTATTATATAATAAAAATATATAAAGTTAATAAAAGCTAAATAGTAGTTAATTTTTAATAATTTAATAAAATAATAGTTTTAAACAATTATTTATTATTTTTATAAAATAAAATAATTAAAAGTTTATTAAATAAAAATATATTATAATTATTAACGCGACGGATTTTTTATTAATTTTAATATATTTTAAATTTAAAAATATATTTATAATAATTAGTTTTGCAGCTTAAAACGATTTAACGTAATATTAATAAAATATAATAATTTTTAGTATATATATAAAAATATATAAACTAACTGTTATATAAATATATATATTATTATTAATATTTTATTAATAACGTTATTATATATTTTAATAGTTATAAAAATTATTTTAAATATTTTAAAATAATTTTTATATTGTTTTACGAAAAAATATTATAATATTTTTTATAAAATTTTTATTAGCTATTTATTTATAAAGCTTTTTAAATTTTATATAAACGCTTTAAAATTATTAATTATTATTAAGCAAATATAAGCATTTTAATAATTAGCTTTTTAAAACGTTATAAGCTTTTAAAAAATATTTTAAAACCAACGGATTTTTTATAATTTAATTTTATATTATATTTAATTAATAAAACTATTATAAAATTAAAAATTAAATTATTAGCGAAAAACATAAAAAAAAAAATTTTAAACAAAAAAATATATTTATTACGTTTATAATATATATTATAAATTAATAAAAGTAAAAATAGCTTTATTTAAAGCTATTTAAAATATTATTTGCTATAAAACAATTTTATAATATTATAATTTAAAAAACTGTTTTTTTATAAATAAATAAAGCTAAAAATATAGTTTTAAAGTTATATTATTTTATATAAACAAAAATATAATTAAAAGCTTAAAAGCTTAATTTTATTAATATAAATAAAACTAATTATATATTTAAATTATAATTTATTATAAGCTAAAACTAAATATAAACTATTTAAATTAAAAATAGCTTGTTTTATTTAAGCTATTAAAAATTATAAATAATAATCTAATTTAATAAAAATAACGTAATTATATTTATAAACTATTTAATAATTAAAAATATAATTAATTAAATATTATTAAATATAGCTGCTATAAATTATATAAATATTTAATTAATTAATTTTTTAATATATTTTTCTAATATAAATTTTAAATATATTATTTATTAAAAAATTAAACTATATATTAAATATATTAAATAAATTTAAATTAATATAAAACGTTATAAATAAAATAAACAAATTATAAAAATTAAAAAACTAGTAATATTAAACTTAATATAAAACATAATAAAATATATAACAGAAGTAATAATAAATAATAAATAAAAATAAAATTTAAAAAATTATTAAATTAACATATAATATAATAAAATAATAAACAAGCTAAATATTTTAAAATTTTATTAAAACAATAAAAACGTTATAACATTTTTAAACTTAAACATTTTTTTTATTATAAATAGTTTAATTTATAATTAATATTATAAAATAAAACGATTATATATTTTATATAATATAATTAAATAAATATTTAAAACTATATATAATAATAAATATTACGCTAGTTTAAAAAATAATAAAAATTTTAAAAGTTTTTATTTATTATAAATCTTAATTAATTAAAAATATATTAAATACTGTTTAAATTATAATTTTAATTATATAAACCGATTTAAACTAATAAAAAGCTTTAAATTAATACGTTTAAAAATATATTGTTTATATAAATAATAATAATTAATTTTATATTAAAACTATTTTTAATAAATATTAAAAGTATTTTATAATAATTAATAAATAAAAAATATTATAATATATATATTTTATATAATAACTATGTTATATTATATATTTAAATAAAGCCTGTTTATTTTTAAAAATAAAAATATATAATTAAAAATTAAACTAATATATTTATAAAATAATTATTAATAAACGATTAAAGAATTTTAAAAATATTATTTCGGACTAAAACTAAAAGTTTATATTTAACTTTTAAAAAAAATATAAAAGCTTTAAATATAAAACTATTAATAATTATAACATATTATTTTTAAAATAATAAATTATTAAAAAAAAAACTAAATAATTAAATTAACAATATATTATTATAACTTTAAAAATTTTAAATTTAATTAAATTAATTTATATTTAATATTATAATAAAACTTTAATATTATATAGTTATAAACAATATAATTTATTTTATATAAACAGTTATTTAAATTTAAATTATTAAAACTTTTAAATTTTATTATTAATTAATTTAATTAATTAAACATAAAATAAATAAAAACTTTAAAAACTATTTTAAATAAAACGTTAAATTAATAATAAATTTTATTATAATATAAAATAAAAATATTATAATAATAAATATTATATATTATAATTTATTTTTAATAAAAAATACTGTTATATTTATATAATAAATATTATTTATTAAATAAACTTTTAAAAAATATTTATAATAACACGTAAAACTATAAATAATAAAAAAAATTAAAGATTTAACTTATGAATTAAATTTTTAAAACATTATAAAATTTATTTAATAATATTAGTAGCTTGTTTAAAACATATATATAATTAAAATAATTTTTTAAACAAATTAAATTAATACCTGGGCTAATAAAAGCTAATTAATATAAATATTTAAATAGTAATAATAAAAAATATATAAAATTAAATAAATTTTTAAATATTACGTTAATAAAAAAAATAAATTTAATTATTTAATTAAATAATAAAGCTAAAAATATAAATATAATTAATAATATATTAAAATTAATTATATTATTTAAAAAATAATAAATAATTATTAAAAAAAACAGCTTTTGCTTTAAAAAAAAAAAAATTAAGCGTAAAAACAGCTTTATAAAACAATCTAATATATTATTAAAAATAATAGCTGTTTTTTGTTTGCCAGCATTTTAATAAAATTTTAAAAAGCTTATATTAATTAAGCTAACAGCTTATATATTATTAAATTAAATAAATTATATAAGCTATAGCTAATAATAAATAATTTATAGCTACTTTTATAAAAATTAATTTTAAACTTATGAGAATTTTTATTTAATAAAAAATTAATAAAATATTTTTTTTATTTTTATATTAATTTTTTAATAAAACTTTATTAAAATTAAAACAAATAAAATATTTTTAAAATTAAAATATTAATTTTATATAAAAAATATAATATATAAATATTATAATAAAATAAATAGTTTTAATAAAAAGCTAATAATTATAACTTAAATATTATAATAAGCTTTATAACTAAATTTATTAATATTAAAATAAGCAGTCGGGCTTATATAAGCTTAATTTATTTAAATAAATTAATTATAAAACAAAAAATATAATTTTTTTTAATTATATGTATAAACTAGCTTGTTTAATTATTTTTATATAATATAACCTAATTAAATAAATTTTATTATAAGCTTAAAATAATTTATTTATATTAATTATTTAGTTATAATTTTATAGTTTTTATTTAATTTATTTATTTTTTATAATAATAAATTTATTATATATTATTTATTTAATAATATTTTATTAATTTTTTTAAAATTATATTAATAAATATTTTGAAAATTAATATATTATTTAAATTTTTTGTTTTAATTTTATAATATAATTTTATTAATTTTATAAATTATATAATTATTAAAATTAATATTAAATAAAGTAATAATTTTAAATATATTTTAAAATTTAAACTTTTAAAATATTTAATTTATAAAATTAATAATAATATATAATATTATATTATAAATATTTAATAAAATTGTTTTATAAAATTTTTATTTATTTATATAAAATATAAATAATTAATTAAAATATTATTTAAAGTTTTTAATTTATTTTATAATTTTAATATAATAATAATATTGTTTAATATTTAATAAATAAATATAAAAATTATAATTATATTTATAATTTTATTATAAAATAAAATTAAATATATTATTTTAATTTTTATTATTTAATATTTTTAATTTATTTATATAAATTAAAAATATTTTTATTTAATTTTAAAATTTAATATTGTTTTTTATTTTTAAAAATATTAATAATATAATTATTTATAATAGTATAATTTAAATTAAATTAATTATAAAATGAATTTTAAAAATTTGTTTTAAATAAATTATTTAATATATATATATAAAAAAACGTTTATATAAGCTTTTTAACTAAAATATTATAACTTATAGCTATATATATAATTTAATTAAGCTTAGTTTTATATATATAAGCTTTTGTTTATATTTAAATAAACTTTAGTTTAATTTAAATATATTAAAACTTTATTTTTTATAATATATTTAATTTATTAAATTATTTATAATATATTTAATTAAAATATAAATTAATTTATAAAAAAGTTTTATTTATTAAAATATAATAATATTTTAAAAATATTTAAAATAAAGAATTTAATTTAAAAAAAGTTTTATTTAATATAATAAATTATAAATATTTATATATATTAATTATATAATTAAAATAATTTTAAAATTATTTTTAGTTTATATATATAATATTTATATTTATAGTATTAAAATTATATTTTGTATATAAATATTTTTTTTAAAAAATTTATAAAATAAAAATTTTTAATTTAATTATTAAATTATTTTATATTATTATAATTATATAATTATTTAAAAATTTTAAAGCCATAATTTTTAAACTATATATAATTTATTTAAATATTAATATATTTAATATATTAATATAGTTTATAAAAAAATTATATTTATTATAATATTTATAATTATAATTATTAAAATAATTTAATTAAATTTAAATATTAAAAAAACTATATATAATATTATTAATTATAATTTTTATTTATATATTTTTTAAATATTTATGATATAATATATTTATTATTTTTATTATTTAATATTTATATTTATTTAATTATAAAACTAAATAAAATTAATTAATAAATTAATAAAATAAAAATTAATAATTATTATTATAATTATAAAATATAATATTTTTAAATTAAAAGCTTATATTTTATTAAAATAAATAAATTAAAAATAAATTATTTAAATTATAACTAATATTATATAGTTTTTAATTATTTTTAAAAATATTATATTTAAATTTTTTTTTTTTATTTAATAAAAAATTAATAAAAACTTTTTTATTATTTTTTTTTTTTATATTTTATAATAATTTTAAAAAATAATAAAATTATTTTAATAAATTTAAAATATTTTAAATTAAATTTAAATAAAATTTTAAATTATTTTATATTATTTTATTTTAATATTTAATTATAATATATTTTTATTAAAAATAAAATTTTATTTAAATATTATTAAATTATATATATTAATATAAAATTATTATTATAAAATTATTTAAATAAAATATTATAATTAAATATTTTATTATAAAAAATATTAAATTTATTAAATTAATTAAATAAAATTAAATTTTAAATATTTTTATAAAATAAAAATAAATAAATTTATAAATTTTTTTATATTTTTAAAAATATTTTTATAAAAATAAATATTTATAATATATTTTTAATATTATATAAATTTTTATTAAATTAAATTAATAATTTATATTTTTTAAAAAAAAAAATTTTAAATATTATTAAATAATATATTTTATTTTAATTTATTAATTTTAAAAATTTAAAATTATATATTAATATTAATTATATAAAATTATAATTATTAATTAAAATATTTTTTAAATTATAAAATAAATTTTTTTTTATATTTTATTATTATTAAATAAGTTTTATATATATAATATATTTATTATTTATAAATAAAATAAAATATAATTTTTATTATATAATATTTATTATATTTAAAAATTTTATTTAAATAATTATTATATATAATATTATTTTAAATTTTATATAAAAATTTTATTAATATATAATTTATTAAAATAATAATAATAATATAATTTATTTTATATATAAAATATATATATTATATATTTATATAAAATATATATATATATAATAATTATAAATAATTATAATTAATTATTATAGTTTTAATAATTATAATTATTATAAAAATTATTTTTAAATATATATATTTTTTAATTTTAATATTTATACATATGAAAAATAAAAATAAAAATATATTATATTTAAAAATTTAATTATTTATATTATTAAAACTATAGTAATTAATTATAATTATTTATAACTATTATATATATATATATTTTATATAAGCATATAATATATATATTATATATATATATATAATATATATATTTTATATATAAAATAAACTATATTATTTTTATTATTTTAATTAATTATATATTAATAGAATTTTTATATAAAATTTAAAATAATATTATATGTAATAATTATTTAAATAAAATTATTAAATATAATAAATATTATATAATAAAAATTATATTTTATTTTATATATAAATAAGATATATATTATATATATAAAGCTTATTTAATATATATTATAATTTTAATATATTTTAAAATATTTTAAATTATTTAAATTATTTTATAAATAATAAAATTTAATATAATTTTATAAAAATATTTTAAAAATATATTAAAATAATATTAATAATTTAAAATAATTTAAAATTAAATTAAAAATTTATATTATAAAATTTTTAAAATAAAAATATATATAAATAAAATATAAATTTAATATTATATTTATAAATATTATATATATTATATAAAAATAATATTTTTAATTATTTTATTATATAATTTATTTTATAAAATAAAAGTTTTTAATAAATTTAATTATATATATTAAATATTTTAAAAATATTATTATATTTTTAATTATTAATTTATTTTTATATAAATTAATTTTATTTTATTTTAATTATAAAATTAATAATATAATATATTTTAATTTATATAAATATTTTAAAACTAAAATTTTTATTTTTTATTAAAATAATATTTATATTAAAATAATTATAAAATAATTATTATTTATTATATTTTTTTAATATTTATAATATTAATATTATTTTTAAATATTTTTATATTTTATATTTATTATTATAAAACTTTATTTTAAATTAAATTTTCTTTTTATTTATATTTTTATATTTATTTATATTTATATAAAGTTTTAAATATTTATTATAGATTTTTTATAAATTTTTTAATTTTAAAATTAAAAATATTAATTTAATTTATTAAATTTTATATATTTATTTAATTATTTTTTAATTTTAATTAGTTTTTTTTATATATTTTATTTAAACTTTTTTTTATTTAATATATTTTTTAATTTATTTTATTTAATATATTTAATTTATTTTATTTATTTTATTTATTTTATTTATTTTATTTATTTTATTTATTTTATTTATTTTATTTATTTTATTTATTTTATTTATTTTATTTATTTTATTTATTTTATTTATTTTATTTATTTTATTTATTTTATTTATTTTATTTATTTTATTTATTTTATTTATTTTATTTATTTTATTTATTTTATTTATTTTATTTATTTTATTTATTTTATTTATTTTATTTATTTTATTTATTTTATTTATTTTATTTATTTTATTTATTTTATTTATTTTATTTATTTTATTTATTTTATTTATTTTATTTATTTTATTTATTTTATTTATTTTATTTATATTATTTATATTATATATAATATTTTATTAATAAAATTTATTTAAGCTTTTTTATTTAATTTTTATTTTTTTTATATTTAAACATTATTAAATTTTATTTTAATTATTATTATTATAACTATTATATTTAATAAAATAATTTAATCTTTAATATTTTAATATTTTAATATTTTAATTTATATATTAATAATTTTTTATAAATATATTTTTTTTTATATTTATAACAATTTTTTAAAATATTTTATAAAAATCTTATTATTTTATTATTATAAAATTTTATATTTTAAACTAAAAAACTTTTAAAAACTATATTAACTTTTTAACTACTTTTTTATTTTTTTTATTATCCCGCGCTATAAATTTATTAGCTAAGCTATAAAAAGTTCTCTGCTTATTAAAACAATTATTTAGCAGTTAATTTAATAGTTTTTTATAAGCAAATTAATATAAGACCGTTTAAACTATAATATTTAAATAATTTATTAAGTTTATAAAGCCTAGCTTATATATATTTCCAAGCTTTTATTGTGTATAGGTTATTTGTAGTAGTATTTTAGACTATAATATTTTTAATAATAAACAAGCCGTTAAAAAAGCTAGTTGACCTTGGTATATGCTATATTAGTCTGTTAATACTAAGCTACTTAATAAATTGTAAAGGTTTTAAGATTAGAAAACATAGGATTTATTAATTAAAAACGGGGTAGCGGTTTAGTTGTTAAAGCCTGGGCTGTTTAGAAATATTTTGTTAGTAGTAAGGTTTACTAGGGGTAGTGTGGTTAAGTCTGTAAAAGTGTGATGTAGAATTAAGGAAGGAAGGGCTTCTGGTCCCTGCGGGACCAGAAGCCTTAGGCTAGTACCTTATCTAATCTACACAATCCTTATCTAGCTAGCTACGCTAGCTAGATAAGGAGCCCCCCTCTTCCTGACTGTGTCAGTTAGTTATAAAAAATAAGCAGGAAAACGCGTATTTATAAACTAGCATAACTTCCGAAAGGGCGTAAGATTTTGTATAAAGCAGCGTTATTATATAAGTGATAAATTAAAGTGCTATAGACTAGTTAACGCGTAAAACAGCAGATCTGTATAGCTTACTTATATAATTATAATGCTGGGATTATAAAATGAAGCGTTATCGCGGTTGTAAAGTGTTGTAGAACTAGTTAAAAACAGCTTAAAAACGCTAATTAATACAGAAACAGCTAAAAACTCGGTTAAAGTTAATGTTATAATCGGAATAGTAGTAAAAGTTAAAAGGGCTAGAATTAATTAAAATAATATTTGTATTATTATTATTAATAGTTTAATAAATCCGCGGGTTTAAAAGTAGTTATATTTTTTTATATAATTTAAATATAAAAATATAAGCAGAGATAATTATATAAATATTAGCTATTATATAAGTTATTACTTTAGTTATTACTTTTGTTTTATATTGAAGCTAACATTTTTTATTTTAAAATAAGTGTAGTTTATTTATATGTTAAAACAGCTTAAAACAGCTTTTTAAATAGTCCGAAATAAAAAAAAAAATCAACATATCTGTTAAAAAATTATAAAGTAAATAAATAAGCATGTTTTAAGCCGTAAAAAAAGTGTTATAGCTGTATTTAAAGCTTAATAAAGTTAACAATTAATTTTTAAACTTTTTAAAACTTAAAAAGATCCTAAAAGTCTTTATATATATTTATTTTTAGCCGGGTTATTATTAAACCTGATATTATATGTAGGCAGAAAGCAAATACTTAAATATGTTTAAATATTTATATTTTAAAGCTGGTTTATAAACTAAAAAGTATATATAAGCAGAAAGCAAATATTTAAACATATTTAAATATTTATATTTTAAAGCCGGTTTATAACTTAAAAAATATATATAAACAGAAAGCAAATATTTAAATATGTTTAAATATTTATATTTTAAAGCTGGTTTATAAACTAAAAAATATATATAAGCAAAAAGCAAATATTTAAACATGTTTAAATATTTATATTCTAAAGCCGGTTTACGACTTAAAAAATATATATAAGCAGAAAATAAATTCTTAAACGTGTTTAAATATTTATATTTTAAAGCTAGTTTATAAATTAAAAAATATATATAAGCAGAAAATAAATATTTAGACGTGTTTAAATATTTATATTTTAAAGCCGGTTTATAACTTAAAAAATATATATAAGCAAAAAATAAATATTTAAACATGTTTAAATATTTATATTTTAAAGCCAGTTTACGACTTAAAAAGTATATATAAATAAAAAACAAATATTTAAACACGTTTAAATATTTATATTTTAGAGCCGGTTTACAACTTAAAAAATATATATAAGCAAAAAGCAAATATTTAAATATATTTAAATATTTATATTCTAAAGCCGGTCTACAACCTAAAAAGTATATATAAGCAGAAAATAAATATTTAAACACGTTTAAGTATTTATATTTTAGAGCTGGTCTATAATTTAAAAGGTATATATAAGCAAAAAGCAAATATTTAAACGTGTTTAAGTATTTATATTTTAAAGCTGGTTTATAACTTAAAAAATATATATAAGCAGAAAGCAAATATTTAAATATGTTTAAATATTTGTTTTTTATAACAGGTTTATAATTTTAAAAATAAATATATAAGCATTATTTTAATATAAATATTATTTAAATAGAAGTTATTTTATTGCAGTAATATATGTTTTTATATATATTAGTTAGTTAAAGCTGCATTAAGTTAGCTTTAGCGTGTGCAGGCGTAAAGAATTATTACTAGAGCTATTTATAAAAAAAAATATTTTAAGCGTTATATAATAAGTTTAAGTAGCGTTAATTATTAGTTATAGTGTTGCTTTTTTTGTTAAGTTGTAGGCGTTATAGGCGTTATAGGCGTTATTTTTCTTGTCGGGGTTGCAAGCGTCGCTTTTTTTATCAGGGTTATAAATGTTATTTTTTTTGTTAAGGTTATATATTTAACTGCTAGTAACCGCAGAACTGTTATTTAAATATAAAAAGGTTTCTGTTTTAATTAATAAAGCCTGGGGCAGTATAGGATCGGCAGGATATTTATTATTAGATAAATATAGGCTGTTTGCAGCATTTACGAGGTGTTTATCAACTGTGTTATTAGGGGGGAAGCGGCTGCGGCCGGTGGTTAGAGTACCGCGTGTTTATTTTTATATATAAAGGATATGTAAGGCCTGTTGTTATTATTAGTTATATATACGTTAAATATAATATACGGCGTTATAGATTTATAATTATTAGATTTACTACTATTAAATTAATAGCTAGTTAAACTAAAAATATTACTTAAAATAAATAATAAAAATAGTTAAGCTTAAGACTAGGTTGTATATTTATAGCGTGGCTGCGTATTTAAATTAAAAGAAAGTAAAGTTGTAATATTTAATTAAAATATATAAAATTTTAGAAAGCTTTTAATATGTTTGGTTAACTAAATAAATAATAATATAAAAAAAATGCAAGCTTAGCTTTTAAAGTAGGAGAGTTTTTGTTAGCAGAAAAAAGCCAGGTATAATATTAATATTAATAAAAAGAATTTGCTAAATAGGAAATTTATTTAAGTAAAATTAAATATGGAGTAAAAGCAGTTTATTTATATAAGTTAGTTTATGTATGCTAAACAGATAATTTATGCTGTTTGTTTTTAATGCATGCTTATGTTATATAGTTATTTATAACTATTTATAATAATAATCGCAGCTTTATAAAATATTAATAAGCAGAAATAATTTAATATATAATTAATAAAAAAGGTGTAATATATTTTATTAAGCTAGCAGGAACAACTTAAAATAATTAGTAAAAAAAGTGTAATATATTTTATTAAGCTAGCAGGAACAACTTAAAATAATTAGTAAAGAAAGTATAATATTTTTTATTAAGCTAGCAGAAATAACTTAAAATAATTAGTAAAAAAGGTATAATATTTAAAACTTATTAATATTTAAAAATAAGCAAAAATAACGCTTAAATAAAAAAGTATAATTAAGTTATATAATTAGCAAATGTAAAAAAAAAAAAAATTCAGCAGAAAAGTATGACTAAGTTATATAATTAGCAGGTGTAAAAAAAAAAAATCAAACTAGAAAGCACGATTAAGTTATAAAACTAGCAGGTATTAATAATTTTTATTTATAAATAATTTTCTTGTTTTTGAAATTTTTAATTTTTTTAATTTTTTTATTAAAACTTTTCTTATAATATTTTTTTATTACTAGTAATAAGTTTTTTGTTTTATTAAACAATAGTTGCTTTTTAAGTAAGTTTTTAGTTTTATATAATTAAAATAATATTTAATTAATTTTAGTATAGTTTATTTAAGTTAATATTATCTGTTATTTTTAAAGTTAGTTTTTTTAGCCGCTTTTTTATTACTTTTATTTTTGCCCGCTGCTTTTTTTATTATTTTTTATAATATTTAACCAAACTATTTTTAAAAAGCTATAGTTATTTTTAAAGCCGCCGAGGTAATAAACTTTTTAATAACATCTGCGCAAGTAGCAAGGCCTTTAGTAACTAGGTATTTAAACTGGGGGCTTTGTTATTTGCGCGGCTATTAAAGCTTTAAAAGCTGTCTAGGCTATAAGCTTTTTTATAACATTTGCGCGGGTAGCAAGGCTTTTAATAACTAGGCATTTAAACTAAAGGCTTTATTACCTGCGCAGCTACTAAAGCTTTAAAAGCTATCCAGGTTATAAGCCTTTTTATAATATTTGCGCAGGTAGCGAGGCTTTTAATAACTAAGCATTTAAACTTAAAGTTTTATTACTCTGTATAGCTATAAAAAATATTAAATCTGCTAAAGCAATAAGCTTTTTAATAACATCTGCTAAAGCAATAAACTTTTTTATAACATCTGCTGAAGTAATAAGCTTTTTAATAACATTTATGCGGGCAGCAAGGCTTTTAGTAACCAGGCATTTAAACTTAAAGCTTTATTACCCCGCGCGGCTGTAAAAAATGCTAAAGCTGTTAAAGCTATATATTTTTTAATAATATTTTTTGTTAGCTTGTTTTATATTTAAGTAGTAAAGCCTTTGGTAATTAAGCATTTAAACTAAAGCTTTGCTATTTTATAGCTTTTTTAAACTTTAGTAATAAAAAGGTTATTAAGTAATAAAAATTATAATTATTAAATATATAAACTAAAAACTATATATTTTTTTTAGCCGGCGGTAATTAAAATAAATAGATTAAAATAATACAGCTGTTAATAATAAAATATTTAAAATTATAAAAGTACTGTTTTAGTCCGTTTTTTATAAATATTTTTTTATTAGCAGGTATATTATTTTAGTCTGATTGTATTAATTACCGCCGGTTAAAAAAAAATACAGCAGATAAATGAAAGTATTTTAAAGTAAAATAAGTAAAAAGAAAAAAAAAAATAAAAAAAAGGATAAAGTTTCTAAAAAGGCTTTGATGTTAAGCTAAAGCAAAAAAATAAAGCATTTTAAAATAAAGTAAAAGGGAAAAAAAAAAAAAAAAAAAAATAAAAAATTAAAAAAGAAATAAAAAATACTAAAAAAGCTTAATACCGAGCTAAAACAAAAGAATAGAAATTATAACTTTTTATAAAAGCATTATAAAAGTTTTCGATAATTATACCAAGTTAAGTTATATATAGCCTAACATTTTAAAAAGCTATACGCCGTTAATAATAATTTATTAAAAGTTTTACGCTGTATTAAAAATATATATTATATTAACCGGCATAATAAACTATAATATTAAAAAATTTAATATAAAAGCTAGTAGTTAAAAATAAAAATAAAGTTTATTTGATAAATATTGCTAGCTTTAAATATATTTTAAACTAGGCAATAAACTTATTAAATTTAAATTAAAAATAAAAAAAATAAAAAAAGTATAAAAAACAAATACTTAAACATGTTTAAATATTCGCTTTTTAAAAAAAGGTTATAGTAATAGCTAAAGTATAAATAAACTTACTGCTGTATTATAACAGACTATGTTATAACTACTGCATGTATATATTTAAAGCAGGCCTCGGCATTAAGATCTAAGGCATAAAAAACGGAGTTAAGAAGTGCAGACAGTGCGGGCAAGTCTGCCGTTAAAAAGTATAAATACCTAGTTCTGCTTACCGGGGCTAATAGTCGCTTGTTTTTGCAGATAATATTAAATAAATAAAACGTATTATTATTTTTGCAACTTAAGTACGTTTTTTTTTTTTTAAAAGCGTTAACGAACGTTTAAATGTTGTTAAAAATGTTAAAAAAAACGCCTGAAGATTTGTTAAAGTTAAACTATAGTAAAACAAAGTTAAATAAATTATTTACGATTATAATAAGTGCTGTAATTATGTTAAAGTTATAATTAATATTAGTTTAATTATTATATATAGTGCTGCTTTTACGTTAAAAATAAAAAAAGTAGTACGAAGCCATGTTTTTTGCGTGTTTTACTACCTGCTTAAGAATAAGTATTAGTATAAATATATTAATTTTTAAAGCTGGCGATTATATAATATATATGTTTAATATATAGCTTGCCGTTTTTAATATTTTTTCTGGTTTATAAGTTGTATTAACGGTGCAATATAATGTTTTATTTATATTATAATTATAGCCGGTATTATAACAGTTATATAAAACAGTATAAAGCAGCAATATTTAATTATTTAATAGCGGCAGAAAAAAAAGTATGTCGGCTGGAAAAATAATATAAAGCTAGAGGCTTTAAAGCATTACTGCTATAACGTATATATAGTTTTTTTTTTTATTAATAAGTGTATTTTTTTTATTGCTGCTTTTATTATTACTGCTTTTATTATTAGCAGCAAAGGCGACTTTTTTTAAGCTTAGTTTTAGCTGTTTTAATATGTTTTTAAATGTTTATATAAATAAATAAGTTTTATTTTATTTAATATAAGCGGTATTATATTTACGCGATTTAATTATAGTTAGAATAAATTAAAAACGTTTTATATTAACTTTATCTTATGTTTTATTATTTATAAAAAAACTGTATTTTTTTTTTAGTTTATTTCTGCAGCATATTTTAATAAACTGCTGCTAAATGCTAAATGCCCACATTTAATTTTTTATAAAATAATTAAATATAAAAATAAAACCGGTTAGCAAGTTTAATTAATCTGTTTTTAAAAACTAGGCTATATTTAATTTTATTAAAGCTAGCAGTGCTAATATTAATGTTAAAAACTTTTAGTTTATATTATTATTTAATAGTATTAATATAATTTTTTGTTTTATAACAGCTATAATAGTAGTATTTTTAGGCCCGTTAAAAAATAAAGTTATCGCAAAAACTGTTCTGTTTTGCAGGCTAAACATTATATTATAGGTTGCTTAGCTTAGCTGATCTGCAAGCGCTTAAAAATATAAATATATAAAGCGTAATAGTATGCTAGCTATAGCTATATTAAATAATTAAATTTATAACTAGCTTTAAAAAATAAATATTTAAACATATTTAAATATTTATATTTTATTTTTATATATTTTTATATATATTTTAAGTTATAAACAGGCTTTAAAATATAAATATTTAAACATATTTAAATATTTATTTTTTATAGCTTTACTTAAATAACTTAAAGTTTTATATGTATTATTAATGCAAAAATAGCATTTTAATTTATTTAATTTTAAAAAGTGGCAATATAGCGTAAAGTTAGTTCTGCTCCCGGTTATATTATTAATATAATATATATTAGATATTTAAATAATTAGTTTTAGGTTTTTTATGTTTTACGTTTTTTTAATATATTTTTTATATATTACTGCTTTATTAATATATTTTTGCTCTGCTTATATAACTAGGGCTTATTTAAACGGATAAAATTAAAGCGGCATATTTAAGCTTTATTTTTTTATAATTTCGCGGATGTTTTAGCTATTAAAGTTGTTATATTTAAAAAAGTATTTAACGTTATTTAAAATTAAAAAATTTACTGCTGCTGCTTCTGCTGCTTTTATTGTTTTTTTTGCTAGCAATAGCTCTGCCGCTGCTGCTTTTATAGCAGCACGTTTTTTAGCCGCTAATTCCCAGCTTTAGCTTTAGCTTTATAACTGCTGTTTTATAGTTAAAAATATAATAACACTAGGCAAATATATTATTAGATTTTATGTTAATAAATTATATTTAAAAAACAAATATTTATAATAGCTAAAAAAAAAAAGTAGTAAAAAAAATAAATAGCTTATAAATATATAAAAAAAATATTTTTAATAGTTTAAAAAAAAAAATTATAAAAAAAATAAATAAATAGTTTATAAGTAGCGCTACAAGTTTTATAAATCTATTGTTTTATTAGATTTAGTATAAATAAGCGGCTATAAAAAACAAAAACTTAAGCTAGTTAAAAAAAAAAAGTTATAAAATAAATAAAACAGAGTTTATAAGTAGCGCTGCAAGTTTTTAATATGCTAATCTTGCTTATAACTATTTTTAATAAGCATATTTTATATATAAAAGCTATTTAATCGCATTTTTTATTATAAAGCAGCTTTTATATATAATAGGCTTTAACCGTATTTTTTATATTTAAATATATTTTTTTTTAAATATAAATTTAAAAAAAAGCCTTGCTTTAATTATTATAAATTTTTATATTGCTATTAATTTATAAAAACTATTTAAAAGTATAAGCTATTTATTTATTTAATAAATATTATAGTTTTTATTTAGGCTATAAAGTAATAATTATTAATAGCAGTTGCTTATAATTATAAACGAAAATTTAAACGTAAATATAACTTAAAACTAAAAAATAGCAAACTAATATAGCATTTTTAACTAATTGTTTTTTTAAGCTAATTATATTTAGCTTACGTTTTTTTTTTTAGTTTTTAATGCTTTTTTCTGCTTTTGCTCTATTTTTTTTTTTTTTTAGCGTTAATTTTTTTAAGCTTAGCCGCTGTTTTTTCTAGGCTTTTTAGCTTTTATAACTTTTTTTTTTTAAGCGTTAATATTTTTCTGGTTTTTTTTCTATGCTTTTAATAAATTATTAATATAACTTTTTAAAAAATTAGTTAGCATTTTATTTTTAAAATTTTATAAAAAGCTTTTTGCTAGCTTTATTATTTATTTTATAGTTATAAGTAGTATATAATTATAAAAGTTAGCTTGTTTATATTAGATTATATATAAAGCGGCGCTTATAAAAAATATCGCGTAAAAATAAAAAAACTTTTTATATTAATTAAAATCTATTATAACGATCTAAGCTATAAATAATATATTGTTGCTAGTTTTTAAAAATAAGCCGCTAATAATTAACGCAGAGTTAGTATTTATTATTTTTAAAAAGTATTTTATATACGGCTAATTATAAAAGCATTAGATTAATTTATAGGTTATAATTATGTTTAATTTGCTGTTAATCCGTTAATTAATTTTATTTTTTGCTGCAAGCTGCTGCAAGAACTTCTGCTATATAATATTTTTATAGCGCTTATAAATAATATTTATAACAATTAAAATTATTTATATAATAAATTATAACTAGCTTATTTATATTAAGCGACCGAAAAACTAGTTAAACACGTTAGCACTTTAAAAAAAAAATATAACGAAGTTTTTACAGCAGGCTAAATAAAAATTAATATTTGCGCTAGCGGTACGTATGCTATAAATAAATATTTTTATATTAAAATTTTTATTATTAAACTAACTAATAACAGCTGTATGTTTTTTATTTAACTAGTACAACGTAATAATAGCTAGCTTAACGTTTAATAACTTAAATAGTAAATATATTTTTTTAGTATTAATATTAGTATAATATTTACGTAAGCAGAAAATAAATACTTAAACATGTTTAGGTATTTGCTTTCTAAGGCCGGTTAGTAAATTAGGAGGTGTGTAAGAGTAGAATGCAAATATTTAAACATGTTTAAGTATTTGTTTTCTAGAGCCGGTCGGTAAATTAGGAGGTGTGTAGGGGTAAAATATAAATATTTAAACATGTTTAGGTATTTGTTTTTTAAAGCTAGTTTATAAATTAGGAAGTGTATAAGGGTAGAATATGAATATTTAAATATATTTAAGTATTTATATTTTAGACGTGCTAACTATTTTGTGTTTTTGTTTAATATATAAGGATATTTATTGTTGTAACTATAGCGATTTAATTATAATAACAGCGCGATTAAGCAGGCTATTAGGGCCTTTTGGGGCCCGTATACACTTTATAACTTGTATTACAAAGTAAGCTAAAAAGGCGCTGCAGGCTATAAAATATTTATATTAGTTTATACGATCTTTTAATATAACTGCATGTTTATTTTTTTTAGTTATTTTAAATACGTAGTTAATACTACCGTTTTTTGTTTTAATAATAAAGTCCTGGACTTTTTAAACACTTACTGCTATATGCCCGGCCTAGTTAGTTTTTTTTATGCTTTTATTAAAATTAAAATTAAAATTAGAGTTAGAGTTAGAGTTAGATCCAGAGTGTTTGTTTTTACGTAAATTATATTTAAAGTTAGATTTTAAACTTAAATAAGATTTATTTTTATTAGATCTGGCTTTATTTTTAATAAAGTTTTTTTTTTAATGCTATTAGCGCTTAATTATTACGTTAAGCTTTTTTTTAAAACGGAGCGTTTTTTTATTATTTTAGTTAAAAATAAAAATGTTTAATTTTTGCTATATGCTAGGATTAACAGATATTATTTCGTTATTATTTAGTTTTTTTGGGTTTTTTTATATATAGCTCTGCTTAATGCGACCAGATATAAATCGGTTTTTTTTGTTTAGCAGTATAATATAAAGCTTAGGCTTATATTTATAATTTTAAAAACTATAAATGTTAGCGTTATTACTGCTAAGCCCGACTTAAACCGTAATAAATTTAATATTTAAAAAGTTGTTACTTAGTATAACTAAGTTGCTGTCCAGGTTATAAATAGTTGTGCTTATATTGCGTTAAAAAAAAATTTGTTTATATATAACGCTAATTATAATGCAGCATAAGTTAAAGCTTTATTTATGCTGCCGGGCCGTAAATTAAAAAAAGACGGGTAATAATATTTATTATTAATACAAGTTTTTATAAGCAGCAGCAAGTAATTTATTTGTTAGCGTAGCTTTATTTTTATTATATTTAATTATTAGTTTTATTTCTGCTGTTGCTAGATACGTTTAACCGTTTATGCCTATAAATAAAAAACTGCTGATAAAAATGTTAAGTTTAAAAGTTAGCTTATATAAGTTTAAATAATTATATATTAAAAGCAGCTCTAAAGGATTAAATAGCCAGCTAAAACTAAGCTGCAAATATTTAAACATGTTTTTTAAATAGTTTATAAAAAAGGTCGCAAAATATAATATAAAGCAGTTACGTTTAATTAACTTTATTATTTAATAAGTTATATTTTTTAAGTTTTTGTTAATATAAGCTTTATTTATAACTAAAACACTAAAGTAATATTAGTTTAATATAGTTATAAACGTAATTTTATTATTATATTAGGCGTTATTTTTTAAAAGCTTTTGCGTAAGTCTGTTATTTTTATTTAATATGCCGAGTTTTTTTTTGGTTTTTTTATTAAAATTTTAAACATATTTGCGTGTTTTTTTGCAGTAGCAGGTAGCAAATGTTTGCATAGATGTAATAATTACAATTTTTTTTATTTATTATTAGAGTTAGTATAAGTGGTTAGGTTGCATGGGTAGAAAATAAATACCTAGACATGTTTAGGTATTCGCTTTTTAAAGCTGGTTTATAACTTGGGATATATATAGGGGTAGAATATAAATACTTAGACGTGTCTAAGTATTTATTTTCTGGAGTAAGTTTATAAAGGTATTTACTGCTAGGTTATTAAAACGTTTTTAAAGCTGTATTATAAACTTTTTAAGATTAAATACGTTAAAAACAATTAATTTTTTAATACGGTTGCGGATTGATTTGCTTTTTTTAAATGCTAAATAAACGTTAAAAATATTTAAAAAAAAGTGCTAGATTGCGTTATATGTTTAAACAGTAACCGATAAAAAAATAATAATTAGATTTAGGCGGTAGATTTTTTATATTATTAAAACATTTATTAAAAACTTTTTATAAAATAAAAATATAGTGCTAATATAAATAATAGTTTTGCTGGTGCTATATTTGTTAGTAAGAAAGGCAAAAGAAAAAAAAGCTGTAGTTTTATGCAGCAGTTTTATTATATTTATATATAAGCGTTAAAAGTTAGCAGGAGGCTTAGGTATTTGTTTTTAAAAGTATTACTATTTATTAATAAGCTAATAGACACGATATTAGGCCTGCTTGTTAGATGTAATTAAAAAGTTTTTTTAATTTATATTTAAATAGTTGGCGGCGTTTTTTATGCTAATAATGTTAGTGGCTAAACCGCCTGCTATAATGTGTATAATTTTAATATATTTATTTTTATATTTTTTAGCTTTTATATGTTTTAATTATATAAGCTTTTTATTATTTATATTATTATATTTTTTAGCGATATATTATATAATATTTCTGTTTTTTATATTATTACTGCTGTTGTTAAATAGTAATTAGTTTTTAGTTTTTATAATAATAAATATTTAATTAATATTTAAAGTGTTTAATTTAAATAAAAAAAATAGTTTATTAATTTTAATAAATCCGATTAAACTATAGGTATAGTTAAATATATATTTTATATTTTTTAAGGTTAAAAGCTTTTATTTAAAATAGTTTATGCTTTTTAAAATTAATATAAAAATAAGCTTTTTTTAAAAGATTTAGATTTTGTTTTTAAAAATGTTACGTTTATTTATGCTGTTATTAGATTTTATTTAAGCAGTAAGCTTAGAAATTTAAAGGCTGATTTGTTTAGCTGTAATAATTTAAACGGTGTTTTTTTTATCGACTATATTTTTTGCTGTTTTAAATATTGTTTCTGTAGCTACTATTTTAGCCAGGGCTATATAACTAAGCTTTTTTATTTCTGCATATATTTTAGGGCTAATAATTTATATTAAGCTCTACGGATAAAATAGCTGAGGTTATAAATAGCTGGGGGTTTTAAAGCCGGAACGTTTTTAATATTAAAAGCCGATAAAAATAAAAGCATAGACTTAATTTTTATAATATTTATTTATAAAATTTGCTTGTAGTGCTTTTTTTATTTATTTAGTTTTACTTTTTATATAAAAATATTTAAAATATTTATTAATAATTAACTCTGCTTTCGTTAATATAGCAGTATTAAATATTTTTAATATATTTTAGCTTTTTAAACTTTAGTTTTTAGCAGCTTTAAATATTATTAGCATTTGCCTGGACAAAAAGTGTTTAAAAATATTTAATTTTTTGCTAGTCTGCTAATTAGTATAAAATATATCGATTAACTCTAATAACTACGGGATTATAAAAGCTTTTTTATAAAAAGTCTGGTTTTAATATGCTTAGAAATTTATTAATAAAGCAGAGGCTAAATATAAATATATATTAATAACTTTATATAATAAAAAAACAGCGCGAGGATGTTGGCTTAAGAAAGCAAATACTTAAATATGTCTAGGTATTTATATTTTATTTTTATATAACTCTTTAGATTATAAACCGGCTTTAAAAAGCAAATACCCAAACATGTCTAAGTATTTATATTTTATTTTTATATAACTCCCCAGATTATAAACCGGCTTTAAAAAGTAAATACCTAGACATGTCTGGGTATTTGTATTTTATTTTTATATAATTCCTTAGATTATAAACTAGTTTTAGAAAGCAAATATTTAAACATGTTTAAATATTTGTATTTTATTTTTATATAACTTTTTAGATTATAAACCGGCTTTAAAAAGTAAATACCCAGATATATTTAAATATTTGTTTTTTAAGCCCTGCTTATAGCGGGCTAATATATAAAAATTTAATAATATATTATATAATTTATTATATATGTCCATAAAATAATACAGATTTTTAGTTAACTAGAATTAGAACATTTATATTAGCTAGCTTTATATGCGTTTAAAATAATTAATTTTATATAGCTTTATATTATATAATATATATATTTTATATTTAACCTTGTTTTTACAAATATTATTAACTTTTATATTAATAGTATTATTATAATTATAAAAAGGGGGGACGTTTTAATTGTTATATTTAAAATATTATTTTAGCTACGGGTTGCTAAGTAGACCTGTTAAAACAACTTATATGTTCTGTTTGTTTAAAGCAGCTCTGCTTTTATTATATTAAATATTTTTGTCTGTTTTAAGGCGGACAGTTTTAAGGTTTTTGTTTATAATAAGTTTTATGTAAATAGATATAAATGGTTAGCGATTTATGTAAGCGTGTTAACTTTATAAAAGTAAGGCGTAATAACTGGCAATAAAAAGTAAATATTTAAAAATAATATTTAAAAAAAAAGTTGTAATAAAAATAGAGAAGAAAGCCTAAGCTAGAACTAAAAAAAAAATATATATATTATAGCATAGCTAAGTATTTGTTTTTATTAAAAAATGTTTTTAAAACTATTAAATATTTAAATAGTTATTTTTTACGCTAGGCTTTATTTAAAACATTTAAATATAAAATAAATATAATTAGTTTAATATGTATTAAAAAGCGCTATTTAAATAAATAGTTTATATTAATATTTTAAGCGTTTTTATTGTTTTAGTTTATATTAATACTGTTTTTAGTAGTATTATTTTTAGTATAATTAGTTTTGCTTAAATTTATTATATAATTATTTTTTTAATTTTTAGTTTGTTGTTTTATATGTTTTTTTTATAAAATAAGCTTTAAAGCTAGTTTAAGCTGCTTTTTTATAAACTGTTTAATAATAAAAAAAGCTTTAGAATTTTTAGCTGCTACAGCTAGCTGGTTTGCTGTAGTGTTAAATAGGTTGATTTATGCTAGAATATCGATAGTTAAAAACAGAAGGTCTGCTGTTTTAAAATATATATAAAAGCAGGGGCGCAAAATATAAATATAAAAGACTAAGCTTTATATAAGACTAGCTAAAAGCTGTTTTAAATATATATATATTTTGTTATTTTAAAAGGTTATTATAAAATATTAAATAAGGTTTATAAAGTTTAAGTAAATATAAGGCGGCTAGTCGATAATTTATATACTACGGCTAGTATAAATAATTGCGTACGTTTTAAATATATGCTGTTTAAGCTAGGCTTTATTAAATTTAAAGCAAATAAAAACAATAAATAAAAAAGCTTTTTTTAAAAGCTTAGCTATAAAAGTTTTATTTTTAAAGTGATTTTAATATAAAAAGCAAGTTAAAAGGCCTAGACAACAATAAATAAAATTAAAAAAATTAAATTAAAAATTATTACGTTTTAATGTTTATATATAAAAAAATTTAATACGTTTAAAATTTAGCGTTATAAAAATATAAAAATTAATATAAGCTTTATAATATTTTATTTAGTTATTTATTAAAATATAAAATATATTGTTATTATTAACAGCAGTTTATTAAGCGGCTTATATTTTTATATACTAATAAATAAAAGTTTTGTTTAACTATAAAAAAGCTGCCGCTTATGCCGCTTAATATAATTTATATATATAATAACTAAAGGCAGTAAACATTTATATAAACGTTATTTTTAAATAAAATATGTTTTAGTTTTTGTTGCTAAGCTTAAATTAATAATAATAAAATATAGTGCTAAAATAGTTTATCGCCTGTTTTTAAAATTAATTATATTTTGTTTTTACTTAGTTTTTAAAACATTTTAATATATAATATAATTATATTAAAAAAAATAAAAATTTAAAACTAGTTATAAATAATATTAGATTAACTTTAATATAATATGTTATTAATAATAGCATATATAAAGCTGATTTTTTTAAAAAATAATTTATAAACTTTATAAAAGTTGTAGTTATATATATAAACAACAATTTAAAATGTAAGCTTAAAAGTTTTATTGCGCAGCTTTTAAATATTAGTATAAAATTTTAGTAATTATATATAATTAATTATTTGCTCGAGATTTTTTTATAATATTAATTTATAAAACGCGTCAGCTTTTATAACGTTTTAAATCGCGTTTTTATAAAGCTGTTTATAGCTTTTACAGCTTTTACGCGATAAAAAAAACAGCAAAAAAATACGTTTAAATATAACGTTAATAAGCTGAAGCATATATTAAAAAAATATATTATTTAGCAGCTATATTATTTTATACTTTTTTTATTATTTGCTAAAAGTTAAAGCTGCAGCACAGCTTTTTATAGCTGTTATATAAAACTTAGTTAAATTTTAACTTTTATAGCTATAGCTGTTTAAAAAATATACCGCTAGTACATATAAAACAAAAAAAATAAATAAAAAGTTAGTTTATATATATATGTTTTAAGCGCTAGTTTATATAAAATTATTTTTAAAGCGCGCTAAAATTAAATAAAGCAAAAATTAAAAGCTTTTTAATAAGTTTTATAAATTAAGTAGCATATATTAATATTAATATATTAAAATGTTTTATTAGTATAAAAAAAAAAGGATTATATATAATATAATTGTTTAATATAAATAGTCAGGTAGTTTATATATGCTAAAAAAAAAAAAAATTAATAAACGTAATATAAGACTATAAAATATAACATTTGCGGCAGACGTTATAATTAAGCGGCGCGATAACTAATAATATATTAGCTAGTATATTATAAACCTGCTTTTTTTAGTTTTAAAAAGCTTGCAATATATATGTTATATTAATCGGCTTTTTATATATAGATAAGCAAGCATTATTTTAATAAAACATATATATAAAGTTAAAGCTAAAAGCTATTAGTTTAAAAGATTAAGCGTTAAAAAAAAACAAATGATTGTTTAATGTATAGAAATGCTGCTTATATATATTATAAGCTTTAATTTAATATAGTGCAGGCTTTTTAAGCTATAAACCTGCGTGCCTGTTAACTAGGTTTAATATATTAATGTTATAAAATAAATTAGCTAAATAATACTTTGGCGTAAATTTTTAAAACGCGTGGTTTATATTTTAAATTATATTAATAAAATATTTTAATTTATAAAATAATATAAAGGATAAAAAAGTAGTATAAGCTAGGTTGTTAGGTTTAATAATATATAATATATTTTAAAAGCTAAAGTTAACTTAAATAATATTTAAATAAAGCTGTTTTAAGTTTAAATTAAATAAATATTTATAATAAAACTTAAAAAACGCCTTTTTAAAAGAGTTGCTTATAGTTATATTTTTAATATTATGTTTTTATAAAATAATAATCAGGTTAATAAAATAATAAAACTTATGCTTATTATATAGCTTTTTAAAATATTTTTAAAATGTTTTAATATATTTATATAAAATAGCATATTATAAATATAAAAGCTGACCTGCTGTTTTAACGTAAAGTTTTATTTATTATAAGCTTGCTTTAGCTTTAGCTTAAATAAACGTTATAAAATGTTAGTCGATTATTATAAATAAATATAAAAACTGCACTGCTAGTAGAACGTAGCAGTTTATAAAAAATTTTTATATATTAAACAGCAGATATATAGTCTGCTGTTTTATAACTAGTAGTATATAAAAAAAAATTAAATATATTATATTAAGCCGGTTTAAATTAAAAACTTTTAATAATATATTCTGGGTTTTATGCGGCATAATTGATTAAAACGTGTAATATATATTTTATAATATAAATATATAAAAAAAAAAATATAATAAATATAATATATAATAACAAAAGTTTTTAAAACTTTAGTTATATAATATAGCTGTTAATATTATAGCTTTATATAATTATAATAAATTAAAGCAAAAAATATAAAATATTTTTAGTCGACTAAAAAAAAAGCTTTGGTTTTTTATTTTAAAATAACGCGTGCTAATAGTTAATAACTAGATTTTAAAGTTTTAGCTGTAACTTTAATATGTTTTAAATATTATTATTATATAATAATAAATTATAAAAAGCCAGGTTGTTATTAATAATTAAATTTATTATTTAAAATATAAAACAACTGGATTTATAATAATTATTATTTAGTTTGCTATATTAATTAAAATATATAAAGTTTATAAAAATATAAATAGTTATAATACCGCTATAAAAAGCAAATACTTAGATATGTCTAAGTATTTATATTTTAGAGCTAGTTTACAACTTAAAAAATATATATAAATAAAAAGCAAATATCTAGATATACTTAAGTATTTATATTCTAGAGCCGGTTTACAACTTAAAAAATATATATAGGCAAAAAGCAAATATTTAGATATGCTTAAATATTTATATTCTAGAGCTGGTTTACGACTTAAAAAGTATATATAAACAGAAAATAAATATTTAAACATATTTAAATATTTATATTTTAAAGCTGGTCTATAACTTAAAAAGTATATATGGGCAAAAAGCAAATATTTAAACATGCTTAAGTATTTATATTCTAAAGCTGGTTTACGACCTAAAAAGTGTATATAAATAAAAAACAAATATTTAAACATGCTTAAATATTTGCTTTTTAAAGCCGGTTTATAATTTTAAAAATAAATATATAAAAATTATTTTAATATAAATATTATTTAAATAAAAGTTAATTTACTGTAATAATATATATTTTAATATATATTAGTTAATTAAAGCTGTACTAAGTTAATTTTAGCGTGTGCAGGCGTAAAGAATTGCTATTTAAACTATTTATAAAAAAAAGTATTTTTAGCGCTATATAATAAATTTAAGTAGCGCTAATTATTAGTTTTAGTATTGTTTTTTTTATTAAAATTATAAGCGTTATTTTTTTTGTTAAAGTTGTAAGCGTTATTTTTTTTGTCGAAGTTATAAACGTTGTTTTTTTTGTCGGGGTTATAAGCGTTATTTTTTTTATCGGGGTTATAAGCGTTATTTTTTTCGTTAGGGTTATAAGCGTTGTTTTTTTTGTTAAAGTTATAAGCGTTGCTTTTTTTATCGGGAAATAAAGCTTGGGGCAGTATAAGATCGGCAGAATATTTATTGTTAAATAAATACAGGCCGCTTGTAGCATTTACAAGGTGTTTATTGCCTGTGCTGTTAAAAAAAAAAAAGCAGCTGCAGCTAGTAGTTAAAATATTGTTTATTTATTTTTATATATAAAAAATATGCGAAGCTTGTTGTTATTACCGGTTATATATACGCTGAATATAATATATAGCGTTATAAGTTTATAATTATTAGATTTATAACTATTAGATTAATAGCTACTTTGTTTGTTAATCTAAAGGCTAATAAGTTATATAATTAAATTAAAAATATTATTTAAAATAAATAACAAAAGCAGTTAAACTTAAAATTAAATTATATATTTATAACGTAGCTATATATTTAAGTTAAAAAAAAATAAAGTTAGAATATTTAACTAAAATATATAAAATTTTAAAAAGTTTTTAGTTTGTTTAATTAGCTAAATAAATAATAATATAAAAAAAATATAAGCTTAGCTTTTAAAATAAGAAAGTTTTTGTTAAAAGTTGGCTAGTTTTTATTAATAAGCTTTTTTTTGTTTTTTTTAGCTATATTAAATATTATTTAAAAATATTATTAAGCTAGTAGCGTAAATAAAACGTAAAACAAGCTAATTAAACTAGCAGAAAAAAAGCAGGTATAATATTAGTATTAATAAAAAAAATTTGCTAAATAAAAAAGTTTATTTATATATAGTTAAATATAAAATAAAGCAGTTTATTTATATAAGTTAGTTTATGCGTGCTAAACAGATAATTTATGCCGATATTTAAATATGTTTAAGTATTTGTTTTTTAAACTTAATTAATAAAAGAGTCAGTATATATAGGCAGAAAGCGAATACTTAAAAATGCTTAAGTATTTGCTTTTTTAATTCAGCAAAAATAGCGACATATAACCTGCTGTTTTTATTAAGTGCATAAATATAGGTTTATAACTGGCAGAAATAGCAACATATAACCTACTGTTTTAATTAAATGCATGTTAACAAGGGTAGTAACTGGCAGAAATAGTGATATATAACCTGCTGTTTTTATTAGGTGCGTAGATATAGGTTTATAACTAGTAGGGATAGCGACACGCAACCTACTGTTTTTATTAAGTGTATTGCTGCGGGCCTGTTATAGGCAGGGATAGCAACACGTAACCGGCCGTTTTTATTAGGTGCAGCCATGCGGGGCTTATGACTAGCAGGGATAGCGACACGCAACCTAGGCTTTTGATGGGCTGGTTTTTTTTGTATGGCAGAAAATCAGCAAAATTTTGACTAAGTCAACAGCCAACAGCAGTAGCAACCCTAACCTGAAAGCAAAGAGCAATCTACCCCTACCCCTACCCCTGGCGCTAGCCCCAGGCAGGCTCCACGTCTTAGCTACTAATAAAATAACAAGATATATTAAAATAGAAGTTTAAAAAAAGATATAAATAAAGATATAAGGTAAAATTAAAAGTTAAATTTAATATTAGCTTATAAAATCTAAAATATATATATATTTAATTATATAAATAATAATAAATAAGAATTATAAATATTATATATAAATTTATTAATATAATAATAAAATAAATAATGTTTTATTTATATAAAATATTTAATAAATTATTATTTTTATTATATATAAATATTAATATTATATTTTATAAAATAAAAAGTTAAAAATATTAATTTTTTATATTAAATATTTTTTAATATATATATTATTTTAATATTTTATATTTAGTTTTTATTTAAAGTTTAATTATATTAATTTTAATTTATTATAATAATATTTTAAATATTAAAGTTAAATAAATCCTATATATATTTATATATAAATTTCAAATTTTTATATTTTTAATAATTTTTATATATATTAAAATAATTATTTTATTTATTAATAAGAATACTAATATATTATTTTAAGTTTATATATATAAAAGTTTTAAAATAAAATCTTGTTATTATAATATAAATTTAAATAAATTAATTATTTATAAATTTTATTTAAATTTTATAATATATTTAATATAAAATTTAAATAAAAAATAAATAAATAATATAATTTAATGCTAATTTTTAATTATTTTATAAAAATTTATTATAGCTAAATATATATATTAAAAAAAATTTAACTATTTATTTATATTATATTTAATTTATGTTTATATTTAAATTATTTTATTATATATATTAATTAACCTTTACATATACAATATATATTCTGTTTATTTATAAAATAAAATATAACTTTTAATTATATAATATTTATTATATTTAATAATTTTATTAAATAATTATTAAATATAATATTATTTTAAATTTTCAATAAAAATTCTGCTAATATATAACTTTTAAAATAACTTTAATAATATAGCTTGTTTTATATATAAAACATATATGCTATATATATATATATATATATATATATTATATGCTTATATAAAATATATATATATATAACAGCTATAAATAACAAGAACTAATTGCTATAGTTTAATAATATATATATTATATTAAAAAATATAAATATTTATAAATTTTATCTTTAAAAATAGTTTTATATTAAATATTATTAAATTATTTTATATATTATTTTTTAAAATGTTTTATATTATAAAATAATTTTTATTTATTTAATATATATTAAATATAATAATATAATTTATATTTTTTATAGTTTGTAATAATAAAATAATTTATATATTTTAAATTATAAGATTATTATAATGTTTTATTTTAAAATTATTAAAACTTAATATAAAAATTTTTAAAAGTTTAAAAATATAGATAAAATAATAATATTTTAAAAAAATATAATAAAAATATTAAAAATTTTAAATTTAAATATAATAATATATATATATTTTTAAATTTATTTATTATTTATAATAAATATAATATTATAGTTTTAATATTATATAATATATATAATTAAATTTGTTAAATTTTTAATTTATTTATTATAAATTTAATAAAAGTTTTTAATTATTAAAGACTATATAATAAAATATATTTAAAATATATATATTAAAATAATAAATAAAATTTATTTTTGCATTAAATAATAAAATTCTAAATAATATATATATTTTTATGAAATAGATTATTTTAATTAATTTTAATAAAATTTAATAATTATATAAAATAAAAATATATATTTGTTTATATATAGTATTTTATATATTAATAATTTTAAAAGATATTATTTATATAAAAATTTATTTATTAAATTATTAATAATTGTTAAAGTAGGTAAAAGTGCTAGGCTTAGTATTATTAGTTGTTTTATTATAAGATTAAATAAAGTGGCCTAGGCTATTTAGGCTAGCTTATTTAAGCTAGGCCTACTTATTTATTTATATTAATAAATAGAATTCTAAGACTATTTTTAAAATTTTATTATTTTTATTACTAACTATATATAATATTATAAACTAGACTAGCATATAGGAAAATATAGCTATTTATAGCTTTATACTTTTAACTAGAAATATTAATAATATTATATATAAAAATATTTAAATTATAAATAAAATTTATATTTAAAAATATTTAAATTATTAATATTTATATATTAAATTTTATATAATAAATAAAATAAAATTTTAAACATAAAAATTTTTTTTTTATATAATTTAAACTTTATATTAAATTATATTAATAATAATTTAAAATTTTTAATAATAAACTTTTTATAAGATTTAATATATATAAATATATAAATTTTTATTTTATATAAACTTTTTTATTATTATTTATTTATTTTTAATAAATTTATAAACTTGGTTAAAAATAAAAGCTATAAATAGCTATATTTTGCTATATATTAATTTATGTTTTAATATTATATATATATAAATAATAAAAACAATAAAATTTTAAATATAGTTTTATAATATTATTTATTAATATAAATAAATAAGCCTAGCTTAAAATAAGTCTAGCTTAAAATAGTTTATATTATTTTATTTAATTTAATATAAAATCAACTAATAGTATTAAGCTTAGCATTTTTGTTTATTTTAGTATAAATATAATATTTATAATATTTAAAACATTATAATTTTAAAAAAAAAAAAATTATAAATTATAAATAAATATTATTAAAAAGTTAAACTTTTTTTTTATAATTTAAAAATAATATTTAAAAATTACTGGCAAAATTATTTTTTAATTAAAAAACTATAATAAAATATTAAAACATAGTTTAAAATGTTATAATTAATATATAAAGTTTAATAATGCTTTAATTTTAATATATTATATATAAAAAGATATTTTAATATTATAAATATATATTTAATATTATATAACTAAAATATTTAAAATATAATAATATAATTATTAAAATTATTAAATAAAAACTTTTAGTTTTAAAATTTTAATAATTTAAATTTTTGAAATTAATATTAAAAAATATATTTTATAAAAATGTTATAAAATAAATATAAATTATTTATAAAATTAATAAAAATTTATTAATATTATTAATAATAAATAGTTTTATTATTTATTATTTATTTCATATATAAAAATATAATATATAAAATTATAATTTATAAATTTTATATTTATATGTTTTAATTATTTTTAATATAATTTTATTAATAAATATTTTAAAATTTATAAAATTATTTTTATTTTTATTTTTATATATTATTTATTTATTTAAAATAAAACATTTAAATTTATAATAAAAAATATAAAATTATATAATTATTTTATTTTAATATTAAAATTAAATATTATTAAATTAAAAACTATAAAATTATTTTAATATTTTTAATTTATAACATTAAAATTAAAACATAATAAAATGTAAAAATATTAAAATTTTATTTTTATAAAAGATTTAAAAATATTTTGTAAATCTTTTTTAATATTATTAATAAAATATATAAAAATTAACTAAATAATTATTAAAAGTTTTAATTTAATTTAGAATTTTAATATAATATTAAAACTTTAAAATATTTATAAAAATAAAATGTTTATAATTATTATAATTTTTTATTATAAAATAAAATAATATATATATTGTAAAGTTTAATTAATTAAAATTATGTTTATTTATTAATATAAATTAATTATATTTTAAATTTATTTTAAAAGTTTTATGCTATTTTTATTTTTATATATTGTTGTATTAGTTATAAATAAAAAGTTAAAGCTTTAGCAATAAATAATATATTATATAAAAATCTATAAATAAAAAAAAAAAATAAATAAAAGAATTAGCTTATTAAAATTCTAGTTAAATATAAATATAAAATAAGTCTAGTCTGTGCGTTACAGCTGGTTTATACGTACTAATTAGCAATAAATGTACAGATGTCCTATGCGTGCTATATATGCTACAAAAAAACCAGCTATTTATAACTTATATAATAATTTTAATTTTATATTTTTATTTAACTTAATTATTAAATAAATTATTATAATTTATTATATAATTATTTAAAAACTTTTAAATTAAAAAGTTTATAAAAATAATATCATATATAATATATTTTAATATTATTAAATTTTATTATTTATATTAATTTATTAACATAATTAATATTATAATAATTTATGAAAAATAAATATAAAATAATAAAACTATATTAACGTTTTATGTAATAATTTAATAAAAATAGCAAATTATAAGCTTAATAAAAGCCTAGCTATGCTATTTAAATAAAAGCTGGCTAAAAATAGCTAGCAAACTATTTTTATTTTATTTATTACAAGCCCGGCCAGGCCCTGCAGGCCTAGCCTAGCCGGCCTAGCCTAGCCTAGGGTAGATTTTTTAAACACTTTTACTTGTTTATATTATAAAAAAATATTTTATATTTAATATTATTAGTTATTTTAATATAAAAGTTAAAAAAAATATAAGTGAGTTATTTTAAACCTATTTTTTATTTAAATTAATTAATAAAATTTATAACTTATATTTAAAATTTTTAATAATTATTATTTATATATATATAATATTATTATATAAATAGTTAAAAATAGTTAAATTGTTTATTATTATATATATAATATATTTATAATATTAATATATTTATTATAAACTAATATATATAAACTAATAATTATTTATATAAATTAAACTTATTTTTTATATTTATATTAAATTAAAATTTTAATAAACAAAAGTTTTTTTTATATTTTTTATATAAGTTATAATTTATTATTAAATTTTTAACGTTTTAATTAAAATAAATATATTATAAATATAATTATTAATTGTTTTATATTTTATTATATAAATTTTAAAATATAATTATAAATTTAATATTTTAATAATATAAATATTTATATATATTATTAAAATAAGCAAAAATGCAAAGTTTAACACTATTACTTGCTTAACTATAAAATTAAATAAAATAGCATAAACTATTGTAAGCTAAGTTTATTTAAGCTAGGCCTATTTATTTATATTAGCAAATAAAGTTTTAAAACTAGGCTTAAAATTTTATAAGTTTTATAATTAATATATATATATTATTATAATATGAACTAAAATATTATAAATATAGTTATTTATAACTTTATATTTTTAACCATATTTATTATATCTATTAAAACAAATTAACAGTTTATATATAAAAATGTTTTGTTTTATTAAATATAATAAAAATAATAAAACTTAATATAAAAGCTTTAATATATAATTAATAAAATTAACTAAAAATATTTTTAAAAACGCTTATTATAATTAAATAAAATTTTAACATAATATAAAAGCAAATTAATATTATTTAAAAATAAATATTAATTATATTATATATTTAAATATATTTAAACATTTTAATTATAAACATTATAAAATTTATAATTTATTATTTAAATAATATTAATATTAAAATAATTATAATATAATTATAATTAATTTTAAATATTGTTTAAATTTATAAAATAAAACTTATTTTTATATTTTTTTTTTATTTTTTTATATTTATATTTTTTTTATATTTATATTGTTTTTATATTTTTTTTATAATTATAAAGTTTTATTAATATTAAAATATTTATTTTATTATATGTTTAATATTTTGTAAATATTAAATTAATAAATAAATATATTTATTTAATATTTATATATTATATTATTTTTAAGTTTAATTTGTTATAAATATTTAAATAATAATAAATTTTTAATACATTAAATAAAATATATTAATTTACTTCAAAAGTTAATATAATTTATATAAAATCTATAATTTACAATATCTTTTATAGCTTTAATTAGCTTTATTTTTATCTTTTGTATTTATAATATAGCTTTTTATTTTTACCTTTTAGCTAATAAAATTAATTTATACTTTTATTTAATTTATTAAATTTATTAAATTCATTCTATTTACTGTATTTATTTACTTGATTTAATTTATTAAATTCATTGTCTTTATTTAATTTATTTAATTTATTAAATTTATTGCATTTATTGTATTTATTTAATTTATTTAATTTATTTAATTTATTTAATTGATTTAATTTATTTAATTTATTTATTTTATTGAATTTACTTTGTTTATTTAATTTATTTAATTTGTTTAATTCATTTAATTTATTTCATTTATTTTATTTATTTTATTTATTTTATTTATTTTATTTATTTTATTTATTTAATTTATTTAATTTATTTAATTTATTGAATTTATTTAATTTATTTAATTTATTTAATTTATTTAATTTATTTAATTCATTTAATTTATTTTATTTATTGTATTTATTTAATTTATTTAATTTATTGTATTTATTTCATTTATTTAATTTATTGTATTTATTTAATTTATTTAATTTATTTAATTAATATATTAATAATAGCTTTTAACTAGCTGTAATAACAACATATAACTAGCTGTTTTAATAAGCTGTATTTCTTCAGGCCTATAGCTACCTGGCATATTAACATTTTATCGGCTGTTTTTATTAAATGCATCCCTGTAAGTCTTATTAGCAGAAACATTTATATATAACCAGCTGTTTTTATTAAGTATAGCCCTGCAAATAAATAACTAGCAGAAATATTAACTTGTTACCTGCTGTTTTTATTAAATACAGCGCTACAAGTCTATTATTAGCAAAAATAGCAACATATAACAGTCTGTTTTTATTCAATACCGCCCTGCAAATAAATAACTAGTAAAAATAGCGACATATAACCGGCCGTTTTTATTAAATATATCGCTGCAGGCTTATTATAAGCAGAAATATTAACATATAACCAGTTATTTTTATTAAATATAGCCCTGCAAGTCTATAACTAATAGAAATAACAACACGCAACCTAAGCTTTTAATAAACTAAGCTTTTTTATATAGCAAAAAACTAGCAAAATTTTAACTAAATTAACAGCTAACAGCAGTAGCAACTTTAACCCGTAAACAAAAAATAATCTAACTTTAGCGCCTGTTTTAGCTAAGCTTTTAGCCCTATTTTCTAACTAAAATAAAAATATATAAAATATAAATATTATATAAAAAAAAAAAACTAAAAATATATTTAAAAATAAACTTAAAATTTAATTATTTAAATCTTAATATTTATAAAAATATATATATTAAAATAAATATAATTTTAAAAATATAAATAATTTATTTTTATTATTATTTAAAATTATTAAAAATAAATGATTGTTATTTTTTATATAATATTATTTATTTTATAATTTAGATTATATTAATATAATTTTATATTTTTAATTTTTTAATAGTTTTATATAATAGTTTATTTTATTTTAAAAGTTTATCTTTAAATATTTAAAAATTTAAATATTTTTAAAAAATAAAATTATTAATTTTATAAATAAATTTTAATATAAGTTTTAATAAATAAATAATAAAAACTTAAATATAATAAGCATTTTAATATTTTATAATTTTTATTGTTTAAATTATAAAAATTATTTATTTTTTATTTTAATTTTAATATAATAATAAATTTTATTAAATATAAAAATAATAATTTTTTAATAAAATTATTACTTATTTAATAATATTAAATTTATATTATTAAATTAAAAGCTAAAATCTTTATTTTTATTTTTATATTTTTAATATTTATCAATATATTATAAAATATAAACAATTTAAACAATAATTTAATTTTTATATATTATAAAAAACTTATTTATTTAATATTATTTATATTTAATAAATTAATTTAATTAAATATTTTTATATTATTTTTATAATTTTTAAAAAAGCTTTAAAATATGAAATAATAAAATAAAGTTTTTATTTAAATTTAATATAAAAATCCTTATAATATTTTATTTTATAAAATTAAATATTATATATAAATAATTTTTATTAATTTAAATTTAATTATAAAATAAATTTAAATTTTATAATTAAAAGTTTTAAAAGATATATATAGTTATATATTTATTATTTATTATATAATAATAATATTTATATTAATTAAGCTTTATTAAAAATTATATTTTATAATTAAATATAACTTTTATTAAGTAAGATTTTATTTAATATATTTTTATTTTATAATTATTTTTTTTAAAGTTAACATATTTTTATTTTTAAAAGTTGTTATAATTAATTATAAAATATATTAAAATAATTATTAAAATATTAATATTTTTAATTTAATATATATAAATATAAAAAATATATTATATAATTATAAATTTTATTTATTTTTATAAATTATAAGTTTATTAAAATAAAAAAGTTTAATTTAAATATTTATAAAAGTTTTTAAACTTTTAAACATTATTTTGAAATTTATAACTTATTTTATAATATTAATAACATTTTATAATGTTATAAACTTAATTATTATTTAATAAATTTTTAAACATTTCAAATTTTTTAATTTTATTATTTTTAAATATATAATAAAATTTTAATTTATTCATATTTATATATAGTTATAAAAGTTTTAATTTAATTTATTATTTATAAATTTAAATTTATAAATATAGTTTATTTTATAATATTTTAAATTTTAGTTTTATTATATTTTTAAAAGTTTATTAATTAATATTAAAAATTTTTATAATTATATAAACATTTTTTAATATTTTTTAATATTTTTAATATATATTTAATAAAAATATAAATTAATTTATAAAACAATTTAAAATTAATTAAAACATAGTAATATTTTAAACATTTTTATATAAATAATTAAAGTTGTTAAAAAGTTTTTTAATATAATAAGCTATAAATATTTATATATATTAATTATTATAATTAATATAATTTTAAAAGTTAGTTTTTGTTTATATATATACTGTTTTTAAATATAGCATTAAAACTATATTTTATATATATATATATTTTATTTAAATAATAATAAAAATAAATATTACTAGCTTAATTATAAGACTGTTTTATATTATTATTATAATATATATAATATAATAATTATAATATTATAAAATTTTTAAAATTTATAAATAAAGGTTATAAATATAATAAATTTAATTAAAAGTATTATTTTAATATTATTATATTTATAAACTTTTAATTTTATAATAATATTATATATATATTAATAATAAATATAATAATACTTTAAATTTTATTTAATAATATAAAACAATAAATAAGCTTAGTTTAAATAAACTAGCTTATTGAAGTTAAAATATTTTAATTAATTTATATTTAATAAAATTAAAAACTTTATTTTTTATTTTTAAACTACTATATAAACTATTATTTAATTAAGTTTAAATTATATATTAAAACAATAAAATAATTATTTATCAGATTTTATTTAATATCTTATAAAAGCTTAAAATATTTTATATTAACAGTTTTAATTTTTGAATTTTTATAACTTATATTTATAAAAAACAAAAATATTATGTTAATATATATATAAAATTTAAAATAAAATAAAATATTAAAAAATAACACAACTTTTAAATCTATTTTATATAATTTAATATATTTTATTTTAAACTATTATAAAAATTATATAAAAATAATTATAATATTATTTATAAGCTTTTAATTATAAACTTTTTAAATTTTATATTATAATAAAATTATTATATTATTAAATAAATATATATAATAAAATTATTATATAATTATTAAATATTTCTTTTATAATTATTTAAATATAATTAATTTAATTATAAAAAAAGCCATATTAAATAATTAAATATAATTATAAAAATATATATTATAAAATATTAAAAGCTAATTATAAATTAAACTATTATTTTATATAAAAAAAAATATAAAGTAAAAGTTTTTTAATATTTTAACATATAAAATTAAAAACTAAACACATGTTTAAAAATTAATTATATATAAAAAAAATTATATAATAGTTATAAATAACTAGTTTTTTAATAGCATGTATAGCACGCGCAAGATATTTATGCATTTGTTGCTAACTAATACATATAAACTAGCTATAACATATAAACTAGACCTATTTTACACATTTATATTTAGCTGAAATTCTAATACGGTAATTCTTTCTATTTACTTTTATTTTTTTTGTTTATAGATTTTTTATATAATATATTATTTATTACTAAAGGTTTAACTTTTATTTATAATTAATATAATAATAATTATTATGTAAAAAAAAGAAAAATAAAAATAAAGGTATAAAGTTTGCAAAAATATTAATATAATATTTATATTTATAAAAATAATATATAATTATTTAATTAAAACTATTTAAATTAATTTAAAATAATATTTCTTGGTTTAATAATATTTTAATCTATTTTTATTTAAAAGTTTATAAAAATATATAATTTATTAATTTAAAGTTTTAAAGTTTAAAAGTTTAAAATATTATATTAAAAATAAAAGTTTTGTTATAAGTTATTATAAAAATTAATTTATTAAATTATTTATAATATACATTTTAAAATAATAAAATTATTAATATTAAAAGGTAAATTTTATATAACAAATAAAATAATATATTAAATATAAAATTTTAGTTTTTTAAATATTATTATAATTATTTAAAAATTGTTTTTTATAATTTAATTTTAATAATTAACAAATATTTATATTAATAAATATATTATTTAATTAAAACTTTATTGTTTTATATTTAATAAATTTTAATAATTATAATATTTTAAATATTTAATAATTTATTATTTTTAGATGAAAAAAAATTTTTATATAAATAAAATATTATAAAATAATATAATTAAATAAAAGAATATATTAAATAATAATTTAATGTTTATATTATTTTATTTTAATAAATTATAAACTGTTATATAAATTAATTAATTTAATAATAATTTTAAAACTTTATTTTATTTATTATAAAACTAAGTTTATTTTTTATAAATATTATTTTTATATTAAAACTTTTTAAAAATAAATTTAATAATTAAAATATATTTTAAAAATTATAAATATAGATTAAAATTTAAAAGTTATAAAATTAGAAATAATTATTTATAATAGTTTTTTATAATTTAAGCATAATATTTTAACATTATATAAATATAAAATAAAATATAATATATATAAATTAAACATATATTATATAATTATATATTTATTAAACAGTTTTAAATATAATATTCTAAAGTTTTTATATTAATAAAATAAATATTTTAATATAAGTTATATAATAAATTTTTAAAATGTTTAATATTTTTGCTATTTTTTATATATAAATTTTTTAAATATTTAAAATAAATTTTTAAAAGTTTAATTTATATAAGTATCTAATTATAATATTTTTGAATTTTAAAATTCTTTAAAATATAAATTAATATATATTTAAATAAAATTATAATAATATATAATATTTTTATTTAGAAAAATGTTTATTTTTATATAAAAGTAAATTAATAAAATTAATTATAATTATTAAAAATAAAGGTTTAGAAAAAGAAACATAGTATTAAGTTTATAAAAATGTAATATAAAATTAAAAAGCTTTTAGTCCTGCCAGGACTAAAAGCTTTAAAGTAGTATTTTATTTAATTTATAAAATTTTTGTTTAGTTAGCTGCGCTAGCTAAATAAAAAGCCTTTTTTTTTTTTAATCATGTTATAAGAATAACATACATATTAAAATAATTAAACTTATAATAAATATTATTTTAAAATATTATTTAAAACATAACAAAAATAATTATAAATAAATTACTATATTAATAAACGTATTTTTAAATTAAATAAAAGCAAAGTTTTAAATTTATTATTTAATTTTATATAAAAACTAATTTTATAATTATAATTTATAAAGTTATATTAATATATGTTTATAATTAACTTTTATTATTTATATTAATAAATATTTTATAGTTTATTATATTATATAAATATTTTAGTTTAATTATAATAATATAATAATATAACTTTAATATATAATTTTATTATTAAAAATTTAAATCTAAAATCTGTTATAAAAATATAAATTATATTTTAATATTGTTTTAACATTAAAATTAATTATTATTAAACATATAATATTATAATTGTTTTAATAATTTAAATATTTAAATATATTTAAACTATATAAATTTAGTTTTATTACTATTTTTAAAATATTTTCTCAGGTCTTTTTAATATTATTAATATAATATATTTAAAATTAAATAAAATGTTATTTAAAGCTTTAAACTTATTTAAAAAGTTTAATATAACAATTAAAATTTTAAAGATTTTTAAAAAAAACAAAATCATATAAACGTTTATTATTTTATTATATTAAAAGCTTTTAGTTAAATAATATTTTAAAATAGAATTTTTATAAATAATAATATTATATATAATTTATTTAAATATTATTATATTTAATATATTGTTTTAATTAAATAATATAATTAATATTATAATTATTAAATATAAATAAAAGTACTTTAAGTAATTTTATATAAATATATTTTTATATATAATAATAATAACTTTTAATAAAAACATAAACTTTAATTTAAAGCTGATTAAATTAAATATTTTTATATAATTAAAACTATTAATAATAACATAATATTATTTTTAATTATTTATTTATATAAAAATATAATTAAATCTTATATTATTATATAATTTTAATATTTATAACAAAATAATATTAAAATAAAATTGCTTTTTATATTTATTTAATATTATTACTTTATATAAATAAAAATAAGTAAAACAAACTTGAAATTATATACGCTTTTTTAAATTAATTTAATATTTTATATATATTTTTAATATAAATTCTTTTTAATTTTAATTAAAAATATATTTCTAGTTTTTTAATTTATATAAAAGATTTATAATTATATTTTTATATAAAATATTTATAATTATAATTATAAAAGTTTATTTTTAATATAATTTTATTATTATTTATATATTATTTTTATATATTATAAAAATAATATTATTAATATAATTAAAAAAATTTTTATTTAGCTCGCGCAGCTAGCTAAATAAAATTATATAAATTAATTAAAATATTAGCTTAAAATTTTTAGTTTTTATAAAACTAAAAGCTTTTTTTAATTTTACGTTATATTTTTATAGACTTAATACTATGCTACTTTTAATAATTTTTACTAATTATTTTATATTATAATTTTTATTAATATTTTTAATATATATTTTAATATTAATATAATTTAATAAAAATTAAAAATTTATATATTTTTATTTTTATAATTATTTATATAGTTTAAATTTTTTGTTTTAAAATTAAAAATATTAATATAAGCAATAAAATAATTTATAACAGTAGTATAAAACAACTTAGTAATTAAGCCAGAAATCCTTATTTTAAAGATTTTTAAACAAAGGATATATATATATAAAATATAGTTTTAATGCTGTATTTATAAATGTTACGCTTAAAATAAAAACAACTTTTAAAATTGTTTTTATTATATAATTAATATATATAAATACCTGTAGCTTATTATATTAAATAAAAGCTTTTTAATAAATTTAATTATTTATATTAAATATTTTTAAAATATTATTATGTTTTTAATAATTAATAAATTTTTAATAAATTGATTTATATTTTTATTAAAATTATAAGCCCGGTTTATTATTAAATTAATTTTTTTAAAAGCTATAATTTATTTAATTTTAAAATATAAAATCGTTTATTTAAATTTTATATAGTTATTATTTTTATTTAACTAAATCTTTTATATTTTAGTTTTAAAGCTTTAAATTTTATTATAGCTTTTAAAATAAATACTGTATTATTTTCGTTTTTATAATAACAGCTTTAATTATAATAATTAAAATAAATATTTTTTAAAATTATTTATAATTAAAATTGCTAATACATCTGTTTAAAATATTATGTTTAAATAAAAATATTTTAACGTTTATTAACCTTAATAATAAAAGCTTAATATATAATTTAAACTTGTTTTTATATAATTAACGCAAAAATTAGCGGCAATATATTTTAAACAAATAAAAAAAATAATAATATATAAAAATACATATATAAAAACTTTATATACAAATTTTAACTGTAAAACTTTTAATGCTTAATATTTTTAAACTTATTATTTAAAAATTATTATTAAGCTTTTAAATATTTAAACAGAATATTTTATTTAGCTTTAAAATAAAGCTTATTTTTAATTACGCTATATAATTATATATAAATAAATTAATAAAACAGTTAATATTATATATATAAAATTGCTATTAATATAAATATTAAAACTTTAATTTTATATTTAAAACCTTAATTTTATTTTATATAATATAATTTTATTTGTTTTATTTTTTTGATATTATTATTTAATAAAAATATTAAGCAATTATAGCTAAAGTTTTAAAAACAGAGTTAAAATAATAATATAATATAAAAGATAAAAATAAATATATTAAAAATAATAATTTTAAAGCTTTTTAATATAAATAAAATACTTATAGCAAAAAATGTTTTAATAGCAGTAAATATTTATATAATATTTAATTAAAAATATTAATAATTTATTAGGTTAATTAAATATAAACTATTAAAAAAAAAATTTATTTTAATAAAATATAATAAAATTCTTTATGCTATAATTTATAAATATAAGCTAAAAAAAAAAAATAAATTTAAAATATTTATAAGTTTAATAAGCTAATAAATATAAAATAAATTTTAGCTAATATAATAATATATTAAAATAATAAAGCTTAAAAACGTGCTAAAACAATTTAGCCAGCTAAAAAATTATAAATACTTATGTTTAAATAAAGCTAAAAATATTTATTTTTAGCTTTTTAAGCGTTATAATAAGTTTTAGTTTATAATTAATAAAATTAATATATATTAGCTTAATAAAATCTAAATTAAGACTGTAAAATTAAAAAATAAAACGGTAGTTTTATATATATTATAAAACTTATGTAGCAAAATTATTAATTTAAGTTAAAAAATTAATAAAATAAAAAAAAATAGTTTAAATAATATAATAAATTTTAATAATAAAAAAAACTATTTTAATTTTAATATAACTTTATAATAATTAATTTAATTTTATTAAAAAAATTACTAATAACTCGGGGTATTTTTACGATCGGATTTAAAAAGCATATTTTAATAAATAATATATTAATTAATTATTATAAAATATTATATTTAATTAATAATAAAAAGCTATTAAACCTTAGATTTTTATTTTAATTAAACATAAAATATAGTTTATATAAACATTTTATAGTTTTTTTTTAAATAAAAATAAAAATTATTTAAAAATATTATTTAGCTTTAAAAAACTTATTAATAAATATAATATTTATTAATATAATGTTAATAAAAAGTTTTATATAGATATTATTTTAAAAGCTTATTTAATTAAAAAAAAATCTAATATTATAGTTTTAATTATTTATTATGTTTTAAAAATATAAAAATAATATTTTAATAGTTTAATTTATTAAATATTATAACTTAGTTTTTTTAATATAAATTTAATTTTAATATTTAAATAAAAGTTTTATATTAAATATAAACAAAATATTATAAATAATTTTAAAAGTGCCGCTAAATTAATTATATTTAATTAATTTTAATATATTTTAATTTATAAGCTATTTTAAAAATTTTTAAGCTAAAAAAATTTTAAAGCTTTTTAATATTTATAATTAAAATATTTAAAAGCTATGCTTTATAAATATTAATATATATAATTAAAAATATATAAATTAATAAAATTTTATATATTAAATATAAAATATATGCTATTATATATATAATATAATAAATATTGAAGCGATTTTTAAATAAAAAGCTGTTTAATTTTTTAAAAGCTATATTAAAATCTGTTTAATTATTTAATAAAATATAATAAATTAAATTAAACTTTAATAATTAAAAATAAATATATTAAATTAATTTATATATATTTTTTAATAAATAAAACTATTATATAAGTTTTTTAAAATTAAATAATTTATATATTAAATAAAAAACGTTATAAGTTTATAGTTTATATTATTAAAATAATTTAAATATTTTTATAATAGTTTATAAAAATAAAACTTAATATAAGCTTTAATTAAAAAATAAAAAATTAATAATAAGTTTTTTATTTTATATTAAAAAGCTTGTTAAAAATATTAAATAAGCTAGCAAAAAATAATTAATAAAATAAATAAATTATTATATAAAACTAGCTTATTATTAAAACTAAAGCTAGAAATAGTTTAAATAGCTGTTTAATTATATAATAAAAGTTTTTTAAAGTTTAAAACTTTTATATTTTTATTATATGTTTAAATATTAATTAACGTAATATTATTAATAATATAATTTAGCTTAAATAAAAACATTAATAAACGATTTATAATCAAATTAAAACAAAATATATATATATAAATATTATATATATTTAATAAAAAAAAAACTTGCTGTTAAAAAGCAGTAAATATTTAAAATTAAACTTTAATTTTATATTAAATATTTAATTAAATATAAAACAATTAATTTATATTATATATAAGTTTTTCATAATAAAAATAATTATTATTAAAAATATTAAATTTAATAAAAGCTATTTTTTTTAAAAGCAGAAAAACTAGCTATTAAAATTAAATAGCAGTAAAAAAACTAAAAGCTTTAAATTTAATAAATAAACAGCATTATAAAATAAATAATAAATAAAAGCTTAAAAATATATTATATATAGTTTTTAAAAATATAAAAATATATAAATATTTTTATTTATAATTTAATTAGTTAAACTAATAAATATAAATTAAAAATAAATATATTAATAAAATAAATTTTAAGCTAAAAACTAGTTTTTTAAATATAGCAATAAAATTTATTATTTTAAAGATAATTTTAAGCTAAAAATAATTTTAATAAAAAGCTTTAAAAATAAAACAACTATAATATATAAAAAAATAATAACGTTTTAAAACGTTCTAAATTTTATTAATAAAAATATTAATTATTAAATAAACTAGCAGAAAATTAATTTTAACTAGCAAAATAAATAATAAAAAGCTAAAAAAACTTAAATAAAATATAAATATATATATAAAATATTTTTATTTATAAATAAATTAAACTATAAAACTAAACATAAAAATTAAATAAAAGCTAAAAAATAATATAAAAATTTAATATTTATTATAATAATATATATAAAATCAAAAATTCATTTATTAAAAATTATATATAAAATATTTTATAAAAATATTTTTTAAAATAAATAAAAGCTTTATATTTTAAAAATTATAAATATAAAATATTATATGTTATATTTATAGCTATAATATAATAATATAAAATTAATCGATTAAAAATTAGTTTAAAAATTAAATATATTAAAATAATTTTATTAAAAACTTTTATAAAATAAAAAGCTTAAAATTATTTTTAAAACAACTTTTAAAAAAAAATATATAAAAAATATTTATTATATAAAAAAAGTTATAAAAATAATTTTAATAAAAAATTAAAAATAAACTATTATTATTAAAATAAATATTTATATATAAATTTAATAAAAAAAAATTTTAAAGTTTATAAAATAAAGCTAGTTATATAAAAAATTTATAAATAATAAATATATTTTAATTAATATATGCTATAATATTTATAGCAAATTTTTTAAATAATAATAATAATTAATATATATATTAATATAAAAATTAAATAGTTTAATATAATATTAATATTTTTAAATATTTTAAAAACAATAAACTTTTATTATATATTTAATATTAAACAGCTTTAAAAAGCAAAAAAACTATATTATTAAATAAAACTTTATATAAGTTATAAAATTTTTATTATTATAATATAAAAAAAATATTTTAAAACGTTTTAAATTAATTATATTTAATAAAAACTATATTTATTTTATTTTATATAAACAATTTTTAGTTATATATAAAAAATAATAAAAATTAGCTAAAAGAATTATTAATAAAATTAAAAAGCTTATAAGTTTAAAAATAAAAAATATTATTTAATTTTCAAAAATTAAAATAATTTATAATTATATAAAAAACGATTATATTAATATATAATTAATATATTAAAAAATCGTAGTTTAATTTAAATTAATTCATAACGTTTAAACTTTAAAAATATTATTTTTATATAAAAGCTGTTAAAATATATAAAATAAGCTTTAAAAAAAAATTAAAATATATTAAAAAAATCAGTTTAATATTTTATATAATAATTATATTATAACTAAATATAACATTTATAGCTATATTATTATTAAAATATTTTATAAATTTAAATTTAAATTATATAAAAATAATTAATTAAATAATTTATTATTTATATTATATAAAATTTTTAAAATTATATATAAAAATAAAATTTAACAGCTTAAGCTTTATTAATTATAAAAACATATTATTTATAAACAATATAAAAACTAGGCGTTTTTGATATAAATATATTATATTTTATTTAAAAATATAATGTTTTAAAAATTATTAAAGAAAATATAATTTTAACTTTTATAATAAAACTAAAATTATTTTTTAACCTATATACCTAAAAAATAATAACTTTAAAACAGTTTTTAAAAATTTTATTTTAAACTTAAAAAATATAAATAATTTATTTAAATAATATTTAAATAATTTATTTTATAATTAATAAATATAAAAAATTATTATAAAGTTTAAATATATAAATATATAAAATATATAGTTTAAATAAAAATATTAAAAAGCTTATTTATAATAAAATATTTTTTATTAATTAAATATTAATAAATAGTTTTATAAAAACTTTATATAAATATCATTTAAATATTTTAAAGCTTTATTTAATTTAAATAATTTATATTATAATATAAAAAACTTATAAATTATTAGTTAAACTTTTAATAATTAATAAAAAAATTAAAAAATAAAAATATTTAAAAACTTTTTAGTTTTATATAACTTTTAAAAAACGTTTTTTTATTTTTAATTTTTATTAAAATTTTTAAATTATTAGATTTTTAAATATATTAAAAAACGTTTTAAAATTAAATTCTTATAAGCTTTTTAAATAACGTTTAAAAATATAAATTATATAATAAAAATAAATAAAAAACTATAATAAAATAAAAATAAAAATATAAAAAATAATAAAGAAAAAATAATTAGTTATAAAAATATAAATATTAAAAATAATTAAAAACATATAAAAATATAAAAATTTATAAAAATAAACGTTTTTAAAGCTATAATATTTTATTTTTTATTAAAATATTAAAAGTTTAACGCAGTAAAATTTTAAAATTTAATATAATTTATTTTAAATTAATAAATAATTAATAAAAGCTTATAATAATTATTTATAATAATATTAAAAATAAAATAAAAAAATAAAAAACATTTAATTATTAGTTAAATATATAAAAACTTAATTTTATATTATTAATTATATATTAATTAATTAATTAAAATATATGAAACAAAATATAAACTAAAAATATATTTATATTTAAAAATATAATATTAATATTAATTATTATATTTAATAGTTTTATAATATAATTTATTTAATTAATTAATAAATATAAAATTAATATAGCTTAAATAAAATATTTTTAAATAATATTTATTAGTTTTAAATATAAATAAATAAAATAAAAAACAATATTAATAATAATAATAATAATAATATTTATTACATAATATTTTATATTAAAAATACAAAATAAAAATAATATATATAATTATATAAAGTTTAATAATAATAGTTTAATAATATTAATTATAATAAAGTTTTAAAAATTTAAAATAATATATTTTTAATATTTAAATTTAAATTTAAATTAAACAAGTTTAATAAAAATAAATTTATAAAAAAACGTTATTAAAATAAATTAATATATTTTTTAATTTTAAATATTATATTTAAATAAATTATAAATAAATAAATAAAAATATTAAAATATTATTTATAATAATATAAACAGCTAAAATAATAAAAATAATAAAAACAGCGTTAATAATAATAGCAGTAATAAAAATAATAATAATAATAATAAAAATAATAGCAGTAATAAAAATAATAGCAGCAGCAGTAATAATAACAGTAATAATAATATAAATATAAATTTAATAATAATAAAATAATTTTAAAATTATTTATAATAATTATTAATAATTTAAATATATATTAATAAATAAATTATATTAATAATTTATAAATAAAAAATAATATAATTAATAAATATAATATATAATAAATTATAATAATATGTATAAATTAATATAATTATAATAAAATTTTAAAATTATAAGTTTAATAAATATAAATATTAAATTTATTAAAAAATAAAATATATTTAAAATAATAAAAAAAATTATATTTTATATTAATATATTAAAAATTTAATAAAAATATATAAATAAAAAATTATATATAGTTTTTATATTTAAACTTAAAAAAAAAAAAAAATATTAAAAATAAAAATTAAATATTAAATTATATTTAAACTATTAATAAATTATTAATTATATTTGAATATTAATAAAAATTATTAAATTTAATTAAAATATAAAATAAAAATATAATTAAAATATATATTTAAAAAAATATTTTTTAAACGTGTTAATATAATTAAAAAATTTATTTATAACTTTAAGAAAAAACTATAATATATAATTTTTTTTTGTTTATTATTATATATAAATAAATTAATTATATTAAGAAAATATATATATTATAAAAATATAAATTAATTAATTTATTAAAAATATTTAAAAAAAACTAATTTAAATAAAAATTTAAAATAATTAAAAATAAAATAATAAATTAATTAATTTAAAAATATATAATAATAATATAAAATAATTTAATAATTAAATTAAAATTTTTATCTTAAAACTTTTAAACAAAAATATATATATATAAAATATAGTTTTAATATTATATTTATAAATATTATATATTTAAAATAAAATAACTTTTAAAATTATTTTTATTATATAATTAATATATATAAATATTTATAGCTTATTATATTAAATAAGAGCTTTTAATAAATTTAATTATTTATATTAAATATTTTAAAATATTATTATATTTTTAATAATTAATAAATCTTTTATAAATTAATTCACACTTTTATTAAATAATTTAAATAAAATTAAATATTAAATTTATTAAATTTTATTTATTTTATTTATAGCATTTATTTAATTTATTTAATTTATTTAATTTATTTAATTTATTTAATTTATTTAATTTATTTAATTTATTTAATTTATTTAATTTATTTAATTTATTTCATTTATTTAATTTATTTCATTTATTTTATTTATTTTATTTATTTTATTTATTTTATTTATTTTATTTATTTTATTTATTTTATTTATTTTATTTATTTTATTTATTTTATTTATTTTATTTATTTTATTTATTTTATTTATTTTCTTTATTTTCTTTATTTTCTTTATTTTCTTTATTTTTTTATTTTATTTATTTTATTTATTTTATTTATTTATTTTATTTTATTTATTTTATTTATTTTATTTATTTTATTTATTTTCTTTATTTTCTTTATTTTCTTTATTTTCTTTATTTTTTATTTTATTTATTTTATTTATTTTATTTATTTAATTTATTTAATTTATTTAATTTATTTAATTTATTTAATTTATTTCATTTATTTCATTTATTTAATTTATTTCATTTATTTTATTTATTTTATTTATTTTATTTATTTTATTTATTTTATTTATTTTATTTATTTTATTTATTTTATTTATTTTATTTATTTTATTTATTTTATTTATTTTATTTATGTTATTTATTTTATTTATTTTATTTATTTTATTTATTTTATTTATTTTATTTATTTTATTTATTTTCTTTATTTTCTTTATTTTATTTATTTTATTTATTTTATTTATTTTATTTATTTTATTTATTTTATTTATTTTATTTATTTTATTTATTTTATTTATTTTCTTTATTTTCTTTATTTTCTTTATTTTCTTTATTTTTTTATTTTATTTATTTTATTTATTTTATTTATTTTATTTATTTTATTTATTTTATTTATTTTATTTATTTTATTTATTTTATTTATTTTATTTATTTTATTTATTTTATTTATTTTATTTATTTTATTTATTTTATTTATTTTATTTATTTTATTTATTTTATATATAATATTTTATTAATAATATAAATTTATTTAAGCTTTTTAAAACTTTGTTATTTAATTTTAAATTTTTTATATTTAAATATTATTAAATTTTATTTTAATTATTATTATTATAACTATTATATTTTATAAAACAATTTAATCTTTAATCTTTTTATTTTTAATATTTTAATTTATATATTAATAATTTTTTATAAATATATTTTTTATTTATATTTATAACAATTTTTTAAAATATTTTATAAAAATCTTATTATTTTATTATTATAAAATTTTATATTTTAAACTAAAAACATTTAAAAACTATATTAACTTTTTAACTACTTTTTTATTTTTTTATATTATCCTGCGCTATAAATTTACTAGCTAAGCTATAAAAAGTTCTTTGTTTATTAAAAAAATTATTTAACTGTTAATTTAATAGTTTTTTATAAGCAAATTAATATAAAACCGCTTAAACTATAATATTTAAATAATTTATTAAGTTTATAAAGCTTAGCTTATATATATTTTTAAGCTTTTGTTATATATAGGTTATTTATAGCAGTATTTTAAACCGTAATACTTTTAATAATAAACAAGCCGTTAAAAAAACTAGTTAACCCCGGTATATATTATTTTAGTTTATTAATATTAAGCTATTTAATAAATCGTAAAAGTTTTAAAATTAAAAAACATAGGTTTTATTAATTAAAAACAAAGTAGCTATTTAATTATTAAAGCTTGGGCTGTTTAAAAATATTTTATTAGTTATAGAAAATAAGCAGAAAAACATGTACTTATAAACTAGTATAACTTTTAAAAAAACATAGAATTGTATATAAAGCAGCGCTATTATATAAGTAGTAAATTAAAATACTATAAACTAATTAACGCGTAAAACAGCAGATTTATATAGCTTATTTAAAGCTGCATTAAGTTAGCTTTAATATATATAAATATAAAAAATTACTACTAAAGCTATTTATAAAAAAAAATATTTTAAATATTATATAATAAGTTTAAGTACCGCTAATTATTAGTTATAGTATTGCTTTTTTTATTAAGTTATAAACGTTATAAGCGTTATAGGCGTTATTTTTTTTATTAAAGTCGCAGGCGTTGCTTTTTTTATCGGGGTTATAAATGTTGTTTTTTTTGTCAGGGTTATATATTTAACTACTAGCAATTATAAAATTATTACTTAAATATAAAAACGTTTCTGCTTTAATTAATAAAGCTTAAAGCGGTATAAGATCGGCAGAATATTTATTATTAAATAAATATAAGCTGCTTATAGTATTTATAAAATATTTATTGTTTATATTATTAAAAAAAAAGCGGCTGCAGCCGGTAGTTAAAATATTATATGCTTATTTTTATATATAAAAAATATATAAAACTTATTATTATTACCGGTTATATATACATTAAATATATTATATAACGTTATAAATTTATAACTACTAGATTTACTACTATTAAATTAATAGCTAGTTCAACTAAAAGTATTACTTAAAATAAATAATAAAAATAGTTAAGCTTAAAACTAAATTATATATTTATAGTATAGCTGCGTATTTAAATTAAAAAAAAATAAAGTTGCGATATTTAGCTAAAATATATAAAATTTTAAAAAGCTTTTAGCATATTTAATTAATTAAATAAATAACGATATAAAAAAAATACAAGCTTAGCTTTTAAAATAAAAAAGTTTTTATTAACAGAAAAAACTAAGTATAATATTAATATTAATAAAAAAATTTACTAAATAAAAATCTATTTAAATAAAATTAAATATAAAATAAGAACAGTTTATATATATAAATTAATTTATATATATTAAACAGATAATTTATGCTGTTTATTTTAATATATATTTATACTATATAATTATTTATAACTATTTATAATAATAATCGTAGTTTTATAAAATATTAATAAGCAAAATAATTTAATATAGAATTAATAAAAAAATATAATATATTTTATTAAACTAGCAAAAATAAATTAAAATAATTAATAAAAAAGTATAATATATTTTATTAAGCTAGCAGGAATAATTTAAAATAATTAATAAAAAATACAATATTTTTATTAAGCTAGCAGAAATAATTTAAAATAATTAGTAAAAAATATAATATTTAAAACTTATTAATATTTAAAAAAATAAAAATAACGCTTAAATAAAAAGTATGATTAAATTATATAATTAATAAATATAAAAAAAAAAATTAAGCAGGAAAATGCAACTAAATTATATAATTAACAAAGTAAAAAAAAAAATTAAATTAAAAAGCACGATTAAGTTATAAAACTAGCAAATATTAATAATTTTTACTTATAAATAATTTTTTGTTTTAAAATTTTTAATTTTTTAATTTTTTATTAAAACTTTTTATAATATTTTTTATTATTAATAATAAGTTTTTTGTTTTATTAAACAACAGTTACTTTTTAAATAAGTTTTTAGTTTTATATAATTAAAATAATATTTAATTAATTTTAATATAGTTTATTTAAGTTAATATTATCCGCTACTTTTAAAGTTAGCTTTTTTAGCCGTTTTTTTATTATTTTTATTTTTGCTAGCTGTTTTTTTTATTATTTTTTATAATATTTAACTAAACTATTTTTAAAAAGTTATAGTTATTTTTAAAGCTGCTAAAACAATAAGCTTTTTAATAATATTTATATAAATAGCAAAACTTTTAATAATTAGGCATTTAAACTAAAAGCTTTATTATTTGCGCAGTTATTAAAGCTTTAAAAGCTGTTTAAGCTATAAGCTTTTTTATAATATTTGCGTAAATAGCAAAGCTTTTAATAATTAAGTATTTAAATTAAAAGCTTTATTATTTGCGCAGCTACTAAAGCTTTAAAAGCTGTTCAGGCTATAAGCTTTTTTATAATATCTGCGTAAATAGCAAAGCTTTTAATAATTAAGCATTTAAACTAAAAGCTTTATTATTTGCGCAGCTATTAAAGCTTTAAAAGCTATTTAAGTTATAAGCTTTTTTATAATATTTATATAAGTAGTAAAGTTTTTAATAATTAAATATTTAAACTTAAAGCTTTATTATTTTGTACGGCTACAAAAAATGCTAAATTTATTAAAGCAATAAGCTTTTTAATAATATCTGCTAAAACAATAAATTTTTTTATAATATTTGCTAAAGCGATAAGATTTTTAATAATATTTATATAAGCAGTAAAGCTTTTAATAATTAAATATTTAAACTTAAAGCTTTATTACTCCGCGCAGCCGCAAAAAATATTAAAGCTATTAAAACTATACGTTTTTTAATAATATTTTTTATTAGCTTGTTTTATATTGAAATAATAAAACTTTTAATAATTAAATATTTAAACTAAAGCTTTATTATTTTATAGCTTTTTAAACTTTAATAATAAAAATTATTAAGTAATAAAAATTATAATTATTAAATATATAAATTAAAAGCTATATATTTTTTAACCGGCGGTAATTAAAATAAATAAATTAAAATAATATAGCTGCTAATAATAAAATATTTAAAATTATAAAAGTATTGTTTTAGTTTATTTTTATAAATATTTTTTATTAGCAGATATATTATTTTAGTTTAATTATATTAATTATCGCTGGTTAAAAAAAAATATAGCGGATAAATAAAAGTATTTTAAAATAAAATAAGCAGAAAAAAAAAATAAAAAAATAAAGTTTTTAAAAAGCTTTAATGTTAAGCTAAAGCGGGAAAGTAAAGTATTTTAAAATAAAAAAAATAAAAAAACAAAAAAAAAATAAAAATAAAAAAAAAAAATGTTAAAAAACTTAATGTTAAACTAAAATAAAAAATAAAAATTATAACTTTTTATAAAAATATTATAAAAGTTTTTAATAATTATATTAAATTAAATTATATATAGCTTAATATTTTAAAAGTTATATGCTGTTAATAATAATTTATTAAAAGTTTTATGCTGTATTAAAATATATATTATATTAACCAGCATAATAAACTATAATATTAAAAATTTAATATAAAATTAATAGTTAAAATAAAATAAAATTTATTTAATAAATATTATTAGTTTTAAATATATTTTAAACTAAACAATAAACTTATTAAATTTAAATTCAAAATAAAAAATAAAATATAAAAATAAATATTTAAATATGTTTAAATATTTATTTTTAAACTTAGTTTATAACTTAAAGGTTAATATATATAAAAACAAATATTTAAACATGTTTAAATATTTGTTTTTAAAGCTGGTTTATAATTTAAAAATATATATAAATAAAAATAAATATTTAAACATGTTTAAATATTTATATTTTATAGCTAGTTTATAACTTAAAAATATATATAAACAAAAATAAATATTTAAACATGTTTAAATATTTGTTTTTAAAGCCGGTTTATAACTTAAAAATATATATAAGCAGAAAACAAATATTTAAACATGTTTAAATATTTATATTTTATAGCTAGTTTATAACTTAAAATATATATAATAAAAAGCAAATATTTAAACATGTTTAAATATTTATTTTTATTAGCAGTTTATAATATATTAAGTTATAAAATTTAATTTATTTTATAGCAGCTGTAGCAGTTTTATTTTTTATATAATAGTAGTAATTTTTATAAATAGTTTAAACAATACTTTAAATTTAATTAAACGAAATTATAAATTATAGCTAGCTAATTATATAATAAAAACAAATATATTAAATATAATATATTTAGTTATTAAATATTTTTATTTGTTTATTTTTGCTTAATAATATTATTTTAAAATATTATTTTTTTTTTAAAAGTAGATTTGCTTTTTTTAGTAGCTTTTTAGCTGGTTTTTTTATATATCGTTTAAAACAGCAGGTAAGTTTTATAGCAACTTTTACGCGTAAACATATTTTTTTCGACTAGCAGGCCTGCTGGCCTGCAGGTTTTATTATAGCATTATTTAAAACGTTATTAAAGTTTATTTTTTTTTTATTATGCCTGTGGTTTAATATATTAGTCGATTTATTGCTATTTAATTATTTAGCAGTATTTATTAATAAATGTTTTTTTTACGTAATTATAAGCAAGTTTATATTTATAAATATAAACATTATATTTATAATATTTTATATAATTTTTATATTAAAGTTTTTTTTTAAAAGTTTATAATTTTAAAAAGCTTTTTATACTTATAGTATTTATAGCTATTTTATTTATTATAATATTTTAATTTTTAGCCTGTATGTTTTCAATTTATATGTTTTTGCTTTATATGCTTTTGTTTTATACTGTTTTATTTTATCCTGCTTTATTTTATGCTGTTTTATTTTATGCTGTTTTATTTTATACGCTTTTATTTTATATATTTTTGCTTTATGCTGTTTTATTTTATATGCTTTTAACCTGCGCGTTTTTATTTTAAATAATTTTAAAATTTTTAGTTTAATAATTTTTAATATTGTTTATAATCAGGTTTCTGCTGTTATTTATGCTGTTTTTTATATTATTGTTTAAACTATTGTTTATATTGTTTTTTATAACGTTAAAGTTAGCAGATATTTAGCCGCCGCTGTTATTTTTTTTTTTATGTTTTTTAAACTATTTTTAGTTTACTAGCTTATATAAAACAATATTAAACAAATTAAGTTTTAATTAATTATTAAAATAGTTTTAATTGAATATTAACCGGTTATTTAATATTTATATATAAAGCTAGTTTAATAAACTTTTTAATATTTTATTTAATATAATATAGTTTATTTTATAATAAGCTTATTTTATAGCTGTTTTATATTTATTTTTATTAATTTAAAAACTAAGCTTTAGTATTAACAGCTAAATATTTAACAGCTAGTCGAACTAATTTTTAGCTATACTATAAAATTTAAATTATTTTTATTATAAAACTTATTTAATATTATTATAGCTTTTAAAATAATATAATAATAATATTTAATTATTAAAATATTTTATATTAATTATAAATAAAAGTTAACCGGTATATTAAATGTATTTTTAATATAGCAGCAAAAGCAGAGTTAAAATAAAGCAAAAAAAAACTTTTTTAAAAAAATTTTTATATATAACTATATAGCATAGCTAATCTAGTTGTTATATATAGTTTTAGCAGTTGTTAAAATATTTATTTTAAATATAAATTTATTATCTGTTTTATTTAATAATAAAAACGTATAAAATAATATTTTTAAGTTATTTAAAAAGCTTATAATATATTTTCGCTAGCATAAAGTTTTTTTTTTAAAGTTTAATATAACAGTTAAATTAATATTTATAACTATAATTTTTATTATTTTGCCAGGTTTTATATAAAAAAATAGCTTTTTTTTTTTATATTATTATAATTTTTAAAATATTAAATATTTATATATCTGCTAGATTTAATAAATATATAATACGTTTATTTAACAATATTAATAATTAATATTTTATAATTTTAATAATATATAAAATAAAAAGCAAATATTTAAATATATTTAAATATTTGTTTTTAAAGCTGGTTTATATTTTAAAAATATATAAAAAAAATATAAATATTTAAACATGTTTAAATATTTATTTTTAAAGCTAGTTTATATTTTAAAAATATAGAAAATAAAATATAAATATTTAAATATGTTTAAATATTTGTTTTTAAAAAAGGTTATAATAATAGCTAAAATATAAATAAACTTACTGCTGCATTATAACAGATTACGTTATAACTACTATATATATATATTTAAAGCAGGCTTTAGTATTAAAATTTAAAATATAAAAAACAAAGTTAAAAAATGCAAATAGTGCGGGCAAATCTGCTGTTAAAAAGTATAAATATCTAGTTTTATTTATTAAAGCTCATAGTTGTTTGTTTTTATAAATAATATTAAATAAATAAAACGTATTATTATTTTTATAATTTAAATACGCTTTTTTTTTTAAAAGCGTTAATAAACGTTTAAATATTATTAAAAATATTAAAAAACGCTTAAAAACTTATTAAAATTAAGCTATAATAAAACAAAATTAAATAAATTATTTATAATTATAATAAATATTATAATTATATTAAAGTTATAATTAATATTAGCTTAATTATTATATAGTATTATTTTTATATTAAAAATAAAAAAATAGTATAAAGCCACGTTTTTTATATATTTTACTATTTGTTTAAAAATAAGCATTAATATAAGCATATTAATTTTTAAAGCTAGTAATTATATAATATATATGTTTAATATATAGCTTGCAGCTTTTAATATTTCTTTTAGTTTATAAGTTGTATTAACAGTATAATATAATATTTTATTTATATTATAATTACAGCTAATATTATAACAGTTATATAAAATAATATAAAGCAGCAATATTTAATTATTTAATAGCCGCAGAAAAAAAAATATATTAGCCGGAAAAATAATATAAAGCTAAAAGCTTTAAAATACTACCGCTATAACGTATATATAATTTTTTTTTTTTTATTAATAAATATATTTTTTATTATTGCTTTTATTATTATTGTTTTTATTATTAATAGCAGAAGCGACTTTTTAAGCTTAGTTTTAGCTGTTTTAATATGTTTTTAAATGTTTATATAAACAAATAAATTTTGTTTTATTTAATATAAACAATATTATATTTATACGATTTAATTATAATTAAAATAAATTAAAAACGTTTTATATTAATTTTATTTTATGTTTTATTATTTATAAAAAACTATATTTTTTTTAGTTTATTTTTATAGCATATTTTAATAAACTGCTGCTAAATATTAAATATTTATATTTAATTTTTATAAAATAATTAAATATAAAAATAAAACTAGTCGGCAAGTTTAATTAATTTATTTTTAAAACTAAGCTATATTTAATTTTATTAAAACTAGCAGTACTAATATTAATATTAAAACTTTTAGTTTACGCTGTTATTTAATAATATTAATATAACTTTTATTTTATAGCAACTATAATAATAATATTTTTAAGCTTATTAAATAATAAAGTTGTTATAAAACTATTTTATTTTATAAACTAAATATTATATTATAAATTATTTAGCCCAGCTAATTTATAAACGTTTAAAAATATAAATATATAAAATATAATAATATGTTAGTTATAACTATATTAATTAATTAAACTTATAACCAGCTTTAAAAATAAATATTTCAACATGTTTAAATATTTATATTTTATTTTATATATTTTTATATATATTTTAAGTTATAAACAGGCTTTAAAATATAAATATTTAAACATATTTAAATATTTATTTTTAATAGTTTTATTTAAATAACTTAAAGTTTTATATATATTATTAATATAAAAATAACATTTTAATTTATTTTATTTTAAAAAATAATAATATAATATAAAGTTAGTTTTATTTTTAATTATATTATTAATATAATATATACTAAGTATTTAAATAATTAGTTTTAAGTTTTTTATATTTTACGTTTTTTTAATATATTTTTTATATATTACTGCTTTATTAATATATTTCTGCTCTGTTTATATAACTAAAGCTTGTTTAAGCAGGTAAAACTAAAGCAGTATATTTAAACTTTGTTTTTTTATAATTTTATAAATATTTTAGCTATTAAAGTTATTATATTTAAAAAAATATCTAATATTATTTAAAATTAAAAGATTTATTGCTGCTGCTTCTGCTGTTTTTACTGCTTTTTCTGCCGGCGATAGTTTTACTGCTGCTGTTTTTACAGCAGCATGCTTTTTAGCTGTTAATATTTAGCTTTAGCTTTAGCTTTATAACTGCTGTTTTATAATTAAAAATATAATAATATTAAGCAGATATATTATTAAATCTTACGTTAATAAATTATATTTAAAAATAAATATTTATAACAGTTAAAAAAAATAATAAAAAAATAAATAGTTTATAAATATATAAAAAAATGCTTTTAACAGCTTAAAAAAATTATAAAAAATAAATAAATAGCTTATAAATAACGCCGCAAGTTTTATAAGTTTATTATTTTATTAAATTTAATATAAATAAACAGCTATAAAAACAAAAATTTAAACTAGTTAAAAAAAAATTATAAAATAAATAAAACAAAGTTTATAAATAACGCTATAAAATTTTAATATATTAATTTTGTTTATAATTATTTTTAATAAATATATTTTATATATAAAAGCTGCTTAATTATATTTTTATTATAAAACAGCTTTTATATATAATAAGTTTTAATTATATTTTTATATTTAAATATATTTTTTTAAATATAAATTTAAAAAAGCTTTGTTTTAATTATTATAAATTTTATATTATTATTAATTTATAAAAACTATTTAAAAATATAAGCTGTTTATTTATTTAATAAATATTATAATTTTATTTAAGCTATAAAATAATAACTATTAGTAGCAGTTATTTATAATTATAAATAAAAATTTAAACGTAAATATAATTTAAAGCTAAAAATAATAAACTAATATAATATTTTTAGCTAATTATTTTTAAGCTAATTATGTTTAGCTTATGTTTTTTTTTTAGTTTTTAATACTTTTTTCTGTTTTTGCTATATTTTTTTTTTTTTTTTATTAACGCTAATTTTTTTAAGTTTTAACTACTGTTTTTTTAAGCTTTTTAGCTTTTATAACTTTTTTTAAACGTTAACGTTTTTTAGTTTTTTTATATTTTAATAAATTATTAATATAACTTTTAAAAATTAATTAGCACTTTATTTTTAAAATTTTATAAAAACTTTTGCTAGCTTTATTATTTATTTTATAATTATAAATAATATATAATTATAAAAATTAGTTTGTTTATATTAAATTATATATAAAGCAGCGCTTATAAAAATATCATGTAAAAATAAAAAACTTTTATATTAATTAAAATTTATTATAATAATTTAAGCTATAAATAATATATTATTATTAGTTTTAAAATAAATCGCTAATAATTAATATAAAGTTAATATTTACTGCTTTTAAAAAATATTTTATATATAATTAATTATAAAAATATTAAATTAATTTATAAGTTATAATTATGTTTAGTTTGCTGTTAATCCGTTAATTAATTTTATTTTTTGCTGCAAGCTGCTAAAAACTTTTATTATATAATGTTTTTATAGCGCTTATAAATAATATTTATAATAATTAAAATTATTTATATAATAAATTATAATTAGTTTATTTATATTAAATAATTAAAGAATTAGTTAAATATGTTAATATTTTAAAAAAAATATAATAAAGCTTTTATAGCAGGCTAAATAAAATTAATATTTACGCTAATAGTGTGTATATTATAAATAAATATTTTTACGCTAGAATTTTTATTATTAAATTAATTAATAACAGCTGTATATTTTTTATTTAATTAATACGACGTAATAATAGCTAGTTTAACGTTTAACAGCTTAAATAGTAAATATATTTTTTAATATTAATATTAATATAATATTTACGTAAGCAGAAAATAAATATTTAAACACGTTTAAATATTTGCTTTTTAAAGCTGGTTAGTAAATTAAAAATATATAAAAATAAAATATAAATATTTAAACATCTTTAAATATTTGTTTTTAAAACTAGTTTATAAATTAAAAATATATAAAAATAAAATATAAATATTTAAATATGTTTAAATATTTATATTTTAAACACATTAACTATTTTATATTTTTGCTCGGTATATAAAAATATTTATTATTATAATTATAATAATTTAATTATAATAATAATATAATTAAACAAGCTATTAAAGCTTTTAAAGCCCGTATATATTTTATAATTTATATTATAAAATAAGCTAAAAAACGTTATAAGCTATAAAATATTTATATTAGCTTATATAATTTTTAATATAATTATATGTTTATTTTTTTAATTATTTTAAATATATAATTAATGCTATTATTTTTATTTTAATAATAAAGTTTTAAACTTTTTAAATATTTATTATTATATGTTTAGCTTAATTAATTTTTTACGTTTTTATTAAAATTAAAGTTAAAATTAAAGTTAAAATTAAAATCAGATCTGAAATGTTTATTTTTACGTAAGTTATATTTAAAATCAGATTTTAAACTTAAATAAAATTTATTTTTATTAGATCTGGCTTTATTTTTAATAAAGTTTTTTTTAGCGCTATTAATACTTAATTATTACGTTAAACTTTTTTTTAAAACAGAGCGTTTTTTTATTATTTTAATTAAAAGCAAAAATGTTTAGTTTTTATTATATATTAAAATTAATAGATATTATTTCGTTATTATTTAGCTTTTTTAAGTTTTTTATATATAGTTTTATTTAATATAATTAAATATAAATTAGTTTTTTTATTTAATAATATAATATAAAGCTTAAGCTTATATTTATAATTTTAAAAATTATAAATGTTAATATTATTATTATTAAGCTTAATTTAAACTATAATAAATTTAGCACTTAAAAAATTATTATTTAATATAACCAGGTTGCTATTTAAGTTATAAATAGCTGTGCTTATATTATATTAAAAAAAAACTTGTTTATATATAACGTTAATTATAATATAGCATAAGTTAAAGCTTTATTTATGCTGCTAAGCTATATGTTAAAAAAAAACAAGTAATAATATTTATTATTAATATAAGTTTTTATAAGCAGCAGCAAGCAATTTATTTGTTAGCGTAGCTTTATTTTTATTATATTTAATTATTAGTTTTATTTTTGCTGTTATTAAATATATTTAATTATTTATGTTTATAAATAAAAAACTGCCGATAAAAATATTAAGTTTAGAGGTTAGCTTATATAAGTTTAAATAATTATATATTAAAAGCAGCTTTAAAAAAACAAATAGCTAGTTAAAACTAAGCTGTAAATATTTAAACATGTTTTTTAAATAGTTTATAAAAAAAGTTATAAAATATAATATAAAACAGTTATATTTAATTAACTTTATTATTTAATAAGTTATGCTTTTTAAGTTTTTATTAATATAAGCTTTATTTATAACTAAAAGATTAAAATAATACTAATTTAATATAATTATAAATATAATTTTATTATTATATCGGGCGTTATTTTTTAAAAGTTTTTGCTTGGGTTTATTAGTTTTATTTAATATGCTGAGTTTTTTTTTTTTTTTATTAAAATTTTGAACATATTTATATGTTTTTTGTAGTAGCAGGTAGTAAATATTTATATAAATATAATAATTATAATTTTTTTATTTATTATTAAAGTTAATATAAATAGTTAAATTATATAAATAAAAGCAAATATTTAAACATGTTTAAATATTTGCTTTTAAAAATAATTTATAACTTAGGATATATATATAAATAAAATATAAATATTTAAATATATTTAAATATTTATTTTTAAAGCTGGTTTATAATTTAAAATATATATAAAATAAAATATAAATATTTAAACGTGTTTAAGTATTTATTTTTAAAACTGGTTTATAACTTAAAATATATATAAAATAAAATATAAATATTTAAACGTGTTTAAATATTTATTTTTAAAATAAGTTTATAAAAGTATTTACTGCTAAGTTATTAAAACGTTTTTAAAGCTATACTATAAACTTTTAAAATTAAATGCGTTAAAAATAGTTGATTTTTAATACGGTTATAAATTAATTTGTTTTTTAAATATTAAATAAACGTTAAAAATACTTCAAAAAACGCTAAATTATATTATATATTTAAATAATAACTAATAAAAAATAATAATTAAATTTAAGCAATAAACTTTTATATTAGTAAAATATTTATTAAAAATTTTTATAAAATAAAAATATAGTGCTAGTATAAATAATAGTTTTGCTAATACTATACTTATTAATAAAAAAAGCAAAAAAAAAAAAAGCTGTAGTTTTATACAGCAGTTCTGCTATATTTATATATAAGCGTTAAAAATTAGTAAAAAGCTTAAGTATTTGTTTTTAAAAATATTATTATTTATTAATAAGCTAGTAAATATAATATTAAGCCTGCTTATTAAATATAATTAAAAAGTTTTTTTAATTTATATTTAAATAGTTGGCGGCGTTTTTTATATTAATAGTATTAATAGTTAAACCGCTTGCTACAGTGCATATAATTTTAATATATTTATTTTTGCGTTTTTTAGCTTTTATATGTTTTAATTATATAAGCTTTTTATTATTTATATTATTATATTTTTGTCGATATATTATATAATATTTTTGTTTTTATATTATTATTATTATTATTAAATAATAATCGGTTTTAGTTTTATAATAATAAATATTTAATTAATGTTTAAAATATTTAATTTAAATAAAAAATAGTTTGCTAATTTTAATAAATCTAATTAAACTATAGATATAATTAAACATATATTTTATATTTTTTAAAGTTAAAAGCTTTTATTTAAAATAGTTTATGTTTTTTAAAATTAATATAAAAATAAGTTTTTTTTAAAAGATTTAAATCTTGCTTTTAAAAACGTTACGTTTATTTATATTATTGTTAGACTTTATTTAAACAGTAAGCTTAAAAATTTAAAAGCTGATTTGTTTAGCTGTAGCAATTTAAACGGTGTTTTTTTTATTAACTGTATTTTTTGCTGTTTTAAACATTATTTTTGCAGCTATTATTTTAGCTAAAGCTATATAATTAAGCTTTTTTATTTTTATATATATTTTAAAACTAATAACTTATATTAAGCTTTATAAATAAAATAGCCGAGATTATAAATAGCTAAAAGTTTTAAAGCTAGAACGTTTTTAATATTAAAAGCCGATAAAAATAAAAATATATATTTAATTTTTATAATATTTATTTATAAAGTTTGCTTGTAATACTTTTTTATTTGTTTAGCTCTATTTTTATATAAAATGTTTAAAATATTTATTAATAATTAATTATGCTTTTATTAATATAGTAGTACTAAATATTTTTAATATATTTTAGCTTTTTAAACTTTAGCTTTTAATAGTTTTAAATACTACTAGTATTTACTTAGATAAAAAACGCTTAAAAATATTTAATTTTTTATTAGTCTGCTAGTTAATATAAAATATATTAATTAACTTTAATAACTATAAAATTATAAAAGCTTTTTATAAAAGTGTAGTTTTAATATATTTAAAAATTTATTAATAAAACAGAAGCTAAATATAAATATATATTAATAACTTTATATAATAAAAAATAGCGCAAAAACGTTAGCTTAAAAAGCAAATATTTAAACATGTTTAAATATTTATATTCTATTTTATATAACTTTTAAATTATAAACCGGCTTTAAAAGCAAATATTTAAATATATTTAAATATTTATATTTTATTTTATATAACTTTTAAATTATAAACTAGCTTTAAAAAACAAATACTTAAACATGTTTAAATATTTATATTTTATTTTTATATAACTTTTTAAATTATAAACCAGCTTTAAAAAGCAAATATTTAAACATGTTTAAATATTTGCTTTTTAAGCCCTGTTTATAGCAGGCTAATATATAAAATTTAATAACGTATTATATAATTTATTATATATATTTATAAAATAATACAGATTTTTAACTGATTAAAATTAAAATATTTATATTAGCCAGCTTTATATATGTTTAAAATAGTTAATTTTATATAGCTTTATATTATATAATATATATATTTTATATTTAACTTTGTTTTTATAAATATTATTAGCTTTTATATTAATAATATTATTATAATTATAAAAAAAAACGTTTTAATTATTATATTTAAAATATTACTTTAGCTACAAGTTATTAAATAAACCTGCTAAAATAATTTATATGTTCTATTTATTTAAAGCAGCCCTGCTTTTATTATATTAAATATTTTTATCTGTTTTAAAATAAACAGCTTTAAAGTTGCTTATAATAAATTTTATATAAATAAATATAAATAATCGGTAATTTATATAAACATGTTAACTTTATAAAAATAAAACATAATAACCAGCAATAAAAATAAATATTTAAAAATAATATTTAAAAAAAGTTGTAATAAAAATAAAAAAAAGTTTAAACTAAAACTAAAAAAAATATATATATTATAATATAGCTAAATATTTGTTTTTATTAAAAATACTTTTAAAACTATTAAATATTTAAATAGTTATTTTTATATTAAGCTTTATTTAAAACATTTAAATATAAAACAAATATAATTAATTTAATATATATTAAAAACATTATTTAAATAAATAATTTATACTAATATTTTAAGCGTTTTATTACTTTAGTTTATATTAATACTATTTTTAATAGTATTATTTTTAATATAATTAGTTTTATTTAAATTTATTATATAATTATTTTTTATTTTTTAGTTTATTGCTTTATATGTTTTTTATAAAATAAGCTTTAAAACTAATTTAAGCTGTTTTTTTATAAACTGTTTAATAATAAAAAAAACTTTAGAATTTTTAGCTGCTACAGCTAGCTAGTTTGCCGTAGTATTAAATAAGTTAATTTACGCTAGAATATTAATAACTAAAAACAAAAAGTCTATTATTTTAAAATATATATAAAAGCAAAAGTATAAAATATAAGTATAAAAAACCAAGCTTTATATAAAACTAGCTAAAAGCTGTTTTAAATATATATATATTTTATTATTTTAAAAGTTATTATAAAATATTGAATAAAGTTTATAAAGCTTAAATAAATATAAAACAGCTAGTTAATAATTTATATATTATAGCTAGTATAAATAATTATATACGTTTTAAACATATGCTGTTTAAGCCAGGCTTTATTAAATTTAAAACAAATAAAAACAATAAATAAAAAGCTTTTTTAAAAGCCTAGCTATAAAAGTTTTATTTTTAAAATAATTTTAATATAAAAACAAATTAAAAAGCTTAAACAGCAGTAAATAAAATTAAAAAATTAAATTAAAATTATTATATTTTAATATTTATATATAAAAAATTTAATACGTTTAAAGTTTAACGTTATAAAAATATAAAAACTAATATAAGCTTTATAATATTTTATTTCATTGTTTATTAAAATATAAAATATATTATTATTATTAACAGCAGCTTATTAAACAGCTTATACTTTTATATATTAATAAATAAAAGTTTTATTTAACTATAAAAAGCTGCCGCTTATACTGCTTAATATAATTTATATATATAATAATTAAAAGCGGTAAATATTTATATAAGCGTTATTTTTAAATAAAATATGTTTTAGTTTTTATTATTAAGCTTAAATTAATAATAATAAAATATAATATTAAAATAGTTTATTGCTTGTTTTAAAATTAATTATATTTTATTTTTATTTAGTTTTAAAACATTTTAATATATAATATAATTATATTAAAAAATAAAAATTTAAAACTAGTTATAAATAATATTAAATTAACTTTAATATAACATATTATTAATAGCAGCATATATAACGCTGATTTTTTTAAAAAATAATTTATAAGCTTTATAAAAGTTATAGTTATATATATAAATAATAACCTGAAATATAAGCTTAAAAGTTTTGCTACACAGTTTTTAAATATTAACATAAAATTTTAATAATTATATATAATCGACTATCTGCTTAAAAATTTTTTATAATATTAATTTATAAAACGTGTTAATTTTTATAATATTTTAAGTTATATTTTTATAAAGCTGTTTATAACTTTTACAGCTTTTACGCAATATAAAAAACAGCAAAAAAATACGTTTAAATATAATATTAATAAACTAAAACATATATTAAAAAAATATATTATTTAGCAGCTATATTATTTTATATTTTTTTATTATTTATTAAAAGCTAAAGCTATAGCATAGTTTTTTATAGCTGTTATATAAAACTTAGTTAAATTTTAATTTTTATAGCTATAGCTGTTTAAAAAATATACTGCTAATATATATAAAATAAAAAAAATAAATAAAAAGTTAGTTTATATATATATGCTTTAAACGTTAGTTTATATAAAATTATTTTTAAAACGCGTTAAAATTAAACAAAACAAAAATTAAAAGCTTTTTAATAAGTTTTATAAATTAAATAGTATATATTAGCACTAGCATATTAAAATGTTCTGTTAATATAAAAAAAAGATTATATATAGTATAATTATTTAATATAAATAGTTAAATAGTTTATATATATTAAAAAAAAAAGTCGCTAAATATAATATAAAATTATAAAATATAATATTTATAACAGACGTTATAATTAAACAGCGTAATAATTAATAATATATTAGCTAATATATTATAAACCTGTTTTTTAGTTTTAAAAAGCTTATAATATATATATTATATTAATTAGCTTTTTATATATAAATAAACAAGTATTATTTTAATAAAACATATATATAAAATTAAAGCCGAAAACTATTAGTTTAAAAAACTAAGCGTTAAAAAAAAACAAATAATTGTTTAATATATAAAAATACTGCTTATATATATTATAAGCTTTAATTTAATATAGTGCAAGCTTTTCAAGCTATAAATTTACGTGCTTATTAACCAGGTTTAATATATTAATATTATAAAACAAGTTAGCTAAATAATATTTTAACGTAAACTTTTAAAACATATAGTTTATATTTTAAATTATATTAATAAAATATTTTAATATATAAAATAATATACAAAATAAAAAATAATATAAGTTAAATTATTAAATTTAATAATATATAATATATTTTAAAAGCGAAAGTTAATTTAAATAATATTTAAATAAAACTGTTTTAAGTTTAAATTAAATAAATATTTATAATAAAATTTAAAAGCGTTTTTTAAAAAATTGCTTGCGGTTATATTTTTAATATTATGTTTTTATAAAATAATAATTAAATTAACAAAATAATAAAATTTATATTTATTATATAGCTTTTAAAATATTTTTAAAATGTTTTAATATATTTATATAAAATAGCATATTATAAATATAAAAGCTAACCTGCTGTTTTAACATAAAGTTTTATTTATTGCAAGCTTGTTTTAGCTTTAATTTAAATAAACATTATAAAATATTAATTAATTATTATAAATAAATATAAAAACTGCACTGCTAGTAAAACGTAGCAGTTTATAAAAAATTTTTATATATTAAATAATAAATATATAGTCTGCTGTTCTGCGACTAGTAGTATATAAAAAAAAATTAAATATATTATATTAAGCCAGCTTAAATTAAAAACTTTTAATAATATATTCCAGGTTTTATATAGCGTGATTAATTAAAACGTGCAATATATATTTTATAATATAAATATATAAAAAAAAAAATATAATAAATATAATATATAATAATAAAAAGCTTTTAAAACTTTAGTTATATAATATAGCTGTTAATATTATAGCTTTATATAACTATAATAAATTAAAGCAAAAATATAAAATATTTTAATTGATTAAAAAAAGCTTTAGTTTTTATTTTAAAATAACGCGTGTTAATAATTAATAACTAGATTTTAAAGTTTTAGCTATAACTTTAATATATTTTAAATATTATTATTATATAATAATAAGTTATAAAAAGCCAGGTTATTATTAATAATTAAATTTATTATTTAAAATATAAAACAATTAGATTTATAATAACTATTATTTAGTTTATTATATTAATTAAAATATATAAAGTTTATAAAAATATAAATAATTATAATACTGCTATAAAAAGTAAATATTTAAATATGTTTAAATATTTATATTTTAAAGCCGGTTTATAACTTAAAAAGTATATATAAGCAGAAAGCAAATATTTAAATATATTTAAATATTTATATTTTAAAGCCGGTTTATAACTTAAAAAGTATATATAAGCAGAAAATAAATATTTAAACATGCCTGGGTATTTATATTTTAAAGCCGGTTTATAACTTAAAAAGTATATATAAGCAAAAAACAAATCTTTAAATATGCTTAAATATTTGTTTTTTAAAGCTGGTTTATAATTTTAAAAGTAAATATATAAAGATTATTTTAATATAAATATTATTTAAATAAAATTAACTTATTGTAATAATATATGTTTTAATATATATTAGTTAATTAAAGCCGCACTAAGTTAATTTTAGCGTGTACAAGCATAAAAAATCGCTATTTAAGCTATTTATAAAAAAAAGTATTTTTAGCGCTATATAATAAGTTTAAATAGCGCTAATTATTAGTTTTAATGTTATTTTTTTTATTAGGATTATAAGCGTTGTTTTTTTTGTCGGGGTTATAAGCGTTGTTTTTTTTATCGGGGTTATAAACGTTATTTTTTTCGTCGGGGTTATAAACGTTGTTTTTTTTGTCGAAGTTATAAGCGTTATTTTTTTCGTTAAAGTTATAAACGTTGCTTTTTTTATTAAAGTTATAAACGTTGTTTTTTTTATTAGAAAATAAAATTTAAAGCAGTATAAAATTAGCGGAATATTTATTATTAAATAAATATAAGCTGCCCGCAGCATTTATAAAATATTTATCGCCTGTGCTATTAAAAAAAAAAGCAGCTGCAGCTAGTAGCTAAAATACCGCTTGTTTATTTTTATATATAAAAAATATATAAAGCTTGTTGTTATTACCGGTTATATATATACTAAATATAATATATAACGTTATAAGTTTATAACTATTAAATTTATAACTATTAAATTAATAGTTATTTTATTTATTAATTTAAAAGCTAATAAGTTATATAATTAAACTAAAAATATTATTTAAAATAAATAATAAAAGTAGTTAAGCCCGAGATTAAGTTGTATATTTATAGCGTAGCTGTATATTTAAATTAAAAAAATAAAATTAAAATATTTAATTAAAATATATAAAATTTTAAAAGCTTTTAGCTTATTTAGTTAGCTAAATAAGTAATAATATAAAGAAAATACAAGTTTAGCTCCCGAAATAAAAAAGTTTTTGTTAAAAGTTAGCTAGTTTTTATTAATAAGTTTTTTTTTGGTTTTTTTAGCTACGCTAAACATTGCTTAAAAATATTATTAAACTAATAACGCAAATAAAACGTAAAACAAGCTAATTAAACGAACAGAAAAAAAGCAGGTATAATATTAATATTAATAAAAAAAATTTACTAAATAAAAAATCTATTTATATATAATTAAATATAAAATAAAGCAGTCTGTTTATATAAGTTAGTTTATACGTGCTAAACAAATAATTTATATTAATATTTAAACATGCTTAAATATTTATTTTTTAAACCCGGTTAATAAAAAAATTAAAATATATAAACAAAAAGCAAATATTTAAACTTGCTTAAATATTTATTTTTTAAACCTAGTTAATAAAAAAGTCGGTATATATAAATAAAAAACAAATATTTAAAAATGCTTAAATATTTATTTTTTTAACTTAGCAAAAATAGCAACATATAACCTGCTGTTTTTATTAAATATATAAATATAAGTTTATAACTAGCAGAAATAATAATATATAACTTACTGTTTTAATTAAATATATACTAGCAAAAATAATAACTAATAGAAATAACAACATATAACCTGTTATTTTTATTAAATGCGTAAATATAAGTTTATAACTAGCAGAGATAGCAACATACAACCTGCTGTTTTTATTAAATGCGTAAATATAAGTATATAACTAGTAAAAATAGCAACACGTAACCTACTGTTTTAATTAAATATATTGCTGCAGGCCTGTAACTAGCAGAGATAACAACATATAACCAGCTGTTTTTATTAAGTGCATCGCTGCAGGCTTATTATAAGCAGGGATACTAACACATAACCGGCTGTTTTTATTAGGTGCAGTACTACAGGCCTATAACTAGCAGGGATAGCAACACGCAACCTAGGCTTTTAATTGGCCAGTTTTTTTTATATGGCAGAAAATCAGCAAAATTTTAACTAAGTCAACAGCCAACAGCAGTAGCAACCCTAACCTGAAAGCAAAGAGCAATAAAATTCTTAAGTTGTTTAAAAAAAATATTTAATATTTAAAAAAACTAAAGTATTATTAATATATTAAAAAAGAAATAAATAAAACTAAATTTTTAATGATATTTTTTTAATAGATACAATTAAAAAGTAGTTAATATAATATTTAATAAATTTTATAAGGAAAATAAAATAAAATAAATTAATAGTTTGTTTTTATTTATATATTTAATTCTTATTATATAGCTTACATATAAAAAAAACTATATTTACGTTTAATAGTTAATTTAAAAGTTTTAAATAAAATTATTGTTTTAAATAACTATTTATTACTATTATAATTTATAGTTATTATGTTAATTAAAAAAAAATATTTAATTATAATAAACACGACTATATTTTTTATTAATTTATAGTTTACTCTAACTATTAAAACAGATTTATAATAAAAGTTTTTAAAAATTAAAACAATTAATAATAGCTTTAATAAAATTTTATAATATATTTGCATATTTTTAACGTTTTATAAATAAATTGTTTTATTTTTATAAATATTATTATAAAGCTTTTATTAATAATATTATTATTTTTTTAATGTTAAAACAGATTATTTAACTTATTGATGCAATATTTTTATACTGTTTAATAAAAAAAAATTTTATTTTTCAAAAAACTTTTATTATATATTTTTTATAAACCTTTTAAGCTTTTACATAAACGTTTTAAATATATTAATAATAAAAGAACAGCCAGCTGTATTTAAAAACTTTAAATTTTTAAATTAGTTAAAAGTTTTAAAGCAATATTTAGAAAGTATAGGATTTTTTTATATATTGTTGCTATATTATATTAAAGTTGCAAAACTTTTATAAAAACATAAAATAAAATTATTTAATAAAAACGTAAAAGAAAACGATATAAAATTAATAATTATAACAAGTATTAAATATATTATTAATTTATATATTTTAAACTAATTTTAGCTAAAATAAAATTATTTAAAAATTTTAAAACTTAATCTGTTTATATATTATATTTTATTATTATAATTTTATGAAAATATTATATATATAAATAAATAGCTTGCTAAAAAAGCGTTAAAATAATATTGTTGTATACTAAAAATAAATATATACAAAAACTAAAATTAATAATTTTAAATATATAAATATTATTAATAATATTTTTAAATTATTATATATTAACGCTTGTAAACTATAATAAAAGTTTTAATTAATTTAGTAGTTTTTTACTAATTATTTAGCAAAAAAATATCTTAAACTAAATTAAATTTAATAGTAAATCTATAAACTATATAAATAAACGTTTAATTAACGCGTTTATATATTTATTATAATATAAATTATAAATATATTATATGTTAAGCAGGCTAAACTTTGTTTTAAATATACTTAGTTAATTAAAAATATTATTAACTTAATAAATATTAAAAAAAATAGTCCGAACAAATAAAAACTAGTATTAAATAATATATAAATAATATATTTAAAACTAATCATAAAAAAATAATAAGAGCTGAAATTATAATAAGCTATATAAAAGATTTTAATTATTAAAAAGTTTTAAAAGTGATCTGCAAAAGCAACAAAAACGTTGCAAATTCTTTAAGCTTAAATATTTTTTATAATTATAAATAATTTATTATATAACAATAACTAAAAAATAATTATAAATTATACATATTTAAAAATAAATAGCTTAATTTTTAGTAATAATATATAATAATAAGCATTATTTCAGTAAACAGCATATAATAAAAAAAATTAAAGCTTTGTATAATTAAGTTAAAAACTTGCAAAATAAAAGCATATTTAAATTATTATAACAAATATAAGTTATATAATACTAGCAGAAAAAGCCGCGTAGTAATTATAAACTTATTTAACCGCAAAATAGTAAACTAATAAAAACAATTATAATAAACTTTATTATAAGCTTATTTAAAATATTATTTTTAGCTATATTATAACAATTAAAAAATTTAATTATTATAATATTTTAATGATAATTATATATGCTATATTAAAACGTTTATTATTTATATTTAATAATAAAAAATACTCTGCTAAAAACTAAGCTAAAGTATTAGCTAAACAATTTTTATTATTTAATTAAAGCGTATTAAGTAGTATTATCTCTGATTAAAACTGCAAATTTATTTTTAAATTTTAAACAAAGCTTTAAAAAGCTATAAAAACAAAACTTTTAATAAGAACTTTTTATTATTTATAAAATAATAAATTATTTAAACAAAAAAATTAAACAGTAGAATTTACTATTTAATACTATATATATATATATTTAAACCGTAAATAAATAAATATATAGCTATTTTTATAATAAAACTTAAATAAAGCGTATTTAAAACTTATTAAATTATTAGCTTATAAACAGCTTTTTAAATTTTAGCAATTTAAATTATATAAAGTTTTTGTTAATATAAAAATAAATATAACTATTAAAAATATTTAATTTATATAAAAATATAAAGTTAGCTATAGATTTAGCAGCAGCGCGTGCTAAATAATACTATAATAATAAATATAAATTAATAAAATTTAATATAAAAATAAAATATATTTAATGTTTTATTTAAAATATTATTTTTTAAAAGTTGTTAAAAAGTATTTTTAATAGCGCGTAAAACTATAAAAATTAAAAAAAATTAAAAGATTAGCTTATAAGTTAAAATTGCCGGAGATTTTTAATATTTATTTGGTTATTTTATTTGCGTATTTATTATTTAAAAACATAAGCAAGGATTTTTTTTACTAAAAAATACTAGCATTAGGCTTAACATTTAAAAAATAAAACTTAAAAAAAAAAAAAATTTATTTAAAATCGAAATAATTTTAAAGCATTAAATAAACTATATTAAAAACAGATTTAATTATTTTATAAAATAAAAAAAATATAGTTATAAAAACAACTAGTAAAAATCGGAGTAGCAACTATATAATGCTAAAAACTAATTAAAAAATATTAACATTAAAAAAAAAATAAACTTTAGCTAAAAAAATTAAAAAAAAAACTATAGCCGACTTTATAAACAGCAAAAAAAAAGTTATATAATTATTAAAAACAATAATGCTTTATTACAGCCCTAGCATTTAATACAGTTAAAAAAAAAAAAGCTTTTTATTTAGCTAGCTCTGCTAGCTAAATAAAGATTATATAGCTTAAATAAAATAACCTAGCTTAAAAAGCTTCTGGTTTTTGCGGGACTAAAAGCTTTTATTTAATCTATATCATATTTTTATAGACTTATTACCACACTACCCTTAGTAAACTATACTAAATAATTAACACTTATAAAAAAAAAAATTAAATATAAAGCTATTTAAAAACTTATTTTTAAAGCTTATAGCATAAATATATATAACGCTAGCATTTACGCCGATTGGATGCCGATCTATATTTTAAAAAACCGTTTAATAAACGCTAGATAATTTAAACAAACTTTTATTTTAAAAAAAATAAATAATTATATAACTAAAATATTTAAAAAAGCTAACTTAAGCAATATATAACGTTTATTATAATTAATATTAAACTTTGTTGTATTTATTTATAATTTTTTAATTTACTTTTTTAATATATTAGTATTTTGTTTATAATAACTAGGTTTAAAAATATAAAGTTAATATGAGTTTATATTAATAAAAAAAAAACGATTAAACGAGATATATAAACAGAAAATAAATTAATAACTAATATTAACAAACAAAAAAACTTAAATCTATAGCTGCTTAAAAGCTTTTTTTAAAGCTTGTATTATTAATATTTATAATATTAGCGCTTAAGCTGATTTTACGCAGATTTATATTTAAAAAAACTTTTTAATAAACGTTAAATAACTTAAACAAGCTTTTATTTAAAAAAAATACATATTTATATAACTAAAATATTTAATAAAAGCTTATTTAAATAATAAACAACGTTTATTATTATTAATTTTAACGTTGCTATATTTGTTTATAGTTTTTTAATTAAATGTTTTAATATATTAGTATTTTATATATAATAACTAGGTTTAAAAATATTAAGCTAATATAAGTTTATATAAACGTAATAAATAAACAAAAGATAAGCTAATAACTAATATTTATAAAAAAAAAACTTAAATCTAAAGCTATTTAAAAGCTTATTTTTAAAGCTCATAATATTAATATTTATAAAGCTAGCATTTAAGCTGATTTTGTATAGATCTATATTTTAAAAAGCCGTTCAATAAATATTAAAAAACTTAAACAAGCTTTTATTTAAAAAAAGATAAATAATTATATAATTAAAACATTTAATAAAAGTCGATTTAAATAATAAACAGCGTTTATTACTATTAACTTTAAATTTTGCAGCATTTATTTATAGTGTTTTAACTAATTTTTTTAATATATTAATATTTTATTTATTAAAACTAAGTTTAAAAATATTAAATTAATATAAATTTATATAAACAGAATATATTAGCAAAAAATAAGCCGACAACCGATATGTATAAAAAAAAAAATTTAAATCTAAAGCTATTTAAAAACTTATTTTTAAAGCTTGTATTATTAATACTTAAAACGCCGGCGCTTAAGCTGATTTTACGTAGATTTATATTTTAAAAAACCGTTTAATAAACGCTAAATAATTTATATAAGGTTTAATTTTAACAGAAAAAAATAATTATATAATTAAAACATTTAATAAAAGTTAACTTAAGTAATAAACAGCGTTTATTATAATTAATTTTAAACTTTGCTGCATTTATTTATAGTTTTTTAAATAATTTTCTTAATATATTAATATGTTGTTTAAAATAACCGGGTTTAAAAACATTAAGCTAATATAAGTTTATATAAACAAAATATATGATTAAAAAATAAGCTAATAATTAATATTTATAAAAAAAGAAATTTAAATATAAAGCTATTTAAAAGCTTATTTTTAAAGCTTATAATATAAATATACATAACGCTAGCGCTTGCGTTAATTTTACGCCGATCTATGTTTTAAAAAACCGTTTAATAAACGTTAGATAATTTAAACAAGTTTTTATTTTAAAAGAAATAAATAATTAAATAACTAAAATGCTTGCAAAAAACTGATTTAAGCAATAAATAAACAGCGTTTATTATTATTAACTTTAAACTTTGCTGCGCTTGTTTATAGTTTTTTAACTAACTTTTTTAATATATTAGTATTTTATTTATAATAACCAGGTTTAAAATCGTTAAGCTAATATAAATTTATATAAATAAAATATATAAACAAAAAATAAGCCGATAATTAATACTTATAAAAAAAAACTTAAATCTAAAGCTATTTAAAAGCGTATTTTTAAAGCCCGTACTATTAATACTTAAAACGCTGGCGCTTAAGCTGATTTTATATAGATCTATATTTTAAAAAACTATTTAATAAACGCTGAATAACTTGCACAAGCTTTTATTTTAAAAAAAATAAACAATTATATAATTAAAGCATTTAAGAAAAGTCGACTTAAATAATAAACAGCGTTTATTATAATTAATTTTAAATTTTAACCTATTTATTTATAGTTTTTAATTAACATTTTTAATATATTAATATTTTATTTATAATAACCAGGTTTAAAATTATTAAGCTAACATATATTTATATAAATATAATAAATAATTAAAAAATAAGCTGATAATTAATACTTATAAAAAATAAAAGTTAAATTTAAAGCTATTTAAAAGTTTATTTTTAAAGCTTATAGCATTAATATTTATAATGCTAGCATTTAAGCTGATTTTATATAGATTTATATTTTAAAAAGCGGTTTGATAAATATTAAATAACCTGTATAAGCTTTTATTTTAAAAAAAATAAATAATTATGTAATTAAAACATTTAAAAAACCCGATTTAAATAATAAACAGCGTTTATCAAAATTAATTCCAAATCTCAACGCATTTGTTTATAGTTTCTTAATTAACATTTTTAATATATTAATATTTTATTTATAATAACCGGGTTTAAAATTATTAAGCTAATATAAATTTATATAAACAGAGAAAATAAATAAAAAATAAGCCGACAACTAATATTTATAACAAAAAAACTTAAATCTCATATTATTTAAAAGCTTATTTTTAAAACCCGTATTATTAATATTTATAACGCTAGCGCTTAAGCTGATTTTATACAGATTTATATTTTAAAAAACTGTTTAATAAATGCTAAATAATTTAAACAAGCTTTTATTTAAAAAGAAATAAATAATTATATAATTAAAACAGCTAATAAAAGCCGACTTAAATAATAAACAGCGTGTATTATTATTAATTTTAAACTTTGCGGCATTTATTTATAGTTTTTTTATTAACTTTTCTAATATATTAATATTTTGTTTATAATAACTAAGTTTAAAACTATTAAACTAAGATAAGTTTATATAAATAAAATATATAATCGGAAAATAAACTAATAATTAATATTTATAAAAAAAAAGAATTTATATCTGCAGCTATTTAAAAGCTTATTTTTAAAACTTATAATATTAACACTTATAATATTAACGTTTAAGCTGATTTTACGCGGATTTATAGTTAAAAAACTATTTAATAAACGTTAAATAATTAAAACATGCTTTTATTTTAAAAGAAATAAGCAAATATATAATTAAAGCAGCTAACAAAAGCTGACTTAAATAATAAAGAGCGTTTATTATTATTAATTTTAAACTTTGCTGCATTTATTTATAGTTTTTTTATTAATTTTTTGATATATTAATATTATAATAAGCTATGCTTAAAAATATATTTATCAAAGTAATAAATAAAGTTTATTTTTTAACTAAAAAACGGAAGTTATAAATAATATCTGCGTCGCTTATAAAACATAGTTTTATAAAGCTGGTTAGTTCTAGCTGTATTAGTTTTAGTTTAATAGTTAGTTTATAAGCTATTTAACGATTATTTAAAATAAAAATATATAACAGTTGGCTTATATCAGCTTATATATTAATATTTTTTTATAAATATTGCTTATAACAAATATTTTACTTATAATAACCAGGTTTAAAAACGTTAAACTAATATAAATTTATATTAGCAGAAAAAAACGTTTAAAAATAATATATAACCCAAAAATAAGCTAATAGCTAATGCTTATAAAAATAAAAACTTTATAATAAGTTTAATTAAAAACATAAAGCTATAAATAGCTATATTTACAGTATACTAGTTTATATTATAATATTATATATAAGTATAAATATAAAAATCATTTAAATTTTATTTACTAGTATAAATAAATAGGCCTAGCTTAAAATAGCTTAAGCTATTTTATTTAATTTAATAGTAAAATAACTAGTAGTGCTAAGCCTGGCATTTTTTACTTATTTTAACATTTAAATTTAAAGCTATTTAAAAGCTTATTTTTAAATCTTGTATTATTAACATTTATAACGCTGGCGCTTAAGCTGATTTTATATAGATTTACGTTTTAAAAAACCGTTTAATAAACGTTAAATAATTTAAACAAGCTTTTATTATATTATAAAAAAAAAACGCTAAATAATTAATTTTTAAAATATAGCTATATATTATTATATTTAAAAACGCGCGTCGATATAAAAAAATATTAAATTAACGATTTTTTGAGCATATAAGCTTTCAAAAATAAAAAAGTGTTAATATTAAAAATAAAAAAAAATATACTGCAGAAAATAATTTGCGTTTTAAAAACTAACAGCAGCTAAAAAAATTTAAAAAATAGCTTTTATAAGAACTTTTTAACTGTTTTTTTTTTTTTTTTCTCTGCTTTTATTTTTATTTATTAATTAATAATTAACAAATAATATGATAATTATTTATAAAACAAATAAATGTTAAAACTAGCTTAAAAAAAAACGTATAAAAAAAAAAGCCTTTTTTAACGTTTTTTTTTTAATATTGTTTTAAAAATATATATAGCACGACAAAATTTTTACAAGCGTAATAAAACCGCAAAAAAACAGCAGGCAAAACTTTATCTCAAGCATGTATTAAATAATAAAAAAAATAGTAATAATTAAAAAAAACATGAAATATAATATTATTTAAATTATACCGCTGCTATATAAAAATTCTTTTATTAAATTTTATTAGTTTTATTATAAACTTATAAAAATAATAAAAACAACAATAATAATGATACGCGCGCGTAGAGGGAGCGCTTACATAAGCCCCTCGCTTGGGGTGCTGTGGCCCGTGGCCACAGGCACGACCTAATTGGGCCTAGCCCTATGTATGTGGGCCCTAGCCCACACCTAGGTAGAACTTTAGCTTAGCCTAGATTTGCTAGTCCTTCATCTTTTATAATACACACTTTACACCCCCATGGTGCACCTCTTAAATAATAACAGCGGGCTTATAGCCTAGCGGCCGTTAAATTTTATGCTTTAGCAAGTTTTATTACCGCGGTAAATAATTTAAATGCATATTTTAAACGTTTTTATTATTTTAATTTATACTAATACTATTTTTAAAAATATTATCCTTAATATAATTAGTTTTACTTAAATTTATTATATAATTGCTTTTTATTTTTAATTTATTATTTTATGTTTTTTTATAAAATAAGCTTTAAAGCTAATTTAACAGAGGTAGGGATCGATCTATAGAAAGATTTATTAATTACTAGAAGCGTGGTGGTAATACTTTAGGAATGTTTAATATAAATAATCGAATTTATTAAAAAGCTTTTATTTAATATAATAAACTACAGGTATTTATATATATTAATTATGTAGTAAAAACAATTTTAAAAGTTGTTCCTGCTTTAAACGCATAGCGTTTATAAATGCGGCATTAGAACTACATTTTATATATATGTATTTTTTGCTTAAAAGATTTTTAAAATAAAATTTCTAGCTTAATTGCTAAACCGTTTTATATTATTATTATATATTTTTAAATTAATTAATTTATTAATTAATTTATTGTTTTATTTTTAATTGTTTTTTAAATTTTTTATTTAAACTAGTTTTTTTAAGCATTTTTAATAAGTTAATTAGCTTATATTTTTATAATACTTATGTTTTATTAATATAATTTGTTTATTTATATATAATAATAAATAAAAAGAAAATTATATAACGCAGCTTTTTTAAAGCTATAAATAGTTTATTTTAGTTATATTAACGCGTTTAAAAAAATATGTTTTTAAATATATATTTTAATTATATTATTATTTTATATTTTAATTAAATTTACTAACTTTTTATTAATATATAAACATAATTAATAATTTATTAACAGCTTAAATATAAATTAATATTTAATTTTTATTTTTAACGTTTTTTTTTTTTTTAAAATTTAAATATATAAGCTATATATAACTTTTTGTTTTTATATTTTTATTAAACTTTTAATATATTCATATAAAATACAATTTTTTTTTATTATTTTAAAATATGTTTTTATTTTTTAGTAAATTTATTGTTTATATTTATTAAAGCTATAATTTTAAAGTTTATTATAATTATATTAACTTATAAATATTATTATAATTTATTATATATTATATTTATTAATTATATTATTTTTGTTTATAAATTATTAATATAATTTATTTATTAATATTTGTTTAACTTGTTAATAATTATTATAAATAATTATTAAAATTGCTTTTATTACTACTAGGCCTATGTTTATGCTACCGCCGCTGCTGCTGCCGCTGCTGCTGCTGCTGCTGCTGCTGCTGCTTTTGCTGCTGCTGCTGCTGCTTCTACTGCTGCTGCTACAATTAACGCTGCTTCTGCTGTTTTTATTATTTTAGCTGTTTATATTATTATAAATAATATTTTTAATATTTTTTCAGCTTGTTTATAATTTATTTAAATATAATATTTAAAATTAAAAAATAAGCTAACTAATTTTAATAATATTTCTTTTAAATTTATTTTTATTAAGTTTATTTAATTTAACTTTAAGTTTAAATATTAAAAATATATTGTTTTAAATTTTTAAAGCTTTATTATAATTAATATTATTAAACTACTGCTGCTAAACTTTATATAATTATATATATTGTTTTTATTTGCTGCTTTTATTTAAAATATTATATTATTAATAACGCTGCTGCTGCTACTATTAACGCTATTTTTTATTTTATTTATTTATATTTAAAACTAATAAATATTATTTAAAAATGTTTTATTTTTATTATATTAATTTTATATTTATTAATTAATTATATAAATTATATTATAAAACTATTAAATATAGTAGCTAATATTAATATTATATTTTTAAATATAAATATATTTTTAATTTATATTTTATTTTATATATTTTAATTAATTAATTAATATATAACTAATAATATAAAATTAGTTTTTATATATTTAACTTATAATTAACTGTTTTTTATATTTTTTGTTTTATTTTTAATATTATAATCAATAATTATTATAAGCTTTTATTAATTATTAATTAATTTAAAAATAAATTATTTTAAATTTTAAAATTTTGCTGCGTTAAACTTTTAATATTTTAATAAAAAATAAAATATTATAGTTTTAATAACGTTTATTTTTATAGATTTTTATATTTTTATCTATTTTTAATTATTTTTAGCTTTTATATGTTTATTATTAGTTATTTTTTATTTATTGTTTTTTTATATTTTTGTTTTATTTTGTTATAGTTTTTTATCTGTTTTTATTACGCAGCTTATATTTTTAAACGCTGTTTAAAAACTTATTATAATTTAATTTTAAAGCGTTTTTTAATAAGCTTAAAAGTTTAATAATTTATTAAATTTTAATAAAAATTAAAAATAAAAAACGTTTTTTAAAAATCGTATAAAGCTAAAAAGTTTTAAATATTTTAATTTTTTAATTTTTTAATTAATTATTAAAAATTTAACCCAGCAGCTTATTAATTTTTTTATATTATAATATAAATCGTTTAAATTAAATAAAGCTTTAAAATATTTAAACTATATTTATATAAAGTTTTTATAAAATTATTTGCTAGTATTTAATTAATAAAAAATATTTTATTATAAACAAGCTTTTTAATATTTTTATTTAAGCTATATATTTTATATATTTATATATTTAAGCTTTATAATAATTTTTATATTTATTAATTATTAAATAAATTATTTAAATATTATTTAAATAAATTATTTATATTTTTTAAGCTTATAATAAAATTTTTAAAAGCTGTTTTAAATTTATTATTTTTTAGCTATATAATTTATAATAATAATTTTAGCTTTTATTATAAAAATTAAAAATATGTTTTATTTAATAGTTTTTAAAAATTATATTTTTAAATAAAAATTTAATATATTTATATAAAAATTGTTTTATTTTTATATTATTTATAAATAACGTGTTTTTATAATTAATAATGCTTAAGCTGTTAAATTTTGCTTTTATATATAATTTTAAAAACTTTATATAATATAAATAATAAATTATTTAATTAGCTGTTTTTATATAATTTAAGCTTAAGTTTATAAAATATTTTAATAATAATATAATTATAAAAGTTATATTTAGTTATAATATAATTATTATATAAAATATTAAGCCGATTTTTTTAATATATTTTAATTTTTTTAAAGCTTATTTTATATATTTTAACAGTTTTTATAAAAAGTAATATTTTTAAAATTTAAGCGTTATTAATTAAATTAAATTAAGCTGTAATATTTTTAATATTTTAATTATATGCTAATATAATTGTTTTTTTATATAGTTTTAAATTATTTTAATTTTTAAAAATTAAACTATATTTTTTATTTTTAAGCTTGTAAGCTTTTTAATCCTGCTAATAATTTTTTAACTAATTTTTATTATTTTTTTATATATAATTAAAAATTATTTATATAAAATAAAATAAATATTTTATAATTTAAAATATAAAATAAATATAGTTTTTATTAAATATAATTAGTTTAAAACGTTTTAAAATATTTAAAAAAATTTATATTATAATAATAAAAGTTTTATAGCTTATATAAAACTTTATTTAATAACATATCTTTTTTATTATTTAAAGCTATTTAGTATTAAATATATAATAAAAACTTTGCTGCTTTTAAATTATTTAAAAATGTTAATACTATATTAAACTATTTAATTTTTAAATTAAAATATATATTAATTATTATTATTATTTAAAAAGATTTGCTGTAAATATTACAGCATATATTAACTAAAAAAATTTATTGTTTAAAAATCTTTTTATATAACTAGCTTTATTTTATAAATTTTAAAAAAAATTTATTAAATTTAGATATAAATATTTATTTAAATAATAATAGCATGTTTTTATTTTTTATTAAGAGTATTTTTATAACTTTTTTTTATATAACAAGCATTTTTTATTTATTTTTTTTAAAAGTTTTTTAAAAATAATTTTTAAACTTTTTATTTTATAAAAAGTTTTTTAATAAAGTTATTTTAATATATTTAATTTTTAAACTAGCTTTTAATTAATTAGTTTTATATTGTTATATTATAGCGGCAAATATAGCTTATAATATTTTATGCTTATAATTTTATAATATAAAGCTTTTATTTATTTTAAAAAATATTTTTATAAAAATGTTTTAAATATAATTTTTAATAAGTTAATTTTTAGTTTTATATGTATTATTATAATTAATATTAAGCTTTTTATATTATTTTTATTTTTTATTTATTTTTTATATTTAGTTCTACAGCTTTATTTATTTATAAATAAAAATATTTTATATATGTATTTACATTTTATTTAAGTTTTTCTGGCTTTTTATCGCTTGTTTAATTAGCTGGAGTTAGTTTTTTATTAACTTGTTTAATAATCAGCGTTTTTATTATTATAAAATTTATAGCGTTTTTAAAGCGTTATAAATAACTATTTTTTTTGCGCGTTATAATTGCTTTATTTTTAAAGCTTTTTATTAAAATTATTTTTATTTTAAAATTATCTTTAAAATAATAAATCTTTACTATTATATTTAAAAAGCTAGTTTTTAGCTCAAGATCTGTTTTATTAGCGCTTTTATTTCTAACTTATATTTATTAATTTAATTAACTGGGCTATAAATAAAAATATTTATAATATTTTTATATTTTTAAAAACTATATATAATATATTTTTAAGCTTTTATTTCTTATTTATTTTATGCTGCTGTTTATTTATTAAATCTAAAGCTTTTAGTTTTTATTACAGCTTATTTAATTTTAATAGCTAGTTTTTTTATTTTTATAATAAAACAGTTTTTATTAAATTTAATATTTTTAATAATAATTATTTTTATTATTAAAAATTTATATATAATATAAATTAGTTGTTTTATATTTAATTAAATATTTAATATAAACTTAAAGTTTAATTTTATATGTTTACTGTTTTTAGCTGCAAGTTTTTTTTTATTAAATACATATAATATTTATATATATATATTTTATTTTAATTTAATTATAATTTATTTATTAACCTTTTTATTTAAGCTAAGTTATATTATTAGTAATACTATATTAATTAATGTTTAAATATATAATAAAAAGTATAAAAGTTTTAAGCTTTAAAAAAGCTTTTATTATATAGTTAAACAGCTGTTTAAACTATTTTTAGCTATAGTTTTAATAATAACCTGTTTTTATTAAACAGTTTGTTTATTTTATTAATTATTTTTTTATTAGCTTATGTAATATTTCCGACGGGCTTTTTAATATAAAATAAAAAACGCGTGTTATTAATTTTTTTAATTTTTAATTAAAGCTTATATTAGGTTTTATTTTTACAAGCTATTATAAAATTTTTAAATTGCTTTTAATAATATAAACTATAAGCTTATAACGTTTTTTATTTAATATATAAATTATTTAATTTTTAAAAAACTTATATAATAGTTTTATTTATTAAAAATATATATAAATTATTTTAATATTTTTGTTTTTAATTATTAAAGTTTAGTTTAATTTATTATATTTTATTAAAAATTAAATAAATTTTAATGCAGTATTTAAAAAAATGCAGCATTTTTTTTATTTAAAAAGTATTTAAATATTTATTACGTTATATATATAATAACATATGTTTTATATTTAATATATAAAATTCTGTTAATTTATATATTTTCAGCTATATATATCAATATTTATAAAGCACAGCTTTTAAATGTTTTAATTATTAATATTAAAACCTTTAAAGTTTTTTTAGTTTAAAAAGATTTTAAAATAGCTTATAAGCTAAAATATATTAAAATTATTTAAATATAATTAATTTAGCGGCATTTTTAAAATTATTTATAATATTTTATTATTATTTAATATAAAACTTTTGTTTAAATGTCAAAAATTAAATTTATATTTAAACAAAACTAAGTTATAATATTTAATAAATTAAACTATTAAAATATTATTTTTATGTTTTTAAAAGATAATAAATAATTAAAACTATAATATTAGATTTTTTTAATTAAACACGCTTTTAAAATAATATTTATATAAAACTTTTTATTAACGCTATATTAATAAATATTATATTTATTAATAAATTTTTTAACACTAAATAATATTTTTAAATAATTTTTTATTTTTGCTTTAAATAAAAAACTATAAAATGCCTGCGTAAACTATATTTTTATTTTTAGCTAAAATAAAAACTCTAAGTTTTAATAGCTTTTATTATTAATTAAATATAATATTTTATAATTATTTATTAATATATTATCTGCTAAAATATATTTTTAAATTTAATTATAAAAATATTTTTAAATTACTAGTAATTTTTTAATAAAATTATATTAATTATTATAAAATTATATGAAAATTAAAATAATTTAATTTTTATTATTAAAGTTTATTATATTATTTAAACTATTGTTTTTTTTTTTATTAACTTTTTTATTTAAGTTAGCGATTTTATTATATAAGTTTTTATAATATATATAAAACTACGGCTTTTTAATTTTTAAATTTTTATAATCTTAGTTTAAATTTTATTAAATTAATATATATTAGTTTTATTAATTATAAACTAAAGCTTATTATAAAGCTTAAAAGTTAAAAATAAATATTTTAGTTTTTTTAAACATAAGCACTTATAATTTTTTAACTGGCTTAATTGTTTTAGCGCGTTTTTTAAGCTTTATTATTTTAATATGCTGTTAAATTAGCTAAAGATTTATTTTATCTTTATTAGCTTGTTAAACTTATAAATATTTTAAATTTATTTTTTTATTTTTTAGCTTATATTTATAAATTATAGCACTAAAAATGTTATTATATTTTATTAAAATAAATAATTTTTTTAATAGCTTGCGTTTAATTAACGTAATAAATTATTAACGCTTTTAATTAAACGTTATATAAATATCTACTGCTGTTAAAAAAAATTTTGCTGCAAGCATTTTATTTATATTAAAAAACTTTAAAATTACTGCTTTTTAATATATTTATTTTTATTTTTATATTATATTATTATTTTAACTCTGCTTTTAAATGCTTTTATAATAATCGCTTAATATTTTTATTAAATAATAATACAAAAAATAAAACAAGCAAAATTATATTATATAAAGCAGAAATTAAATTTTTAAACGTAAAATTAAAGTTTTTAATATTTATATTAATAGCGATCTTTATATATATAATATTAATTCTTTTATTAATTTATTTATATATAATTATATAGCGCGCTTAAAAATAAGCTTTATTTTAAAAATAAATAAAATATTCTGTTTAAATATTTAAAAGCTTAGTAGTAATTTTTTAAATAATAAGTTTAAAAATTTTAAGCATTAAAAAATTTCTACGGTTAAAATCTCCGCAATAAGCTTTTTATATGTGCATTTTTTATACGTTATGCTTTTTTTTTACTTCTTTAAAATATGCTGCAGCTAATTTTTGCGTTAATTATATAAAAAACAATTTTAAATTATATGTTAAGTTTTTATTATCAGAGTTAATAAGCGTTTTAATACTTTTTATTTAAACATAATATTTTAAACAAATATATTAATAATTTTAGTTATAAATAGTTTTTAAAAAAACATTTGTTTTAATTGTTATAATTAAAACTGTTATTATAAAAGCAAAATAACGCGGTACTTATTTTTAAAGCTGTAGTAAAATTTAAAGCTTTAAAACTAAAACATAAAAATTTAATTAAAATAAATAATAATAACTATATAAAAATTTAAATAAAGAATTTTATATTTCAAAATTAAATAAATTATAGCTATTTAAAAAAACACTAGTTTAAAAACAAACCGGGCTTATAATTTTAACAAAAATATAAATTAATTTATAAAAGAATTTATTAATTATTAAAAACGTAGTAAAATTTTAGAAATATTTAATATAAATAATTAAATTTATTAAAAAGTTTTTGTTTAATATAATAAGCCACAGGTATTTATATATATTAATTACGTAATAAAAACGATTTTAAAAGTTATTCTTGCTTTAAACGCATAACGTTTACAAGTGCAGCATCAGAACTACATTTTGCATATATGCATCCTTTGCTTAAAAGATCCCCAAAATAGGGATTCCTGACTTAATTGCCAAGCCGTTCCACACTACTGTTACAGCTAATTTAATCTCTTTTTTTATAAACTATTTAATAATAAAAAAAGTTTTAAAATTTTTAGTTGTTACAGCAAGCTAGTTTATTATAATATTAAATAAATCGATTGATATTAAAATATTAATAGCTAAAAACAAAATGTCTGCTGCTTTAAAATATATATAAAAGCAGAAGCATAAAATATAAATATAAAAAAACTAAGCTCTATATAAAATTAACTAAAAGCTGTTTTAAATATATATATTTTTTTTATTTTAAAAAAGTATTATAAAATATTAAATATAATTTATGACGCTTAAATAAATATAAAACAGTTAATTAATAATTTATATATTATAGCTAAGATAAATAAATATATATGTTTTAAATATATGCTGTTTAAGCTAGGCTTTATTAAATTTAAAGCATATAAAAACAATAAATAAAAAAGTTTTTTTTAAAAGCTTAAGGATAAAAACTTTGTTTTTAAAATAATTCTAATATAAAAAGCAAATTAAAAAGCTTAAACAGCAGTAAATAAAACTAAAAAAATTAAATTGAAAATTATTACGTTTTAATATTTATATATAAAAAAAACTTAGTACGCTTAAAGTTTAACGTTATAAAAATATAAAAACTAATATAAGCTTTATAATATTTTATTTAATTGTTTATTAAAATATAAAATATGTTATTTTTATTAATAACAGCTTATTAAACAGCTTATATTTTTATATATTAATAAATAAAAGTTTTATTTAATTATAAAAACGGCTGCTTATATTATTTAATATAGTTTATATATATAATAACTAAAAGCAGTAAATATTTATAAAAATATTATTTTTAATAAAATATATTTTAGTTATTATTGCTAAATTTAAATTAATAATAATAAAATATTATATTAAAATAGCTTATTGCCTATTTTTAAAATTAATTATATTTTATTTTTATTTAATTTTTAAAATATTTTAATATATAATATAACTATATCAAAAAAATAAAATTTAAAACTAGTTATAAATAATATTAAATTAACTTTAATATAATATATTATTAATAATAGTATATATAAAGCTGATGTTTTCAAAAATAATTTATAAGCTTTATAAAAATTATAGTTATATATATAAATAATAACTTAAAATATAAGCTTAAAAGTTTTACGGCGCAGTTTTTAAGTTTTAATATAAAACTTTAATAATTATACATAATTAATTATTTATTTAAAAATTTTTATAATATTAATTAATAAAACGTGTTAATTTTATAACGTTTTAAATTGCGTTTTTATAAAGCTGTTTATAGTTTTTCAGCTTTTATATAATATAAAAACAGCAAAAAATATATTTAAACATAATATTAATAAGTTAAACTATATATTAAAAAAATATATTATTTAGCAGCTATATTATTTTATATTTTCTTTATTATTTATTAAAAGCTAAAGTTATACGATAGCTTTTTATAGCTGTTATATAAAACTTAATTAAATTTTAATTTTTATAACTATAGCTGTTTAAAAAATATACTGCTGGCATATATAAAATAAAAAAATAAATAAAAAATTAGTTTATATATATATATTTTAAGCGTTAGTTTATATAAAATTGCTTTTAAAACGCGTTAAAATTAAATAAAGCAAAAATTAAAAGCTTTTTAATAAGTTTTATAAATTAAATAGTATATATTAGTATTAATATATTAAAATGTTCTATTAATAAAAAAAGAAATTATATATAATATAGTTATTTAATATAAATAGTTAAATAGTTTATATATGTTAAAAAAAAAAGTTAATAAACATAATATAAAACTATAAAATATAACATTTGCAGCAGATACTATAGTTAAACAGCGTAATAATTAATAATATGCTAGCTAATATATTATAAACTTGTTTTTTTTAATTTTAAAAAGCTTATTAGTAAAGTTTACTAGGGGTAGTGTGGTTAAGTCTATAAAAATGTGATATAGAATTAAAAAAAAAAGGGCTTCTGGTCCCGCAGGGACTAGAAGCCTTAAGCTAATACTTTATCTAATCTATATAATTCTTATCTAGCTAGCTTTGCTAGCTAGATAAAAAGCCCTTTTTTTTAACTGTATTAAGTGCTAGGGCTATAATAAGGCGTTATTATTTTTAATAATTATAATTTTCTTTTACTGTTTATAAAGTCGGCTACAGCTTTTTTTTAATTTTTTCAGCTAAAGTTTATTTTTTTTTTAATTCTAGTATTTTTTAATTAGTTCTTTAATATTATATAGTTGCTACTCCGATCATTATTAGTTGTTTTTATAACTATATTTTTTTTATTTAATAAAATAATTAAATTTATTTTTAATACGGTTTATTTAATGCTTAAAAATTATTTCGATTTTAAATAAGTTATTTTTTTTTTTTAAGTCCTGCTTTTTAAACACTAGGCCTAATGCTAGTATTTTTTAATAAAAAAGATTTTTACTAATATTTTTAAATAATAAATACGTAACTAAAATAATAAAAAATATTAAAAGTTTTAGCAATTTTAATTTATAAGCTAATTTATTAACTTTTTTAATTTTTATAGTTTTACGCGTTATTAAAAATATTTTTAAACAGCTTTTTAAAAAATAATATTTTAAATAAAGTTTTAAATATATTATATTTTTACGTTAAACTTTATTAATTTATATTTATTATCGTAGTATTATTTTATATATGCTGCTATAAAATTTATAGCTAATTTTATATTTTTATAGAAATGTTTTTATATAAATCGGATGTTTTTAATTATTATATTTATTTTTATATTAATAAAAACATTGTTTAGTTTAAATAGCTAAAATTTAAAAAGCTGTTTATAAGCTAATAATTTAATAAGTTTTAAATATGTTTTATTTAAGTTTTACTGCAAAAATAACAATATATTTATTTAATCGCGGTTTAAATATATATATATATAGTACTAAATAGCAATTTCTATTATTTAATTTTTTGTTTAAATAAACTATTATTTTATAAATAATAAAAGTTATTATTAATAGTTTTGTTTTTATAGCTTTTAAAACTTTGTTTAAAATTTAAAAATAAATTTATAATTTTAATTAAAAATAATACTGTTTAATACATTTTAATTAAATAATAAAAATTGCTTAGTTAATATTTCTGTTTAATTTTTAATAAAGTATTTTTATTGGTAGAAATAAATAATAAATATTTTAATATAATATATATTATTATTATTAATATATTATAATAATTAAATTTTTTAATTATTATAATATAGCTAAAAATAATATTTTAAATAAGCTTATAATAAAGTTTATTATAATTGTTTTTATTAGCTTAATATTTTTAATTAAATAAGTTAATAATTATTGTATGGCTTTTTCTGCTAGTATTATATAACTTATATTTGTTATAATAATTTAAATATGTTTTTATTTTATAAGTTTTGATTTAATTATATAAAGCTTTAATTTTTTATTATATACTGTTTATTAAAATAATATTTATTATTATATATTATTATTAAAAATTTAGCTACTTATTTTTAAAACATATAATTTATGCTTATTTTTTAGTTAACGTTATATAATAAATTATTTATAATTGCAAAAAATATCTAAGCTTAAAAAAATTTGCAACGTTTTTGTTATTTTTACGAATTATTTTTAAAACTTTTAATATTTAAGATTTTTAATATAATCTGCTATAATTTCAGCTTTTATTATTTTTTTATTATTAGTTCTAAATATATTATTTATATATTATTTAGTACTAGTTTTTATTTGTTTAAACTATTTTTTTTAGTATTTATTAAGTCGGTAATATTTTTAATTAATTAAATATATTTAAAACAAAATTTAGTCTGTTTAGCATATAATATATTTATAGTTTATATTATAATAAATATATAAACGCGTTAATTAAACGTTTATTTATACGGTCGGTAGATTTATTATTAAGCTTAGTTTAGTTTAATATATTTTTATTATTAAATAATTAGTAAAAAACTATTAAATTAATTAAAGCTTTAATTATAGTTTATAAACGTTAATATGTTTAAACTATATAAATTATTTTTAGCTTAAAAATATATATTTTATTTTTAGTTATAATATATAATAACTTAAAAATATTACCGGCAATATTTATATATTTAAAATTATTAATTTTAGTTTTTATATATATTTATTTTTAATATAAAATAATATTATTTTAAAGCTTTTTTAATAAGCTATTTATTTATATATATAATATTTTTATAAGATTATAATAATAAAATATAATATATAAACATATTAAGTTTTAAAAGCTTTAAATAATTTTATTTTAGCTATAGTTAGTTTAAAATATATAAACCGATAATATGTTTAACGCTTGCTATAATTATTAATTTTATATTGTTTTATTTTATATTTTTATTAAATAGTTTTATTTTATATTTTTATAAAAATTCTGCGACTTTAGCATAATATAATAATAATATATAAAAAATCCTGTATTTTTAAATATTATTTTAAAACTTTTAATTAATTTAAAAATTTAAAGTTTTTAAATGCTGCTAGTTGTTTTTGTTATTAAAAACCTAAAGGGTTTATTTAAAAGCTTAATAGTTTAACAGAGAAATATATAATAAAAGTTTTTTAAAAATAAAAAATTTTTTTTATTAAATAATATAAAAATATTATATAAATAAGCTAAATAATTTGTTTTAATATCTAAAAAATAATAATATTATTAATAAAAACTTTATAATAATGTTTATAAAAACAAAATAATTTATTTATAAAACGTTAAACATATATAAATATATTATAAAATTTTATTAAAGCTATTATTAATTATTTTAGTTTTAAAAACTTATTATTATAAATTAGTTTTAATAATTAAAATAAATTATAAATTAATAAAAAAAACAGTCGCGTTTATAATAATTAAATATTTTTTTTTTAATTAAAACAATAACTATAGATTATAACAGCAACAAATAGTTGTTTAAAACAGCTATTTTGTTTAAAACTTATAAATTAACTATTAAACGTAAATATAGTTTTTTTTATATAAGCTATATAATAAAAATTAAATATATAAATAAAAAACGACATTAATTTATTTTATTTTATTTTATTTATAAAGTTTATTAAATATTATATTAACTATTTTCTAATTATATGCGCTAAAAAATATAATTAAAAATTTAATTTTATTTATTATTAATTATTAACTAAAAGATTTTTATTTATTTTTTCTACGGTATATTAATAATGTTTTAGTTTTTTAAATATTAAATATTTTTTATAACAACTTAAAAATTTTTAGCGTTATAATATTTTTTTTATATAAATAAATTATTTATTTAAAGCTTTAATTTTGTTTTTTTACTAAGCTTTTTTATATTTAATATTAATAAAACTTTTTAAATTTTATGCTTAAATGTTTCGTTTAATTATTTGCTTGTTTTTACTATAAGCATTTCTGCCGCATAAATTGCATTAGTTGCGTCTGCTCTACTAGTCGCGTTAACTATATTAAAAACCTTGTTAAAAAAAAAGCCCGCTAAAAGAATATTATGTTATTTTAACGCGTTAATTATTCTAGCGATTATATTAGTTTTTATTATAGTTAGGTCCAAGCTTTAAATTACGTTATAACTTTAATATATATTAGTAGTAATAACAGCAATAATAAAATTATTAATATAAAATCTATTAATAAATATATATTTAATAATTTAAAATTATTAAAAATATATATTTTTTTTAAATATAAAAATACTAAAATTAATAGCTAATAAAATATTTTAAAACATATTAAACAGCAGGCCGGTGTTAATTAATAATATATTAGTTATATTTATAGCTTTAGCTGCTGTTAAGCTTGCACCTACTATTATAGCTTTTAAAAAAAATTTTATATATTTTTAATATTTAATTTTTAATATAGTTGTTTTAAATTATATTTATTTAAATGCTTTTAAAAATAGTTTTAGTTTTAAAAATAAATTAGCAATTATTACGTTTAAAAAATTATAAATTTAATTAAAGCTGCTATATTATTTTTTATAATAGTTTAAATATAAAGTTTTTATTTTTAAATAACAGTTTATATTTAATTAGTGCTAATATTAATATTTTAATCGTTAAAATAATTTTTATGCTAAAATTATTTTACGTATATATAAATTTGTTTTAAAAACATTTAAAAATATTTTAAAGTTTTTAACGTTTATAAAAATAACTATATTTAAACTATAATCGATTAAAACTTTATAAATATTTAAAAAGTTGTTTTTAACAACATTTTAATTTTTTTTTTTTTATAATTTAAGCTATATTTATAAATTTTAATAATTATAAAATTTATAATCGTTATTATTTAATATATAAAATTTTAACGTAGTTTTTGTTTATATTTAATTTAACTATTTTTTATTTTTAAATCTGGCCTGCTTATTTTTAAAAATATGTTTAAATTTACTTAATAATTATTTTATTATTATTAAATAAATATAATTTATATTTAAGCTTATAATAACATTTTTATTATTTATAGATTTTTAATAATAATTTTAAAATATAAAAATTATTGTTTTTATTTTTATTTTTTAAAATTATATAATTTATTAAATGTTTTTAAACTAATAATATAATTAATTTATTTTTTGTTTAAAATTTGCAATTTTTCTGCTATTATATTTTCGATTAGTTTAGCTAAAAAAAAAATTTTAATATAATTTTTAATATAATATTAAAATAATTATATTTATATAAATATTAAAACAATATATTATATAATATAAATAATATATTATATTACTTATAAATATATTTAATTAAAAATACTATGTTTTAAATATATTTAATTAAACGTTTAATATAATATATAATATGTTAACCCTAGTTATACGTTAAATTAAATATTTAATTATAATATTTATATAATTAGCTATAATCAATTATAATAAACGTTTTATCGTTGTTTAATTTAAAACTAAATAAAGCGTAAAATAATATCGCGTTTAATATTAATAAATCTAATTTAGCTATATTAACGCGTTTTTTTTAGTAGTAATTATATTTATTTCTACGTTTATTCCAGCTGTTTTTTTTTTATTTTTTTTTTATTTAAGCTTACAGCTTTTTTTTGTTTTTATTATACTATTTTTTTTATTTTTATTTTTATTTTAATTTATATTCTTCTGCCGCTTATTTTTTAATTAGACTTTTGTTATAGTTTTAATTATTTTTCTAACTTATAAATATTTATTTTTGCTGCTGCTATTAAAAAAATTTTATTTTAGCGATTTAAATTATATATTTAATTAAAATATTTTTATATTAGGCGTTAAAAATATTATTTAATTTTAAAGTTTATGCTAGTTTATATTATAATTATAATATTATGCTAATTTCTATTATTAATATTTAAAGTTTTTATAGCTTAAACATATTTTAGTTTTTTATATAAACGTAATAAAAGCAGTATTTTATTATATAATATTTTTAATAATAATTTAGTTTAAATAAAACGTTTTATTGCTACAGCAGGTTATATGCTAAATTAAATAATTATTTTATTTAAAATAACGTTTAATTTTTATATTTTAAACTTAAGTTGTTTATTAATAATTAGCTTATTATTTTATTATAAAACTACTAGTTTTTTAATAATATTTAAAATATAATTAAAATTTGTTAAATATTTTGTTCTACTACTTTTAAATTTTTAAAAATAAATTAACTTTTTCTGCAAAACAAAATACGTTAATAAAAATAAGCTTATTTTTATTAGCTATTATTTTTATATTGTTTCTGTTTTTTTATTTAAATTAAACTAGTTAATATTAGCCTGTTTTATACAATTATTATATAATAAAAAAAAAAGCTATTAAATATTTAATATTTTTTTTTAATTATTTTTTATTTATATTTATAGTTATTTTTGCTACTTTAACTTTTTAATTAAAAAGTTGTTTTAAAGGTTTTTTTATTTTTTTATTATTATTTATATTTAAGCTATTTAAATTGCTAAAATTGTTGTTTATTAGAAGTAGTTTTAATATGTTTTTATTATCTGTTAAATATTATAGTTTTAAAATGTTGTAGTAAAAATATTATAAATATATTATGTTTAAATTAATATAAAATAAAAATTTTATACGTTATTATACTATTTTAATAAATAAAGCTTTTATTAATAAATATATAGCTTATACTTTAAAATAAACTGTTAAAATAATAAGTATTAGTACTACTATTAAAACTTATATTAGTTTTATTAAAAATATTAAAATAAATAATCTAAGTAATAGTTTTAATGCTAGTATAGCTGCGGTCAGGTATTAATAACTAAAATATTAAAATTAAACAAGCAGTACTGCTATATATTTAGTTATATTTAATATAACTTTAAATAACTAATCAGCAGTATAATAAAATATTTTAAAAGCTAAAGTTTTTATATTTGCTAGCATTTTAGCGTTTTTTAATTATTATATTAATTAATTAATTATTTTTGCTGCTTTTATATTTTTAATATGCTTTTTGTTTTAATTATATTATTTTTTAATTTGTTATATTAATTCCGTAAAAGTTTATAGCTAAAATAAACAACTTAAAAGTTTACTTATTTAGTTTAAATTTTAATTTTTAATTTTATAATTTAAATTATTATTATTATAATAATTTATTTATATTTTTAGCGATATAATTTTAAAACTATTTATTTTTTTAAAAAAATTAAAAACTGTTGTAATTATTAAACGTTGCTTTTTCGGCTTTAAATTAAATAATAATTTTAAAGTTCTTGTTAAATTTTTGTTAATTTTATATTATTTTTAAACAAGTTTAAAATATAAACCTACGATTTTTATTATTGCTTAATTTAAACTTATTATTAAACTTATTTTAATCTATATTTTTTTTTAACATAAAGTATTTAATACTTATAATTTTAGTTTTTAATTTTATATAAATCGAAAAATGCTGGCTTAATAAACTTAAGTTTCGTCGGCAAAAATAACGTTTTTTATATTATTTTAAAACTAATAGCTTAAGTTAAACTATATTAAAACTAAAAATTCTTTTTGTTTTTATAAGCTTTAAAATTAAATTTTTAATTATTAAAACTATTTTAAATTTTTAAGTGCTGAAAATTCTAAGTTAGTTTTATGTTTTAATATATTAATAATTATTAAATAAATTAATAACAGAATAAATATATATAAATTATTTTATAATTAGTTTAACAAATATTATTAGTTATTTTATAAATTTATATTTATATATATATATTTTAAAACAAAATTAAATTTTAAAATTAAAAATAAAATAAAAATATAATCAGATAATGCTAAAAACCTGCGTGTTTATTAAAAAACTTAATATAAGCTTTTAAAAAGTAAAACTAGTAATAATTATATTTAAAATATATAATTACTACTATTTAAATATAATATTAATTAAAGTTTAAAAAACAACTAATTATAATATTATAATTATTAAACACTTAGTATTAAAATAATTAAAGTTTAAAAAACAATAAATTATTTTAATATATTAATAACTAAATATAGTAATATATAAACAACTAATAATTTAAACTGTTTAAAATATAATATAAAGTTAGATTTAGCTGCCGTTATAATATTTCCTTGCTTTTTATACTAGCAAAAATAAAATAATCGATAAATTAACGCAAAATATATTAGATCGATTAATTAATCGAATTTATAAATTAATAAATATTAATAAATTTTATTAGTAATAATTAAGCTTAAAAGCTAATAATTTTATTTTTTCTATAAACAGCGCTATTTAAAATATAAAAAAAAGCTGTATTAAAAGTTAAATATATATAAACGTTAAAAAACTAAGCGTGCTTTATCTGCTAACATAAAAAAAAAACTAAAATATAAAGTTGTATGATCACAGGGCTTACCGCACTATTTAGTAAAGTTTACTAGAGGTAGTATGGTTAAAGCTATAAAAGTATAATATAGAATTAAAAAAGGAAGGGCTTCTGGTCCCGCAGGGACCAGAAGCCTTAGGCTAGTACCTTATCTAATCTATATAATCCTTATCTAGCTAGCTTTATTAGCTAGATAAGGAGCCCCCCTTTCTGACTGTGTCACTTATAATATATATATTATATTAGTTAGTTTTTTATATTTAAATAAATAAATATTATTTTAATAAAATATATATATAAAGTTAAAGCTAAAAGCTATTAGCTTAAAAAACTAAGTGTTAAAAAAAAAGAAATAGTTATTTAAGATATAAAAATACTATTTATATATATTATAAGCTTTAATTTAATATAATATAAGCTTTTTAAACTATAAAATTGCGTGTTTATTAACTAGGTTTAATATATTAATATTATAAAACAAGTTAATTAAATAATATTTTAACGTAAAATTTTAAAACATATAATTTATATTTTAAATTATACTAATAAAATATTTTAATTTAAAAAACAACATAAAAAATAAAAATATAATATCAGCTAAATTATTAAGTTTATTAATATATAATATATTTTAAAAGTTAAATTTAACTTAAATAATATTTAAATAAAGCTGTTTTAAATTTAAACTAAACAAATATTTATAGTAAAACTTAAAAGCGTTTTTTAAAAAAATTACTTGCGGTTATATTTTTAATGTTATATTTTATAAAATAATAATTAAATTAATAAAATAAAAAACTTATAGTTATTCTATAGCTTTTAAAATATTTTTAAAATATTTTAATATATTTATATAAAATAATATATTATAAATATAACAGCTGCTCTGCTGTTTTAATATAAAGTTTTATTTATTATAAGCTTGTTTTAGCTTTAGTTTAAGCAAATATTATAAAATATTTATTAATTATTATAAATAAATATAAAAACTATACTGTTAATAAAACACAGCAGTTTATAAAAAATTTTATATATTAAGCAGTAGATATATAGTTAAATGTTTTATAACTAATAATATATAAAAAAAATTAAATATATTGTATGAAGCTGGTTTAAATTAAAGACTTTTAATAATATATTCTAAGTTTTCTATAATATAATTAATTAAAATATATAATATATATTTTATAATATAAATATATAAAAAAAAATATATATGTATATAATAAATATAGTCACGGATAACTGGTTGGCCAATGCATGTGGCACGGACCAGTATCCGTACACCTGTTGCCAACTGGTGCGCACAGACCAGCTATAGCGCACAGACTGGACCCACCCCACACACCTGCACTTAGCCAGAATTCTAGTGGGCTAATTCCTCCTACTTACTCTTTCCTTTTTCATCTGTAGATTTTCGTACAATACATCACTTATTGCTGAAGCCTTGACTTCTTATTTGTGACTGGTGCAACAAATATAATATATTATTATAAAAAGCTTTTAAAAACTTTAGTTATATAATATAGCTATTAATATTATAGCTTTATATAACTATAATAAATTAAAACAAAAAATATAAAATATTTTCAGTCGACTAAAAAAAAAGCTTTAGTTTTTTATTTTAAAATAACGCGTGCTAATAATTAATTATTAAAGTTTAAAATTTTAGCTGTAATTTTAATATGTTTTAAATATTATTATTATATTATAATAAATTATAAAAATCCAGGTTATTATTAATAATTAAATTTATTATTTTAAACATAAAACAACTAGATTTATAATTGTTATTATTTAATTTTTTATATTAGTTAAAATATATAAAAGTTATAAAAATAAAAATAGTTATCGTACTGCTATAAAAAACAAATATTTAAACATGTTTAAATATTTAGATTTTATAGCCGGTTTATAACTTAAAAAGTATATATAAGCAGAAAATAAATATTTAAACACGTTTAAGTTTTTATTTTTTAAAGCTGCTTTATAATTTTAAAATAAATATATAAGCATTATTTTAATATAAGTATTATTTAAATAAAAATTAACTTACTGCAGTAATATATATTTTTATATATATTAGTTAATTAAAGCTATATTAAGTTATTTTTAAAGTGTGTAGGCGTAAAAAATCGCTACTTAAGCTATTTATAAAAAAAAGTATTTTTAACATTATATAATAAGTTTAAATAGCGTTAATTATTAGTTTTAGTATTATTTTTTTTATCAGGGTTATAAGCGTTGCTTTTTTTGTTAAAGTTATAAGCGTTGTTTTTTTTATTAAAGTTATAAATGTTATTTTTTTTATTAAAATTATAAGTGTTGCTTTTTTTATTAAAATTATAAGTGTTGTTTTTTTTATTAAAGTTATAAGCGTTGTTTTTTTTATCGGGATTATAAGCGTTATTTTTTTTATTAAAGTTATTAGCGTTGTTTTTTTTAACGGGATTATAAGCGTTGCTTTTTTTATTAAGGTTATAAACGTTGCTTTTTTTATTAAAATTATAAGCGTTATTTTTTTTGTCGGGAAATAAAGCTTAAAGCAGTATAAGAGTAGCTTAATATTTATTATTAGATAAATATAAGCCGTCTGTAGTATTTATAAAATGTTTATTATTTATATTGTTAAAAAAAAGGCAGCTGCAGCTGGTAATTAAAATATTATATATTTATTTTTATATATAAAAAATATATATAAGCTGTTATTATTCCTAGTTATATATATGCTAAATATAATATATAGCGTTGCAGGTTTATAATTATTAAATTTATAACTTTTAAATTAATAGCTATTTTATTTATTAATTTATAAGCTAATAAATAATATTATTAAATTAAAAATATTATTTAAAATAAATAATAAAGTGAATTAAACTTAAAATTAGGTTGTATATTTATAGCATACTTATATATTTAAGTTAAAAAAATAAAGTTATAATATTTAATTAAAATATATAAAATTTTAAAAAGCTTTTAGTTTATATAGTTAATTAAATAAATAATGTTATAAAAAATATAAGCTTGGCTTTTAAAATAAAAAAGTTTTTATTAAAAATCGGCTAATTTTTGCTAATATGTTTTTTTTGTTTTTTAGCTATATTAGATATTATTTAAAAATATTATATTAAAAACGTAAATAAAATATAAAACAAGCTAATTAAACTAGTAAAAAAAACAGATATAATATTAATATTTATTTAAAATATTTATTAAATAAAAATTATATTTAAATATAAAAAAAACTAGTCTGTTTATAAAAGCTAATTTATACGTGTTAAATAAATAATTTTAAAAAGTTTATTTAAGCTATATTAATAATATAATAAAAACTTAGCACTTTTGTTTTAAAAACTTATAATAATTTAAAAAAAAAACATATTTTTAGTTACGGATGCCTACACACCTCTGATTAGGACCCACTTAAAAAAGTCCTTCTGGTTGTAGGCTAAGGCCTATAACACTTATATATATTATATAACCTAGCATTTATGCACTTATAAACTAATATATATTTAATTTTTTTTTAAATAGTTTTTTCGGTTTTTTAATTTTTAATTAATATATATATAAAACTTTAACTAAAAGCTTTGTTTTTATAAAAAATATTAATTATAACAATTAAAAATTATTTTTAATACTTAATATTTAACTAATTAAATTTAATTATAAAAACAACTGCTATTCTGTTACTTTTTACACCTGCGGAACTTTAATATTAAACTAACTTATTAAATATAAGCTTAACTTATATTTTAATAATTTAATTATAACAATTAGCGCTAAAGCTTTAATTTTTATACGATATATTATATTATAATATAAATAACATGCTTAATATAGCATAAAAAAATATTAGCAGGTCTATCTATAATATAGCCTGTTATTAAATATAATTTAATTTTAACATTTTAGCCTAAAGCTATATTAAAAGCAATAAATAAGCTAACACTTATTTATACTAATAATCGGCAGAAATATAAACTTTACGTTTTAACTTTAATTTTACAACAGAACATAAAAACAAAAATAAAAAAAAAAACCTGTAAAAAATATATAAGCGTGTTATAAATGCTTTTTTTTTTAAAAATGCCCGATATAACATAGATTTGCTTAATTTAAAAGCAAAAATAATAAAAAAAGTTTAACATTTTGTTATAAACTTAATATAAAAAACAGAAATTAAAACATTATTTATTTTATTAATAAAAAAAAAATAAACAGCTTTTAAAATTAACGGACTAATAATTTAAAAGTTTTTCAACAACTATTATAAAATAAATTATAAAGCTTTATTTTATAAAATAAAACTATAAATGTTTATAGCTAACGTTTAAAAATAAATAACTAAAAACTTATATAAAATTATAAGTATATTTAACGCTAACTTTAATTATTTAATAGTTTAAATAAACTTATATTATAATATATAAAAAATCGTTATAGCTAAATTAAAAATATAACATAAAACAACTTTTATAAACTCGGCAAAAAAAACTAAAAAGCTGGTCGAAGCTAATTAATTTATTGCCGACCTAATAACTTAAAAACGCTTTATTAATAGCATACTTTTAGTAATATTAGGCCTAAAAAAGTTTATTAAAATAAACGTTTTTATTTTTTATAATAATATAACAAAAAATCCTGTTGTTTTTAAAGTTTAACATTATAACTAAACTAACTGTTTTATAGCTAATACTAACTAATTTATAACTAAAACAGCTTAAATAATAAATATTAAATTATATTTAAAAGTTTAGCTATAATTAACTTACAGCTTTTTTAAAACATTTATTTTAAAAAATTATTATTACTAAAAATTAATAAGTTATTTATACTAAAAATACTTTAATTTTAATTAAAAGCAGAAGTTTTATATTAAATTTATAAGTTTAATTATAACTATTTTCGCAGAATATTAAATATTTAAAAACGCGTTTAATTATTTTATAAAAAAACGTATGCTTGTTAAAACTTTATAAAAAAAAAAATTCTACTTGTAGTTATTACACTGCTTTAAAAATTAAATTATTATATAATATTTAAACAATAAATATAACTATAACAAGTTTATTTATTATTACAAGCAAGTCGCTTATAATATAATTAAAACTAATATAAAATTTAAAAAACCAAAAAAATAAAAAGTCGTTAAAACGTTTAATAAAAAAATTAAAAACTTAAAAGCTAGCAATAATAATACTAGCGGTAACAAAAGTAATAACAGAACTTATTAAACATATAAACTAATTATTAAGCTTATTAAAACAATATAAACTAAAAAGCTTTTTTTTAAAAAAATAAAAAAACTAATAAAAAAAAAAAAAATGCTTTTATTATAAGCAGCAAAATTATAAATCTAGCTTATATTTAATTAAACGTAAAAATATAAGCATAAACGCTATAAATATAAACTAAAAACATAAAATATAACTAGCTGCTATATACGCTAAAATATATAAAAATTAAAGCATAAAAAAAAATCTAGTTAATATAACGCAAAATAAAAAAGCAAAAAAAACTTAACTTTAAAAACAATAAATTTTTTTTTAAAAAATATATCGATAAATATTAGCATTAAAACAATAAAAAACTTTTTAATTTTTTATTTAAAAAAAAACTTCTTTTTAGTTTTATATATATTAGTACTAAATAAACAAAAGCTTTTTATAAATAATGTTTTAACCGACATAAAAATAAACAGATATATTTTTATAAACATAAAACTAGCGCTAAAAATTAAACAATAATTAAACGCTAAAATAAAAACCAACTTTTATTTAAAAAAAATGTTAAAATTTAATTTAAATTTTTATTAAAACATAAAAAAAGCTTTAATAATAGATTTCTATTTATAAAAACAAATGTTTAAAAACGTCTTGTTAATTAAATTAAAAATAAAGCATAACTTTATTATAAATTAAATATTTTATAAAAACACAACATACTTTTTAATTTTAAAAAAAAATATTATATATTTTTTTTTAGTTTTCTGCTAAATAACAGGATTTTTTTTAAATATAAAGCAAAGCTAAATGCTAAACACCTGAAAGCTTAACAGCCGCGCTACTTAAATATAGTCGCGTTATTATTAGCTTTGCTTAAAGCTTTATTAAAACTTTTAAAAAATATAACACGTCGGCCTATAAAATACGCGTTATAAATAAACTAATAAAAAAACGCGATATATAAAATAAACTAATAATTAAATAAAAATATTATAACTTTTATTAACGCGTTATTTTTACTTTAAAAAACGGAGTAGTAATATAACTACTAAAATCTGTATTAATTATAAAAAAACGCAATTAAATAGTATAAGCATCGGCCGGTCGCCGATATTACCGCAATTAAAATCTCCTTTTTTTTAAAAAACGTAAAAATTTATAAAGCGTTAATTAACGCAACATTAATAAGCTATATTAATATTATAATCTAATATAAGCGCTAACTAATAAAGCTTTTTTTAATTAAAAAAAAAAAAAAGTTAAAATATAAAATATAAAAACAAATACTTTTAAAATACTACAAGCTTTTAAAAACTTTTAGCAAAATAAACTTTAATATATTATTTTTAATTAAATAATAAACTATTATATTAAATTTGCTAAAAATAAAAGTCGAAAAACTTAATAAATAACCTGTTATATCGCATATTATTAAAAAACTAAAAGCTATAAAAATATATATTATTAATAATTTTAAAAAAATTTATTATATTTAAAAACGTTTTTTGTTTAGCTTATATTATTTATATAAAAACTAAACAAAAGCTTTAGATTTTATATAACCTATTAAAAATTAAACGCGTTAACTAAAAAAAACTAATATTTGTTGCTTTTAATAAATAAAATATTAGCATATATAATAAAAACTAAAATTTTTATAAAAATTAACATATAATAAACGTTCTACTATATTTATATATATTTAGAAAATAAAAATTTTACAACGTTTAAAACTAAATATAAATTATTTAAATATAAAATATTATTTTTTAAATTATTAAACAGCCCGGCCATTTTTTAAAAATATATAAACAGCGCGTTAATAAAATATTTAAACAACTTTTATAATGCTAATATTAACGATGTGCTAATCTATTTTAATAATATAAAAAAACATTAAATATATATAAAAAAAGTTCTACAAAAACTATAAAATATAAGCTTATAAGCGGACCTAAAAAATATAAATTTTATATAACTAAAACTAAATATTTTAAATTTATTATAAAAAAATAAAATTAAAATAAACTTAAATAAAGTAGCTGTTGTATAAAATTAAAACTTTCTACTAAAATAAAAAAATGCAATTTTTTTAAAATTTAGCAACTTTTATTAAAAGTTTATTTTAAAATTTAATCGCGTTACTAAACTATTATTTAACCTTATAAAAAAAAAAACATTATATTTTTAAAGCAAAAAATATTAAAAAACGTTTAATAAACTAAAAACTTAATTAATAAACGCTTTAGTATTAATATATTTTAACTATAATAAAAAAATAAAAGTAAAAATAAACGCGTTAAATAAAGTAGCAGCAGAAAGCTTAACATAAAAAAAAAATAACAGCAAATAGCATTTAGTAGCATTTTATTTAAAAACAATATAAAGCGTTAAATTAAACTATAGTATTTATAATAAAAAAATGCTAGCAGTAATAAAAGCGCTTTTATATTAAAAACTAAAGTTAATAAAAATATAAAAACGTAAATTTGTTTTTATTATTATCAACTATAAAGCTTTTAAATATTTTTTAATAAAACAAAAACTTAATTATTACTAAACAAAATAAGCTAAACTTTTATTTTAATATAACTTTACGATTATATATAAGCTTAAATTAAATAATATAATCGCGGACATTTTATTAAAAAAGCAAAAAGATTTACGCACGCAGAAAAAAAAAATAAACAGTTAACAACATATAATAATATTCTGTTTAATTAATAAAACCTGTTTTATTTAAAACGTTAATATAAAAATATTTATAATTAATATTAAAACAACACTTTTTATTTTATAATAATATTAATAAATAAAATATTAAAACAAAACTAAAAAGCTTTTAAAATAGCTATATATAAAACTAAAGCTAAATTAAACAATAATAAAAACTAAACGTTATATAATAAGCTAGTTATATATAAAAATCGCCTAATAATATTTAAAATAAACGATTTATTTATAAAAAATTTTAAAAAAATATATAAACATATAACAACAGCGCACTTAAGTTGTAATAAAACTTATAAATTAATAGCAATATAATATTAATAGCTAGAACTAGCTGCAGATTATAACACGTATATAGCTAATTATTTTAAATGCTGGCCGGCAAAAATGCTTAAAAATAAAACCCCTGGTTTTTTATAACTTATACTAATACTTTTAAAACTATTTTAACACTTAATAATTAACTTTAAAAAATAACTATTAATAAAAAAAAAAATACATATTTATAATAATAAATTAACTAAATAAGCTATTTTAGTTAATTTTTATTAAAAACTAGTTATAACAGAAATAGCAGCAAAATTATATTATAAAAGCTTATTTAAAATTTTCGGTTTGCTAAAAAAAATAGATTTAAACTAAAGCTTTTAATTTATTGCTTTATTTATAAACAAACTAGCATAAATTTTAAAAATCTAATAAAAACTATTTTTAGCAGAACATTACGAATTAATAAAACAAGCTAAAATCGTAATTAAATATTTAAACTAAAAACTAAAACTTTTTTATAACTACTATTAAAACAACTAAGCTAAAGTTTTATTAACAATAAATTATACAGCAGCGTTGCTGCTATATAATTTTATAAAATTATAATTTTATAAAATATTATTTAAGTTTTAATGCTTTACTACTAAAATTAATATAATTAAACGTTAAATATAAAAAATTTGCTTGTAAAAAGCAATTAAACTAATAAAACGTTTAATTAATAACAAAATAATATAAAAATATATAAATATAACTTAAAAATTCTACTATAAATATAAACATATATAATTAAAAAAAAATAAATATAAAAAAAACTAAACTTCAGCGTAAAAATTAAATGTTTATTATTAAAAAACAATAATTTTAAATTATAAATAAACTTTTAAATAAACTAAACTATTTTATAATAAAACAACATTTTAAAATTATAAAAAAAATAAAACCGGCGACATTCCGACTAAAAATACCGTCGAGTTAGCAATTAACAGATTTTTATTATATAGACCGGTTAAAAAAATACCTGAACAACCCGTTATAAAAATAAAAAAACAAACAACCGAAAAAAAAAATAATAAAGCTTAAAAAAAAACAAAAATAAAAAATAAAACAGATTTAAACTTTTTATATATATTATAAAAAGTTATCGTACTAAATAAACTAAAAAAGTTAAAACTTTAATAATTAATAATATTTAGCTAATAATTTTAAAAACTTTTTAAAACTATTGTTATAATTTTATTAAAACAACTTAAAATCTATAGAACTATTAAAATAACTAATATATTAAATATTAACAGCTGCAAAAAATCGGTTTAAAAAATCGTATTTAAATAATAACGCAACAAAAAAAACTAAAATATTATATAAATTATACAAAAAAAACACAAAACAATAAAAAACCGCTTAATAAAATATTTTTAGTAACTTAATTACTAATAATTATAAAAAAGCAACATAACGCTTTTATAAAATAACAGCCTATAGTATAATAGTTAAGTTGTAAAAACTTAAAATAATCTTTTTTTTTATTAAAAAGCAACTAAAAGCACTTTGTTTAAAACAAAACAAGATTTTTTTTAAAAAAAAGTAGTTATAAATACTTATACACTTTTAATTAAAACCTACTTAAAAAAGTCCTTTTAGTTATAAGCTAAAGCCTATAACACTTATATATATTATATAACTTAACATTTATGCACTTATAAACTAATACATATTTAATTTCTATTTAAATAGCTTTTTTAGTTTTTTATCTTTTAATTAATATATATATAAAACCTTAACTAGAAGCTTTGCCTCTGCAAAAAACACCAATCGTAACATTTTTAATAAAAAAAATATTATTATATCAGGGATTTTTAAAAAAAATATTTAATAAAATAATAAAAATATATTAGCGATAATAATTTTTAAATATAAAAAAAATATAAACAAAATATTATTAAAACATATAAAAATAGTTTAAAGCTAAGCAAATTAATTAATTAATTCATTAATTAAGCAAAATAAAAATAAAATAAAAATAAAGCAAAATAATAACATAAAAGGTTTTTTTTTATTTATTAGCAACTTTTTTTTTTTTATATATTTTTAATTTTGCTACTTATTAAAAGCTTTAAAAAAGCTTTCAAAGCTATATTATATTAAATATTAATTAATTAACTATTAAATAATAATTATTTAAAAAAAATTAAGCTTGTAATTTTATTATAAAATTTAATAAATTTTAAAAAAAAAATTTAAAAGCAGTAAAAACTTAGCAGCTTTTTATAAAATAATAGCAGCAGTAGCAGCAGCAGTAATAAAAGCTTTAGTAGCAGCAGCTAAACGTTTAAAAATAAAAAGCTTATGTTTTTACTGCTTAATAATAGTTTTAATAGAAGCAGCAGTAATTTGTTTAATTAATATATTAGCTTGATTTTTTTTAGCTTATAAAGCTTTTTTAATTATTATTTAAACCGCAGCATTTATTTATTTTATTATTAAGTTATTAATATATAAAAGAAATATAATATTTATTTTATTAAAACTAGTAGCAGCAGCTATTATTTAAGCTAATTTAAGCTTATAAAATATAAAAATATTTATAAGATAGCTATTAATTAGCTATAAAATAATTATTAAATAAAAATAAATAAAAAAAGTATTTATTATAATATAAAGTTTAACGTTTTTTAATATTAAATATATTTAATCCTTGCTATTATTTAATTATTAATTATTTTTAATTTAATTATAATTTTATAAAAACATTTATAAAAGCTATATATTAGCTATATTTTAATATATAGGTTTTTTTTGCTTATTAAAATTAAAGCTTTAGCGGCTTATTATTATAAAGTAGTAATAATATAATATAATATAAAGGCTATTATTTAATTAAAACTAACTTTATAAAATATAATAAAACAATAGTTTAACTATAAAATAATATTTATATTATAATAATAATAATTATTATATTATAATTATTTAAAATAAAGTTTAGTTATTATAAAATAGCAGTTAAATAATAAATAAATATTTAAATATAAAAGTTTATATAATAATAATATAAATTTTATTTTATTTATATAAAAATATATAATTATTATTAAAAATATAACTTTTAAAAATTAAGCTTTAATAATATAGTAGCAACATATATTATATTTAATTATAATTTATTTTAAGTTTAATTTTTAATTAAAACTTATATAATTTTAAATTAATTATATAATATTTTTAATTTAAACTTATACTTTTTTTATATTATTTATAAATAAAAATAATAAAAATATAATGAAAAAACTAATAAAAATAAACTTTTTTTTTTTTTAATTATAATAAAAATATTATGTTTTATATAAGCGTTAAATATATAAAATATATATGCTTTTTTAAAAATTAAAAACTTAATAACATGTTTTAAACAGCGTATTTTTATTATAGCAGCAGTTATTACGCAGTTTATTTATGTACAGCATAAAATATACAGCTTTTTAGCTTTATATTAAAAAAGCTTAAAAATAGCTTTTATAACAAATAAACTCAGCTTAAACGTTAATAAAAACGTTTAAAACAGCTATTTAAAACTTAATATTATATAAAAAAACAGCCGCAATAATATTTTTAACATTTTATTATATAAAGAAATCTATTAATAAAAAAAAAAATATATATAAATAATAGTCTGTTTAAAAAAACTATATATATTAATATATAAAACTATATTAAAGCTTAATAAGCTAAAGTTTTTATAAAAAAACAATAAATTTTTATTTAACTATTATTTTTTATATAAACAAAGTTTATAAAATATAAAACGTTTTTTATTAAAAGCAGCAGTAGCAGCAGCAGCAGTACTATTAACAGCAAAAGTATATATAAACAGGCTAAAAAAAAAAAAAAAAACTTAAACAATTAAATTAAAATTTATATTATAAATAAACTAAGCAATAAAAAATAATTTTATTATTATAACTATAAAAAAAAACACGCTAATAAACTTAATAATAAATAACTATTATATAATATATAATATTCAATTAAATTATAACATTATATAATAAAATATAAAATATAAATATTTTAATATATTTAAATATTTATTTTAAAACTTAATTAACAAATCAATTAATATATATTAATAAAAAATAAATATTAAAACATGTTTAAATGTTTATTTAATCGATAAACTAGTTAATATATTTAAACTGAAAAAAAATATTTAAACACGCTTATATATATATTTTTTAAATCTAGCAGAAATAGCAACATATAACAGGTTATTTTTATTAAATATATTAATATAAGTTTATAACTAGCAGAAATAATAATATATAACAGATTGTTTTTATTAAATATATTAATATAAGTTTATAATTAATAAAAATAATAACACGTAATAAATTATTTTTATTAAATATATTAATATAAGTTTATAACTAGCAGAAATAACAACATATAACCGGTTGTTTTTATTAAATATATTGCTGCAGGCTTGTTATAAGCAGAAATAATAACACGTAACAGGTTGTTTTTATTAAATATATTGCTGCAGGCCTGTTATAAGCAGGGATATTAATATATAACCGGCTGTTTTTATTAAATGCAGCTATACAGGGCTTATAACTAGCAGAAATAACAACACGCAACCTAGGCTTTTAATTAGCTGTAACTTTTTATATAGCAGAAAATCAGCAAAATTTTAACTCAGTTAACAGCTAACAACAGTAGCAACTTTAACCCAAAAGCAAAGAGCAATGTCTGCCAAGGCTATCCACTTCATCGTAACACTATAATATATATATATCCAGGCAAGCAAATTACCTGTTGTTTTTTAAATTATAATTATATAATCTAGCTTTTATAATAAAATATTGTTTTATAAAACGCTTATACTTATCAGGTCTAGTTTTTAACTAGTTTTATACCTCTGGTGAAATAAATGATTATCTAGATCATTAAACAGAGATAAGAGAAACATAAAATATTGGCTCAAATTCATCCCTGTCTCAGAAAATCATAAGTCATATCAAATAAGCCCACCATACCAAGCCTGTTCAACTGATGGCCCTCAGTCCTTTGGACTGCTTAACCCCCACTGCTCTTTTTCCTCGCATAGGGGTAATCTCACGACCTAAATCTCGTCCAGGAGTTTCAATCCCGGATTCAGCCCAGCAGGGAGTGTTCCTATGAATTGCGGGTTGCGTATATAGCCCTACGTTTCCAGTTCTCTTTATGCCTTCAGGCCTGCGATCCTGGTAGACCTTCGAAGTTTTTGCAGTATCTTGATGGGACTCCCTCTGTTGTGTTCAGTTGGGTTGACCAGGGGGGTTGGAGGCCCAGGTAAGAATGAGGGAGGTCCCAATGACTCGGTCTCGTCTTCAATAAGCCTGGATACCAAATCTGGGTTCAAATTGATTTGACTCGCGACAGGTTCTTCATCCCCAGGGCTCGCCAGGACATCCGTGAGCATTTCCTCGAGCCCATCGTCAAGACGGGAGCATAGGAATTCCACGCTAATAGCACACCTCGGATTATGCGACAGTGGAAATCGGTCTTCAATGCGTTCAGAGATGAACGCTTGCAGTGAGAGACACAAAGCCATGTTACCAACCGGCTTCCCATGTTTATCTCGAAACCTCTAATCTATGTGTCAGCACTGCGACAACAACTAGAAGATAGGGACTCTTCACGTACATGATTGGCGAAGGCAGTTTGCGCTTTAGCTGTGTCAGTCGTCTTATCCCACAGGGAGTACCACACGGAGATCTTCGCGGTAGCTTCTCGCTTCAGCGTTTCTGCAGCCATCTCATTGACTCTTTTCATTCCGGTTTCCTTCTCTTCACCAGGAGTAACTTTTCCAACCCTCCCAATCACTACCTTATAACACTCATATAGGTCATAGAGATCAATGCCTACCACGGTTCGGATACGACCTCTCGACTTTTGAATATATCCTTGGCACTTCTGACTCAACTCCAAACTTGTTTGGGCCCAACCGACTTCTACAACAAGACTAGCATGTCGGAAGTCCTTTATGCCCTTCAACTCAAATGAGCCGTCCGGAACATTTGTGTCGCTCTCCGCCTTCGTCATATAGGTTATGTTTTTGTCGGAGACATCTTGTATCATCCCAGCTATTGATCTTGTGTTCTTGTGCAAACACTTCTTATTTCGTCCGCCACATTCACCCGTCCCACACTTAGCCGTCCCATTTCGAACCAACACAGACCATTCCGTGAGAGCCGAGTTTATTGCCCCTGCCACGTTCCCGTGAACCGGGCGCGGCATACGAATAGCGAACTGCTTGGCCTTCTTTGTGCTGGTGTACTCGTATCTAGATTTTCTACGTCAGCTCGACTGCCACGTTACCTATCTCTCCATATGCCAGGAACGCACTTTAGTCCGGAGTGGAAGCATCTAGCGAGATCACTATTCTCTTCTATTTCCCGCAGGAAATCCCTGTACTCATTTAAATATAAGTCCACCGCGACGATGTCTTCTTGACCGTCGATCTCGCTAGTGAATTGGTCCAGAGGCTTGTTCTCAGAGAAAGCTTTGATCAACGCCCCAGCACGAGCCACTCTTTGCAGTTTTTGTCTCTTTCGTGCCTGACGCGCCTCTCGCCTCTCCTTCTTGGTCTTCTGGCTACCCTTTCGCGCCGAAACGCCTTCGCGACTGGAGCTGGATGCCACGTTGTCGTTACTAGGTGGAGGTGCGGATAAGCCCTCCTGACACCTCGGGAGGTTGCCTTCTAAACGATGATCCCAAATATCCAAGTCTAGGCCAAGGAAGGGCGATTTAGACGAAAAGACGTCTAGCTGGTACTGTGAGCTAATATCGGAGGGCTCACCCGAATCTGAATCGTGGGAAATTTGCAAGGTCAAGCTCCCTCGTGAACAACGCGCGGCTCTCCTCAAAGGTAACTCTGGCGATAATGCGTGAGAAACTACTTTTGGGAGTAATGGTGGGCTTGGACCCGAAATGGGGGACTTGCCACTCGCCAGGTGAGGGTGAAAAACGGCGCCTGGGGGTGGTTTCGCAGGATGGACGACCGGTGGGAGCCCTGAGGTAGCAAGTACAGGGATCAACTGGTCGAAAGTAGGGCTCCCTGGAGGTGTCAAGTTATATGGCGAAGGCTTGATAGCATCAATGAATTTGCGAACAACGCGCGAGAGATTCTCTTGATGGCTTTGCTGGAACATGTCGATAGATAATAGATAAAGGGAAGGTCGTTGGGGAAAAAACCGAGCGATGACCGGCCAAAAAGCTGTAGGCAGAGATGTAGTATTGAATTGGTAAGGAGGGTTACAACAGTTTATCCATGCATCCCTGAGTGGTCTGACCACCAGAAAAGAAATTGCTCTGGGCTAGATCTTGTGCATACAATAGTTCCTGATCACTGGCATATGGATGACGAGTGCCAAGCCAATGAAATACGCCACAAGGTCGTTTAGTCACAGGGGCTAAGTTGCTAGGCTAACATGGGGGCGGCGATCTACATCACTAAAAGGGCACACAAAGTCCATATATTTCAGTGGTGAAGCGTGAGCCTATTGTATTTCGCGTTCGATATAAGGCTGCGAGTAAAATTAAATTGAAAATATATTTGTTGGTGTTACAAAATATAGTAAATAGTCAGCTAAAACAAGCTAGGCAGGAAAAGTTTTTGGTTATTAAATATTATAAAATATAATATAGTGTATAAGTAAACAGCAAATATAAATAAACAGCCAGTTGTTTAATAATTTCATTTTAATTAAAATGATATAACTAGAGAAAAAATAATATATTAGGTTAGGTTCTATAACAACCTGCAGCTGAGGGTGTACTTATAATAATAATCATTAAAGTATATGTTGAATATATTATATAAATATATAATGCATTAAAGTAAATAATACATGGTTCATATAATCACACCTGTTTTTTTTTCTTTTGTTATTTATAATAACTAAAATATGTTTTATATGTATTAAAAAATTAATATATAGCTTGTATTAAATGTTTTAAATCGCTATAAAAAAGACAATATATTAAGAGGTTTTTAAATTTATAAAGTTGCTAAAACTATTTTTTAATACTGCAGCGCTAAAATTCTTTATATATAACTATAGATTAAATTTAATTTTAAAAAAAATTTAATTCTATAATATATTGTTAGAGTAGGCAAGGGGTGCCAGGCTTGGCACCGCCAGTTGCCCCACTGTTAGATTAGATAAGGTGGCATAGGCCACCTTGGGCTAGACCCACCTTGAGCTAGGCCCACCTACCTGTACTAGTAGGTGGAATTCTAGGACTGCACCTAGAATTCCACCATCTTCATCACCTTCATACATTCAACTACATACAACACCACAATACAGACCAGCATACAGCAAAATACAGCTATTTACAGCTTCATACCCCTGACCAGACTTATCATATATATTTAATTTAAATATAGAAATATTTTTGTTAAAATTAAATAAAATTAAAAATAAAGTAAATTTATTATTATATTACTACAATATAATTTTAGTCAGGATAAATAAAACTTAAAACTAGATAAAATCATAACTAAAGTTCTATATATATATTAATTATTAAATAAATTATTAGTATATTTTTTATAAAAACTTTAGTATATAATAAGCCCTGTATATTTTTATATAAAATATAATTATAACTAAAAATATTTTAAAACAAATATTTATACCAATAATAAAACTAGTTTTATTATAAATTTGCTACAGTATGCTAGGGGTAGGAACTAGACAGTAAATAAGTGGCCCTATTTAATCTATAATACCTGTACAGCCAACTAATGCTACAGAAAAGGATGGGGACCAACTGGTTAGTTGGCTGTACAGGTATTACAGGCTAAATAGGGTCACCTATTTCTGTCTTGTTCCTACCCCTGGTATACTATAGCATATACCGGGCTTAGAAAATACTTTCTAATAACTTTATTAGTTAGCGGGTTATTTTATATAGCTTTACTACCGCGGACTAATTTTTTATAAGCTTTATTGCTACAACTAAACTTTTAGCTTTTTATTAAAAAAGTAGGTCTTACCGTCAAGCCGTTTAAACTTACTGCTAGCCTGTTTAAATTTATTAAAGTTTTATTGCTAGCTTATAAAATATTTTTCCCGCCTTATATGCCCAGGATTTAAACCTACTACTTAAAAATTACTTAGTTATAGCTTATATAAGCGGTAGCCAGGCCTATACGTCTGATTTTTACACGCACTCTATTATACTATTTACTACAGAAAAAAATAAGGACTAACTGGTTAGTTAGCTGTACAGGTATTTAGGCTAAATAAGGCCACTTATTTCTGTCTTGTTCCTACCCCTGGCATATTGTAGCAACTAACCTGTTGGTCTCCATTTTTTTCTGTACCAAATAATGCAGTAAAATATATATAATCTGTCGCAGAGGCCTGGCTACCGCTTATATAAGCTATAACTAAATAATTTTTAAGTAATAAGTTTAAATTTTAAGCAGATAAAGCAGAAAGAATATTTTTAATTAATAATAAAGCTTTAAAAAACCCTGGACAGGCTAGCAGTAAGTTTAAACAGCCTAGCAGTAAAACCTTTTTTTATAAAAAAAATAAAAAGCCTAGTTGTAGCAATAAAACTGTTACAGTATACTAGGGGGTAGGAAGCAGACAGACAAATAAGTGGCCCTACTTAGCCTGTAATACCTGTACAGCCAACTAACCAGTTGGTCCCCATCCTTTTCTGTAGCAAAAACTTATAAAAAATTATTTCTGTCAATAAAACTGCATAAAATAACCTGCCAACTAATAAGGTTATTAAAAAGTATTTTCTAAGCGCAATATATGCTATAGTATGCTAGAGGTAAGAACTAGATAGTAAATAAGTAGCCCTACTTAGTCTATAATACCTGCACAGCTAACTAACTAGTTGGTCCCCATCCTTTTCTATAGCAAAATTATTAACAATAGTTATTATTTTAATTAAAAAGTATATAAAGATAAAAAATATTATTTAACAGAATAATAAATAAATAATAATAATATAAAAAGTTTTATTATAACGATAGCTATTTTATTTGATTATTTATTATTTTAATCAGGGTTATATGTTGGTTATTTTACTATTAAAATAATTCTTTGTTATGATTTAAAGAAATAGCACCCACCAGATTAATTAAATAATAAATAAAAAACTTTGGGTTAACTTATATATTTTAATTAATATATAGCTAATTGTATAGGATAATTTTAATATTTCTTAATCGAAATAACTATAACTAAAATTTATCATTTATCTAAATTTAAATAATATATTAAAAGTTTAATGTTGTTATATTTTTTATATTATTTTGTATAACATACTACACAGGTGAGCTGTGCGGACAGGTGAGCTGCACACTATTTTTATTTTATATATATATATATGATACAGACAGGTAGGGGGTATCCGAAGGACCCACCCTAAGATAGGCTAGGCTAGGTCTGTAGGCTGGGTCCGCAGGACCTAGCCGGGCCCGCAATAGATTAGATAAGGGTAGCCCACTGGCTATATTGGCCAGCCTGCGGCTGGCTGGCATAGCCAGTCCTTCCTTCTACCTGTAATTTGCTACTTCTCACTAGATACACCATACAGGACCCCAATATATCCTGGTTAATATATTTATATTTTAAATTTTTTAACTTTAATAATATGTTGTACATTTATAAATATAAAGATTTAAAGCTAGCTTTATAAGCTTTATAACGCCATAAGTCTTTTTATATAAAAAGCTGCAGGTATATATAATATTTTTAAAGCTATTTTATATAATTAATAATAAAAAGAAATTTTATAAGATAATATGTTCAAGATTATATTAATAAATAAAATAGAAAGATTTTAATTATATAGCAAATAGTTAATTTAAGATTTTAAATATTTCTGTGTGGGTTATATAATATATAATTAATTAAAATTAAATAAGCGTTAATGTTTAAATATGTTTTAACTATTAAATAAATTATTAGAAAGTTTTTTATAAAATTTTAATATATTTTGTGCTTAGTTTTTTAATATAAAAAATAATTAAAAAAGTATATATATATATTAAAAATAGATATTTATAATTTTAATAAAACTAGCTTTATAATAAACAAAATTAATATAGTTAGGAAGAGGGGGGCTTTTTATCTAGCTAGCGCAGCTAGCTAGATAAAAATTGTGTAGATTAAATAAAGTATTAGCCTAAGGCTTTTAGTTTTTGCGGGACCAGAAGCTTTTTGTTTTTTAATTTTATATTATATTTTTATAGATTTAGTTATATTATTTTTAGTAAACTTTATTAAATAATGCGGTAAGTTTTATAATTATATAATTTTATATTTTAGTTTATTTTTTTTATGCCGGCAAATAAAACACGCTTAGTTTTTTAACGTTTATGTATATCTAACTTTTAATATAATTTTTTTTTGTATTTTAAGCAGCGCTGTTTATTAAAAAAAGCAGAACTATTAGCTTTTAAGCTTAGCTGTTGCTAGCAAAATTTGTTAATATTTATTAATTTATAGATTTAATTAATTAATCAATTTAATATATTTTGCGTTAGCTTATTAATTATTTTATATTTGTTAATATAAAAAATTAAAAAATATTATAACAGCAGCCAGGTTTAATTTTATATTATATTTTAAACAGTTTAAATTATTAATTGTTTATATATTACTGCCTTTAGCTATTAATATATTAAAATAATCTGTTGTTTTTTTAAACTTTAATTATTTTAGCTTTAAATGTTTAATAACTATAGTATTATAATTACTTGTTTTTTAAATTTTAATTAATATTATATTTAAATAGTAGTAATTATATATTTTAAAATCATTATTATTAGTTTTATTTTTTAAAAGCTTGTATTAAGTTTTTAATAAGCATACAAATTTTAGCAATATTTAATTATATTTTTATTTTGTTTTTAATTTTAAAATTTAATTTTGTTTTAACATATATATATAAATATAAATTTATAAAATAACTAATAATCTTTATTAGTTTAATTATAAAATAATTTATATATATTTGTTCTGCTATTAATTTATTTAATAATTATTAATATGTTGAGGTATAAAACCGACTTAAAATATTTAGCACTTAAAAAAATTTAAAATAGTTTTAATAATTAAAATTTTAATTTTAAAGCTTATAAAAACAGAAAAAATCTTTAGTTTTAATATAGTTTAACTTAAGATATTAGTTTTAAAAATAATGCAAAAAAAACGTTATTTTTTGCTAATAAAACTTAAATTCATAAAGCTAGTACTTTTTTAATTTATATAAGAATTAAAAACTAAAACTATAAATATTAAATATTTTATATTAAAAAAAAAATATAGTTTAAAATAAATTTAATAATAAGTTTAAACTAAGCAATAATAAAAAATCGTAGGAGTTACGGATAACTGGTTAGCTAATCGGGCATGTGGCACGGACCAGTATCTGTACACCTGTTGTTAACAAGGGCGTATAGACCAGCTGTAGCGCATAGACTGGACCTACTCTATACACTTGCTCTTAGCCAGAATTTTAATAGGCTAATTCTTTTTATTTATTTTTTTTTTTTTTATCTGTAGATTTTTTGTATAATATATTATTTATTGCTAAAGCTTTAACTTTTTATTTATAATTAATACAACAATTTATAAATTATTTTATTTTAAAACATTAAAACTGTTTTTTTAAATATTTTTTATATAAAAATAATATTAATAATATAATATTAACTTTTTTTATAAGCAATGCTTATAAACATGCTAAAAATTTAACACGTTAAAACGCTACTTTATTACGTAAAATTTTTAAATTATTAATATATTTTGTTAAAAAAACTTTTATTAATATATTTAAAACAAAATATATTTAAATTATTTTTAAAAAACTTAATATAATATATTTAATTATTAAAACTAATGTTAAAACTAAAGCTATATAAAACTTATTATTTAATTTTGCTTAAAAATTTTATTTATAAGTTAAAACTTTAAACTTTTAAGCTGCTTTATATAATAAAACTTATAAGTTTTTTTATAAAACAGTTAGTATTTTAATATAAAATTTTGCTATAATTACCGTAAAAAACAACTAACAGGTTTTTTTAAAACTTATTATAAAAAAAACAATCTTGTTTAGCCTAACTTTAACAGACTTGTTAATATAAAATTATTTATAAACTTTATATAGATTTTTTATTTTTATTATTTTTTTAATAAAATAAAAATTAAAATATATATATTAATAGCTTTTTAATAAACAGCAAGTAATTATTATTTTATTGCACGCTATACTGCTGGACAAATAAAAACTGTTATAAAATAAGCTATAAAATTTAGCGCTTATATTATAAAATATAAAAAAACGTTTAATAAAAAATAAAAACAACTTAAAAATAATAAAACAGAGCTAATAATAGCTTAAAAATAATTCTTTAATGTTTAAAAAAGCTTTATTAAAATATAACAAAAATTAAATAAATTATACCGCCAGAACAAAAAATATAAAGCTTTTATATTTAAACCGTTTAAAAATTAAAATAATAATACAGCTATAAATTATATTATAGCTAAACTAAAAATTATAACAGCTGATTATAACTGTTTTTAAAATTTATTAAATTGTATAAAAAAAACATTTATGTTTAAAATTTAAAAAAAAAAACATAAAAATCAATTAAAATATTTATAAATAAGTTTTATAATAACGCTTTAAAAATATAATAAAATTTAAAATATAGTATGAAAATATAATTAACCGCTTTAAAATAAACATAAATTAATTTACTAATAATAATGTAAAATAAATAATATTAAGTTTTATTTTGTTAAAAAACATTTAAAAATTTAATTTTATATTTATGTAATAAATATTTTAATATAATTATAAGTTTAAAACCCTTAATATAATATTTATATAACATTTATAAAAATATAAACGTTTTAAAAAAAATAAAAGCTAATTATAAAGCTTTAAACTTTAATAAATATATGTTTATTAGATTTATATAATTGTTAGAGTAGGCAAGGGGTGCTAGGCTTGGCACCACCAGTGGCCCCACTGTAAGATTAGATAAGGTGGCCCAGGCTACCTGGGCTAGACCCACTTGGGCTAGGCCCACCTACTTGTACTAGTAGGTGGAATTCTAGGACTGCACCTAGAATTCCACTATTTTTATTACTAACATATATATAACATTATAATATAGACTAGTATACAGCACAATGTAGCTATTTACAGCTTTATATCCCTGATTAGATTTATTAAATTAATGCTTCTATAACGATCGGACTAAGGGTACTTTTTAAAGCAGCTTTTGCGAACTATTTACTTAGGTCTCGCGGTCAAGAACGGCTTTTTTGCTTTGCGGCAGTTTGTACTACGCGGCCAAGTGCGAAAGAACTAGTGAAATTAGCTGCAAATTGCGCTATCCTACTAACTAGTTAAGTCTCTAACTAACTAACTAACTAATTAAAGCCTTGGATTTATTAATTCTAGCTAGTCTTACCGATTTTATTATTTTTAACGTTTTTAGCCAGATCTGTTAATTCTGGCTAATTTAACCAAGCTACCGATTCTACCGACTTTAGCCCTAGCCGACCTAGCCTATCCTAGCCTAGCCTATTTAGCCGACCAAGCTTGCTTAGCCGACCAAGCCAACTTAGCCTAACCTAGCCTAGCCTAGCCTAGCTTAGCCGGCCAGTTAAGCCAAGTTATAGCTTCTATTAATTATTAAACAAAGGCTGTTTTAATAGATAATATACGGAAAGATGTAAGTACGTTATAAAAACGTGTTAACAGCTTAAACAAAAAATATAATAAATTAGCTGCAGATATTACTAAATTAAAAGTATTTTATGTTAAGTTACAGGCTATAACTAAGTTTTTTAACTTAAAAGTAAATGCTTTAAAAATAAAACTAAGCTTTTTAAAGTTAAAAATAAAATCTCTAGAGTTAACTATAAGCTTTATAAATAACTGTTTAAACTTATTAATTAGCTATATATAAAATAGCAGTAGTTTTAAAAACTAAACGAGCAATTAAACTAGAACGGCTTAAACTAACAAGTCTAAAGCTAATAATTCTATTAAAGCTAACAATAATATTAGCTAAGAGATTTTATCCGTAGGACCAACAGATACCGAGAATATTAATATTAGCCCTCTTTTTATAAATACCGTAGTTTTTTTAGTTAATCCGGCTATATATTATAGGCCGGTTATATATTTAGTTATTAATATAGCTACGTATTTTATTTATAATCCAGCTAATTAAGCTAATTAAGTGTTTAGTTATTTTAACGATCTAGCTTATTAGGCTAGTTATTTTAATCCAGCTAATCAGGCTAGCTAATTTAATTTAGTTAACCAGGCTAGTTAATTTAATCTAGCTAATTAAACTAGCTAATTTAATTTAGTTAACTAGGCCCTAGCTAATTAAAGCTTTAAATATATAGCTTGTTTAAAAGCTTTAAATATAAGCTATTTTAATTTTAGTTATTTTAACCTAGCAGATATTAAAATAATAACTTCTAAAAATAACGTTATTTATATAAATATTTAGTTGTTTATAAATAAACTGCAGGCTTTAATTAAAAAGCAATACTTTTTTAGCTAAATTTTTAGCTAGATTAATTATTTATTATATAGCTAAGCTTTAAAATAATAAAACAAAAAATTATTAGTTAATTAATAGCGTATTTTATATAAAGCTAGCTTAAATAAAATTATTACAGCTTTAAAAAACCGTTTTAAAATATAATTTAAATATATTACGCATTTATTTATAATTAGCAACCTGTTTTTATATAATATAACTAAAAACAAGCACGCAATATTTTAATTTATATAATATAAATTATAATATATATAAACTAATAAAACTTTTACAAAAATAATTTTAATTAGCTAAAAGTTATAACAACTATTTAAAACTAATAAAATAAACTTATTTTTAATTATATAAAAAAACTAAAAGCTAGAAAAATTTTAAAAAGCTATATAAAAAAAATTAAACAAGCTTATAATAGCTTTAAACGAAAAGCTAAACGTTTTTATAGCTTTAGCTTTAGCTATAGCTTTAGTTTTAATAAACAAAAATATTAATAACAACTATATAAACAAAATAACTTCTAAAATATTAAAAGTTTTAATTATTTTAATAAAACTAATAGTTTTATTAGTTTTAATATATATAGCTAAAACTGCAGAAGAACTAAAAGCAGCTAGAACTGCAACTAAAACAGCAGCTGTGGCCAGACCAGCAGAGTTTCCGATTAAAAAAGTAGTTAACTAGCATGCTAGCTAAATAACGGCTTGTTTATTTTTTATTACGTTTTTGTACGAATTAGCACTTAAAAAAGCTTAAAGCCAAGTTAAAGTTTTAAGACTAAATAAAAAGCTTAGGACTAAATAAAAGGCTTGGATTAGACTAATAGGATTTTAAGGAATTAATTGGCCAGCCGTTGCCAGGTGGTTGCTGAAGGCAGCAACTGCTTTTTAAGTGCCCGGCATTTTGTTAGAGTAGGCAAGGGGTGCCAGGCTTGGCACCACTAGTGGCCCTACTGTAAGATTAGATAAGGTGGCCTAGGCCACCTGGGTTAGACTTACTTGGGCTAGGCCTACCTATTTATATTAGTAGGTGGAATTCTAGGACTGCACCTAGAATTCCACTATTTTTATCACTAATACATATATAATACCATAATACAGACCAGTATATAGTAAAATACAGCTATTTACAGCTTTATACCCCTGACCAGATTTATCAATAATTTAAAACAAATTTTATATGTTTTATTAAAAAAACACGCTTTAATAAAGCTAAATAAAAAAAAAATTTAAAACAAGTTGTTATTTTATATAACTATTAAAACTGTTTTTAAATATTTAAAAAACACCGAAGATTTTAACGCTTATATAAAATATTATATTTAAATAGTTTATTATTTGTTTATAAATAATTAAAAAAAAGAGCAAAGCTTATAAACTAAAAAATAATATATAAAATATAATATATACTTATTATATTAAACTTTTTCCGGCTATAGTAACGCGACTAACCCTGCTAGCAAATATATTTATAAAAAAACAAAAACTTTAACTTATAAGCCGAAAAAATAAAACAATTAATGTTTAAAAATAAATACTTTTAATATAGACAAAAAAAACGTATTATTAAAAACTGTTTTATAAAAGCTATAGATCAAGCTTAATATAATACTTATATAAATATAATTATAAAAAAGTTTAGAGCAGCAACTTTTAAAATTAAAAAAAGCGCGGCAAAAAAAACAAAAAAAAAAACTTTAAAAAAAATAGATTTTTTTTTAAAAATAATATTATTATATAAAAATAAAAAAAACCTAATAAACAACTATTTAAATAAAAACTTTTATTATATATTTATATTTTATATAATAACAGACTATTATTTACTACTTTTAATATATTTAATAATATAAAAGCTGGTATATATATAAATATAAACGTATTTTTTGTTAAAAAAATCGTAAAGCTGTGATACGCGCCGACAGGGGAGTCGCTTATATAAGCGCTGTAGCCCCACCTGTAGCGTGGCAAAGCTATGCACTCTACTACTTAGGATTAGCCCTAATAAGTGGGGCCTGGCTTATATATTTAGCTAGATCTATAAGTTAGATTAAAATAATTAGATTTTTATTTTTTATAATATATTTTTACTTTTTTATAGTACACTTTTTAAATTAATACTTTTATAACGTTTTTTATAAAAATTAAATTAAACTATTTTATTTTTTTATTTTAATAAAAACAAAAGTATTTTTAAACAATATATTTTATAATTTATAAAAAACGCCCGCGCTATTTTAATTAAACAAACTAAAGCTATAGCTTATTTTTTTTTATATTAGATATTTTTATTAAAACTAAAAACTATTTTAACTAGCGATTTATATTAAAATTTAAAAAGTTGTTTAAACAACTATAATTAATTAAAAACGTTGGAAAAAACTTTGCAAAAACGTAGTTATAACAGCAGTAAGCTTGATATTATATTTTTATATTTTAGCTAGTAATAATATAAACGTTATAAATATTTATTTTAGCTGTTAAATATAAAGCATTTATTTTATTATTTTATTTTATATTATAGTTTATTATATTAATTTATTAGGTTTGCTTATAATTATAAACAAAAAAAAAATTTATGTTTAAAATAATGTTTTAAAATAAAAACAGCTAAATTTTAAGTTAAATAAAAATATAAAAACTATAAAATATTTAAAACTTAAACTAAAAATAAATAATTGTTAAAAATAATAAATTAAAAATAAAAGCTAACAATGTTTTTTAAAAAGCAGAAAAAAACTAAAAATTTTTTAAAAACTAAGTTTTAATTAATATATAATTTTTATTTTTTTATAAAATAATAAATAAATAGAGATTATAAAAAAATATAAACTATAATAGCTAATATAGCTTAAATAATAAAATAAAGCTTAAATTTAAAAAAATAAAACTAGGCGGCTATTAATTACAAAAAAAATATAATAAAAAAAAAAATAATATATACAATAAGAAATTAATAATAAAAAAAATATTTATTTAATTTAATATTTTTATAATTTAATTATTATTTAGCTAAACATTTATAAGTTAATTAGCGTTAAAACAACTATTAATAGTTTTAAATAAAATATAAAAATAAAATAAAAAAACTAGCTTATTAGCAGACCTAGATTTATTAAAAGATTTATTAAACTTAAACTATAAAAATAATAAAATAAACGCTTAGCTTTAATATAATTAAAAATAAATAAATTTTATAAAAACTTAAACTATAAACGTTTATAGCGAAAATATTAAACTATAAAAAAAAATTAGTATTTTTAATTGTTTTTATAACGATTTTAACGATTTAAGCGTAATAATAAAAAAAAATATAATATTTATAAATATTTATTTTTTATTAATTATTTAATTTTGTTTTAAAAATAAAAAACATGCTATAAAATAAAAAACAAATTTTATTATTATTTTAAATATTTTTATAAAACTTGTAGTTTTATAATAAAATAATAAATTAAGCTTGATTATTTAAACTAAGCTATGCTGTAAAAATATTAATTATATTATTAAAACTATATAATAACGTTTTATAATAAATATAAGTATTACAACCTAAAAGTTTAAAAATAATTATTTAATTTTAGAAAATATATACTAAAATTTATATATATTATTATAATATATATAAAAGCAACTAAAATATATATACGTTATAAATATTTTAAGTATTAATAATAGCAATTAGCGCAAAATAATAGCATAAATTTATAACAGTATAAAACTAGAAATTAAACAATTTTAAAACTATTTATTTAAAACTAGAAAATAAAAGAATATATATTTAAAATTAAAAAGTTTAAAATAATTTATAAAATTTAACTAAAAAATTATTAATAAATAAAAAATATAACATATTTAACGCGATTTATAACTTTTAATACTTTAAAATATATAAACAGAGCAAGATTTTTTTTTAAAAAAAATCGCTACTTTTTATAAAATCGATTAAAAAACCGGTTATATAAACGATTTAAAAAATAATACTAGAAAAACAATAATAAAAATAAATAACGTTATAATATCTGTAAATATAACTGTAATTATAATTATAACAATTAATACAACTGCAACTAAAAAATAATCGTTTATTTAATTTTTTTAAAAATAAAACAATAATTATTATAAAATTGCAATAAAAAAACTAAAAACTATAAAATAATAATTAATACGACTAAAATAATAATTATAATATTAATAATTATAATTTTAAAACTTATAGCAACTAAAATAATAAAATCTATTTTTTAAAAAAATTAATAACGGTTAATTAAATTATTACTCATTAAAAATAAAAAAATAATAATATACTTAAAATATTATATTAGTTAGCAGCAGACTTAATATATTATTAATGCTATAAAAAATTTGCTACTGCCGTCAAAAAAATTTAACACTTATATAAATATAAACTTAATATACGACTTAAAAAACTTCATATAAAATTACTACTTAATTTAAAAAAACAGATATATAGATATTGCGCAGCATTAATAATATAACATAATTTTTTTTTTAAATATTTATAATATTATTAACAAGCTAAAAAAAACATTATTAAAAACATAACAGCTTATTTAAAACAGAAAACCCTTATTAAAAAAACAGATATAATTAATTATTTATAAAATACTAAAAATATTAAAAATATTAAAAATGTTTTAACGTATAATATAAAAAAAAAAAAAAGTTTACATGCTATATATAGTTACGATTTAAAATATAAAACTTTAAAATAAACAATAAAATAAAAATATATATTAATTTAGGCATAAATATAATATATATTAGCTAAACATTTTTAAATATTTTAAAACATATAATAAAAAAACAATAAAAACTTTTTTTAAAAATCGGACTAAAACTAATAAAACTTAAAAAATAAGCCGAATTTTTTTTTATTAATAAAAAAACTAACAATAAAAAAAACTAATAAAATAAAAATTCTATAAAAAAATAAATAATAAAAAACTAAAACTTAACCTGTCCTTAAAAACAACTTTTTTTTTATTAAATAATTATAAGCTATGAAGCTAATATAATTTAATTTCTAATTTTAAATAAATTTTAAATAAAATTTAATATTAAAACATAAAAGCATAAATATATAAAAAAATAACAAATAAAAAAAAAATTTATTTCGAAAAAAAAAAAAACATATATAGCCGTTAAATATAAAATACTGCCGACAGGCCGTAATTTCAGCTTTTTAGCTTTAAAAACTATTTCTGCAGCTATAAATATAATTATTAATATAAAAACACTATATATAATATTTATAATAAACATATTAAAACAACATGTTATAATAGCTAAAAAAACTAAAATAAAAATAATATAAAAAATAAAAACTAGGGTTATTTTATAATAACATTTTAAAAGCTTTAATAATATTAGCTATTATAACTACAGTTGTTAATACAATTAATAATATAAAATTATTTTTAATAATACTTTTAATACTATAAAAAAAAACTTTTTAAATATTTAACCAAATAAAAATATTTATATATATAAGCATTTAATACAAAATAACTTTAATAATTATAGCAGTAGCAACTAATAATATATTTTTTTAAAACATATTAATATTAAATAAAATCGTTAATATTATATAAATATAACCGGCTATATTTTTATTTAAAACGCTACTTATAAATATAAGAAAAAACATTATAAATTTTATAAAACTAGAAAAAAAATCTCTGCTAACTTTAAATATTGCACGTTTTAAAATTTTTAAAATTTTATTTATATTAAAAATCAAGCGATTTATAAACATGCTAAAAATTGTTATATTTAAAAGTATATATATATACGCCAAGCAAACGTTATTAATAAAAAAATTTAAAAAAATAGCAGAAAAATATAATATATAATAAAACAAAAAAACTATTAATATATTAATTAAACAACAGCTAAAAGCTTTTTTATAAAAAATAACAGAACTAAAAAACTAAACTTATAAGTCGCGCGTATTTTTTTAATAAATTTTATAATAACTTATATAAAAAAAAACGTATAAAATAAGTTAATAAACTAACTTTATTTATATATTTTATATTTATAGCCTGACCATCAGTATTAAATAAAATAAAACTTTTAAATATTATAATATAAAAAACTAAATAGTTGTCGATTTAAAAACTTAAATAAAATAGCAGTGCTAAATAATTATTTACTACTACTGCAAACAAAAATTGTTAAATTTTTAAAAAAACATTTTATAATAATAATTAATATAGTTATTTTTTTTATTAGTTCTTAATATACTTAGACATTAAAAACCGATTTATTATTATTAGCTTAAAAAATAAAAAATATTATATAGTAATAATAAGTTTTTATAATTTGTTAATATATATGCAGCGCTATATAAACAATTTTTTTAAAACGTACTAAAAATACTGCAAAGCTTTTATAAATAATATAATAATATTTTCTAATATAATAAAACAATATAAAAATATTTAAAAATTATATTTTAATTATTTAAAATTAATATATAGCTATATTACTAACAAAGTTTTTTATAAAATATTTTTTAATAAATTTACTTAGATTTAAAATAAATATGTTTAAAATAACAACAGTAAAAAGTTATATAGCAGCAATTTACAACCTAGCTTTTTTAAATTAATTAAAAGTTTTTAAGCAATATATAAAAACAACAGGATTTTTATGCAGCTTGATCTTATATTACGTTAAACTAATTAAAATTTTATAAAAAAAAAACAGCTTTATTAACAAAAAACAGATAAACTAGTTATATTAAAACATAAAAGCTTAGCAAATATAAAAACTATACGAAATTTAAATATTATAAACTAATATTTTTAAAAATAATATTTTTAAAGCTATATAAAATGCTATATATAAAAAACTACGCTATATTATTACAACTTTTATAAAAGCTATTTTTATAAATTAACAAATTAATATAAAAAAATTTAAAATAATAATATTTTATTTAAAGTTTAATAATTAGGTTCTACTAGGGTCAGGGCTCTACCACCCAACTTCCCCTTCTATAACCCCAACTCTTAGGCATATTAAGCTCGAAATAGCTTTGAATTCGTTTATTAAAACAGAAGAAAAAATAACAGATTAAATATTTTAATATTAAAAAAACGTTTAAAAGCTGCAATAATATTATATTTATAATAATGTTTTTTTGTTTTAAAGCTAATAACGCAGCAAAAAATATATAAGCTAAAGCTTTATTTTTAGTAATTATATAAATTAAATTTTTTAATAATATAAATAATATTATAATTTTTAGTTTGCTACCGATTTATATTTATATTAAATTAAATTTGCAACTTTTTTTAAAAAAATAAACTAAAGCTAATATAGCAAGCATTTTTTTGTTTTTAAAAAAAAAGATCGTTTAACGTAAACTATGCTTTTGTTTATAGCGCTTTAAACGTAAAAAAAAAAAAAAACTTTAGTTAAGCCGACTTAAATTTAAAATTAAATTAAGTTTAACTTGTTTAAAAAGCTTAAACTTAAATTTTAAGTTTATTAAAATATATAAGTTATTTTTTATAGTTTAATTAATAACAAGCTAGTTTTTTAAAGTTAATTAAAAGCAGATTATAATAATATTTTGCAGCAACTTTAAACTAATAAACTTAATTAAATTATAAATAAAAAGCATATATATTTTAAACGTAGCTATAGTTTTATATATAAACTAAAAAAAATATTATAATATAAATAATATTTTTAAACCGGAAATATATAAAAACAATATTTTTATTTAAACATAAAGTTTTTAATTTTTATAGCAATTTATGCACGGTTATTTAAATTATAATTATATATAGCTTTAGCTATAAATAACTTTGTTTATATAATATATAAATTAAATTTAATATATAAAGTAAAATAATAATTTTTTGCAGCAGCTTATATAAAATATTATTTAATAATTTTATGTACAGCTACTTTATAATTAAAACAAAATTAAAAATAAAAATTTAGTTATTTATTAGTTATAGCTTTAAAAATAATAAACTATGTTAATTTAATAATAGATTAAACTAAAAACAACTTATGTTTAAATATATTTTATCAAAAAAATAAACTTTATAATAAATAAAATAATTACAACTATATTAAAGCTGGCTTAGTTTTATGCTGCTATAAGCATATATGCTGCTGCTGCAGAAGCATATATAAAAAACCAGCTTATATTAAAAAAAAAGCTTAAAATAAATTAGCCGTTTTATAATTTAATTATAGCTTAATAATTTAATTAAAACTTAACTTATATTTATTTTAAAAATAACTTAAAATATTATTAATTATTTAAATAATAATACTAGCTTTAAAACTATTATTTAAATCTGCAGCAAATATAATATTAAAGTTTAAAGTTTTAATTAAACAGATTTTTATTTATAGCTTTTTATTTTTTTTAATTTAAATTTTAATAAAAAACGTTATAAAACTATTTAAGCAATTTAAAAAGCTATTAATTAATATTTTATATTATAAAGTTTATTTAAACTATAAAAGTTATTTTAATTTAAACTGTTTAAATAATTTAAAGTCGGCTAATAAAAATTATTTAATAATTAAATAATAAATTAAAGCAGATTTAATATAAAATTAAATTATAAAGTAAAATAGTTTTGCAGGCCTAGTTTATTTTTTTTTAAGCTTAGTTTTAAAATTTTTAAAAAATAACGCTAAATATACTACTTATTTTTTTTTAAAAATAGCTTGATTAATAACTAAATCTAACCTGAAATAGCAGCGTTTAAATATTTAATAATATAATAAATGTTTAATTTAGTTTAAGCCGCAGGCTTAAATATATATTTTATTAAAAAAGATTTAAAAAACGCGTTTTAATTAGTTCTAGTTATATTTTTATAATAAATACTGCTTAAATTTAAATAAAAATTAAAGTTTTTTTATAAGAATTGCTTTTTATTTAGCTTATATATAGCTTTTTTATTTTTAACTTATTTATTAAAAGTTTATATTAAATTTTAAAAGCTTTTTTTATTTGTGTTAATAATATATTATTTAAACAACTTTATTTTTATAACATCTGCGTTATATATTTAAAAATATTTAATATTTATTAAAAATATAACTGTTTTTAAACGCGTTAAACTTAATTTTAAACTAGAATAAAAACTATAAAAGCATTTATATAAAAATCTTTAGTATTAAAATTAATATATTTTTAATATAAGCACGGCTTGCTAATAAAAAAAAATAAAAAATAAAGCAAATTATATTTAAAACAATATTAAAACCGCAGATATTTTATAAAAAAACTAAAAAAGTTGCAAGCTATTTATGCTTTTACGTTATAATAATTTTAATTAGCAATGCTTTTTTATAACATGTAAATATTATTGTTTAAATTTAATTTATAACTGTTTTAACTACTGTTTAAATATATAATATAAAACTTTATTTAATAGTTTAACAATTTAAAAATTTTAATAAAATATTTATATTAAATATAAACAACTGTTTAATTTATTATTTATTTATAAATGTTTTAAAATTAAAGCTTAATAAATTTTAGTTTAAAATAAAAATAAATATTTATAACTAATATATAGCGCTATTTATTTTTAAAAATTAAGCTTATAATTATTTACGTTTTAAAACAAAATATTATAAAATATTAATATTTTTAAAATTATAACGATTTAAATTACGTTTTAATATTAGTATATATATTAAATGTTTAATATTATAATTATTTATATAAATAATATAACTATATAAACTAGTTTAACTAATATATTTATAAAAACTTTTTATTATTATATTTATTTTATAAAATATTTGTTTTTGCTATATAAAATAATATCTGTTTTAAATTAAACAAGTTATATTATAAAATAATAGTTTAACTAATACTTTATTTTAAGCTAAATTTATAATAATTATTAACTTATGTTTTAATTAGCAGTTTTATTAAAAACAATTTAACTTTGCGTTTTTAAACAAAATTTAAAACAATAATTTATTTTATTTTAAAAATAATTATATTTGTTTATTATATACAATCTTAATAAATTTAATTTAAAAATATATAACGTTATAATAAACTTATATAAAAACTAATGCTTTTATTAAAATAAGCTAGTTTAGCTTATATTAATATAAACTTTTGCTTTATATATATACAACCGTATATTTAGCTTTTTATAACAGCTTATTTAAAGCTTAATTTTAAACAGATATATATTTATATTATGTTTAGTTTATATCGATTTATTTTTAAACATATAAGTTTTTAAATATTTATATATTAAGCGTTTAATTTAAAAAGCAGTATATTTTTTTTTTATAAATAAAGCAATTTTATTAAAGCTTTAATTTTAAAATAATTTTTAATTAAACTAATATTAAATAAAGCTATAATAAATAAAAACTAGTATAATAAATTAATAGTTAATATTGTTTTTATAATAGCTTGGTATAGCTTTTTACAGCTAAGCAAAATTATATATAATAAATTTAACCTATAGAAGCTTTATAAATAAGCCGTTTTAAGTTTATTAAAGTTATTAATTTAATTTTTAATAAACAGAAATTATTTTTAAATATTATTATATAAAATAAAACAAATAAAAAACGTTTTAAAATAAACGTAATAATAAGCGTTATAAACAGTTTATTATATTTAATTATTTATATAATAAACTTTATAAAATAAAATATTATTTTAATATATATATACGATTTATTATTATTTTTTATTTTATATATAATGTTTTTAAAAATTAAAACATTTTAAATTTTATAAAACTATTTATTACGTTTAAAAATCGATTATAATATATATTTAAGTTATAGTTTTAAATAAAGCATTATTTAGCATATATATAATATAAGCATAAATAAAAATAATATAAAACTTTTAAGCCGCTAAATATTAAACGTAATAAAACGCTATTATAAAACGTTTTTAGCTAAAATATTAAAAGCTAATAAACGTTTTATATTTAATATAAGCTTGAACTATTTTATATTATAAAAGCTAATAAAAATTAAATTTTAAATATATTTATTATTTTGTTTTAAAAGCTTATTTAATATTAAATTCGTATTAAATTTATTTTTATTAACAAATAAATAAATATATCTGGCATAAACGTTAAATTTATTATAAATTTGCTTTTAATTTTAAAAAATTTAGCAGCAGTATATTTAATTAACTATATAATAAATTTATAATAAATTTGTTTTAAATTATTAAATAAAAAAATATATATATTACTATATATTAAATTTATATTAAGTTTACAGCAAAATATAAAATAATAAAACTATTTAAAAGTATTTTATATTATATATTTTTTATTTAACGTTTAAGCTATTACGTATTAAATTTAAGCTTAATTTATAGTTAATTTATTTATTAACAGCTTTTAGCGTTAAAATATTTAAAAAAAAACTTTTATTAAGCAAATTTATATTTTTTTTGCTACAACTTTTATTATTTTTATTATTGTTTATATTATTATTTATATTATTGTTGTTGCTATTATTATTATTATTATTATTATTATTAAAAGCTTTTGCTGCAGCAGCTTTTTCAACTTGTTTTTATTTTAAATTTTAATTTTAAACTTTATTAATAGCTTTATATAATAAAGCTTTATAATTAATATTAAATTTATTATAAATTTGCAGCAGATTTTTATTTTTAGCGCTTTAAAACGTTTTATAAATATTTAACGCAACATAATTATAACAGGCAGCCGTTTAAGCCCGCATAAATAAATTTTATTATTTTTTAATTTTTATATTGTTAATATCGATTTAACAGCAAATTAATATTAAATTTATTATATATTAGTTTTAATAACTTATATTAAAATATTTATTTAAACGGTTTTTTTTAAGCTTTTATATAATATATATATTTAAAGTTTATATATTAATATTATTTATATAAAAAGCGTTTATATTTTATATAAGTTAATATTAAATTTGTTTTAAATTATAATTATTAATTTTTATAATATAGAATATATAATAAATATAATAGATTTAACGTTTAATTATTATAACGGGCTTTTAATTTATAATAAATTAGTATTAAATTTAAAAAAAATTTGCTAAAAAATTTATTTTTATTACGCGATTTTAATAATAGCAGGCTAAAAAGCTGGCAATAAGCCGGCGCGTTTTTATTTAAAATTAAAAGCATTATTATTTATTAAAAGCTAGGTGTTAATATATTATTAACGTTTTAAATTTAAAACAAATTTATATTATATTATTATATTTATTAAAAAAAGTCGTAAAGCTAAAAAAAATTTTTATTCATGGACCTAGCTATATTTTTTATTTTGTTTAGCTAGCTTTATTTAAAAAATTTATTTAATTATATTTAGTTATATATTTTTAATTTTTCTTTGTTTTATGGACTAATTATATTTTTTAATTTTTATTATTTTATTTATAAATAAAATAAACTTTTAAAACGTAAGTTTAAGCATTTTTTAGCTAGTTTTTAAGCTTAATTATATTTTAAATTTAACGCTAAAAATAAATATATATTTGCTATATTTTTAGCTGTAGTTTTATATTAAAAACAATTTATATTAAGCTTACGTTTTTTTAAAATATATATTATTTATATTACGTAGTATGTTTTATTAATAATATAAATAATTAAGTTTTATTAAAATTAAAGCTTTATTATTTAACTTTTTTTTTTACAACTTTAATTTTTAAGTATATTAAGCTTAAAATAGCCTTAAATTTGTTTTATTTATTATTTAATAGCAACAAACTATTAAAAAAAAATTAGATTTTTTTTAATTAGTAAATAGTATATATAACGTAGGGCATTTTTCTAGTTAGTTTTTTAAGCCTAACTACGTATTAAATTTAATGCTAAAAAATAAACATACGTTTATTATATTTTTAGCTGCGGCCTCGTATTAAAAGCGACCTATATTAAGCTTACGCTCCCCCCTAGAATACATGCTATTTATACTGCGCGGTGTGCCCTGTTGGTGATATAGAACATATATAAAAATTAAAAAATATTATATTTAATATAAAAATTTAATTAATAATATATTTAAGCAAATTATTAATAAATGCAGAAATAAATTATAGGTTTTAAAACTAAAAATAGCATGCTTAATCTAAACAGCTAAAAATTATATATTATAATATAATTAAACAAAAACTAATAATAATACTAATGAATTATTTAGCTATTAAAAATATTATTAAATATACTATGTTAAAAACAGCAGCTATAAAACGCGTTAATTAAGAACTAATTAATTTATTTATTTATTTATTATAATATAAATTATATATATACTACTTGGTAGAAAAACTTAATTATGTTTTAAATATGTTTAGCTGTTTATAAACAGTATTAAATATAAAAAAAATAAACAAAAAGCTAATAAAAATAAATAATAAATTAATATTAAACATAATATAAAAAGAATTAAAAGCTGCGTTTTATATATTTATATTAAAAGCAGTAATAAATAAAACGTTAAAAAATAAATTTATAATAATATATATAAAAACCAGAAATATATATAAATATTAAAAATTTTAAAATATTTAAAAAAAAAAGCAATAAAAATGTGATAATTTATTTTAAACTTAGATATTTGTTTAATATTATAACAGATAGACTAATATATAATATATACGCAAGTATAAAACGTTTATATATTTTAATTAAAATAATTAAAAAAATATTAAAATAAGCATATAATAATAAATAATATTATAGCGCTTAATATATAATATAAACGTTAAAACTATTTATTATAGCTCATAAAATATAAATAATAAAAGATTATATTAAATATTATAATATATACAGCTTAAATTAAACTAATAAGCTATTTTTAATAAAAAATTAAAATTAATTAAACTTAATAATTTTTATTTATATATATTATAAATATAAATTTATTTTAGCTTTATTAAAAGTTAAAATAAAAATATATTTTAATAATTAAACAGAAAAAACTATATTTTAAAACGTATAACGTAATAATAACTATATTTTGCTTTATATTAAAACGTATTTTATTAATTTTAAATATAAAAATATACAGCAGAAGAATAAAATACTATATTAATTAAACAACTTTTATTGAATTATTAAAATATTTTTAAAAGTATTATTTTTAATTAAAACTGAAAATTTATATTTAAATTTTAGCAAAATATTTAAAAAACTTTAAATATTAAATTAATAATAACAGCTATATATTATTTTTAAACAAACAGCTTTTTAAAACGTAAAAATTAAATAGTTAAAATAATAATATTATATTATATTTTTAAAAACTAAAAACATAATAAATAAACATTATATTTTTTATAATAAAATTTAAACGTTATATATAATAAAACTATATATTTTATTTTTATAAATAATTGTTTAAATTTAAACTATTTAATATATTAAAAACGCTAATAAACTTTAAAAAATTAAAAAGTTTATAAAAATATGTTTTTTTGCAAGCATTTTTATAAAAATATATACTTTATAATAAATTTTGCTTAAGCTGTTATAAAATAAAACTATAATATAAAACGCTGTTTATTAAAATTTAAAAAAAAATTAAGTTTATTTATGCTTATATAAAAATAGTATTTATTTAGCCGATTTTTTAAAAATATTTATAATAAAAATTTAAACTTTAAATAATTAAATAATAAATTAAAAACCTAGCTTATAAATTAAATTTTTTAAAAATTTAATATTTATTTAATTATTTTTATAAAATATTTATATATAATTTTAAAAAACGTAATTTATTTAAACAATAAATTTTATTTTTAGTTTAATAAAAACTAAATAAAACTTCAGCAAAAAAATATTTATAAAATAAAAATTATTTTAAAGCATAAATTTAACTATAAGCAAAACAGTTTAGATTATTTTATTAAATAAAAAAATAAAGTTATAAATTTAATTAATAAATAATAAAAAACAGCTATAATATAATAAAAACTTATTAAAAAATATTAAAATTAACACGGCTTATAATTAAAAATAAAAGCTAGTTTAAAAAAAAAAAGCGCCCGCATAAAAACACGTGATAAAATTGCTAAAGTTTGCAAAAAGCTTAAAATTTAACGCGGCATTTTAATACGCGTTAACAGGGGAGTCGCTTATATAAGCGCTGTAGCCCTACCTATAGCATAGCAAAGCTACGCACTTTACTACTTAAGACTAGCCCTAATAAGTGGGCCCTGGCCCACGCATTTAGCTAGATCTACAAGTTAGATCAGAATAATTAGATCTTTATCTTCTATAATACACTTTTCACCCCCCCCATGGTGCACCTCTCAAGCTGTTAAACCTATTTATTAAAAAAGTTAAAAGTTAAACTAATAATTAAATATAATAAAAGTTTAATTAAAAATTAATTATGTTTTATATTTAATTTTAAAATATATAAAAGAATATTTAAAAATATATTTATTAATATTTTAAATATAAAACAAAAAGTAGTACTAAAAAAAATAGTTTAAACAGTATAATATATTGTTTAACATTAGATAATATATATTAATTTTTTTATTTTATCTGCTAAAAAATTATAATCGTTATTATATGCTAGCTATAAATAAAGCTAAAATATAGTTATAATATTTAAAATATTAAACAAATATTAAATAAAACAACAAAAATTAATTTTAAAAATACTTATTAAAAAATTAAAAAAAGCTAAAAAGCCTCTGTAAAAAGTACTAGTAGTAAAAATAAAATTATAAAAGATTTAATTTTATATTAAAAATATAAAAAAATAAACTAAAACTTAAAAATATACTTCTGCTTAATAAACTTTTAAAGCTTTAAACTATAAAAAATTATATTAAATAAAAAGCAATCTATATTTTTAAATTAAAAATCAAATGTTTTTAAACTTTATTATATAAAAAAAAAAAATAAGCTAGTATAAAAAAAAACTAAATATTTAAATGGCTATTTTTAATATTATCGCTTTTAAAATGTTAATATATAAAAATAAAACTAATAACCAGGTATAAATTACTAGCATTTATTAAATTAATAAATTAATCGATTAAAAAAACAAAAAAACTAGAAAAATAAAAACATAGAAAAAAAAACTACAACTTATATTTTTAAATGTTACAACTTATTAAACATGTTTAATAAAAAAGATTTCAATAAATTAGTTTTTTATTAACTATAAATAAATATAAAATAGATTTTATAAACAGCAAGTTTTTAAAAAACTTAAAATATAATGTTTTATATAAAATGTTATTTAACATGCTATACGCTATATAAGAACATTTAATTAATAATTTATAAAAAAGATTTATTAAGCTAAATAACGTATTATATGTTTTTTTAATATTATTTATTAAAAAAGCTGGCAAAAAACTTTATTTTTATATAAACTATTAAAAACTTATTAAAATTACAAAAAAAAACTAATACCTGTTGCGTTTTATTATAAAACCCTGTTTTATATTTTAAAATTAAAATTTTGATAAAAATTAATATATAATAAACATTTTATTATATTAAAATATATTAAAAAACAAAAGTTTTCTTAAGTTTTATATTAAATATAAAGTTTATTATTATAAAGTTTTTCTGTTTAATTTAATAAATAAACTTTTTCTGTTTTAAAAATATATTAATAATATATTATTTAATTTTTAAATAACTTTTATAATATATATATAAATAATATTTTGTTTATTTTAATAATATAAAACTTATTATATATATATTTAAAAATGTTTTAAAACTATAAAACATAAAATTATAAGCTAACTTAAAAAGTTAAAATTTTATATAAACTAGACAAAGTTTTTAAGCTATATAATAAATATTAATAATATTTATATTAATTTTATTAAAATAAAACCTGTAATAAATTAAAAAATACTTATTATTATAAAAATATGCACTTTTTTAGGTTTTTATAACTTTTATAAAAGTTTATAAACAAATATAATTAAATAGCTTTTTTATAAATTATTTAATAAAGAAAAACTTTTAAATAAACTAATAAATATAATAAAGCTTTTAACATGTTAAAAAAGCTTTAATTTTATATTATTATTAAAATGTTATAATTATAACTTACTTATTAAAATAAAAACCGACTTTTTTAACAGAGTAGCTTTTAGCGCGTTATTTTAATTATATAAAAAAAATTAGCACTTAACAACTTATTTTTTAAAAATACTATATAATGCTAAGCTAAATTATAAAATTTTTAATAAAAAATATTAGCAGTAGCTATAGCTTTAAAAAATAATAACTTAAATTAATTAGCAAATAAAAAAACTTTGTTTGATAATTATTAATTATTAAGCTTTAAAACATTTTAATATAAAATAATATTTAAATTTATAATAAGCAGAATAAATTAATTTATGTTTAAAATATAGTTGCAGATGTTTTATTTTAAAACAAAAAATTTATTAATATAAAAAGCAAAAAAAAGCTTAGAAATATTTAATAATATTTTAACTTATAAATAATATTATAAAACATATTTTAAATTAAGCAAAACATAATTACTAAGTATTAATAATATATTTATTTAAAAACTAAAAATCTAAAAAACTCCGACTAATTAAAGAAATATTAAAAAAAAACTGTAAAAACTTTAATATAAAAATTTACTAATATAAAACTAAAAAAACTAAAAATAATAACGTTTAGTAAATAATAAACGGATTAATAATAATAAATAAACAACTAATAATACTAGACTATTTATATTTAAAAACTAAATTAATATAAAAATTTATAACTATATGTTTATAATATATTTAAAAAAACGTAAAACTAAAAAACTAATATTAAAAACATATTAGTAGTTTAAGCTAGCAAACAGCTGTAATATTTATATAATAAACTATATAAAATACCGCTTAATAAAAATATTATATAATAAAAGTTTAAAAAAACTAAAACTTTTGCTAATATTTAACAATATATAGCAATATTTAATAATAAATTTTAAATAAATGCTTTAAAATAAATATAGTAATAATAACGCTCTTGTTATAATAAACCGATTAAAAAAAAAAGCTTAAACGATTTTATATATTATAAAAGCTATTATAATAAATGCAGCTAAAATATATTATAAAAAGCTATTTTAAATATTTAATATATTAGTAATAATAATTTTAAATTAAAGTTTATAGTTTATTTTAATATTTATAAAGAAATTTAATAAACTAATAAATATAAAATATATTTTAGCTTTTATTAGCTATTATAAAACTATAAAATAAACAGAAATTATAAATAAATATTTAAATTAATAATTATAATTATATATTAATCATTATTAAAACTATTAGTTTAAACATATTTTAATAAGATTGAATGGGCTTTGTACGTGCAATACACGTACTATTCACGCGTGAAACAGAATACAACTTCTTGTTATATAATGTTTATTATGCTTAATAATTCTATTTAAATAATTATCATGCGTAGCATTATTTCAAGTTTTATATAAAAATTCTGCTGGCGTACAACCTACTAAAATAACAACAATAACACAGCTTGTCTTACGTATAAAGCATACACGCTATATGTATATATATAACATGTACGCCATATGCTTGTACAAAACATATGCACGTACGACAGCTGTAAGTAACTATGACTAATTGCCATAGTTTTAACAAATAATAAATTATATATAAGCAGTATTATCATATAAATTAATAAATATATTATTTTATAAAACAGAAATAAGATCCCTAATATTTTTTATTTTAACTAAAAAACTAAACTATAATAAAAAGTTAAAAAACTTTTAAAGAAAAAACTTTAAAAACAAAAGCTTAAAACAAAACAAAAAAATCGTTTAATTTATAAATTTAATAAAAAATATTTAATTTAAACTTAAACTTATATAATTAAATAAGCTAACTATAAATAAAAAAACTTAACTTTAATATAAACAACTATATATTAATTTTAAAAAAATAATTATAAAAGACCGACCAACTATTTAATAAGCTAGACTGTTTTATAACATAATAAAAGTTTAAAATAATTAATAAAATAATAATATTTTTATATTAAACGTTTTTTTATAAAAATAATAAACTATTATTATCTGAATAAACTACGATTATATTTTAATAATTTACCGCTAAAACAAAAAGCTAATAATTTAAATAATAAAATAATAAAACCTAAAAAAAAAAGTTTATAATTAAAAAATTAAGTTATTAAAAATATATTATAAAAACTATAATATTAAATCATTTAAAAAAATAAAAACTAACAACAAATAATATTTTGCTTAAAATTTTAAAAATAACATAAAATTATTAAAAAAAATTTGTAAAAAATATTGAAAGATAGCAGAACTTTTAAAACGTTTAAAAAAATAGCTTAAAGCTATAAAAATAATAAATTAAATACAGCATATAAAAATAATAATAAAATGATATAACAAAAATAATAAAACAAAAATAAAAACAAATATAATAATAAATAAATAAAATTAATAACGTAATATAAAAAAACTTATGCGATAACTTAATAATACAAAAGCTTAAAAAGTATAGCATAAAATAAAAACTTAAAACGATTTTTTTTTTCGCTAGAAAACATATTTAAAAGCTACATGTTTAAATATAAACACGACTTAAAAAATAAGCCGTTTTTTTTGTAAAAGGGGGGGTAGTTATAAATAACTAGTTAGCTAATCAGATATATAGCACGGACTAATATTTGTACACCTGTTGCTAACTGGGGCATATAGACCAGCTGTAGCGCATAGACTGGACTTATTTTATATATTTATATTTAGCTAGAATTTTAGTAGGCTTATTCTTTCTACTTATTTTTTCTTTTTTTATCTGTAGATTTTTTATATAATATATTACTTATGGCTGAAGCCTGGACTTTTTATTTGTGACTGGTGTAACAGTAGGTTTATATTTTAAATTTGTTGAAAAAATAATATAAAATTAAAAAAAATTTAATAAAACTTTAAAATTATTATTTAGTTTAAAGCTAAAAAAATAATATTTAATAATTATAATAATTTTTAATTTTCTGCAAAAAAAATAAATAGTTTTAAAACTATATTATTAAAAATATAAATAAACCGCTATGATAATAATAATTTAAATTATAAAATTAAAATTTAAAATTTAAACTAAACAAATAAGTTTTAAAAGCGTTTATTTTAGCTATAAACTTTTTATAGAATTAATATAACAAACTAAAAAATAATATAATTAAAACAAAAAAATATGCTGAAAATATTAAAACACCAAAAATAGTTAATTAATTAATATAACAACTAAAAAATGCTAAAATGCCGGCCAATATAAAGACTTTAGCTTTTAAAATATTTTATTATACTGTTAATTAATTATTTAAAGCGGCGTTAAATATAACTAAATATACAGCAGTATTACCTATTTAACTTCAATATTTTAGTTATTAATATTTAATTATAGCTATATTAATATTAAAACTATTATTTAAATCGTTTATTTTAATACTTTTAATAAAACTAAGATAAGTTCTAATAATAATATTAATATTTATTATTTTAATAGTCCGTTTTAAAATATAAGCTATATATTTATTAATAAACACTTTATTTATTAAAATAATATAACAATATATGAAGTTTTTTATTTTATATTAGTTTAAATATATTTTTGCCATATATTTTGTTATAATATTTTTAAAACTGCAATATTTAGCAGGTAATAAAAACCTATTAAAACTATTTCTATTAAATGATAATTTCAGCGATTTAAATAGCTTAGATATAAATAATAAAAAAACCGGTAGAAAAAAAAACTTTTAAACCAACTTTTGAATTAAAAAGATTAAAATAATCGAAATAATTATAAATATAAACAAAAAAATTAAAAAAAAATATTTAACGTTTAATAGTTTTGTTTTTTTATTATTGTTGCACCAGTTATAATTAAGAAGTTAAGGCTCTAGCAATAAATGATATATTATACGAAAAGTCTATAGATAAAAAAAAAAAGAGTTAGTAGAAGGAATTAGCTTATTAAAATTCTGGCTAAGTGTAAATATATAAAGTGGGTCTAGTTTATATGTTATAGCTGGTTTATATATGTTAGTTAGCAGCAGGTGTATAGATATTCTGCACGCGTATGCTATATATGCTGCGTGTTGCTAGTTATTTAATTATTTATAACTATTTGTTTTTAAAAAAAAAATAGCTTGTTTATAAAATATGTTTAAGTTTTAAATATGCAACTTTTATATATTTTTTAATAAAAAAAAAAATTGCTTTAGATATTTATTTATATGACGTTTTTAAGTTTTTATATTATTAAGTTATTATATAAGTTTTTAATATTATATTATTTTTTATTTTTTATTTTAGTTTATACTTGTTTTTGTTTTTATTTTATTTATTTTTTTATGCCGCTTTATTATTGTTTTTATATATTAAGTTAAACTTGTTTTTTTTACAGGTTATAATTAATTGTTTAATTTTATCGGAAGTTTTGCTGCATTTAAGTTTATATTATAAAATCTTTTAATAATTTTATATTATTTTTAAAATTTTTATTAAATATTATTTATTGTTAACGTTCTAACTTTTTAATTAACTTAATATTATAGTTTTTATAATATATTTTTAAAGTTTTAATTTTTTAACAACAAATCTTTTTTTTTTTATAGCTTAATTAATTTTTGTTAAGTTTTTAGTTTTTAGCTTTATATCAGATTATTTAAATATAATTATAATCGGTTAATATAATATTAATTTATTAATTTTTAAATAAGTAGCATTTTAAAATAAATATGTTTTTATTTTTATTAATTATTTTAAATTTTTATTGCGTTATAAAATAGTTTAATTTATTAAACCAAGGGTTTATTTTTATAACTGTTTTTTTTAATATTAATATATAGTTTTTATATTAAAGTTAAAGTTTTATTATTTATAGTTAATTTATTTTATTATTTATATTTAAGTTTATTTTAAATGTTTTTAATAAAATTTATAAAATAAATTATTTTTAATATTTTTTAAGCTTTTATTTTAAGTGCTTTTTTTAACTAATAATTCTTTTAGTTTTTTATAGCTGTTTTATTTTTTAATTAAAGTTAAAAACATTAAAAATGTTATTTTTATTTTATAAAGCAATAATTTTATAAATTTATAAAATAGTAATGTTTAAACGTAGTTTGTTATTAATATCTGTTTCGATTAATTATTTTAATAATAATTAATATAAAGCTTTAATTATTAGTTAAAATATTTATTTATAACTTCTGCTTGTCCAACTATTTTATAATGTTTTATAAAAGCTAATATATATTTTATATTTATTAATTTATATAATTTATTAATAAAAGCTAAAATAAATTATAATTTTTATTTAATGTTATTATTATAAATATATTAAATATTTGGAATAATTTTTATAATATATTTTTATTATATTAGTTGCTATAGCTTATATTATAATTAATACGTTATTATATTTATATTTATTTTTAAATATTTATTTAAAATTTATTACTAAATATTATTATATATAATTAAAAATTAATAATAGTTTTAAAACTTTAAAGTTTTATTATAAAATATTTTTGCTAGCTGATATTTTATATAGTTTATTATATATATATTATAATTATTAGCTAGTTTAAACTACTAATATTTTTTAACATTAGTTTTTAAGATTTATATTTATTTAAATAAGCTTTAAATATATAATTATAAATTTTTAAATAAGTTTAAGTTTTAAATAAAAACAACTAAAACTTTTAGTTTTTATAAATTATTATTAGTTTATTTTTAAATTGCTACTGGTTGTTATTTTTTATCTTTTTAGCTTTTTATTAATAAATTCTTATTTTAAAGTTTTTTAATTTTTTTAATATTTTATTAATTAATTAAAAACTATTTAATTTTTTTTTTTTTTGTAAAGCTAATATAAAAACCTATCATTTTTTATTTATAAAAGTATTAATTTTGCTTTATTAATAATAAGTTAAATATTATTAAATATTTTTAAGCTTTTTTTAGCTTTTTATATAATTAAGTTTTTTGTTTTTATAATAAAACGTTAGCTATTATGTTTTTTTTTAAAACAGAAAATAATTGAAAAATTATATTTTAAAAATAATTTAATTTATTTAATTTATTTTAAGTTTAAATACTGCTTTATATTAAAACGTTTTAATATTTAATAGTTTATAATTATAAAAAAGTTTTTTAGCTACTTATTAATTTTAGTTTTTATTTTTTAATATTATAATTACTGCAAATATTCTTTTATTAAAAATATTATAGTTTAATTTAACGTTATATAATATTTTTCAAATATAAGCTGTAAAATGCTATTTATTTTTATATAACTATAATAATATTTCTACTATAACTCTGTTAAACAAATTAGTTTATATTTTTATAAACAGTTTATCTTAATAATATTTTAATAAAAAACTATTATTAAAGCTTTTTTAATTAATAAAAGTTTTATTATAATTATTTATTAATTTAAAAACTTTATTTTTTATATTAAGCGGTTTATAAAAATTATAATACAACTAAATTAACTAATAAATTTTTAATAAAAGTTATAAAATTTTAAAATTATTATATGTTTTTATTATAATAAATAGTTTTTAATTTATTACAGCTTTTATTTTTATAAAAGTAACTTATATATTTTTAATATTAATAATATAGCTTATAAACTTGGTTTATTATATATAAAATTCTGATTTTTTTAAGTCAGTTTATAAGCTTATATCGCGTAGTTTATAAAAACTTTTTAACGTATATTTCATATATTTTTAAATTATTTAAATAAATAAGTATTTTATTTATATAAGCGCTACAAAAATCGTTTAAAAGTTAAATAATATATTATTAATATATTTTTAAAATATAAATAAACCGTTTATTAATTTAAACAGTAATATTTTATAATAATATATTTTATACTTTATATAAAAAATAATTAAATTTTTATTTTATATATATAAATATAATAAAAGCTTATTTTATATTAATTTTATAAAAACTTTTATATTTAAAATATAAAACAAAGTTTTTTAATAAATAATAACAAGTATTTATTTTTTTATAATTTTGTTTAGTTTTTAATAGTTTATATTAACACAGAGTTTTTTTCTAGCTTTTTTTATAAACAAAACAAGCAACATATATAAAGCGTTGCTAAGTTTTATAAAACTTTTTTATAAATTATTAATCAGGTATTTTTATACAGCTTTTAATTTATTAAGTAATATTTTATATAAAAACTATATTTTAAGTTTTTAGCTAACTTGTTTTCTATAAAATTTATTTTATAATTTATACGCGGTTAATAAAAAATAAATTATCTGATTTTTTTTATTAAACGTATTAAAAAGTCGCAGTATTTTAAAAATATACGTTATAATACTTTTTTTAACTTATTTTTATTTTTATTTATTTTTTTTTTATTTATTAATTTATTAATCTAATAAATGCTAATAATTTATATTTTATTAGCACTTTAGTTTTTTTATTAAAGTTATAAATATAGTAATATTAAAAATAGCGCTTTAAAAGTTATTTTTTTTATATTAGCTTATACCGTTTTTTTATATAATAAAACCTGTTAATATTAAATTTTTATAATATTAACACATTTTTGTTAGCTTTTTTAAAGTTAATTTTTTTAATATAAAAATATAATTCTTTTAAGTTTTTTTTATTGTTATTAAATAGTTTTAAATTAAAGCGCTTTTTTATTTCTATTTTTATATTATATTTTTAAAAATATTTGCTGTTGCGTTTTTCTTTTAATACTTTTTTTTTTATTAAATTTAATGTTATAATCCTGTTAATCGGCGTTTTTTAATATTTTAAATATTATATTTAAGTTTTTGTTTTATTTATAATTAATATATAACTATATTTATAATTTTTAATAAATAAAAAAAAAATACTAAATCGTGTTATTTTATATTTAGCAATATATTATGTTATTTAAACTATTTTTTTTTAATAATAACTTCACGGTCTATATTTAGCACGCTAATAAAAATATTTTTAAAAGTTTTATTATATATTTTTAAAATTAATTATAACTAACATAGTCAGGAAGGGGGGCTCTTTATCTAGCTAGCAAAGCTAGCTAAATAAGGATTGTGTAGCTTAGATAAAGTAACTTAGCTTAATAAAGCTTCTGGTCCCTGCGGGACTAAAAGTTTTTATTTAATTTATATTATATTTTTACAGACTTAACTATACTACTTTTAGTAAACTTTTTTAAATAATGCGGTAAGTTTTATAATTATATAACTTTATATTTTAGTTTTTTTTTTGTGTTAGCAGATAAAGCATGCTTAGTTTTTTAACGTCTGCGTATATTTAACTTTTAATACAGCTTTTTTTTGTATTTTAAGCAGCGCTGTTTATAAAAAAAGTAGAATTGCTAGCTTTTAAGCTTAACTGTTGCTAGCAAAATTTATTAATATTTATTAACTTATAAATTTAATTAATTAATCGATTTAATATATTTTGCGTCAGCTTGTCGATTATTTTATTTTTGCTAGTATAAAAAGCAAAGAAATATTATAACGGCAGCTAAGTCTAACTTTATATTATATTTTAAATAGTTTAAATTATTAGTTGTTTATATATTACTATATTTAGCTACTAATATATTAAAATAATCTGTTATTTTTTTAAATTTTAATTATTTTAGTACTAAATGTTTAACAACTATAGTATTATAATTAAATATTTTTTAAACTTTAATCAGCATTATATTTAAATAATAGTAATTATATACTAAATATAATTATTATTAGCTTTATTTTTTAAAAGCTTATGTCAGGTTTTTAATAAGCACGCAGGTTTTAGTACTATTTGATTATACTTTTTATTTTATTTTTAATTTTAAAATTTAATTTTGTTTTAAAGTATATATATATTAATATAAATTTATAAAACAATTAATAATATTTATTAGCTTAATCGTAAAACGATTTATATATATTTGTTCTGTTATTAATTTATTTAATAATTATTAATATATCGGAGCATAAAACTAACTTAGAATTTTTAGCATTTAAAAAATTTAAAATAGTTTTAATAGTTAAAAATTTAATTTTAAAGCTTATAAAAACAGAAAAAATCTTTAGCTTTAGTATAGTTTAACTTAAGCTATTAGTTTTAGAAATAATGCAGAAAAAACGTTATTTTTTGTTAATAAAACTTAAGTTTATTAAGCTAGCATTTTTTAATTTATGCAAGAATTAAAAACTAAAACTATAAATATTAAACATTTCGTATTAAAAAAAAAATATAATTTAAAATAAGTTTAATAATAAGTTTAAACTAAGCAATAATAAAAATTATAAGTTTATATTTTAAACTTGTTTAAAATATAATATAAAATTAATAAAAATTCGATAAAAACTTTAAAATTATTGCTTAGTTTAAAGCCGAGAAAAGCGATGTTTAATAATTGCAACAGTTTTTTAATTTTTTTTAAAAAAAAATAAATAGTTTTAAAAACTATATGGCTAAAAATATAAATAAACTGTTATAGTAGTAGCAATTTAAATTATAAAATTAAAAGTTAAGATTTAAACTAAATAAGCAAGCTTTTAAATTGTTTACTTTAGCTATAAATTTTTTGCAGAATTAATACAACAAGTTAAAAAATAATATAATTAAAACAAAAAAACATGCTGAAAATATTAAAGCAGCAAAAACAGTTAATTAATTAATGCAACAATTAAATAATATTAAAATGCCGGCTAATATAAAAACTTTAGTTTTTAAAGCATTTTATCGCGCTGCTGATTAATTATTTAAAGCTATATTAAACGCAACTAAATATGCAGCAGCACTGCTTGTTTAATTTTAACACTTTAGTTATTAATACCTGACCGCAGTTATACTAGCACTAAGACTATTATTTAAATTGTTTATTTTAATGCTTTTAATAAAACTAGCACAGGTTTTAAAAACACTAGTACTTATTACTCCGATAGTTTGTTTTAAAGCATAAGCTGTATATTTATTAATAAAAGCTTTGTTTATTAAAATAGTACAGCGACATATAAAGTTTTTTTATTTTATATTAGTTTAAATATAATATATTTATAATATTTTTTGCTATAATACTTTTAAAACTATAATATTTAGCAGGTAATAAAAACTTATTAAAACTATTTTTAATAAACAATAATTCTAGCGATTTAAATAGCTTAAATGCAGACAATAAAAAAAAAAATAAAAAAAAACCTTTAAAACAACTTTTTAACTAAAGAGGTCGAAATAATAAAAATAACTATAAATATAAATAAAAAGATAATTAAAAAAAAAAACATTAAATATTTAATAGTTTTGCTTTTTTATTATATAATAATTATATAAAACGGGCTAATATTAGCTAGTTTAACTTAAATAAAAAAAACAAAAACTATATAAAAACAATAGCTAATAAAAATAAGCTTATTTTTACTAACATATTTTGTTTTATAAAAAAAGTTAATTTGTTTTTTAAAAATTTAAAAGTAGTAGAACAGAATATTTAATATATTTTAATTATGTTTTAAATATAGTTAAAAAAAACTAGCAGTAGTTACGGATAACTGGTTGGCCAATCGGGCATGTGGCACGGACCAGTATCCGTACACCTGTTGCCAACTGGGGCGCACAGACCAGCTGTAGCGCACAGACTGGACCCACCCCACACACCTGCACTTAGCCAGAATTCTAGTGGGCTAATTCCTCCCACTTACTCTTTCCTTTTTCATCTGTAGATTTTTCGTACAATACATCACTTATTGCTGAAGCCTTGACTTCTTATTTGTGACTGGTGCAACAGCAGTTTCATAATAAAACAATAAGCTAACTATTAATAAACGATTTAAATTTAAAACATAAAAATTAAACGTTATTTTAAATAAAATAATTACTTAATTTAATATATAACCTGTTATAACAACAAAACGTTTTATTTAAACTAAATTATTATTAAAAAATATTATATAATAAAATACTGTTTTTATTACGTTTATATAAAAAAAAATTAAAATATGCTTAAGCTATAAAAACTTTAAACGCTAATAATAGAAATTAGCACGGTGTTATAATTATAATATAAACCAGCATAAACTTTCAAATTAAGCAATATTTTCTAACGTTTAATATAAAAAATATTTTAGCTAAATATATAACTTAAGTTATTAAAATAAAGCTTTTTTTAATAGCAGCGGCAAAAAATAAATATCTGCAAGTTAAAAAAAATAATTAGAACTACAACAAAAAGTCTAAATAAAAAAATAAACGGCAGAAAAACGTAAATTAAAACAAAAATAAAAACAAAAAAGAGTAGTATAATAAAAACAAAAAAAAAAGCCGTAAGCCTAAATAAAAAAAAAAAATAACAAAAAACAAAACGGCTAAAATAAATCTAAAAATAAATATAATTACTATTAAAAAAAACGCGTTAATACAGCTAAGTTAAACTTGTTAATATTAAATATAATATTATTTTATATTTTATTTAGCTTTAAATTAAATAATAATAAAATATTTATTATAATTAATTATAGCTAATTATATAAATATTACGATTAAATGTTTAATTTAACGCGTAACTAGCGTTAATATATAGCGCGTTATATTAAACGTTCAGCTAAATATATTTAAAACGTATTATTTTTAATTAAGCATATTTATAAACAATATAATATATTGTTTATATCGTATAATATATTGTTTTAATATTTATATAAGTGCGATTATTTTAATACTATATTAAAAAATTATGCTAAAATTGTTTTTTTTTTAGCAGAACTAGTTAAAAATATAATAAAAAAAAAATTGTAAATTTTAAACAAAAAAACAAATTAATTATATCGTTAGTCCAAAAATATTTAACAGGTTATATAACTTTAAAAAATAAAATAAAAATAATAATTTTTATATTTTAAAGTTATTGTTAAAAATTTATAAATAGTAAAAACGTTATTATAAGCTTAAATATAAATTATATTTATTTAATAATAATAAAACAATTATTAAATAAATTTAAACATATTTTTAAAAATAAACAGGCCAGATTTAAAAAATAAAAAGTAGTTAAATTAAATATAAATAAAAAGCTATGTTAAAATTTTATATATTAAGTAATAATAATTATAAATTTTTATAATAGTTAGAATTTATAAATATAGTTTAAGTTATAAAAAAAAATTAAAATGTTATTAAAAAGCAACTTTTAAATATTTACAAAGTTTTAATTAATTATAGTTTAAATATAATTATTTTTATAAACGTTAAAAACTTTAAAATGTTTTTTAAATATTTTTAAAATAAATTTATATATATATAAAATAATTTTAATATAAAAGTTATTTTAACGTTTAAAATATTAATACTAGCACTAGTTAAATATAAACTATTATTTAAAAATAAAAACTTTATATTTAAATTATTATAAAAAATAGTATAGTAGCTTTAATTAAATTTATAACTTTTTAAACGTAATAATTGCTAATCTGTTTTTAAAACTAAAACTTTTTTAAAAATATTTAAATAAATATAATTTAAAAATAATTATATTAGAAATTAAATATTAAAAATATATAAAAATTTTTTTTAAAAGCTGTAATAATAGCTGCAGGTTTAGCAGCAGCTAAAACTATAAATATAATTAATATATTACCGATTAATATTAACCTGCTGCTTAACGCGTTTTAAAACATTTTGTTAGCTATTAATTTTAGCATTTTTATATTTAAAAAAAAAATATATATTTTTAACGCTTTTAAATAGCTAAATATATATTTATTAGCAGACTTTATATTAACAATTTTTATTATTGCTATTATTACTGTTAACACGTATTAAAGTCGCTATATAATTTAAAGCTTGGACCTAACCGCGATAAAAATTAATACGATCGCTGGAATAATTAACACGTTAAAATAATATAATATTTTTTTAGCAGGCTTTTTTTTTAATAAAGTTTTTAATATAGCTAATACAACTAGTAAAACAGACGTAACTAATATAATTTATGCGGCAGAAATACTTGTAGTAAAAACAAATAAATAGTTAAATAAAGCATTTAAGCTTAAAATTTAAAAAGTTCTGTTAATACTAAATATAAAAAAGCCTAGCAAAAAAAACAACATTAAAGCTTTAAATAAATAATTTATTTATATAAAAAAAGATATTATAGCACTAGAAATTTTTAAGTTGTTATAAAAAATATTTAATATTTAAAAAAACTAGGGTATTATTAATATACCGCAGAAAAACAAATAAAAATCCTTTTAGTTAATAATTAGCAATAAACAAAACTAAATCTTTAATTATATTTTTTAACGTACGCGATTAAAAAGCAGTTAATTTAATATTTAATAAATTTTATAAATAAAATAAAATAAAATATATAAACGGCTTTTTTATTTATATATCTGATTTTTATTATATAGCTTATATAAAAAAAACTATATTTATGTTTAATAGTTAATCTATAAGTTTTAAATAAAATAGCTGTTTTAAATAATTATTTGTTGCTATTATAATTTATAGTTATTGCTTTAATTAAAAAAAAAGTATTTAATTATTATAAACGCAACTGTTTTTTTTATAAATTTATAGTTTATTTTAATTATTAAAACTAATTTATAATAATAACTTTTAAAAACTAAAATAATTAATAATAGCTTTAATAAAATTTTATAATTTATTTATATATGTTTAATATTTTATAAATAAATTATTTTGCTTTTATAAATATTATTATAAAACTTTTATTAATAATATTATTATTTTTTAAATATTAAAACAGATTATTTAGCTTATTTATATAATATTTTTATATTGTTTAATAAAAAAAGTTGTTTTATTTTTAAAAAACTTTTATTATATATTTTTTATTAAACTATTAAGCTTTTAAATAAATGCTTTAAATTTATTAATAATAAAAAATAACTAGTAGTATTTAAAAATTTTAAATTTTTAAATTAGTTAAAAGTTTTAAAATAATATTTAAAAATACAGGATTTTTTATATATTATTATTATATTATATTAAAGTTGTAAAACTTTTATAAAAATATAAAATAAAACTATTTAATAAAAACGTAAAATAAAACGATATAAAATTAATAATTATAGCAAGCGTTAAATATATTATTAATTTATATATTTTAAACTAATTATAACTAAAATAAAATTATTTAAAGCTTTTTAAAACTTAATATATTTATATATTATATTTTATTGTTATAATTTTATTAAAATATTATATATATAAATAAATAGCTTGTTAAAAAAGCTTTAAAATAATATTATTTTATATTAAAAATAAATATATATAAAAATTAAAATTAATAATTTTTAATATATAAATATTATTAATAATATTTTAAGTTGCTGCATATTATAGCTAAAAATAAAATATAAACTTTTAAGCTAGAAATAATTTATATAGTTTAAATATATTAATATTTATAAACTATAATTAAAGCTTTAATTAATTTAATAGTTTTTTATTAATTATTTAATAATAAAAACATATTAAATTAAACTAAGCTTAATAATAGATTTACCGGCCGTATAAATAAACATTTAGTTAATATGTTTATATACCTGTTATAATATAAACTATAAATATATTATATGTTAAATAAATTAAACTTTGTTTTAAATACGTTTAATCGGTTAAAAATATTACCGATTTAATAAATATTAAAAAGAAATAGTCCGAACAAATAAAAATTAATATTAAATAATATATAAATAATATATTTAGAACTAGTAATAAAAAAACAGTAAAAGCTAAAATTATAATAGATTATATTAAAGATTTTAAATATTAAAAAGTTTTAAAACCGATTTATAAAAGCAATAAAAACGTTGTAAATTTTTTAAGCCTGGATATTTTTTGTAATTATAAACAATTTATTATATAATATTAACTAAAAAATAAATATAAATTATATATTTTAAAAAATAAATAGCTAAATTTTTAGTAATAATATATAATAATAAATATTATTTTAAAAACAGCGTATAATAAAAAATTAAAACTTTATATAATTAAATCGAAAACTTATAAAATAAAAGCATATTTAAATTATTATAACAAATATAAGTTATGTAGTACTAGTAAAAAAGCTGTATAATAATTATTAATTTATTTAACTAGAAAATATTAAGCTAATAAAAATAATTATAATAAATTTTATTATAAGTTTATTTAAAATATTATTTTTAGCTATACTATAATAATTAAAAAGTTTAATTATTATAATATATTAATAATAATAATATATGTTATATTAAAACGTTTATTATTTATTTTAGTAATAAAAATATTTTGTTAAAAACTAAGCAAAAATATTAGCTAAACAATTTTTATTATTTAATTAAAATATATTAAACGGTATTATTTCTGATTAAAATCGTAAATTTATTTTTAAATTTTAAATAAAGCTTTAAAAAGCTATAAAAGTAAAACTATTAATAATAATTTATTTAAATAAAAAATTAAATAATAGAAATTATTATTTAGTATTATATATATATATATTTAAACTACGATTAAATAAATATATTATTATTTTTATAGTAAAACTTGAATAAAATATATTTAAAACTTATTAAATTATTAGCTTATAAACAGCTTTTTAAATTTTAGCTATTTAAACTAAACAATATTTTTATTAATATAAAAATAAATATAATAATTAAAAATATTTAATTTATATAAAAATATTTCTGCAAAAATATAAAATTAGCTAAAGATTTTATAGCAGCATATATAAACTAATATTATAATAATAAATATAAATTAATAAAATTTAATATAAAAATATAATATATTTAAAACTTTATTTAAACTACTATTTTTAAAAAGCTCTTTAAAAATATTTTTAACAGCGCGTAAAACTATAAAAATTAAAAAAAATTAGTAAGTTAGTTTATAAATTAAAATTGCCGAAAACTTTTAATATTTATTTTATTATTTTAGTTATATATTTATTATTTAAAAATACTGGTAAAAATTTTTTATCGGCAAATATTAGCATTAGGCCTAATATTTAAAAATAAAACTTAAAAAAAAATAATTTATTTAAAATCGAAATAATTTTAAGCATTAAATAAACTATATTAAAAATAAATTTAATTATTTTATTAAATAAAAAAAATACAGTTATAAAAACAACTAATAAAAATCGGAGTAGCAACTATGCAGTATTAAAAAACTAATTAAAAAATATTAAAATTAAGAAAAAAATAAACTTTGGCTGGAAAAATTAAAAAAAAGCCGTAGCTAACTTTGCAAACAATAAAAAAAAGTTATAGTTATTAAAAACAATAACGTTTTATTGTAGCCCTAGCATTTAACATAGTTAAAAAAAAGGGCTTTTTATTTAGCTAGTAAAGCTAGCTAAATAAAAATTATATAGCTTAGATAAAATAACCTAGTTTAATAAAGCTTCTGGTCCCTGCAGGACCAGAAGCCTTTATTTAATCTATATTACACTTTTACAGACTTAACCATACTACCTCTAGTAAACCTTACTAATAACGCTGTATTAATTTTTTAATCCGATTTTTTATTATATTTAATAACTACTTATTGTTTAAACTTATTTATAATTAATAAATTAAATAGTTTTATTAGTTTTTTAGTAAAAAATATATTTATATATATATACCTGCTTTTATATTTTTAAATACGTTATAACTTATTAACAATAATCTGTTATTATATAAAATATAAATATATAATAAAAGTCTGCTGCTTAAGTAATTATTTATTATATTTTTTTTTTATAAATAATAACATCAGCTTTAAAAAAATTTTATTTATTTTAAAGTTATTTTTTTTTTTATTATTAAAAGTGTTTTTTTTGCTATTATAATAAAAATTAGTTTATATTTATTTATAATAACGTTAGTATATGCGTTATATTATATTTATTTAAAAGTTTTAAAAATAGTTTTTATAATATGTTTTTTGTTTATAATAAAAACATTTATTTTTATAATTAGCTGTTTTATTGTTTTAGTTAATAATTTAAATGTTTAATTTTAACTGTTTAATAATATAAAGAAAAAAAATATTTGTTTTTTAGCGGTTGTTATAAATATATAGCTATATTAAGCATAAGTTAGATTTTTAAAAAAAAAATTTGTTTTATAAGCGTTAATACGCTTTTAATTATTAATTAATAAATAATAAGCTTTTTATATGCAGTATTTTATATATATATTAAAATTTACTAATTTTTAAAATATTTAGAAATTATTTTATTATAAACTATAAAAACAACTTGTTTTTAAACTTTTTTTGTTTAGCTTCATTAAAACAAGTTTTGTTAGCTAGTTTTATAAAGTTTATTTTAAATTAAATAAATTTAAATAAAATATATTTATTAAAAGTTAATAACTTATAATCGGCTTTTGTTTTTTAAAACGTTTATATTTTTATAAATGTTATATAAATATTATATTAAATTTTTAAATATTATAATTATATTAAAATATTTATTAAATAAATAAAAATTAAGTTTTTAAAGCTTTTTAATAAAATAAAACTCAATATCGCTTATTTTTGCAAAGTTATTTATAAATTAGTTTGTGTTAACTTTTAAACAGTTTATTATATTATAATATTAAAGTTTAAAATTAATTTTATTTTTAATATTTTTATTATAAAACTTATTTATTAAAATTTTAATAAACTTGCAAGATTTTTTTAAAAACTTTTAAAAAAAAAATATTTTTTATTTAGCTAAGCAAACTAATTACGCGTTAATTTAATTTATATAAAAAATTTTATAAGCGATTTTAGTTTTTAATTATTATTTTAAGTTTAGTTATAACATAGTTTATAATAGCATTATTAAAACTTTTTATTAGTTTAAATATAAAAGTTAATAAAAACAAAATAACATAACTTATTTAATTTTTATAAAGCTTTTATATAATTTTTTATAAATTTATAAAATAATTGCGTATTATTTTTAATATTATAGTTTTATTTTTAAGTTTTTTAAACTTTTTTAATTTTTGTTTTATTAAATTATATACGTTTTAAATTTTTAATTTATTTAAAAGTAATTTTTGTTTGTTTTTCAGTATATTATATAAAAATATAAAAGTTTGTTATTATTTATTGGAATATTATTAACATATATATTTAAAACTTTATTTTGTTAAATAAAACAGCCGCAGTAAAAATATTTAAATTAAATTAATAAAAGCTTTAAAATTAATTAATTTTTATTGTTTAGCTAAACTAAAATACTTTTTTTTATTATTAGTGTTTATAAAAAACAGTTTGCTTGTTTTTAATAGCTATATTTATAAATTATTATATTAATAAGCCGCCGGCTTTAAAAAAAACTTGTTAGTTTTATTATATAATGCTTTTTAAAATTAAAGTTTTAAATTTACAAATAAAATTTAAAAACAAGTTTTATAAAAGTTTTACAACTTTAATTTTAGTTTTATTTTTAGTTTTTATAATTAATTATATAACGTTAAGTTTTTAAAACTAAATTAAATATATTTATTTTTATATATGTTATTAAAAGTTTTACTAATAAAATAATTAAAAGATTTAAAAGCTGAACAAAATAAAGTTGTTTTTTAACATGTTAAATTTTTAGCTTGTTTTTAGCCGCTTTTAGCTTAAATAATAAAAGCTATTTTTAAATCGGTTTAATAAAAAATATTTAAAAAAACAGTTTTAATATTTTAAAAAAAAATTAAATAATCTATAAATTATTGCACTAGTTATAATTAAAAAGTTAAAGCTTTAGCAATAAATAATATATTATATAAAAAATCTACAAATAAAAAAAAAAATAAAAATAAAAAAAATTAACCTACTAAAATTCTGGCTAAGTGCAAATATATAAAGTGGGTCCAGTCTATGCGCTACAGCTGGTTTATGCGTGCTAGTTAGCAGCAGGTGTACGGATGTTCTGCACGCGCATGCCACGCATGCCGCGTGTGGCCAGTTATCCAGTTATCCGTAACTATTATATAATAATTATATAAAACAAGCTAATATTACCTAGTTTAATTTAAATAAAAAAAATAAAAACAATATAAAAATAATAACTAATAAAAATAAGCTTATTTTTATTAACGTATTTTATTTTATGAAAAAGATTAATTTGTTTTTCAAAAATTTAAAAGTAGTAAAACAGAATATTTAATAAATCTTGATTATATTTTAAATATTATTCAAAAAACCAGCAGTTTTATAATAAAATCATAAGCTAATTATTAATCGACGACTTAATCTTAAAATATAAAAATTATACATTATTTTTAATAAAATAATTATTTAATTTAATATGCAACCTGCTATAACAACAGAACGTTTCGCTTAAACTAAATTATGATGAAAAAATATTATATAATAAAATACAGCTTTTATTACGTTTATATAAAAAAAACTAAAATATGCTTAAGCTATAAAAACTTTAAATGTTAATAATATAAATTAATATAATATTATAATTATAATATAAACCAGCATAAACTTTAAAATTAAATAATATTTACTAGCGCCCGATACAAATAATATTTTAGCTAAATATATAACTTAAGTTGTTAAAATAAAACTTTTTTTAATAGCAGCAGCAAAAAATAAGTATTTATAAGTTAAAAAAAATAATTAAAACTATAACAGAAAATTTAATAATTAAAAAAATAAGCTTTAAAAAAACGCAGGTTAAAATAAAAACAAAAAAAAATAATATAATAAAAACAAAAAAAAAAGCTGTAAGCTTAAATAAAAAAAGAAAAATAACAAGAAAAAAAACAGCTAAAATAAACATAAAAATAAATATAATTAATATGAAAAAAAGCGCGCTCATGCGGCTAAATTAAACTTATTTATATTAAACATAATATTATTTTATATTTTATTTAATTTTAAATTAAACAGCTATAAAATATTTATTATAATTAATCGTAGCTAATTATATAAATATTATAATTAAATATTTAATTTAGCGCGTAATTAAAGTTAATATATTATATGTTGCGCTAAATGTCCCGCTAAATATATTTAAAACGTATTATTTTTAATTAAATATATTTGCAAGCAATATAATATATTATTTATATTACATAATATATTGTTTTAATATTTATATAAATATAATCGTGTTAATATTATATTGCAAAATTATATAAAAATTATTACTTTTTAAAAAGCTAAGTAAAAATATTATAATAAATAAAATTATAAGTTTTAAACTTAATAATAAATTAATTATATTATTTATTTAAAAACATTTAATAAAATATATAATTTTAAAAAGCAGAAGTAAAAATAATAATTTTTATATTTTAAAATTATTATTTAAAATTTATTAACAGCAAAAATATTACGATAAGCTTAAATATAGGCTATATTTATTTAATAATAATAAAATAATTATTAAGCAAATTTAAATATATTTTTAAAATTAAACAAGCTAGGTTTAAAAAATTAAAAATAATTAAATTAAATATAAACAAAAACTATACTAAAATTTTATTTATTAAATAATAATAATTTTAAATTTTATTATTATTAGAATTTATTAATACAGCTTAAGTTATAAAAAAATATTAAAATGTTATTAAAAGCAACATTTTAAATATTCATGAAATATTAATTAATTATAGTTTAAATATAGTTATTTTTATAAATATTAAAAATTTTAAAATATTTTTTTAATATTTTTAAAACAAACTTATATGTTTATAAAATAATTTTAATATAAAAGTTATTTTAAAGCTTAAAATATTAATACTAGTACTAGTTAAATATAAACTATTATTAAAAATAAAATTTTATATTTAAATTATTATAAAAAATAATATAGCAGCTTTAATTAAATTTATAACTTTTATAACTGTAATAATAGCTTATTTATTTTTTAAAACTAAAACTATTTTTAAAAATATTTAAATAAATACAATTTTAAAACAATTATATCAAAAAAAATTTTAAAAATATATAAAAAAAATTTTAAAAGCTGTAATAATAGCTGCAAGCTTAACAGCAGCTAAAACTATAAATATAATTAATTTACTACTGTTTAACGCTAGCTTATTATTTAATACGTTTTATAATACTATATTAACTATTAATTTCAGCATTTTATATTAAAAATAAAATATATATTTTAATAAATTTAAATTATTAAACATGTATTTATTAGCAGGCCCCGTGTTAATAAGCTTTATTATTATAGTTATTACTATTAACACGTGTTAAAATCGCGACATAATTTAATATTTAAACTTGACTATAATAAAAACTAACGCGATTATTAAAATAATTAATACGTGAAAACAATATAAAGAAATTTTAAAAAGCTTTTTTTTTAACAAAGTTTTCGATATAGCAAACATAATAAATAAAATTAACATAATTAATATATTTATAAAAAAAGCTAGCGAATAGTTAAATAAAGCTTTAAAGCTTAAAATCTAAAGAATTTTATTAATACTAAATATAAAAAGCCTAGCAAAAAAACAAAGTTAAAGCTTTAAATAAATAGTTTATTTATATTAAAAAAGTATTATAGTACTAAAAATGTTTAAATTAGTAAAAAATACTTTATATTCAAAAACTAAAATATTATTAATATATTAAAAAAATAAACATAAAAATCTTTTAATAAATAATTAATAATAAATAAAACTAAATTTTTAATTATATTTTTTAATATATATAATTAAAAAGTAGTTAATATAATATTTAATAAATTTTATAAGCAAAATAAAATAAAATAAATTAATAGTTTTTTTTTTTATATATTTAATTTTATTATATAGCTTATATATTAAAAAAGTTATATTTCCGTTTAATAATTAATTTAAAAGTTTTAAATAAAATCCCTCTTTTAAATAACTACTTATTACTATTATAATTTATAATTATCGCGTTAATTAAAAAAATATATTTAATTATAACAAACGCGGCTATATTTTTTATTAATTTATAGTTTATTTTAATTATTAAACCCGATTTATAATAATAAGTTTTAAAAACTAAAACAATTAATAATAGCTTTAATAAGATTTTATAATACGTTTATATATATTTAACGTTTTATAAATAAATTATTTTATTTTTATAAATATTATTATAAAGCTTTTCTTAACACTATTATTATTTTTTAAACATTAAAACAGATTTTTAGCTTATTTATATAATATTTTTGTACTGTTTAATAAAAAGAAATATTTATTATATATTTATTTATAAAATTATTAAGCTTCCAAGTAAACGCCTTAAATATATTAACAATAAAAGAACAGCTGGCAGCATATTAAAACTTTAAATTTTTAAATTAATTAAAAGCTTTAAAATAATATTGAAAAAATATAAGATTTTTTATATATTATTATTATATTATATTAAAGTTGTAAAACTTTGATAAAAATATAAAATAAAGTTATTTAATAAAAATATAAAATAAAATAATATAAAATTAATAATTATAACAAACGTTAAATATATTATTAGTTTATATATTTTAAACTAATTATAATTAAAATAAAATTATTTAAAGCTTTTAAAACTTAATTTATTTATATATTATATTTTATTATTATAATTTTATAAAAACATTATATATATAAATAAATAGCTTGTTAAAAAAAGGTTTAAAATAATATTATTTTATATTAAAAATAAATATCTATAAAAATTAAAACTAATAATTTTAAATATATAAATATTATTAATAATATTTTTATGTTATTATATATTATAACTAAAAATAAAATATAAACTTTTAAACTAAAAATAGTTTATATAGTTTAAGCTTATTAATATTTATAAACTATAATTAAAGCTTTAGCAGACTTAATAATTTTTTATTAATTATTTAGCAATAAAAATATATTAAATTAAATTAAACGTTATAATATGTTTTTAATTATATAAACAAGCGTTTAATTAACACGTTTATATATTTATTATAATATAAACTAGATATATATTATAAATTAAGCAGACTAAATTTTGTTTTAAAAATATTTAATCGATTAAAAATGTTATTAATTTAATAAAAATTAAAAAGAAAATAGTTTAAACAAATAAAAAACTAGTATTAAATAATATATAAATAATATATTTAAAACTAATAATAAAAAACTAATAAAAGCTGAAATTATAATAAATTATACTAAAGATTTTAAGTATTAAAAGTTTTAAAAGAATTCGCGAAAGCAATAAAAACGTTGCAAATTTTTTAAGCTTAAATATCTTTTTATAATTATAAATAATTTATTATATAACGTTAATTAAAAAATAAACATAAATTATATATATTTAAAAACAAATAGTTAAATTTTTAGCAATAATATATAATATTAAATATTATTTCAGCAAGCAATATATAATAAAAAACTAAAACTTGATATAATTAAATTAAAAACTTGCAAAATAAAAATATATTTAAATTATTATAATAAATATAAGTTATTTAATACTAGTAAAAAGCCGTATAATAATTATTAACCTATTTAATTAAAAATATAAAATTAATAAAAATAATTACAATAAATTTTATTATAAGCTTATTTAAAGTATTATTTTTAGTTATTCTTTAGCAATTAAAAAATTTAATTATTATAATATATTAATAATAATAATATATATTATATTAAAACGTTTATTATTTATATTTAACAACAAAAATATTTTATTAAAAATTAAATAAAAATATTAGCTAAGCAATTCTTATTATTTAATTAAAGCGTATTAAACAGCATTATTTTTAATTAAAATCGTAAATTTATTTTTAAAATTTAAATAAAGCTTTAAAAGCTATAAAAGCAAAACTTTTAATAATAACTTTTTATTATTTATAAAATAATAAATTGTTTAAACAAAAGAATTAAATAATAAAATTATTATTTAATATTATATATATATATATTTAAACTATAAATAAATAAATATACGATTATTTTTGCTGTAAAACTTAAATAATATGTATTTAAAACTTATTAAGTTATTAGCTTATAAATAATTTTTAAATTCTAGCTATTTAAACTAAATAAAGTTTTTATTAATATAAAAATAAATATAATTATTAAAAATATTTTTATAAAAATATAAAGTTTGTTATAAATTTTACAGCAGCATATATAAAATAATATTATAACAATAAATATAAATTAATAAAGTGTAATATAAAAATAAAATATATTTAAAGCTTTATATAAAATATTATTTTTTAAAAGCTGTTTAAAAGTATTTTTAATAGCGCGTAAAACTATAAAAATTAAAAAAAGTTAATAAATTAGCTTATAAATTAAAGTTGCTAAAACCTTTAATATTAATTTTATTATTTTAATTATATATTTATTATTTAAAAATATAAGCAAGGATTTTTTATTAAAAATACTAGCATTAAACTTAATATTTAAAAGCAGCACTTAAAAAAAATAATTTATTTAACATCAAAATAATTTTTAATCATTAAATAAACTATATTAAAAACAGATTTAATTATTTTATTAAATAAAAAAAATATAGCTATAAAAACAACTAATAAAAATCAAAGTAGCAACTATATAATATTAAAAAACTAATTAAAAAATACTAAAATTAAAAAAAAAAATAAACTTTAGCTAAAAAAATTAAAAAAAAAAGCCGTAGCTAACCTTATAAACAGTAAAAAAAAAGTTATAGTTATTAAAAATAATAACGCTTTATTATAGCTTCAGCACTTAATATAGTTAAAAAAAAAAAAGCTTTTTATTTAGCTAACGTAGCTAGCTAGATAAAAATTATATAAATTAAATAAAATACTAGCTTAAAGCTTCTAGTCTCTGCAGGACCAGAAGCCTTTTTTTATTTAATTCTATATCACACTTTTACAGCCTTAACTACACTACCCCTAGTAAACCTCACTAAAAATAAAGTTTAAAATAATTATAAACCATTACTAATTATTTAAACTATTTTTTTATATAGTTATTGTTGAATAGGCTTTATATATGTAATGCACGTACTGTTTACACGTAAAACAGAATATAACTTTTTGTTTTATAATGTTTATTATATTTAATAATTTTATTTAAATAACTATTATATGTAACATTATTTTAAGTTTTATATAAAAATTCTGCTAGTATATAATTTATTAAAATAATAGCGATAATACAGCTTGTTTTATATATAAAATATATATATTATATATATATATATAATATATATGTTATATATTTATATAAAATATATATATATATTATAGTTATAAATAATTATTATTTATTATTATAGTTTTAAAACTAGCTTTTTTTTATTAGTTGTAGTTTTTATTTATATATTGTTTTTGTTTATATATAATTATTTATATATATATAATTGCTTGTTTATATATAGTTGTTTTTTTATATAAAGTTTTCTGTTTATATATAATTTTTAATTTATATACGTTTTATATAGCTGCTGTTTAATGCTTAAGCTTAGGCCTAAAGTTGCTAACATGTTTTTTGCTGCTTAAATATATATATAGCTTTATTTACAGCTAATTTTTTGTTCTGCTGTTCTGTTTATTTTTTTTTAATTTTTTTATATATGTATATATATATATATATATATAATAGTTTTTTTTTTATACGGTATAAATATTAATTTTTAAAAGCTGCAGCATTATTAATAATAATAATAATAATAATATCTGCTGCTGTTTCTGCTGCTGCTGCGGCTATTTTACGCTGCTTGTTTGTTTTTGTTTTTATTTTATGTTATTTTTAATAAAAATATTTTTAGTTTATAAATTTTATTTATATAAAAAAACAGCTAAATAAAAATTTATTGTTTTTTATAAAAATTTAGACTTGTTAAGCTTTAATATAATTTTTATATATTAATATATATAAATTTTTTTTAAGCAGATAATTATTTATATATATATTTTTTTTTTATTAACAGGTTTTACGTGCGATAAAATATTAAAAGTATTATTGCTGCTATTTCTTTTTATAATATTTTATTTTAAAAAGCTGCTTTAAACGTTTTTATAAACGTTTAAGCTAAGTTTATTTATTATAAAAACTATTTTTAAGCTTTTTTAATTAAAAATTAAAAAGTTTAATATTTAAAAATATATATAAATAAACTATATAATAGCTGCTGTTATAATTAAAAAGCTTTATTTAATTTATATTATTAAATTTTAGTTTTTAAAAAACGCTTGTATTTTTATATTTAGCGTTTATATAAAGCGTGATATTTTAATTATAATTAAAAAAAAAAAAAATTAAATAAATTTGCTTTTTATTTCTTTTTTAAATATTGTTTTTTATATATAAATAACGTAAAAATAAAAATATAGTTTATATAAACATAAAAATAAAAGTATAGCTTGTATGTAGTTTTTTTTATACGTAAAAAAAAAAAAAAATAACTTTTAATTTTTTTCTTTTTTAAAAAATAATTAATTATTATATATAAATAAAAAATATAAAGCTTAAAGTTTATTATATTAGTTTATTTATAAACTATAAACTTTTAAACTTTATTAGTTTTAATTAAAAATTAAATTTAAAATATATAACAGCTAATTATTATATATATTATTATTATATTATTAAAGCTTGTTTTTAAAAAATCAGGCTTTTAATAATAGTTATATATTTTCTTTATATAAATAAAACAAAGTTTAAGCTGTTATTATATAAAAAAAAAAAATATTTAAAAATAAAAAAATAATAAAAAAATAATAAAGTCTGGGGTTTATAATATTTTTTATAAACTTTAAATTTTATAAGCTTTAATTAAAAATTAAACCTAGGTTATATAATAATTAAATATAATATATATTATTATTATATTATTAAAGCCTGTTTTTTATAAAGTTAGGTTTTTAATTATTTTTATATTTTTATTAAATAATAAAATAAAGTTTATATTAGTATTATATAAAAAATAATATTTATTATTATATAAACTTTATTTTTTATTATTTTTATATTTTAGTTTATTTTATATATGCTTTAATTTATATAATTAATTTATTTATAAATATTAAATTTTTAAAGCTTAGTTTAGCTTTTATTTAATAAATATATTTATTAAGTTATTAGTATTATTAATTTATTATATTTTAAACATTTTTTTTTTTATATAATTTTTAAAGCGATATAATATTTATTATAAAACGTTTTTTATATTATATTTAGTTTAATTAAATAATAATATAATAATTTTAAGTTTAAAGATAAAACTATTAAAATTAAAAAATGTTTAAAATAATTAAAATTTTGTAAATTATTATATATAAAGTTATTATATTATTAAATTTATTAATTATATTATATAGTTTATTTCTTAAAATATTTTAAATAATTTTTTATATTTGCTAAAGTTTTAAAATATAATATTTCTAGTTATTTTAAATCTTAAATTTCTTTTTATATAATGTTTTATTATTAATATAATAAAAATCTTAATTAAAAACTTATATTAATATTATTTATAAAAATCTATTAATAAAAATAAATAGTTTTATATATATTAAGTTTAATAATATAAAAATTAAACTTTTTTAAAATTATTTATTTATTATTAAATTTTTAGTTTAAGTTTTTAATATTATTTAAAGCTGGATTAATTATTTAAACAGCTACTAATAAGTTATATAAAGCTTTTAGTTAGCATATACTGCTAATATAAGCTTTTTTGACCTTTTGTAAAATATAGTTTTAAGCAGTTTTTGTTGTGCGGAGGTTAATTTAAGCTAGTTGTTTGCTTTATTTTTTTTATGTTAAGGTTATATTTTTTTTATATAATAATATAATTTGGCTGCTATTAAATTTAATTAGGTGTTCTAGTTAAAGTATTTTTTTTAGCTTTATGCAAAAGTTAGCTTGTTTTAGCTTATGTTTTTTTTTTAAAAAATTTAATATAATAAAGCTAAATATATTATCTGTTTATAAACTAATAATATTAAAGTTTTCAAGTTATTTTATTATATATAATAAATATAAATTATATATAAATATAAACATATTTAATTATTTTTAGTAATATTAATAGTAAGTTTTAAACTAATATAGCTTTAACTCTGCTAGTTTATATAGCAGTTATATAATCTTTAAAATTATTTTTTAAAATATTTTAGGTTAAGTTTATTAAATAATTATAAAAAGATTTTTTTACTAGCTTATTTTTTAATTATATATATATTTATATAATATTTTAAAGTTTATTTAAAATATTATAGTTATAGATTAGCAAAAGTTTAAATATTAGCAGCAGTTTTTAGCTTATTTATTAAATAATTAAAAATTATATAAATATTGTTTTTTTCGGTATTATTATATTTTTATATAATAAGTTTTAATTTTTATATAATTAAGTTGTTTTTTTTTATTTTTATATAAATTTAAACTTAAAAATTAAAGCTTTATTATATTTAGATTTAATATATTTAATAAACTAAAATATTTTTATATAATAAAATTATTAATTTTAGTTATATTTAATTTTTAAATAATATTTTTAATATAATAATTATATTATTTTTTAAAGCTTTATTATTAAAATATATATCTGCTGTTTTTTGCTGTTATAAAAATATTGTTTAGCTTTTATATAAATATAACTTATATATTAACATTTATAATAACGTTTTTTTAGTTTGCTATGCTTTTATATAATAAATAATTAAATAGTTTAAAATATTTTTTGTTTATTAGTTTATTATTTATTTATTATATAATAATATAGTTTAATTTAAACATATTAAAATTATATCAGGCTATTAATTAAATTAACAATTATATTAAATCTTTCGATTAATTAGATTTTATATAGCTTTTATTAACTTTTTTTTTTTTATATTAAAATTTTGCTTTTTAAAAGTACTAAAAGTATATTATATATAATTAAGCTATTATATTTATTAATCGCAGAGTTAATTTTAACTTTGGCCCGTTTTTTACGCAATATTTTTATAGTTTTTTATTACTTTTATTTTTTATATAATATTTAATAAAAAAGTAAATCTTAGTTAATTTTAAAATATGCTTTAAATATTAATAAAATAAGTATTAGTTTATTTAAACTTATAATATTATTTAAAGCTTTAACTGCTATTTATAAAATTAATTTTTATTTTATATAATATTTAATTTTTATTTTTAATGTCTTATATATATAATAAAATAGTTTATATATTTATTAAATTTTATTTATTATTTAATAAGCTTTAATAAATATTATATAATATTATATATTAATTATTTTATTTTAGTTTTAAAAATCTTTTAATAAAAATTTAAATTTAAATTATATATAATATAATTAAAAGTTTTTAATATATATTAATTTAATATTTATATAATATTTTTAAACGTTATATTTAAATACAGATTTTATAAATATTATAGCTTAAAATAATATTACAGCATTAATAATATAAAACATTTGTTTATTATTTATTTATATAATATTAATTATAATTTTATATTTAAAATTATAGTTATTTTTAAATTAAAACTTAAAACGTTTTAATATTTAATTATATAATTAATAATAATAATAAAACTTTTAAATTTTTTTAAAATTAAATAGTTTATATTATATTTTATATAATTTAGCAGCTTATATAGTTTTTATATAAAAATATTTAAAGCAGTAATATAAACATTTTAGCTTTATTTTAATAAAATATATTTTAGCTTTTTAAAAGCTTATATTAAAAATAAATGTTTTTATTTTATTATATAACAACATCTCTTATATTATTAAAATAAACTTATAAATAATCTATGTTTTTAAAAAAATAAAGATAATATATAAATATTTAAAATATAATATATTATTATATTAAAAACGTTTTTACATTAATTGTTTTAATTAATATAATAGTTTTTTGTTTTTAAATTATATAAAAGCGGTTTTTTTATTTATTTAGTTTATATATAAAAATTTATATAAATATATGTTTTTAATTATATTTTATTTATTATTAAATAATTAAAAACATTTATATTTTATAGTTTATTTTAATATTTTATATAATATTAATTATTTAATATAAATTAGTTAAACAGAATATTTATTTTTAATTTTAAATGTTTTTTCTATTATATAATGCATAAATATACTATCTATTAAAAACTAGGTTAATTATATGTTTTATTTATTATTAATTTTTTTTATTGTTGTTTAAATCTAGTTTAAAATATTTTTTATATTTTATAAAATATGCTAAAAAATCGTTAAGCAATAAAAAGCAGAAAGAAATTATTTTATATAAGTTAAAATATATGCTTTTTACACAGGCTTTTTTTTAAAATATATAGTTTATCGATTAACAGCCCGTTTTTTTATATATAAAATATTTTTTATTTATATAAACGTTATAGTTAAGCTGTTTTTTAAGTTGCAGAAAATTTTATTATATATTAAGCTAGCTTAAAAGTTTACGTATACTTTTAAGTTAAAAACCTTTATATAATTATTTTAATTATATTTTTAATTAATAAAATAAACATTATTTATTTTTATATAAAATGTTTTATTTTATTTTTGTTTATAATTTACAAACATGCTTTTAAATTAACAAAAAGCTTTTATATATAAATTTTAACATATAAAAACTGTTATTAATTTTAATATCCTTTAATATGCTTATATAATAATTATATTTAATTAGATTTTATTTTAATTGTTTATTTTTAAAACTTGTTACATTTTTACTAGCTTAATAATTATTAAATTTAATATTTTATATATAGCTAAATTTAAATTGTTTTATTTAGTTTAATATTATATATATAAAAACTTTTAGCTGGATTTTTAATATAATTAAAAATACAGTATAATATTAAGTTTTTATTATTTTAAATTGTTAATATAAGCTTATAAATAGCTGTGTTTTATTATATAATAAATTATACGGCTTGCTGGAATAATTCTTTTTTTTATATTTTTAAACAATAATATATTTATTAAAAATATATTTATTATAACTAAATGAAACGTTATATATATATATAATAATTCTTTAAAAGTTTATAAAAATAATATATTATAAAATATTTATAAATTAATTAAAAGTTTAGTTTATATTTTATAAATATTATATATTTATTTATTAAGTTAAAAATATATTTATATTTAATTATTAATGATATAAATAATTTATTAGTTTTTTTTAAAGTTTAAAATATATATTAAATATTAGTTTTAGTTATAATATATTAAATAATATTTTAAGCTATGAAATATTTATATTATTTATCTTTATATAAAACTATTAATTTACAATAAATAAATTAAATGTTTATATAAGCATTAATATAAATATAAACATAAACGTTTTAATTTATTTAATATATATTATTTTTATATAATTTATATAAGCTTAATTGTTTATTTAAAACTATTATTATTATTAAAATATATATATTTTTTATTTAATATATTAAGCAGCGTTTATTAAATTAGCTTATAAAATTAGTTTTATATTTTATATGTTTATAATTTAAAGTTTTTAATATATAATTTTATAATAGCTAGCTAGTTATATTTAAATATTTATATTTTAAAATATAACAAGCTGTTTATATATTAAATATAATTAAAGTTATAGTTATAATATTAAGTTTTTATTTTTAATATTATATATTAATAATATTTTATATAATATATTTATTAATTTTATAGTTTGTTATAATTTTATCATATTATTTAATATTATTATATATAATTAAAATTTTTTTTATTATATAATTATTTTAAAATTATTATTAAAATATATTAAAAATAAATAAATAAATTTTAATAATAAATTAATAAACAGGTTTTTAAAAGTTTGTTTATATATTATTTAATTTTTATTTTTAAATAGTTTTATATAATTATATCTTATTGCTTTTTAATATTTAATTTTTATATTATAACTTTAAAATATAATAAAATATATAAAAATATAAATATTTAAAATTAATTTTTTTAAGCTTTTATTATATAAAAATAACTTGTTTATATAAAGCAAAATTTTCAAAGTACGATATAAAAACTTGTTTAAGTTTATTAAACTTTAAGCGCGTTTTATTTTTACTTTTACTAATCTATAGTTATGTTTTATAACTACTAATTAGTATTAAATAACCTTTATATATACAATATATATACTGTTTATATATAAAATAAAATATAATTTTTGTTATATAATATTTATTATATTTAATAATTTTATTTAAATAACTATTATGCATAATATTATTTTAAGTTTTATATAAGAATTCTGCTAGCGTACAACTTACTAAAATAACAGCGATAATACAGCCTGTTTTACGTATAAAGTATACATGCTATATATATATACGTAATATATACGCCATATATTTATATAAAACATCTGCACGTATAACAACTGTAAGTAACTATAACCAATTGCTATAGTTCTAACAGTTATACTATTTTGTTATATTATTTTAATATGCTTTATTTATTTATTATTTATTTCAAAAATTATAATTATAAAAAATAAATACATAATAAACAAAAAAGCTTAAATTAAATATAATATTTTAATTTATATATATTTAATTATATAAAGAAATTTTATTATTAAGCTCTTTTAAATAATTATAAAAGCTATTATTTTATTAAATTTAAATTATATATTAAAAAAATAAAATTGTTATATTTTACATATTGCTTTATTTATTATTTTATTTTTTAAAATATTTATATCATAAATAAATTAATAAATTATTATAAGCTTTTATAATTTATATTAATAAAAAGATTATTTTATTTTATTATATATATAAAAATTTATAACAAAATAAAATCTTTATAAAACCTTTAAAAGCTTTAAACTTATTTTATATAATTTAATATGTACTATTTTAAAACTGCTGCTAAAAATTATAACAAAAATGTTTTAAAATTATTTATAAGATTTTAATTTTAAATTTTAAAATATTATATTATAAATTAAATATATTAAAAAAAATTATATAATATTTAAATAATCTTTCATAATTATTTTACATATAATTAATTTAATTATAAAAATATAGTAATATTAAAAGATTCAATTAAATTATTACAAATTAAAATTCATAAATTTTCATATACTAATTATAAATCAAACTAATATTATTGTATAAAAATAAATATATATAAATAAATAAATTATTTAATATTTAAAAAAAATTAAAACTAAAAAACTAAAAGAACTATTAAAAATTAATTAAATATAATACTTATATATATACAAATAAAATAAAAACATTTCATAACAGCAATTCTAATTTATTTTAATCAAATTATAACATATTTTCATATAAAAGTCCGCAAAAGTGCGCAGCTCACCCATCTGGGCATCTCACCTGTCTAATATGTTAATATTTATATATATTAAAATTAAATAAAAACATTTCAAAAAAATAATTCTAATTAAACTTAATTAATTTTGTATGATTATAGTGTGGAACTATGATCGCTGCAATAGCAGCAAAGCCCAACTATACCTATGTCATACGAAAAAAAACTAAACTTGAGAAAAGATAAAAACTATATACAGGGCCTACGGCCAGAATTCCTACTTATATATACACCCGCCGGTATCCCACAGTGCAACATCCTCGCTAGTTAATATGCGCCCTCGCACTGGTATATGCATGTCATATAAACGCTAACTAGGTAACCTGGTGTAAATCGGACTCCGTTTGTCCGTCCGAGGTCGTGACCCTCTCCGACAAGATCTCCTGCGACTAGTCCTCTGGCTTCCGGCCAATTCGATCCGAGCCGCATCCGACCGACCCCTGTTACATGCGGCGCTGACGGACGTGTCCAACCTCGACATCTAAGACCAAGCCTACCCACCCTTCCGCGAATACCTGCCTCGCCCCTCCCCAATTACCCCGTTGGTTGAAGCACCCGGCGGTCGAAGTACAGGACGAGCAGCCTCGTCATGAATGTCGCGCGGCATTATTGCCATGAGACAATGTATATCGGAGGCGCCGAGGATGATGTTCAAGGGAATATCCGTACGGGCTTAGACATCACGAGGGCTAGCAACGATGGCCAGAGCCACCGCGCCGGGCCCTGCCCATCGCATGCGAACGCAAACGCCAGTGCAAGTCCGAGCGCAAGTCTGAGTGCGAGTACGAGTGTGAGAGTCTATGTCAAATGTCTCCTGATGGCGCCGTGGCTGGGCAAGGACGAGCAGGCGTTTCCGTAAACATGGTCTCTAGCTTGTTACTGCCGCGTGGGCGTCCATACTACGCTATAGGTCATGTAGTTGACGCTGCCTTGACTACATTGATGTTGAGCCTACACTTGCGGTGCTCTTTTTACACTAGATTTCCGAAATTCCTCAGCCCGGTCGGGACGCAGAGGTTCCGGCTCCGTGGCTACATAGAAGCCGCGCCATGACCCCTGCTCTCGCCCGTCTCGACTGTCAGTGCTAGTCGTATGAAGACGGTAATTTGGCTCGCGTGCTGCTCTCACTACTCTGCCGCGGCGGCAGATCTTCATTTGCAGACGCATGAGGGATACAGTTCAATTTTATTGATTACACTGATCCCCGGGCCTACCATCCAGAGCGGCAGATAGGCGGCATGCTGGTGGCAGACTGGTGGTTCATATATGCGCCGATATACTTCCGGGGCCACACCGCAAGGTAGCCGGTGCCATCCCATGTGAGTTTTACACCTGATAAAAATTAGTGTCGCGGAACCAAGCCACTCTCCCAGTTTCTCCCATCTGTGCGCCTCTATCACTCTCTTTCTGGTTCTATCTTTGGCTACTTTACCTAAACGGGCACGCACAGACATACAAAACACAACACATGATACGCAACACACAATACAAAACTCACAATACACACGGCAAACAACCCAGGCAAATATCCAAATTGCTGGTGTAAGTAAATCATACACGCGCCCAATTGGCGGACATAATTAGCGGACACGATTGGCACACAAAGCAGGAGGGCATTTTAAGCATGTTGAGCACCTACTATTGAGGGAAACGCGCCCTTCTCTTGAAGGTCCTCCGCCTTCTCCATCCTCCTCCCTCCATCGTCCTCGGTCGGCCGCCGTAGAATGTCCCGAACGCTCCAAACATCCCAAACATCTCCATATCCACCTCACCTCGGTCGCCGCCCAGCCTGCGAGATATGCCCAAAGATTTGCATTCACAGGTTGTGAACTAGATCCTGACTTGCTAATTCGCTCGCCGCAAGATGCCTGGGATGACTCAAGGGTCCATGTTGTGGCAACAAGAGGGAAAGGACTTATCGTCGGGGCTAAAACCAGAACGAGACCAAGAGCGAGGGCGAGAGGGAGGGCAAGCATCAGACATAGTGGGTCATCGTCAACCCCAACCTGAACCCGAACTGGGCATCGGCAACGCAAATCTTGAGGGTCGAGACGAGGCCCGGGGGGACGGAAACATCTTGAAGGAAGTGGAGGGGTGGAAGCACCAAGCCGAGGCCGAGATCGAAGCTCGAGGGGACGAGACAACGGCGACGGCGACGACGATGGCAGCCGAAGACGAAGACCTTCGGAATGCTCATCAAGCCCTCATTTCGGTGCTTGACAAATCCCGGAAAGAGGTGCAGGGCTGTTTCAAACGACTCCGAGACAGCTGGGCCCGGAGAAGCAGACATCGTAGCGAGCGCCGACGCCCTCACTCAACAATCTTAACCCTCCAGGAGCGCGTCTTCCCCTTATACTTCTACGAGACTTACACTAGAGATCGATTCGAGATCACTATCGCCGCCGCCTACCCGAGCGCTCACCCCGAGCAGGCCCAGTCAGCCGAGAACATCGCCGAATGCGCTAGCAGGTTCGGCCTCGACCCGCCTGTCGCGTCGCTGCGATTCTTCCTCGGCCCTGCTGTGTGTGCCAGTTCACATGCGCTGAGGCAGCTCATTGCCTTCGCGGCGTCCAGTCCCGGCGTCAACTGGAAGACGGTCTACAGCCGCATCGCCGAAGCCTCGGCCACGCGTCGTCGGCTATCGCTGCAGGACATTGTCGTGACGACGGCGGGCACTCACAATCTCGCCGTCTCCGACGTCACCATAGCACTCGAACATCGTAAGGTCTTCCCCGCGGAGCATGGCGATCGAACATGGCCGTCATCTTAGTAACCCTAGCTGACCCCGTGAGCGAATAGTGCGCAGGGAAGCCGCCGGACCCAACGAAGTCGCCCGTGGGAGTAGGCCGCCGTGCCAATCCCCCGACCACCGGTACCCCACATCCGGTCAGTCTTCGCTGATGTCGAGCGCGGCTTTGGGTAGCACTCCCCACCGGCGTTGTAGTCGAGAGGACAAAGTGGTTTTCGAGGACAAAGAGAGCAACGGGGAAAGCGACGGTGGCGAAGGCCTTGGCTTCAACAATGAACGCGTCGAACATTCCGCGAGCACATTCAGGATCGTAGAGACTGGACAAGAAGAGGGAACAAGCAATCAGACTGACTTCCCCTGCACAGGATCAGGTCCAGAATTCCCGTCTTCAGAAGGTTGTATACGTGTCGCGCATGATGTTGCTGTGACCAATAGTGACGACCTCCCGTACGACGGCCAGGCAGACAGTTTCTCTACAACCTCAAGCCCCGACATCCAAGACCGCCCACCTCTGGACGACACTACCGAACACCGCCCTGCTATCTCTGTTCCTCCCGCGACTACCGATGTTAACGATGCGGCAGAGCAACGCATCAAGAAGCGTGCTTTCCCCGGTCAGGAATCCCACTATAACGTTGACACCGAGCCAATACAGCCTTCCAGAAAGAAGTCACGTCGCCATGTTTCACCTTCTCCCCTCCACCATTCTAGGGCAGATGAAATCATGGTCCCAGATAGTAACAAGTCCGATAACCCCGAACACGAAGCCATGGGAAAGCGTCAACCAGTCGGACACGATTTTTGTAGCCTATACGGCCGGCTAAATGACAATGTTATCATGGCCGCACTCGAGATATTCTCTTCATTGAGGTACGATACACTTGTTATTGACCCCCTCATCATGACCCGGGCCGAAAAAGACCCCAAAAGCTACAAGCGGGTGTACATGGCGCTACAAACGCACCTCGTGACGGAGAATACTCAGGTATGGCTTCCCGTGCACCTTCCCAGCATCGACCACTGGGTTCTGGCGATATTATCTCCACGAATGGCCCCCGTAAATCACGCCGGCCATAGTGCCACCACTGAAACGGGGCTCAGATTGCCCCTCTCGTCCACTTTTACACTGCCACCATCATTGGTTACATCTCAGGGTGTGACGTTGCAGTTATTTGATTCGTTGCCCCGGGAGAAGAGCTTGGTCGAGGTGAAAGACATCTTGAAGGCCACGTCCCGGGGCATTACTAATGCGGCAGAACACCGGGGACTGGTATGTGATAAGGGCAGCGCCACTGATTTGTTCATGCCTCTATGTACATGGGATAGGGAATACATGGACTTCAGGGTCGAGGACTGTATCCGGCAGACCAACGACTCGGATTGTGGCGTTGCCGTGATCCTGAACGCTCTCCACGCTATGGCCGGTTGCCGCCCAGATGACGTGGATAAATACGAGAAGAGCCAACAATCTTATTATTCATTTCGTAACCCCTTGTGGCGATTCGTCCTGCGTGAGGCCATCCAGTCCGACCGGCTTAATATACCTGTTAGACAACTCGCCTACCCTGACGAGATCAGCAGTCTACTTGGAGAAGTCAACAGCAGCAAAGCGGCGGATGATGGTGCTGACCGAGACGAACCGGGCGAATCGGCCCTACTTTTGCCAGAAGGCTGGGCTTGTGCTGACTTGCTAAGTCCCGGCCAAAACCAACAACTTGTGTCTGCTCTGGTGCCTCTTCAAGGACCCCACAGCATGGCGAAGGTCGCAGCCGGTCAAAGACAAATGCTCTTAACCCCGCAGAAGAGGTCGGTGAAAGCTCTCATGGCCGCCCTTGCACAGCATCTAGGCGATCTAAACGCTATGTTGGAGAAGAAGCGCCGGAAGGCGGAGCTCGTCGCGATTCCAGCGCTAGAGGATGTTGTTCATCTTCTTAAGACAGCCCTAGCAGCAGCCAACTTTGAGCAGCTCAAGCATGATGCGTCCAAGATCCAGCAGACTCTCAATCTCTCATACCTACGGCCGACCCCCCAAGTTATCGTAGAACACCAGCGCATGTTAAATGCTATTGACCGGAACCAGCAGCGAGGTCTATCCTCTCTCCGTGTGATCAGAGAACTCATTTCTAACATGGAAGGGGATGCTAACAGGCTTCGGGGTTGGGTAAGGAGAACGGAAGAGGAGCTGAGTTGAGGGCATACCTAAGGGTAAGCCAATGACCAAGGAGCCCCGTGAGCACAATGCCCGCTCCCATCCCATGGTAATTGAGCCACCTGAGCTTTGGATCCTGTCTTCGGGTCTCTGCTTCTATTGGGTGATGGCAGGGCGAAACGGGAACTCGTTCTAGCTACCGCCACCAACCCGTTATACGGGTCGACTCTCCGTAACTATACCATAACCTTGCAATATGTAGTCTGTCCACTGTGAATGGTTATAGGCACGCATGTTGCTGATAACATCTGAATGGTCTAGAGTGGGGTGGTATTCTAAACAAACATTTAATTCGAAGGATATTATTGTGATGCATGTAGTCATAATTAGCTCTAATGCACATTTTCTTAATAAACCTCATAATATACCTAACCCACTGCCACTTGATAGAGGCTATTAAACCCACATGAGCTGTTCTAACATAATGTCGGGGAATTAAGATAATTGGATATGGCGTCTTGCCTAGGTATATTTCCGCCGCCAGCTTCCTGGCGCTAGGTACAGAAGGTTGGCGATTTTATGGGTTATATTTAGTTAATTAAAGGGGCTTGGTTGAGGCAGATGAAGATGATCCCGCAGGTGTATGCAGAGGGGACATAAGCCATTTCACGAAATCCAGAGTTCCTGCCCGGAACAGAAACCCTAGCAATACATTTCACCATAGTTGTCGGAGACAAAAGAAGATTGTTATTAAATGCATGTGGATCGCTCTACAACTTTTTACCTATATATTACGATTTTTATACCGTGACTTCTTAATTACCTACCAGGTTGTAGACAGCATTATACATCAGTCTTACCCCAAAGAATAACAATATAAAACTCATCTGCCAGGTTTAATTCGCTTAAGCCGCGTTCGTCGCGTCACCCGCACCACAATTTTCGCCTTTATTCAGCTGTAGTTGGGTAGTATATAAATATGCTTAATCAAGGGCAATAGTTAATTGAGTCTGGAAATCTATTGAGAAGTAAATCATTTGACATTCTCCCTGCCTATTATGTAACACGGGTCATCTGCACTGTTGTCCTTGATGCTATACATGTTACTTTACTTCATCCCCACCAACAATGTTACGTCCGTAATTTAGTGCCAAGAGGAGTGGAGCATGATATGAAGGCAAGTTGATGTTATCCAAGGTGTAGAGTAGAGTAGAGGGTCACAAAGGGACCTCTGATATCTAGAGTAATATATGGACAGGAGGTTGTAGAGTGACCCACATACTTTTGACATCTAGCAACGGCTACGAAGCTGTTGTTGAGTTGCTGCTTAGTACAGGCAAAGTTGAAATTGAGTGGGAAAATAAGGATGGATGGACGTACCTATTGCTAGCTTCTAGTAGCGGGTATGAGGTTGTTGTTGAGCGACTGCTTAGCACAGGCAAAGTTGATATTAACGCAACAGACAAAGATAGTATGACAGTGACACCGTGTTTGTTGGCGTCAAAGCACTGGCATAACGACATTGCTGAGCTGCTGCGCAGCACGGGCAATGTCGATGACGGCTCGGAAGATGGAGACGATAATTTCTCTAGGTTCAGCGATGAATGTATTGCTGACGTGTGGTTGAAGTCGTTTGGAAACGCGCGCACCAGAAGGTCCTGGACTTCCGATTAAGGAAGCAGCTCTAATAACCACCAGGAGTCTACAGATCAACCGATGTTAGCCGCTCGCTATTTACCTGAGAGAATCGCCTATTGCTTGTGTACTCTGAGACATTCCTTGTTTTAACTGGAAAAGATTCATGGATAATGGCTTAATAAAAGCACAATCTATATTGATTACGGGTTGAGACAAGGGTGTGCCTTAGTTAGGCGCTGATGCCGCTCGCGCAGTCTGGCTGCTCACGCTGAGGCAGGCAGACTCTCACATTCAAACAATAAACATCTTTATATTAATTACAGACTTATCCACGTGGTAAACATCAGTCCCCAACTTGCTTATCTAGGTGCGACACCCATGACCGCTCGACCCACCTTATCACCGAAGGTAAAAGCAGCGTACAGGTCCAGGCCTTGTATCAGCTTCCCTTTGTGACTCGATATCAACATGGATTAATATCTTCTTGAGGGGGGGTAGTGTCCTGTGGGGGGGCGGTGTTCTGTGAGGGGGTTGCGGCCTGCTCGGGTTGGTAGGTGATGCATCATAGCCGTGCCTTGCCGCATCATAACCGTGCCTTGTCGCATGGAAATTCCTGTCGTTCCCCGGTATCCTGGCTTTCGCCATGCTCTATCGCAGAATCGACCACACCGGTGCTTTTGAAAGAAATTACCGATGCCGTCGCGGCCCAGATCGGTCGGACCGTAGGTTCCCCGCTCAGACATGATGACTGGGTCCGTCAGGATATACCCATCCTGGTATGATCCTCCTTGGATATCACACAAGAGTTCTCGTCCCTGAGAGTTGTGGTACGAGAAATGACTTAGGGCTTGCATCGTTTCGCACCATGCGTTGCGGTTCGTTGCCCAACCACTATTGCTGTTGAACTTTTCGAAATTCTGAATCATAGGCTCTACGAGGGCCTTGATGCCGTAGCCCCTAACGTCCCACACCTGGGGCCTGTTTAAAACAATCCGTTTGTCAATGATACGAGCATTGTTCCAGTCGTCGACTACCTTTTGCGCTCGATCGATGACTTTCATTTCGTTCTCAAAGTAGTCCTCTTCATAAACAGACCCAGTCTTGAACTCCTTAGCGACAAGTGCCTGCCCTTGCCTTATACCGTTGGTGTATACACCCTTGTAGACATTCATAAATGTCCCTGAGGAATAGCGCTCACCATAATCGATTTTGGCAGATGTGGAATGGTTTTGCCTTGCATTAGACATGGCGAAAGAAATGTGCTTCTTGGATGATTGGTCGGGATTGTAGTTTAGCGTATGGCTAACCGGTTCAGTGTGCAATATGGTAGGTGTGGGCGTTACTGTAGATGAGGCTTGCGGCTGTGAAGATAGAAGACTGCAGAATTGAATTCGACGAGAGCGTCTGATAAATACTTTGCTTGTCAGTTACTATATCAAACAACCGCAAGAGCAACAAAAAGATAGATACCCTAACGGGCATGTTGTTTATATACCTGGGAAATGACATCAAAAAATAACGATATTGTTCACAAACACGTGGGTGGGAGTCCTTTGTTATGGTCTATAACAGAGCTTTTGGTTTCATTCGTCTGTCGAGTATCATAGATAGTATAACTAAATAGTCAAACTGCTGATTAAAGGTTATATTACTAGCGGCCCGTTCGGTAGGTGCATACGCATTATTTTATCTAAAGGTACGACCCCCTTACTGTATTACTCAAGTGGCTTTGACTATAGCCTCCACCACCTCTGTCACAGTCTCAATTATAATAACCCCTTTGTATGTTTCAATCAAGCCCTCGAGTGACCCCCCGGTGCATGACAAAGCACCTTATAGCAGCTATATACAGGTCTATACAAGTGGGTGAGACTCTGGCCAGCGTTACTAATTATGCGCGACAACTAACGTTGATACAATGGTATAATTACAATATCCAATTACACCACCCCAACCACGGCCTTCGTAACATTTCCTTATGTCGGCATGGTGTATGTTGTATCTTGCAGTGACGTGATAATAATCATTCCTCATCTATTCAAAGTCAGAGAGGTGCCATGACTACAGGATGATAATATACCAACTTCAACTGAATAATTATCGCCAAATCCAGCTTGAAGCATAATTCTTAACTTATATGGGTGAATGAAGGCTCCAGGGATGCTTGTGACAACTAATCTGTCATTGTTAGGCCTGCTGTTGCTCGAAAGCCGCGGAGGGCCTGAAGGTGAGAACATAACAATCGTGACAAGGGCTAGTTATAAGTGATACGCGTGACAATAACACAGCAGTGATAAGACGAGTAAATCGCGCGTTTGGATCAGGGCGAAATTGAACTGAACGAAAAAAAAATGAAGTGGAAGGTTAATGAATGCATGCTATATAATTATAAACGACTTGATTTTACTGTACATAGCATGGCTGCTCTCAAGGTGGCGCTTTCTAAGCGCTGTAATTGTCGATGCAAAATTGATTTCATTGGTTACGCGGGACTTGGTGAGGTGCATACCCAAACATTGCATCAGCCCATATCCATTCTCGGCAGTGTACAACAGTATGCCAGCACGACATTGACCAGGAATTATTCCGTTTCGGGTTCAGATAGAATGCCAAGTCACAGCTCGGACATACAGCCAGCAACACTATTAAACCCCAGCCAGTTATCCCCAGAAGATTCCAACCGCCTGGTACACCCACAGCCACACGTGGAGGGAGGGATGTTTCTATTGATGAGATTAATTCAAGGGATGAGACAGCCGTAATGAGGATGCCACGGGATGGGTTGCAGCGGTTTAGTCGTGGGAAAAGGTGTGAGAGGTGAAAACTAAATTCCGGGGCTTTTGGTGTTGCTTATTTATTGCAATGGACATAAAACGGATGGAGGTCAATGTATAGGTATGTATCTAATGCATACTTTATTGTTCGACTTTTCGCATGGGAAATCCCTATCGGCCTAACTATCACTAGTCCACTGGTTCCGAAAGCACCGTCGCCGCATCTTTGATTTCGGTACTCGATCTGCTCTCAATGAAGGCCAAGATGTCACGGGACCAAGTACGGCCCCCGAGCCTCTACCAGACACGGACTCAAATGCTATGTATATAAGTCGGAATATCTGGCAACTGCTTTATATGGGGCATTTCCCTGCTTGTGCAATTACATAACTTGTTTCTGTAACTACCAGAAGCCTAAATTATGGCACAAGAGAGGTTCATATTGCCAAGCAAGATGAGTCTGGCCTAGGCATTAAGCATCCTCGTGATAGGAACAGCCTGTCTGCCAGAAAAGTACCAAGAAATCCCATGTTAGGTATATTGGAGTAATGAGATGGATGTATGTATACCTCTACAACGTCGAGATCATTACTCCCGGCTATCCAAGATACATCCCAGGACGTTTTATTTAATGTATTTAGGATGAAATCCATGTCCGCAATATATCATTACAGTAGATAAATATTCAACGACGGCTAAAAAGGGGACAATTCCTCATTATTGAGTCAGCATCAAGACCAAGAGAGTTCAAAAGGTTGTCAACATCCGATATTTTTCTTACGAAGCCACCGGCCCGCCCATATTGACTTAGTGACTCGAGAGACATGCGGGGGCCCGTGGCCCGTCACTAGGTAGCAATGCAATACTAATTAATACCACAACAAGGTGATCTTGATGCGTTCAGGCGACATCATCTGCAAGTAGCGCAGAATTAAGCAAGTAAATATGCTATCTTCGAGAAATATAATCAAGCGTTGCGCTATATGTAGTCACCAAAGTATTGTACTTGCTGGGTTTTGCCAACGATTGGATGAATTCTATTGACTACTAGACAGAAATGGAACCAGACAAGGATTCTCACGACAGCCCCAGATATGTACACACTGGCTGCGTTGGCATGACGAACTAATGAAATCCACCATCTTGCTAAAAGATGTGAATACAAAGGTTCTGAGCGTGAGCCCATATATCCGGCTCTGCGTCATTGTGACAGCAGTTATCCCTTCGGCTACGTTAGGGACGTGGTATTCATGGGTAAAAATACAGTGTGTTGTTGAGAGTATTGAGCTTCTGCGCGAGAAACCGGCAGCCTTGAACAATGACTACACTGGTTGCACGACTGATGCAGGGATCACGAAAGGGATGGGGGGTGGTAACAGCGCTGCAACAGGTGCACAACTGCATTTTTCCCCTTTCGGTAGTTTCCCTTCTTCACGCTTAGTCAATCTCAAGCTGCTCATACTTCTCCTCCCCAAGTGCATCCTCTACCCTCTTCATAATCGCCAATACCTTCTCCTCTTCTAGCCTACGCCCTACCACCTGAATACCAACTGGGAGGCCATGCATAGCCTCGGCGTCGTACAGCTTGTAAGCCCCTTGCGCAACGCCGTTCAATTCTCGAATGTTGAATCCAGGCGGCAGATTGTCGACATCCTTGTCGACATGGGTGATGGGAATACAGCCAGCAGTGTAGTCAAGCTATGGAGGTCAGCAATTCCATTCCTCGGCCCTGTGATCTTGATGGTGAGGTAGGTAGGTGAACATACCACGTTGAAAATGAATGTATATCCGCAGCTGCTGACGGCATCCTTCATTCCATCATGGGGGACGGCAGGGGTAGCGTTCGTGGGCGCAAGTATGAAGTCAATGTCGACCTTATTCCACCACTCGAACCATTTACTTCGGTATGCTTCACGCTTGGCAACAAGCTGCCAGTTCTCGTAGGCGCTCTTCTGGTGCCACCCATTGACCAATCCAGCCCACACGACGTCCCGCCGAATATACTTCACCCAGAGGTAATATATGTACTTGAACGGGCGTGACAACCTCATCAGCCAATCCATCTGGTCGGCCCCCCTGTCATTCCACTCGCCTGGCCGCATGAAGGACCTAAACATCTGGCAACCGTCGGCGTTCAGCAAGTGCGCGCCGAGGTACAGTGCTTCGTACGGCGACGGGGGGTCAATCTCCACGATTTCATGGCCAGCAAGCTTTAAGGCTGCTTCGGTCTCCTCCAGAGCCCGACGACAGGCTGGACTCGGGTCTACGATGCCGTCGGTCCGCATAATACCGACCCGGAGCTTGGCCTTTGTCGTATATTCCTTCTCGATGTCGGGGCGCCAAGCCAGGGGGTGGACCGAGTAATCGTACTTCCACGGGTGCATGCCAATGACGGCTCGCGTGAAGTAGGTCAGATCGTTCAAGGTACGGGTCATGGGGCTGTAGACGCTCGGCACGCCTTCTTGGCCCGGCATGCTGGTCGAGAAGCCGGCCTTCGGCCACCGGCCGGTCGAGCATCGGAGCGAGTAGATGCCAGAGAAGTGAGCCGGAACCCGGACGCTGCCGGCCACATCACTGCCGATTCCTATCCGCCCACCCAACGCCAGGAGCGCGGACTCGCCGCCGGTTGAGCCGCCAGGCGAATACTTGCTGTTATGCGGGTTGGTGCACCGCCCCCAGACATCGTTGGTGGATTCGAAACTCAGCAGTGTGATGGGTAGATTCGTCTTCACATAAGGGACAGCCCCGGCATCCTTGAGCAGCCGAACGGTAGGACCGTCCTCGGTATACGTCTTGCCAACAAAACTACTGAACCCAACGGTCGAGTCGAACCCGCCGACGTTGATGGTGTCTTTGAGACTCACGGGTATCCCCGCCAAGGGCCCTTTAAAGTTAATTGAACCATCCTCGATCCAGCCCTCTGCCTCGGCGATCATAACCTCGGTGACACAATTGGTCTTCTCATGGGCTTTCAACGCTACCTTGCCATATGTGTCGAGAAGGGCTGCGGGCTTGAGCGCGCCTTTCTGAACGGCGTCGACGAGGTCCTCAATTGGCCTGTTGACGATGTCCCGGTCCAGAGGTGTAAACGGCCCGCGATACCGGCCGAGGGCCTTGATCCGCTCAGCCCGCTCATTTTGCTTAAATTGGCTGGTGATGTGTCAGCTCGGCAGCGTCGAGTAAACGAAGAGGGAGCCAGAGACGATTGGACGATTGGACGATAGACGATGGATGATGGAAGGTGGGACATATGGGCTACGGCGGTGAGACTTACCAATCGCGTCTGTGTTGCAGATAGTCGAGGAAGAATACCATATTGGCAGGAATAAAAGAGAGTCGAGATTGGAGGGTCACGATGCTATGAAAAGGGTATCTTTCGGATTGTTACAAGGCACTGGCACAATGCATGGTAGGCAGTAGGCAGTAGGCAGTAGGCGGTTGGTAGTAGGTAGTAGGCAGTAGGCAGAGTAGGTACAAGTAGAGAGGAAGAGAGGGTTTTTATCAGTCCAGGTTAATCAAGTCTGTGTACTCCGGTGCACCACAGGATTACAGCACAGGATGATGGGCACCTACCTACCCAGTACCCAAAGTAGGTACTTGGGTAGGTAGGTACTTCCTTAGTTAAAACCACAAGTAGGTGGGGGATTCGAGGCAATTAACAAGGAGGCAGGTACCTCTTACTCGACTAGAAGTAGCTACCTACCTACTCTCTATCCATTAGGCATGTACTGCTCACTTATCTAACCTGACCGACCTACCTGACTGACCTACCTGACCGACCTACCTGTATCTACCCAGATAACGAAGCCCTTGATCATGAATGCAATCCCCACGCCCTTCGCCCGCCGCGACCGCCGTGGCTTATCAGGCCACCCATATCCCGGCCTTCCTTCGCCCGCCCATGCCAGCGAGTTGTACGCACCGATAGAACACAGCACAACACAACCGTGCCTAGCCGGCCCCGACTAACCGAATCGGACTTCCCCGCGAAGCAGTGGGCGCATCTTCCCCGGGTCCTGTCGGTCACCCCACCCCACATGTCGACTATCCGGTATCGGTTAGACTGGGTAGGTACTTGGGTAAGTTTGCATGTGCCAAGTGCAGTCAGTATACCTACCTATGCTTATACCCACCCGGTAGATAACTGTGTAGGTGCTTGCCTAGGTAGCTACTACCCGTAGATATCTACTATGGCCGGATGCTTCCCGCTTCCCGTGGTACCTTGGCTGCTCTACTGACAGGATCCCTTCGTGATTGGAGCCTTCATCGGAATGGTCTCCCCCCAAGTCTTTCTCATGCTTATAAATAAATCTGTCCCGATGTATTGGGCATATTCATCTTCCCCTTACTATGGCTTCGTTACCTACCTAGGTCAGCCCTGGATCCGTACTGGCTTGTCCTATCCTGGGCCAACGAGTATCGTATATGCCGGCTCTCGTTAAATAATCGGATCCAGCCCTCCGGCGTGAGTCTCTCTGGGGAGTTTGAGCGTCGGGAATTCAGCATCCATCGGGCAGCCGGCTCCAAGCGCAATGGCATCGCAAAGCGGTTCCCCCTACGACCCGAGCCGAACCGGCCCTTGGCTGGTCTGCAGAACATGTGGCACTCAGTTTCCCACCGACGATAAACACGAGGTGACGACATGTCCCATTTGCGATGATCCGCGGCAATACGTGCCGCCCACTGGGCAGTTCTTCGTATCTCTCGATATCCTGCGCTCAAGCGGGTATAGTAACGTCTTCGCACTTATCCCCGGGGGCCTGGACCGGCTCATAGCCATCAACACCCAGCCCAAGGCCGCCATAGGGCAGCGTGCCATTCTCGTCCGGGCACCGCGGGGGAATGTCCTCTGGGACTGCGTCACGCTTCTAGATGACGAGACAATCGCCAAGATCCGAGACCTCGGCGGACTGGATGCCATCGTGATATCACACCCGCATTATTATTCCACACACTTGGAGTGGGCGCGCGCCTTCGACTGCCCTGTCTATCTCGCAGCCGAGGACAAAGAGTGGCTGACGCAAGAAGACGCCACACGTCAGAGGTTCATCACCGAGACAGAGACAGATATCCTCGGCACCAAGATCCTAAAGCTAGGAGGTCATTTCCCCGGGTCTTTGGTCATGCTGTTCGAAAGTAGGCTTTTGATAGCTGACACCTTCTTGGCCACTCCGTCTGGAATAGGGAATTGGGAGAAAGACGCCGTGGGCACCGTACGCGAGCGACCTCGAGGTATGAGCAGTTTCTCCTTCATGTGGAGTTATCCAAACATGATCCCGCTTGGCCCTGACGCTCTTGGGCACATGTGGGCCATCTTGAAGAGATACGAGTTCAGCAGTACGCACGGTGCCTTCCCCGGCATGGACATCATTACAACATCCCGGGACATGAAGCATAGGGTGTTAGAGAGCATGAAACTGCAGATTAGATACTCGGGACATGAATACCATGTAATGCTGAATGAAACAGCCGTATGATATGGTAGGTCAATACAATGAGCGGGGGCCATGCAGCGAATGTAAGGATAGGGTACACATATATTATATATGCCTTCATCGTCGCATCACCATTCATGACTTCTCGCGTCCATCCAACGTTTAGTTTACCGCCATTTAGTGACGTCTAGGGAAACACCATCGTTTGCACCCTCTCGAAGAATTATTCTGCCTTTCGAAGAAGCTATACTAGCACTGCTGAGGCTCAGCACTTCATTTTACCCCGTACTTCTCACGCTATATAACACATACCACGCCATGCCCTCCAGTGAACATGTATACATGTTAATCATAACTTGCTCCCCCCGGCCCGAGGGACTTTAACGACGACCTTGCCCCAGGTTTCTCGGCCACCGAGAGCAATCAGGGCATCGGGGATCGTCTCGAGGCCGACGAATTCTTTATCTGTAAACACGGTGCCCTTGAACTTGCCCTCCTCGATCAACTTCCCGATCCCATCCCACACGACGGGGATAGACCCCCTCTCGAACTTGGCGTAGGCGCCCCAGTGGATGCCGACGAGCGATATGTTCTTGAGCAGCACCTTGTTCATGGCGACCTTCTCGATGGCGCCCGCGGCGAAGCCGACGACGAGGATGCGGCCGTTCCAGGCGACGCACTTGGTGCTCTTGTCGACGAGGCCGACGGGGTCGTAGACGATGTCGACGCCGCGGCCCCCCGGGGTGAGCTTGCGGACCTGGTCGGGCCACGAGGCGTCGCGGTAGTCGACGACGTGGTCGGCACCGAAGGCCTTCGCGACCTCGAGCTTCCGCGCGGTGCCGGCCGTCGCGACGACGGTGGCGCCGAAGGCCTTGGCCACCTGGACGGCGGCGAGGCCGACGCCGCCGGCGGCCGCGTGCACGAGGACCCAGTCGCCGGGCCGGACGCCGGCGCGCAGCACGAGGGCGCCGTAACTCGTCGGCGCCGTCACGAACAGGCCCGCGGCGTCCGTGAACGACCAGCCCGCGGGCACGGGGAGCAGCTGCTCCTCGCCGGCGCACACCTTGGTCGCATAGGCCCCCTGGCTGGCGCCGAACACGCGGCTGCCCACGGGGAACCGGGGCGGGGATTTGGCATTGGCCGGTGTCGCGAGCACGACACCCGAGAACTCGGCCCCAGATACCCAGGGAAAGGCTAAGCGGCCGTGGTCAGTAAAGAAAAGAAGAGAGAGAGAGAGAGAAAAAGAAAAAAAAAAAAAAAAAAAAAAAAGGAGGCCGACAACGCCCAGTACACTGAACAGCCCGAATGCGACACGTACGAGGCTGGTTTTGGTATTTGCCTTGGATCTGGAGAATATCAAAAAAGTTGGTGGCCGCGGCGTGTACCTCGATCAGATATTGGTCAGGTGATGGCGTAGGGTCGGGGAGCTCGGTGACCTTGAGCTCCTTTGGGCCCTGCGATGAAGAGATATCAATTAGTTAATATCTGGGGCATCTCAATGCCGAGCGTAGATTTACCGTGCTTGTCTTACCTTGACATACTGAGCGAGCTGTATACCCTGCATGATTCTGTATAATGGAGGAGTTTGAGGAGAAGGGGTTAAGTGGTAATACGGGTAATACGGCGTAAGGTTCGGAGTGTTTCTCGTCTGTAGCTATCCCTTTTCTTTTCTTTTCTTTTTTTTATTTATTTTTATAATAGATACAGAATGGGGATGATAGGGCGTAATGAGGATGAGGTGCTAGAGGTTGTAGAGCTAAGTTAGAAAGTCAGTATGTATTTGTATTGTTGACTATTGCCTCGGTATGATTCTGATTGGCCAGGATCATGCATTCCTGTGGTACCTAGGTAGGATAAGTATCTTAAAACTACGTGCCACCTAGTTACAATAACTAGTTACCAGGAACTCGCTATTATTTAACCCCCTGCCAATTTATCCCCATGGGTCTGCCGGGGTTGCATCTTGTCATTATCAGAGAAACAACACCTCACGGCGAGATCGCGGTCTAGTCTAGGGTGGTACCTCTTTACGTAATACTCATGATAGGTGCTGGTAGTCCGCGCAGACTACGTGTAGCAAAGATGACGCTCTATACTTTTTTCAGTTACAGAGAAAGAACCGACATGCTGGACTTTGAGTACGGGCGTATCGATCACTCCGGTCCCTGGTTATTCGTGGTAATACCACCTCACCTACCTCAGCAATCGCTCTGGAAAGCTCCATGAAATCCAAGCGCAGCCACCATAAATGCACCGGCGCCCGTTCCCTGTGCATATATGTTGTCCAAGTGAGGGTGAGGCAAATGACTTTGCACATGTGGCGTCTGATGGATGCTTTGCTTGCGCAAAAACACATTAGGGTCATATATGCCCCATTGGATATCATGCTTCCAGCGAGTATTTCCGAGTTGCAATACAAGTATCCAACTGCCCGGACTGGCCATCGGGATAAGGTAGAGATGGGCATCTCGCATTAGACCCCTTAAACATAGGTACCATTAGTGTTGTTGTAAAACAGAACGTGAAAGTCGAGTCTAGATCTAACTTACTAACATGTGTTAGGTGTGCCGAAAACCATAGATGCCAAGAGAAAGAAAGAAACGTGTGGGGGGTGACAAAAGACTTGCGGACTCTACCTCAGCAGCTTGTGGCTACTCAACGAGCAGTATTAGGTGGTGGTGTTGAATTGCCCACAGCTGGTATTTGCGCCAGCTGTTTAATGATTACTTAGGTAGTTATAATAATAAAGCAAATTGGTACCTATTTGCCTTAAGTAGGTAGGATTGACTAGGCAATACCTATATAAATAATAGTACTCAGCTGCGTTGGATGATCTAGGTAGCGACCTACCTTATCTTTGGGTACCTCAAATACATATCTAGGTACCTAGTACACGGTACCACCAACGTTGGGGTCACCTTGGTAAGGTTTATAAATGCTACCTAGGTAGGTAGATAGGTAGAGGCAAGGTAGGTACTAGGTATGTCGTAGCCTGAACTACCGTAGTTGCTACCTACCTAGGTATCTTGATAGATGCTAAAATGAGTTAGTACGTACCTCTCGCTACTGAACAGGGGTAGGATATACCTACGGGGCAGGCGAGGTCGGTACTCTACATGGTAAGAGGTAGGTAGGTACCTAGATAGCAGTAGTAGTAGTATTATTAACGTCTAATCTAGGTGTAGGTACCTAGATAGACATGTATGCAGTTCCCATGAGGTAGCTACCTAATCGAGGGATTTGCAGTGCAAAAGGGTTCCAAGGTTCCTTATGTCTCCAACCCACCCTTCTATTGCCCCACCATCGTGTCCATCCATTATCAACCTAAGAGACCTACCGATCTGCCTTGCCTGGGGTAGTCATCCTACCAGCATCTCATCTTTGGCACTTCTGTCCTTACCTTCACACCTCCAGCCTGCACTTTAAACTCGACACCATCGTCGCTCTCCCGCCGATATCCTTCCTCTCGCTCGCAACGCTGCCTCTCCTGCCCCCTGTCGCGCTGCAACCCGACCCTGCACAGCGTCATCATCTCGGCCCCCCCCCTTACCTGCGTGACTAGGACGCCGTCTTAGCCGGGTGATCAGGCCCCAGCCGGATCTTCTCTTGCTCTGGTAGAGTTGATGGTGAGGCTGTAGACAGCGACATCCCGCAATCGCGAACACCCCGTCCCAGCAACGACTACGCCCAGTTATCCCGCCATGGCCGACTCCGCCGACGGCGCCTCTGCCGACTCCCGGATCACCTTCAAGGTGAAGACGTCGGGTGACAGGCAGCATACCATCACTATGGCCGAGGCTGCCACAGTCGCCGACCTCAAGACCAAGCTCGCCGGTGCCGACTTCGAGGATATCCCGCCCGAGCGCCAGCGCCTCATCTACTCGGGTCGCGTCATGAAGAACGAGGAGCCCCTGAGCACCTACAAGATCAAGCCCGGCAACACGGTCCACCTAGTGAAGAGCGCTGCCAGCAATCCTGCGCCTGCTCCCTCCTCTTCCTCCGCCTCGGTCCCGGCCGCGCCCCAGATCCCCACCAACATGGCCGCGGGAACCGCCAACAACCCCCTCGCAGGCCTGACCGGCGCGCGATACGCAGGCTTGGCGAACCTCCCCTCAGCCGACATGTTCGGTCCCGATGGCGGCGTAAGCACCTATCTGTAACTAACTCCGGCGCGCCACCCTCATCGCTAACTTGTTCGCTCGTTTTAGATGGTTGGGTCGATGATGGACGAGAATCAACTTGCCAGCCTGCTCGATAACCCAAACGTCGCTCAACAGATGAACGAAATGATGAACAACGACCAGTTTCTAGACATGATGATCCAGTCTAATCCTATGCTGCGGGACAATCCTAACGCCCGCGAGATGGTCCGGTCGCCGCTGTTCCGGCAGATGATGACGAACCCTGAGGCTTTACGAAGCGCCGCCCGACTGCAACGCATGATGAGAGGCAGCAGTAGCCAAGGCGCCTTCCCTATGCCAGGGGTAACAGACACCACCCCCGGCACCGGGAACAACAATTCAACAAACAACAGCGGTGCACAAGGCCAGCCGGGTGCCTTTGACACGGCGACATTGGCTAACCTACAGAGCCTGGCCGGCTTGGGTGGCCCGTCTGGTTCAGGCGGTAGCCTCTACAACCTCTTTGGTATGGTCCCTGCCAGTCCCCCACCGCCGGCGGCCGGTTCAACTCCTGGAGCCGCGAGCGCCCAGACGACCACCCGCACGAATGCCAATGACAGCACCCCCGCTGCCGCTGGCCAGGGTCAAGGTGGTAATGCACAAGATACGGCCAGCGCGCCTCCCAACCCTTTTGCCAACCTGTTCGGCGGTGGCCTCGGCGCGAATCCAAACGCGGCCAATAGTGCCAACCCCTTTGGAATGCCGGCGATGAGTCCCGAAGCCCTACAACAGATGATGCAGCTCCTAGGAATGGGTGGGTCGGCACAGCCTGCCGCGGCACCCGACAACCGGCCTCCAGAGGAGCGATACGCCGAACAACTCCGCCAACTCAATGACATGGGCTTCTACGACTTCGACAGGAACGTGGCAGCCCTGCGACGAAGCGGCGGGAGTGTACAAGGCGCCATCGAGCATTTGCTCGGTTCGTAAGACCTAGCTCTGTGTGCTAGCGATATACCTAGCGTCTGATCGTTGATGGGCTTCGATTTGTCGCATTCACACCATCATCCAAGGTGGATGGGTTTTTCTGAGAGCATACTAGGGGATTGTTTTCAGGGAAGGTCAGGACGGATGGGGGTTTGGGGGCGCCGCAAGAGCTTTCACCAAAGTACAGTATCATGAGGGCATGGTGCACGCTTCCAACTTGATTTTGACTGGTACCCACGCTTCTACGTAGCATATAGACACGAGGCGATGGGGTTGTTGGGCCGGGGGGGTGGGTGAATGGAAGTGGACGAAGAGTGGATGGCGGTAGAGAACGACCGCATCTTGCCGCCTGCATAGTTTGTCCAATCAGGGGTGGACTTGTCACTTGGCGAAGGAACGCCGGAGCTTCTTCAAGGACCCTATTCGCAGAAACGTTTGATTGTAATTGGGCTTAATGATAGCTACTCGAGCTTCATAGGACATAATACAGTAGCTGTACAGGAAATCTCAACTGACTAATGCTAAGGTTAGGTTGTCTGTGTGCCCTGAGTCATACATCATACGTTCTCGTTTTAGGCACGGGCTATTAGACACGGGCTGTCTGGTCAGACTACAACTCATGCATCTGCCTGATAGCATGCGATGATCCTCAGTGTCTCCATTAGCGCTCATATATTTTCCCTCGTAGCCTCACATGGGTTCCTCATGCCTGTTCACCAAGCAACACCCGCTTTCACCCTCACTCCAAAAATTCGCACTAGTCTGTACCAGCAATCAGACGGATCCTTCACTAACAGCACCTTGCTTTTACATTTGACCTGTATCGCTTACAAGATTGACGGGCAAGTTCTATGAAACTGTCGGGGAGTACGTATCCCATGTGCCTTCGGTATTAGGGGAGCCCCTTGGTTCCCTAGTACTAGCCAATTCCAAGAGTCAAGAGTGGGTGTCATCGTAAATTTGTTGGAGAGTATCGAGAGATTTGTTCTTTTTTCGGGAACCCGACTATGAAAAACAAACGCATAGCCTGGACAGAATACCGATACTGACACGGGCAGTGGCGTTGATATAAGAAAAAGTCCCAGCTTTCTGGTAGAGAGTGATAATTCCCCACTATAATAGAGAGTTAATGTATATCTATAGATAGGATAGCCCGGAACTGATCTGAGGAGCTTACCTAGTAAAACAGAACAAAGACACGAGAATAGCAAGCCGATTTCAAATGTGCGGAATGCGCTTATAAAAAGATATACTTGTAGTTTTATATGGTGAAGGCCGTAAGAGCTTTTGCTGTTTCAAGTGTTGACTAGAAGTGTATATATAGGCCCTGTGCTAGTTATGGTCTAGCTACTAGGTGCATAACTAACTAGGTACCTAGTTCTGTGTTATACTCACTAGACTTAATTCGGTTAGTCGCAAACTGCACATACACGTACAAGTTAGACCGTTTGATAGTACCTACATCAATCCAATCATGAATGATAACATTTAATCTACTCTTACCTACCTACTCTCTACTACAACTACTACAACTGCTACAACTACTACTATTGATGGGTACTACAACTCTCGATAGACTCCCCCATTCAACCCTTGGCAGGATACGTTCGATATGAATGGCAACATGGCAGATGCAGAGTCGATCTCGCTAGACGCAGGTTAGAGAGCAAGCTCCAGAGCCGACTGCTTTACCGAGTAGGCCCTCCTACCAGCACGAGAGAGAGAAGCTGACGATGGCCGCGCATGTCTATAAGCTACACAGCCGACTACGATCCCATCCAGCACCTCAACCTACTGTTCCCCCATCCCTCGACCGTCTCCTCCGTCCACCGCGTGTCGTTGACCCTGCGGTCCGAGCAGAATGCCCTCTCGGCTCAGATCGCCGCCCGCCAGACCGCCCAGGCGTACGGCCCCGACTCGTCGCTCGAGCGCATGCAGTCCGCCCAGGCCGAGCTCGGGGAGCTGTTCCGCAAGATCGAGACCGTCCGCGCGCGCGCCATCCAGACCGAGCAGAACATCACCTCCATGACCGCCGACATCAAGCGCCTCGACGGCACGAAGCGGAATCTCACGCTGTCCATGACCGCCCTCAAGCGCCTGCAGATGCTGACCACCGCCTACGAGCAGCTGCGCGGCCTGGCCAAGGCCCGCCAGTACCGTGAGTGTGCCTCGCTGCTGCAGGCCGTGCTGCAGCTCATGCGCCACTTCAACAGCTACCGCAGCATCGACCAGATCGCCACCCTCAGCCGCGGCGTCGGCGAGATCCAGCGCGAGCTGCTGGAGCAGGTCTGTGAGGATTTCGAGATCGCCTTCGCCAAGGGCGAGGTCGGCGGCAGGCGGGCCACGCTGGTCGAGGCCTGCGGCGTCATGGATGCCCTGGGCGACACGGCCCGCGCCCGGCTTGTCGCCTGGTACGTGAACACGGAACTGCGCGAGTACCGCCAAGTGTTCAGGGGCAACGACGAGGCCGGCAGCCTGGACAACATCGGGCGGCGGTATGCCTGGTTCAAGCGGATGATGAAGGGATACGAAGAAGAGCACGCCTCCATATTCCCCCCCCACTGGCGGGTCGGAGAAACTCTCGCGATGGCGTTCTGCGACGGTACGAAGGACGACTACAGGGGCATACTCGAGAAGAGCATGCGGAGGGTCGACGGTGCCAAGATTGATGTGAATCTCCTCCTCAGTTGCCTGCAGGAGACGATGGACTTCGAACAGAGCATAGAGAGGAGGTTTTCGACCGAGCCGAGGGCCAGTATAGATACACTCAGCTCCGCGGACGAGAGGACTCATACCTTCAACGGATCCATTTCTGTCGCCTTTGAACCGTACCTGAGCCTGTGGGTAGAATCCCAGGACAAAACTCTGGCGGCCATGATCCCGAGGTATAAAGCGCAGCCGTTGCTACCCGCCGACGAAGAATTCTCGCCGCAAGCCGTCATCAGCTCTGCCATTGAGCTATTTCACTTCTACAAGCTCACGCTATCACAATGCGCAAAGTTGTCTACGAGTGACCGACTACTAGACCTCGCGAAAACCCTGGCTAAGTACTTGGACGAGTACGCGCAACAGGTGCTACTCGCTATTCTACAAAGGCCGGCACAGACGGCAGCATCTATACAGGACATCGTTCTTGTGTTGAACACGGCGGATTTTTGGCATACCAACACGAGTCAATTGGAGGAAAACATAAAAAAACGGATCGACAGCGAACTTGTGTCCAAGGTCGATCTCACCTCTCAGGCCGATGCCTTCCTTGGCGTTGCTAGCACGGCCGTGCTAGCGCTCGTCAACAAGGTAGAGGCGGATTGTGACGGCGCGTGGCGCGAGATGAAGAATACGAATTGGAGCAAGATGGAAAGTGTAGGCGATCAAAGTTCGTACGTGGGCGAATTAGTCACACACGTCAATGCTAGAGCGGAAGAGATACTGGCGATTGTCGTCAAGCCACAGTACGCGCGGGCTTTCGTCGACAATCTGGTCGAACATATCGCTAATACGTATATTGCCAACATCGTACAGTGTCGGCCTGTATCCGAGGTCGGTGCAGAGCAGGTAAATTGAACCCTTGCGGCCCCCTCTTCCCTTCACGCAGAGCATGCTCAAATCGACGATTTGGTAGCTAACACAGACATGATTCAGATGTTGCTGGACAAATACGTCCTAACTAAAGCCTTCGAAAACCTACTCTCCTACCACAACCCCTCGGCGTCTGGCGCGTCCCAGAACCCGCCAGCCAGTTTCGTCAAGCGCGTGAACAACACGATGACGCGCATCGACCCGCTCCTCAAGACGCTCCAGGTCCGCCCCTCGCCCCCCGAGGGCCTCGTGCAGGCCTACCTCATCCACATCGGCGACCGCTCCGACACCAACTTCCGCAAGATCCTCGAGCTCAAGGGCGTACGCAAGACGGACCAGCCGCACCTCGCCGAGCTCTTCGCCATCCACCGCGACGCCGCGCCCTCATCGGGCGGCAACAAGCTGGTCGCCCAGAGCCCGCTGCTCACTCCGCTGCTGACCACCTCTGGGCTCGGCAGCTCGGGCCTCGTCGGCCAGGCCGCCTCTGCCGCCGCCGCCGCCGCTTCGTCCTCCTCGGCATCGGCGCGCTTCGACCCCACCAGCCTCGGCGAGAAGCTCCTCTCGGCGGCGCGCGACGGCGTCGAGAGGATGGGGACCGCGCAGTCCGCGGGCGGACCGGCGCCGGGGGCCGCGGGGGGTGCCGGTGGCGGAAGCCTGATGGTGCCGGGGGTCGCCGTCGCGGGCCAGAATGCGGCGAGCATCAACGAGAACCTCAGGAACTTCGGCAAATTCTTCCGGCGGGACATCGCCATCAGCGGGCTCGGGGCCAGGTTTGGGAAACGGGATGTCAGTGGGAGTGGTGCCAGCGGTGCCGAATAGGTAGCATAGCTACGGAGCCGACGTCGAGTTAGCTCAAAGGTTTTTACGCCTTCGAGGGGGGGGGGGAAGGGGGGTTAAAATGGATTGGATGAATGAATGAATAGATGGGCAGATGGATGAATGGAACTCAGCCCGCCACCAACCTACCCAACCTCCTCTATCCAAATATGACCTCACATCAACCCGCCCCCAGACAATGGCGTAGCTTGTACGTATACCATATATATGGAAGAAAACGTTGTATTTATATACGGGTTGTATTGGATACACGGCTTCGCCGGAACGCATGGTCCTCAGCAAGTCCCTTCCCCCCCTTCCCCACCCTTTCGCAATCCGAACCTTCCAATCTTGACACATAGGGGGTGGTATCCCCTCTTTACAAAAGGAATTCATTTGTGTTTTTCCCCAATTCATCCAGCCCCACCAGCCATAGCCATCCTGCCATCATCGCCGTTTTTTCCCAGCGGGTTCGCGGCTTACACTTCCCGACCCCTAACAGAACGCTTTGTGACCCTTTTTTTCATCTTCGAAAGGGATCTGCGACCTGGTGGTGGTGAGAGTGAGGCCTGCGGGGATCCGATAGAATCAGTCTGTCCATCCTTGGAAGCAAAGGCGAAATTGATCTAGGCCTTCCAGACACGCTTCACGGCCTCGGTTACGCCGACGTCGTTAGTCTCGAACTCATAGAGGCCGATGCCGGCGAGTATGGTGGCGATGTTGAGCAGCCACATGGCAGCCTTGTGGGCGCCGGCGTAGCTGCGACTGGGGATGTAGTCAATGATGATGGACTGGAAGCCGGTGTGGCTGTGGACGAGCAGCAGGGCGCACAGGACGGCGTCCGTAGCCGGGTTAAGGGAGCCCGAGGCGAAGGGGGCGACCGTCAAGGGCACCAGGCCGGCAGCGATCAGACGCTCAAAGGTCCAGTGGTAGGAGCCGTGCGTGGGCCTGGGGTCGGGGACGGGAACGGCGTCGTTGACTATATCAACCGTAATTAGTATATGTATACGGGGTCAAGGGAGAGACCATGGTGATATGAGGTAGGGTAGAAATCGCAGGTCGTTAATTTAATCGAGGTGACGCTGAATGAGTAAAGATGGATATGCTGAAGTCGGACTACGCCGAGGGGAAACACAGACAAAACTGCTGATGAGCACACGTACCGGTTCCCTTGATAACCTCTGTCATAGTGTACTGTTAGCGAGCAAAACACCATGGCGGCAGCAGCAGAGCACATCCGCGCGCGGCATGCTTGTGCGGCAGGCAGGGTCCAAGATCACGTACGAGGGCCCGGGGGGAGCAGGCTTCTCCGGCCGGAGGCGTGGAAGGCGGCCACGCGGGCGGCATTTTTGGCGGTGGCGGACCGGAACGCCGTCCCCGCGAGCAAGGCGGACGCGGGGCTGGCAGAGGCGACGGTCCGTCGTGCGGCGGCGGCAGAGAGGCCGGCCTGCCTCAACAACATCGGGCGAATCGCGGCGGCCATTGCGGCTATCTGGAGCAGACGAAAAGCCTTGACGAGAATCAATCCAACGACCCGGGGGCGAAGAGAGGTGCTTCTGCGATAATGCCCGAGTTAGCCGACGGCGCGGTGGGTGGGGGTGTCGTCGGCGCCTGCGTTCGAAGAGGATTCGATTGGCCGGGACAGTAGTAGAGGCAGAGGTAGAGGCGAGATTGCCGAAGTTCTGGTGAAGGGTCGGTTGGTGATTCGGGTTAGTTTGGGTAGGCGAGTGGGAGGTTGTCTGCCGATGATGTAGTGGAGAGCGTAGTGTAGGTTCGCTAGGCTAGGTGAAGTCCCAAGGGATAAGGGATTCTAGATTGCCGAGGACAATTAGAAGCTCTTTGATTGGCCGCTTGGCCCGACTGCGCGAGCATGCACTGTCTGCGGTAAAAATGCTTTACACTAGAAATCCGACCTTAGTGGGATGTCGTTCAAGCTACCTATGTACCGTACAGTGCCGTTCCTCATACTGTACATACCTGACCTGCGTTGGTAGTATACAAAGTAGTATGTACCTAACGGCACTTAGCGGGCCCACTTTGTTGCCCCATAGTGCCTGCCTGCTACCAGGAGCCTTTGAGAATGGACAGCACAGCACGCATGTAAGACGCATCTCGGAGGCGACATACCTTCCCTCAGTATCCCCCAAACCCCCCCCCTCTCCCCTCCTAATTCTTCTGCCGTCAGCCCCTAAAATGCTTCTTTTCGCTGCGGCATATTCCACCGTGAATAGACCTATGCGGCCTAGATTAAAATGGACGGATTACCAGACTTGATCATCGATGGCATCGTCTCCTTTTTGCCCGATCAACGATTGTCGCAGTTTGCTGCGCTCTCCTCGGCATGGCAGCGGGCAATCGAGTGCCGCACCTTTTCGCGCCTCAGAATCAACAGCAGCGACGAGGACATGGACCGTTTAGCCCGGGTCGTGCTCGCAAAGCGCCGTGCCCATCTACGCCATCTCTCCTTCACCGTGGTGGTGCCCTTCAACGAGGGCAGCATCAAGCCCCGTAGCCAGCAGCAAGCCAGGTTCAGCGATGCTTTCACCACCAGCGTTCAGCGGCTCTTCCAGGCTCTGGCAGATGGTATCCCGGACGGTAGCCGGCGACTGACCCTGGAATTAGGCTGGGTCACGTCCCAGCTGGATTGGCGGGATGGCAAAGAACCCCGTTATCTGCGTCCGCGAATCGGCCTCGTTGGCCATGGCCAACAACTCCCCTTGGTCCCGTGCGTCTCGCATCTTACTCTTGTCTCGGATGCTTCTGGGCGACGCGTTGCCCTCCGCACAATAGTAGACTTGGCAAAGCGACTCCCAAGCCTCGAGCATGCTACGCTTGCTGCCGCTGATGCCGAGGTCATCCATTGGAGTGGCGACGGTGCTGCGCTGCATCGAGATGATCGTGGAGGTCTGGCCGCTGCTCTAGATGATAGTGAATATGTGACCCGGGGAGGTCCTGCGCATGTTTCCCTTTCCATGGAATGCCAGGACCCATTTGTGTTGGCCATGAACCCTCGATTCGTGTTCCCCAACTGCACAAATGCACTCACGTACGACCCTTTGAGTGCTTCTATACGGACTTGGTCGTACGGCCTCATCTCACTTGATGTTCGTGGTGTATTAGATCGTTCGTTATTCTGGCCCATTGAAAAGGAGCCTCTGGAGATGCCCTCATCCCCGTGGCCTCGCTTGAGGAGTTTTTATGTTCAGCTAGGCTTAACTACGCCAATGGGAGGATGGTATTTCAATATGAGGCCTGGAACTGTGCGGCGCGATGTGCCCTGCGAAGACACCGTGCAGCCACTCATTGAGTCTTGGGCTATGGCACTCAAGTCTATGCCCGTCCTTGAGCAGGCAACGCTCGTGTTTCGGGCTGAAATCGGGATCACCGAGCCGGGTTTTGCTTCATCTACTAGCGTCGAGGATTGGGCAATCGGATTCCAGGCCCCTCACATTGCTCTTGACTTGATGAACCGACCCTGGGAAAGGGATCTGGTCACCAACGATCTCCGTAGCCCGAGGCTCTTCTTTCAGAATCTTGATGGCTGGCGACCTTGGGGTTCGACCATGGGGGAAATATACACAATGACGAAAGACAAGTTTGTGGATAAATGTCTAGTCGAATACGAGGTAGACCCATTCAATAATGTGAAGAAGCTATGTTGTAGCTAGGCTATACGATCTTTCGCGAACCGGAGAGTTCATCGGACACAGGCTATTGGACTGAGACACCAACGCAGTACCAATAATCAGGCCAGATCATTGTACCGCAATCACTGCCATCCTTCCCAAGCGCACCATTCCAGGCATACAGGTCTTCCAAGGCGATGCCTGTGCGGTCCGCTATCGCCCAGCAACTGTCGCCCGCCTGAGCTTGGACCCATGTGTCGCAATTGCTCGCCTGTCCGCTCTGCACTTGCCCGGGTGCAGTCGCCGTCGGTGTCGGGGCAGACGTCGTGCTCGTCGGTGGCAACGTGGCAGAACTGCTACTTTCGTCAGGCGGGTCGTCCGGATTCGGGTCTGTGGAGGTGCAGTATGCGTAATCTACAAGGTCAGTGTCTCCAAAGACTACTCAGATTTCGTGCCGGAACCTACTAGTCCACAGATTCCTGCAATCTTCACCAATCCCAGGATTGTACTTGTAGAATTCCGCGAGGGTGATGTCGTAGTAGTCGAACACGTCGTCGCAGCCCCATCCTAAAGGAACATCGCTAAACTCGGTACACCCTTCAATATACCCTTGCTGCGCTATGGTGAGCATCTAGTCGTGTGTGGCCCCTCCTACCAGGGGAATCTGCGGTTCTTCGGTTGAGGCGGGGCTACTTACCCGAATCTCGAGCTCATACAGCGGACCTGAGGGCATTTCCTCAACGCCATTGGCATCCCAATACAGCTGCCCACAATACCTTTTGGTAGGGTCGAAATTACAAGTAGAATCCGTTGTGTTACCTAGACTAGGATTCCACAAGCCCAGGTTTTCGACGTTGGCATAAAAGATGTCGGCGGCGAGAGCGCACACACTTGAAAGCGATCCGCCAGCCGGCAACGATACATTCACGAACCATACACCCTCAAAATAAGTGGCACAGTCATCTCGCGTCCGCTCTGCTAACGGCGAAGAAGTGTCATTCCTCTCATACGGCGTCATCGTAGAGTCAGGAAGAAGAGTGAAGGCTGTGCTGGGCCCCGCTGGGGTAGTGGTTGTCGGTGTGCTTGATGTGTAGCCAGGTCGACCGGGATATGTGTTAATATCCCCCACGGCCTGCACACAGTAACTCTCCTCGGCTAGAAGGTTAGTGCAATTCTCGTTGATACTCGGGTTCAGAGTGATGAAATCTTCGATCGAGATGCCGTATTTAAGAGACAGCAAGTTGCAGTATTCCCCCTCCACGACATCGTGGTATTTGGCACACCTGGTCGTAGTGCCATTGGCGATATCATCAGGGACTGGAACCGCTGTACCTGTTCCTGGTGAGCCGGTGATAGTTACGCTGACAGGAGGAACGTAAGGTCGACCTGGGGCGGAGATGCAGACCGCCGTGCCGTTCATCTTTTCGAGATTATAACAACCGAGATTTATGATTGGGTTCCATGATTTCAGTTGCGTCTCTGTAATGTTGGCGCCTCGTGCTATACCCCGACAAGTGTCGTTTGCTTGAACGGTATGCACAGTACAGGGGTTATTAATACAGAGATTCCCGGTCGATGGGAAGTCATAGCACCAGGCGCCCAGGTTGTTATCATCCAGAAGCCAGCCGGTTCCAACTCCCTGAGACGTAGAAATCGAGAAGCAAGTGTCTCCTGGTTGGATTGAATAGGTTTTACCTGTGCAAGTGGGAGTAGGACCTGGCGTTGGACTGGTTAACGTGGGGATGTCAAGCGTGGAGGTGCTCAGTGGCATGTTGGACACGCTGCAGCTCGATGTCAGAGACTGATATAGTCCTATAGATGAAAGCCGGGGCCCGTCAAAGTACGGGGAACCCGCTTCCAGACCTAATCTCTTGACAAAGCATAGGTCACAATCTGCTGGTGTATCTGCCGCTGTCTCGTTCGACTCCGCAGGTCGCCAGCCAAACATGGTATTTCCGGGGTCTGCAAGCATTGCCGCCGTGCCGATCACAACATTGCAGAAACGCCCTGCATCCTTGAGACAGGTTAACGAGAACAGATGGCGAAGTAGATTAGGGATCACCCGGACGGGCACCGGCCGCGGATCCGAGTCTGTCTCGTCGGCGTTGAAGTAATTCTCCCACGCCTCGTCGCCGCAGCTGTTTGCAACGGATGTCTCATATTCGCTCAGGAAAATTGCGCAGCTATCTGTGCAGGTCCGATTAAGCGTAACTTCAGCATAGAAGTGTCCCTTAATGAGCCTGTTGGCCTGTGTGAAATCAGAAGTTAGAAATGAATATTGACGGATGATTTCAAACTCGTTTTGCTAGGGTGTTGGACATTGGCAAGAGCGCATTATACCAGAGCATAGTTTCTTCTTCCCTTTTAAAACATCGAAAGGTAAATAACTTCGGGATCCTTACCATGGGATTGCACACACTCAGGGACACTTCTTGTGTCAGGGCATTCGTGCACCCCGGAGAGATGTAAGAAGGCACTGAGTTGTTCGACACAATCTGCCAACCTAGCGAACACCGCAATAAATGTGCGAAGACTGTTTGAAAGGCAATGTATGTCCGTGCTCTCAACTCCATTTTGGTTTTGCCAGAATTCAAGGTAGGACTTGGAAGCTGGAGAGATGGTCATCGACTTTATTGAACACTCGTTATTTGCGAAGAATCGATAGCCTGTCTAACCGGACAGGAGAGGGCATACATCGAACGGAATGGAACACCAGGTTATTGCTCACCGTGTAGGTGCCGCGGCGTGTTTTCGTCACACTGATAGCCGATCCATTTTACCCCTCATCGTGGGCATTAAAAGCCATCACACATCAATAAGGCCAGTCGCAGCGTTGCCAAGAGGCTCTGGGTTCAAGAATAAGGCCGAGCATAAACCTCTAAAAATTTATACGCCGTGTTTTGCGAAGGCTGGAACGCTCGCCGTTACTGGATGAGCGAATCGCATCCGTCTTACCTTCCGGCATCCCACTTCTATGGCTACATTAGCTGCGGTCAGCTTACTAGATTCATTTAGAAGTATTATTTTTCTGCAGCCTTCCGGGTTCATTCTTAGTCAGAGCCCTCTAGGGACTTCGCAAACTAAGCTATGCAAGTGATAGTCACATACACTCATGATATCCTCATGCTGTGAGACGGTGGTGATATCTAGGGGGAAGGAGGATACCAGAGCCATGGCATCGGCTCTCGCCTCATGGTATGTCCATCATGCTAGCACATATGGTTCCCTTACTTCCGCCCCTTCGTTATTCATTCTGCCATCTCGTCACATCAGTGTTGGCTAGGTTGCTTACGGCGCCAGCATCATCTAGTCGCCATCAATATGTTACTGTCACTTCATAGAGGGGATTTACTAAGGCTTCTTGTCGTCTATCATGGAGTTCACGCCATTCCCTACGTCCAGGGAGACCGCCATGTTCAAGAAAGGACTTGTCGTCTAGAAACGTCGTGAGTATCCTGGTTATGTATTACCATATAACCACCATCTCACTAACACGGCAGCTAGTGCATTCGATTACAGCGCCAAAACGCGATCTGAGGAAGAGCTTGAAATCTGCCATCAGGACTATCATTCTTCAACGGCAATTACAGGATTATCTACGCTCTTTGGCAGACAAATGGTCAATGACGAAGATTACTCTTGTGGGCCGGATAAACCATGTCGAAATGGTGGGTTAAGCCAAAAGAATCGTCTCAGCCAAGAGGGTTCTTTTTTTTCCCCTTTCGCGTGTAAACATGTTACCGATATTCACGCTGTCGCATTGCAGGAGCCTGCTGCCCAAAAGCTACACTATACTGCAACTACGGAGAAGAGTATTGCGGTACGAATGGACAGAGCCCTAACGATGTTTGCTGGTCCAACTGTGATGCTAAAGCCGAGTGCGGCAAAAATGCCGACCCCCCTGGCAAGAAATGTCCGCTTAATGTCTGCTGTTCAGAGTACGTCCATTACATTGGCTATTTATCCAGGGCCCCGTCTCTAATAATTGATACAGGGTATTCATAAGCTATACACCGTCATTGCAGGCTATGGCTTCGGGCTGACGGCAATTCTAGTATGGCTTTTGCGGCACTACAGAGCTGTTTTGTGGCGATGGCTGTCAAAGCAACTGTGACCAACCCCACGCGGGTGGTTCAGAAAGCGACATCCAGAAAAAGGTCATCGGGTACTACGAGGCCTGGGCTCACGATAGGAAATGTCAAGACATGGTAAGATAGGATGTCTGAAGCCTTATGATACTGTGACATACGGGAATTGCAATGTTTGGATGACAGACACTAACATCCCACAGGACTTCAACAAGATTCCTGTTGGGGCTCTCACACATCTGTACTTCTCCTTTGCTTATATCACACCAGGCGAGTTCAATATTGCGCCTATGGACGACCTGGATCCGGAACTTTTTACTCGGTTTACAGACGTGAAAAAACGAAATTCGGGTCTAAAAACTATTGTCGCTCTTGGTGGCTGGACCTTCAACGACCCTGGACCGTTCCAGACAGTTTTTAGCGATCTTGTCAGCAACAAGGAAAATCGCGGCAAATTCATTGCAAATTTATTTTCCTTCATGCGCGAGTTTGGGTTTGATGGTGTCGACTTCGACTGGGTACGTCTCCAGTCCCCTTTTCATGGCTTTCGATTCTCGACGCTGCTTATTATTCGCCAACTCCATCTGCGCAGACGTATCTCTATGTCTAATTTGCTAACTCTCCCCTGTCTACCCTTATAGGAATATCCAGGCGCTGAGGACCGTGGAGGGAAGGCAACCGATGGCGCGAACTTTGTTACCTTTCTCAAAGAGCTAAATGACTACAACAAGAAGCAACCCTCTCACTATATTGTGTCATTCACTGCACCAACAAGCTACTGGTATCTTAAGCATTTCGACCTTAAAGCAGCTGACTATGTTGATTTTATCAATGTAATGAGTAAGTTTGGTATCATGCCTTGGTCTAGCCCCTGTTCTTTTGTCACGGCGTTGTTGTTTTCAATGACGGTTGAATGTTGCAGAGGCCATCGGCGACTAATTTCGATTCATAGGCTACGAGTATGTCCTCCGTTTTCATCGTATCATCAGGCGTATTATGACGTTATCCTGTCTCTAACTGACACTTGCGTGCAGTCTTCATGGTGTTTGGGATAGAGACAACCCAATTGGCAATAATGTCTTGGCTCACACCAACCTCACCGAGATTAAGTTGGCCTTCGATCTTTTTTGGCGTAATGATGTGCCGCCTCATAAACTCAACCTCGGGTTCGGCTTCTATGGTCGGAGCTTCCAGCTATCTGACCCTTCTTGCTACAAGCCTGGATGTAAATTCAAGGGCGGAGCGTCGCCTGGCCCGTGCAGCAAGAACTCCGGGACACTAACGTACCGAGAGATCCAACAAGTGATTAAAGACAACGACTTGGAGCCATATCATCTCAAGGAAGAGGCTGTAAAATACATCACATGGAACGGCGACCAATGGGTCTCGTACGATGACGAAGAGACCTTTCAGTCAAAGGTGGAATGGGCCAACGAGATTGGTATAGGCGGCATGCTTATTTGGGCAGTGAGTATCCCATCCATTGCAGAGAATCGGTGCGAAATATTGCTAGAATCACGAAGCTAATTATGCATCCGTTGAAAGATCGACCAAGACACGGATGACCTTCAGGCATTGTCAGGATTACTGAAGCCGAAGTCGCTCAAAGAGTTTCAGAAACAGGGTGACAATGCGGCGTATTGGGGGGACGCGACCGTCCCAAGCTGCTATGTCACCGACTGCGGCGGCAGATGCAAAGCTGGGTTTCTAAACATTACTACGCAGCCATGTGGTGATCGTGATTTGCTATATCACTCGACAGAAGAGGACAGCAGGCTCTGCTGCCCAATCCAAGGTGCCCCGAACCCGGACGACTGCACTTGGCGCGGAGGGTCTGATAAAGTAGCCACCTCTTGCAATGGTCATTGCCATGACGATGAGGTGACCTTGCAGCTGAACAAATGGGGTGACCACAGCCAGTACTGTTTCGATGGGAACAAGGCTTACTGTTGCAAGAGCCCCTTGGCCCAAGAAAATAAGGTAACTACACTTACATCTTCAATATTAGTGGCTCAAGCCTCTGTCTCTATACGACTTCTGGGATAACTAACAGCAGCGGTTGGGTATACAGCACAGTTTATCTTCGCTTATTTATACTTTGAAGGAGGAAATGGCTAACTAAATGACTTTCTGCAGTGCTACTGGGCGGGCGTCGGCCAGAAGTGCAACGGGGATGATGTTGCAATGACATTCTCTGGTACTTTCTTGTCGACACTGGCAGACATTGTTGGTGTTATCGTAAAGATCATTGGTCGTAGGGTCCCCCTGGTCGGCATTGTCGGGACAGTGTTGTACGAGGTGCTAGATGAGCTCGATATGGAACTGAACAAATATTATTGCTGTCCCAAGGACGACGCCGAGAACTGGCAAGACTGCGACTGGTATGGCGACGTCGACTCTTCCGATACTTGCTTCGACAACCATTGTCCCGTGGACGGGCGCTCCGTACAACTTACGGACAGCCCGTACGGACTCGGGGAGAGCTGCGCTCCGCGTCTCGAGAGAACCCGTGTTTTCTGTTGTACGCCCAAGAACGGGAAATCACCCTTCTTGCCGGTTCCGTTGGAGAATTTATTTGCAAATCCTCCCACCGGCGACCATGTCGATACAGAATTTGACCTGGAAATTGACGATACCTGGGGAACCGGAATATCGAAGACCAACGACGATGGTGACGACCCTGGGGATGCCGCGTTTAACTTCTACGTCATGGCGTCTCCCGAAGAGATACAGATATCCCTAGACAAGCGAGACGGAAGTCATTGGGATGTCATGAACTGTCATGAGGTTGACCAGATGAGTGAGGAGCCACAGACGGTGCAGATGATCTGTGCAGATGTCTCGGACAACAGCAATTGCCATAGGATTGGACTTGGGCACGGTGTTCCGGGTACTATACTCCAAATGCCTCCAAACTGTGGCCCTGGAAAATATGCCGTGGCCGTTGAGATGGCCGTGGCCACGAATCAAATCATCCCAAGAGAGCTCAGTGCGAGACTCTCACATACTCCGGTCGTCTACAATCTAACGTTTGATTACGACTTCTCACGAGTGCCACGGGACCTTGGTGATACACAATTGCGCATCGACTTTAGTAATCAGGAGAGCTACTGGGACGAAGTAGTTGCCGCCGCCGCTTCCAAGAGGAAGCTTAAACGTCAATTGACTGACAGGGAATATCGAGGTAACCACCGGCGCTGGCTTGACGACGAGTTTCGCGACGACTACCACAGTGGACTGTTGACCCGAGAACAATTACACAAGCGTTGGTTCGGACAGGACATTCTTGCGTGGCTATCACGAATGTTGAAGCCAAGCATCAGTCGAGAATTCCGCCACGAGATCAACGAGGATTACGTTATCAAGATCCTGGACGACGAGGTGCATTGTGGGGAAGGCAACGCGCAATTCGATGCTTATATCAGAGCCACAGCAACTACTTCGGTGGAAGTATCTACAAGCTTTGGCATGACCTTGACCGCCGTCTTCACTACTGATCCCAACAAGCCTATCGACATCACCGGATCGTATGTGACGTTCTTCAACGAGGGTCATATTTCTGCCATTTTACGGCTAGAAGCGCTTGCTTCAGTGCACTATAGCAAAAAGCAGCGGATCGCCAATATCCCCTTCCCAGGCGCCTCCTTCAGTATTCCTGGGATTGCCACCATCGGGCCACAATTAAACATATATGGGGAAGTTGACGTCGGCCTCACTGCTTCGGCAGAATTTGAGACTACCGTAGACATCGCGTCGTGGGAAATACGACAAACTCTTCCGGATACCAACTCGGATAGTGACCCCAAGGAACTCGACAAGGCCGACTACGACGACACAGGTTCGTGGGATGGCATTCAGAAACCGAAAGTATACGCCGGGATATTAGCCACAGGCGACGCCTCTGCTCATCTGATCGCGTCGGTGGACTTCGGCATTACGTTTGTCCCGAAATGGAAAATCGACGATGCCCGCGCTTCGGTGGTGGCGGACGGCTGGATCATGGTGAAGATGGCCGCTGGCAAGAGCACTGTGACCAACTGTCCCTTCACCTATGGCGTCGAGGTTGGTGCTGATATGTATGCCGAGATCAAAGCCCCCAGCATTTTCGGCTGGACAGGCACCATGTTTGATCTGCCCGGTCCTGGGAAGAAGACGCTGATCGATGGCGGTACCTGCCCGGATTTAAGACCTGGTGATCCGTTTAGGAGAAGGGACAGACTTCCAGATATATTGGATTGGACAAACGTCACAGCTAGAAATCATAACCCGGGCCGTGCGCACTCGATCTCGCCCACGCGTCAACTTTCGAAGCGTGCCGAGCCCTGGGGCCCGGCCTTCCACATTCCCCTGCAGGATATTATCTGTCCCCTAGACGACGATGAGCTCGACGACGATCCTAAGGAATGCGAGGTGGCCGGGTGGGACGATGACGAAATGGCCTCGGACAGTCTACTTGAAAAGCGAGACCGCAAGACCCCGAAGCGCAAGGATTTTTGTAAAGGCAGCGGTGTGATCACGTACCAGGCGCCGGCTTATCACACCTCGTCTACTCTGCAGACCAATTGCCCAACGTGCGTCAAGTATGGCTACACCAAGCCTGGCGACTGTCTAGACTTTGGGTTCTCCACCATCACCACGGTCATCCAGGACACGAAGAAGTACCAGACCGAGCACGTACTCGAGATGCAATTGTTGAGTGGCTTCTTCGACTGGGTACGCAATACGCAACGAGTGGGCAATAATTTCCCAAACCCCCAGACAGCCGGAAGCCCATCGCAAGTGGGCTTCTGCAACTACCTGAAGGGCTTCTGGTACCAGGTCGGCACGGCCTACAAGGTCTCGGTAGGCGGGAGCGCGCGTGACGACCCCATCGAGCTCGTAGCCCAGGTATGGCCGGGGACGGACAACCAGTGGAACGACGAGTTCATGCTGCTGGACAAGGGCGTCAACAACTGCAAGGGGGCAATGTGGGGGACAGGGGCGATCCGGCGAGACAAGACGATGCGAGGGTACATCAGCAACGTCAACAAGCGGCAGAAGGCGTTCCAGAACCTCAAGGACTGCATGATGGCGCTGGCGTACATGCGAGACCCGGTGGTCAGCAACACGCTGTTGCTGGAGAAGAACCGGGTCAGAGACCGTCTCGCGGAGCTGGACAACAACGTCGTGCGGACCATCTCCCGGCCCGGCTACCGCACGTGGACGTCGCAGGGCCTCGCGGGGCTGTGGGACAAGTTCATGTCGCAGAGGGCCATCGAGGCGCGGACCAAGGTCGAGACACACATCAACAAGTGGCTGGAGGTGCTCCAGGACACGTACGCCACGCCGGCACAGCGCCAGGCGGCCCAGGGCACCTCGGCCGTGGCCCAGGCGAATCAGAGATTCATTGCCAAGATCGATGCCTTGGCTCAGGCGTGGGGTGCTTTTGGGCGATGGGTCCCTCCCTTTTAGGGGAATTTTTGGGTACGAGAGAATGAAAGGCGATGTTGTCGAAATGATGTTGTAAAAGGGATGGATCCATCCATACCTAGGGTAGAGTACTTGGGTAGTTAGTGGGTAACCCCAATTGATATATGATGTCATATAGTTAGCACTCTGGGCTGTGAAACAGCAAACCCGTTTTATACATGACGACAAATGCACAAATGCATGCATACAAATGCATATAGTTAAATGCAGAGGTTCAATGCAAAACGTGGGGTAATGTTCGTAAAACCTAGGTAGCCCCCACAGTAGTTACTTACTATCAGGTACCTTCAAGGTTGTAAATTGGACCCAGAAAAAAAAGAATAAGGGTCGATCAATCGAACTTGTGTCGAGATAGCGATAACTATAACACTATTTCGAGCCATCACCCTTACATGAACAGCATTTTCCGTGAACCTCGTCGGCCACTTTAATCGCAGCAGCTGGGGCCTTTATTTACACTCAATGTTCTGAAACCCCATAGTAGAGAGCTCCGAGGCTCTTCCCCGTCTCTCCCTTCCTCTTACTATCCTTAGCATGACGGCCCTCTTTTCACATTCTTCTTGACCTCTCCCATAGACCTCTCCCTGGACCTCTTCCTGGACCTCTCTCTAGCCAACAACCTCCTCGATCGTCATGCTGACACGAGCGCCCCGTTCGGCCCAGGACGCGGCCCGGACAATGCTCTGCCGAACCCTCTGCCGAACATGTCTCCCCCGGTCCATCGTCGCAAACCGCCCACACCACCGCCCTTTACATCTTAGCACCTTACAGAAGCGAAAGGCGGCCATGGAGGCCTGGGCCGAGAAGGCCGAGAGGATCCGGAAGGGAGAGGAGGAGAACCTCTGGGATACCTTCAGGGCACGTGGATACGTCAAGGACATTGCCGGGTATGCATGCCGATGATGGATGATGATGATGATGATGACGATGATGATGATAATGACGATGGATGATGGTGATGTTGCGCCCGATCGAGGAGCGAGTTACTAACGGACGTTGCAAATCCACAGCACCGACGACCAGATCCGCGAGCTCATGCGGCGCAAGAGGATAGGCGCCTACGTCGGCGTCGACCCCACCGCCGCCTCGCTCCACCTCGGCCACCTGCTCCCCCTGATGCCTCTGTTCTGGATGTACATCAACGGATTCAAGGCCGTCAGCGTCGTCGGAGGCGCCACCGCCAAGGTCGGCGATCCCACCGGCCGCCTGCAGACCAGAGACGAGGTGTCCAGGGCCGACCGGTCCATGTACGTCACCAAGATCCACTACCAGCTGAAGCGCATATGGCAGAACCTCGATCGCCAGGCCGCCCGGCTCGGCTACGAGAAGGACTGGGCCTGGAGCCGTGAGCTGGTGAACAACAGCAGCTGGTACAACACGACGCCCTTTTTCGAAGTCACCAACCGCCTGTTCAAGAGGATGCGCCTCGGCCCCATGCTGTCACGCGAGACCGTGAAGAGGAAGATGGCCGAGGGCGACGGCATGTCCCTCGCCGAATTCGTCTACCCGCTGATGCAGGCTTGGGACTGGTGGGAGATGTTCTCCGGTCCGAGAGGCGTGTGCATGCAGATAGGGGGCTCCGACCAGTACGGCAATATCGTCGCCGGCATCGACGCCGTCAAGCTCCTCCGCGACTCCGAGGCGGATCCCAACAAGAAGCTGCCCGCCGACCTTCTCCACACCCCCGTGGGTTTCACCGTACCCCTATTGACCGACTCGGCCGGTAACAAGATCGGCAAGAGCGCCGGCAACGCTATGTGGCTCGACCCTTACATGACCAGTTCCTTCGACCTCTACGGATACTTCATGCGTCGGCCGGATGACGAGATGGAGAGGTTGCTCAAGCTTTTCACTTTCCTGCCTCTTGACAAGATCAACAAGATTCTGGAGGAGCACAACCTTGACCCCCCCAAGCGCCATGCCCATCATGCCCTCGCGTTCGAAATCATCGCCCTAGTTCATGGGCTCCCGGAAGCCACCGCTATCCAGACTCGGCACAAGCAGCTTTTCTCCAAAGACAGCAGCACACCCACACCGCCGGTTACCCCTACGGCTGCGGGAGAGTTGATGGTCTACCCTGACCACCCCACTCCGTCATCTACCGACCTGGCGGTGCACTTCCGACCCGACATTCAACTCCCCAGATCTCTTATCATGGGAATGTCCGCCGCCCGCATCCTATTCGCCGCGGGTCTGGCAGCCAGCGCCAGCGACGCCCACCGCTTGGTGGCTCATAACGGGGCGTACGTAGGCGGGGCGCCCGGCCGATCTGCCCACAACAACGTAATAATGCGTGACGGCGAAGTCGCTTTTCAAACCGTAAAGAGCTGGTTCCCAGGCGATACCAAGAATTTCCTCATCGACGGGAAGATCCTCATCCTGCGACGAGGCAAGCACTTCGTCCGGATCGTAGAGATGATCAGCGATGAAGAATGGGAAGTCAGCGGGCGAAGCTACCCGGGCGAGGTCGGCAAGGGCCGTCTGCGCTTGTTGCGCGATCAGCTTATTGCCGCGAACAATGGCAAAAACGCCAATTTCAGCCCATCAGAGCTCGCGCGCCTCGGCGAGCAACTTGCCAGGATGGAACGCGAGGGCGAAACAGCTCTCGAGGACGCCGACCCCTCCAAGCCACGGACGATCCAGTTCCCACCCAGCCGGACACGCGCCGCGGAGCTGTTAGATAAATACAGCCGTGCTGCAAGACTTAACCCTCACGTCGAGCTAAGCATGAAGAACAAGACAGCCGCGATCGACAAGGTTCTCGGAGATGCGCAGAAAGTGCTCATGGAGAGGAAAAGAGTGCGGGATGCGGCTTTAGCAGAGGCAGAGGCTGCTACTTCAGAACCCAAGCCTGAATCCAGCCCTGATTCGGGCCATCACGAGTAGATATCATTCCCGCAGTAAGATAGATGAAAACAGTGCATAAGCATTCTGTATCATTCCTGTACGTGTATACAGTCGACTGGCAAGGCCGGGCCAGGCTTCACGATGTACGACCATGAGTTACAACATTATATAGAAATATGTAGATTATCACATATTCCCATTCATACACCACCTATATGATCATGGTTACGATGATGTGTGTCGTAAAAATGAAGCCGACAAAGTGGTTCCACCGCGGATAAGTAGAACACCAAATCTATGCTGCCCGGTTCACTGAACATCCACCAGCCCAATCCCGAATCCACCATACCATGTCACCCCTACGTAGTCAAAATACGTTTCAGTCGCAGCTAAGAATAACGGGGGACGAGGTGATACAAGATCGGTAGAACAAGCATCGTCTAAACAAGGAGGGACCGGGGAGGGGGGATAAAAAATACAGCATTCCGAGCCCATCTCTCGCCAACTAGCCCGTTCGCCCTAGCGATACATGACGGCGACATCGCCGGGCTCGAAGCACTTGAGCTTGCGCAGGATGTCGGCGTCGGTGAGGTTCTGCTCGGTGATGATCTGGTCGAAGGAATGCCGGCCATCGAGGTAGCGCTGCATCTTCCTGCGGGTCTTGCCAACGCGGGCGCCGTCGCCGTCGTCGTCGCTCTCGCCATCGCTCCCGACCGCGTCCTCGTCCCGCGCCGCATCGCCGTCGCTGTCCTCCTCGTCCCCGCCCTCCTCTTCCTCCTCCTCCTCCTCCTCCTCTTCCTCAGTGACCTCGTCGTGAATGCGCAGGCTGCTCAGCCGGCGCCCGGTGAACTTCATCTCGAGGGCGTCGTCCTCGGGGCTCTTAGCGCTCCCACCCGCACCGACGCCGACGCCACCGCCGCCGCCACCCTCTCTCCCTTTCCCCTTCCCCTTCCCCTTCGCCTTTGCCCCCGCCTTCCCCTTCCTATCCCCCCTCTCTTTCCTCGACGCCGCCGCCTGCTGTTGGGGATTGTTTTGGTTCTGGTTGCCGAGCTCGGGCCGGCGCCCCGTGGCGAGCAGGGCGAGGTAGGCCTTGGAGACGGCGTACTTGTGGACGCGGTGCAGCAGGCCCTTGACGACGCCGAACTGGACGAGGCGGCGGACGTCGACGTGGCGGAGCACGTCGAGCCCGCCCGTCTCCTGGTGCAGGCGCACCCACTCCATGACGCTGCGGCCGACGCAGAAGGTCGTCATCAGTCGGATCAGTTGGTAGTGCGAGGGCCGGACGAAGCCCGCCGACGCCGTCGCCGCCGCCGCCGCCGCCGCCACCGCGGAGGACGATGACGATGTGGCAGGCCGGCTTCCCGCGGCCGTCGGGGTTGTCGCGAGGAGGTCGCCATGCGGAAGGTGGAGGAAGCTCGCGGATAGGGAGGAATCGTCGCCGCCGCCGCCGCCGCCACCACTGCCACCGCCGCTGTCACCCGACGAGGGCGGCGGTGGCGAGATCCACACGTAGGCGGCGCACTCGTCGATGAGGTTCCCGCGGTTGGCGACGAAGTCGTGGATGCCGGGGCGCGGGGCGTAGCAGGAGCCAAAGAAGAACATGTCGAGGAGGAGGATGGTGTCGTAGTAGAGCAGGTGCTGCAGGGCGCACTGAGTCAGGGGCAGCGAGACGTCGGCCAGCCAGGCGATGCGGCGCACGTCGTTGACGCCGTCGACGTGCGGCAGGATCCGCTGCAGCGTCAGATCCCAAGTCGAGTCGACGATCTCGGCCAGCTTGGTCTTGGGCACCGGCACATGCCACCCGTGCACGGGGGCCGGCGGCGCATGGTAGGGGAATAGTTTCATGTTGATGGTGTTAGCGTCGTCTGTGTAAGCGTTAGTATATACGGACATGTACATATATGTGTGCATAGATGGCACACACGAAGAGAACTCAAAAATAAGGGATGATCACGACTAATATAAGAGAGAGAGAGAGAGGGAGAGATTGACAGAGGGAAAGAAAAGGGTTACTGACCGAGTGGGATCATGCACTCTCCATAATTGTTTAAATCCTCCTTGACAATCTCCAGCAGGCTCTCGATGGGCCGCCGCCCGTCATCGACGTGGCCCTCGTCGCTCAGATAGCCGTTCTGGCGTTCCATCTCGGCAAAAGTGACGGCGAAGCGGCGCACGAGGCGCTCGTACGGGATCTGGTCGACATCGGATTCGATGACCAGGCCGAAGTTGAAAATGAACTCGTTCCTGTGATATCTCTCATGCGGGATGGAGACAGGGAAGCCCAGGATGCTGTGCTGCCCGTCGGGGGTGTTGACGGTGACGAAGCGGTTGAAGAATGCCTTGCGGGGGATGATGTACTCTTGCACGATGTCGAAGTCAACCAGGGGCGGCTTCAGATGTGGCGCAAACTCGGTGGCTACAATGCAACCTGGTGGTGACTGTGCAACGACCTTGGTGCCTTTGGCAATGATAGCAAAGCATCAGTGGAGGATGATCGAAGGATAAGCAGTAAAAGGATAAGCAGTAGATAGACGAGCAGCCACGCGAACCAGATAAATAGATAGAAGATCTATAAAGTTCCAGGTAGATGTAATCACACCTTCAGAGGGGAGCATAGATACAGGTTGACACCAGCGAGCCGGCGAGGAACACTCAATAAATCAGGCATGAGAAGGTGATGGAAGCAAAGGAATACAACACATAAGCGGCTGTGGGTGTTATGCTCTCACCTTCTTGTGGGAGAAATCTGGCATAAAATATGCCTTGGATCATCTTGTCGATCGGAGGCAGCCTTACGTCGAAGATCAACTCATATACGTGGTCCGTGATGAGGTTTGTCTGAGATGGCTGCTACATCTCTCAATGCTGTGTGTGGGCTCTGCTCAATCAGCCCCCCACGGGTTCCGGTACTGTGACGTTTTCTATGATAGAAGAGCCGAAAAAGCAGTGTGACTTCTTATCCGGATCTCATTCTGCCTTCCATATTGATACCCAGTCCCTCTGAAAGGTGTGGTGAGTGAGTGTACGGCCTTAGTGAGGGTCGGTATTATTAGTGAAGATTAACATTACCTAGTTAACTATAGGTACGATAGCGAGAGGGTTGATGAGCCTAGTCTAACGTTACCTACCTAGGTAGGTACCCAGTTAAGGTCAAAGCGGCTCGAAAGGTACACCTGCAGTACCACCCTGTCTTACCTAAGGTAACCCAATGATCAATCCTGAAGCAAGTCGTCCCTGCAGGGTGGTACATGCATACGTAGGTATTTTTCATGCAGCTGAGGCGGTTAATTTTCGGGTCATTTCCCCCAAGCCCCATCCCAACCATATTAAACAGGGCGCTATAATCTCCCCCTGAGCTGCTCTCGGACCGCGCCCGGAGCTTGGTATTTAAGCCAGAACCGGGTACCAATATCATGCGAGTCCCAATAAAACAAAACATTTTGTTGCCCCTATATCTCTACCAAAACAACAATAGCAGCAATAAAACAACAGGCGGATTGTTGCAGTGCTCTGTGTTTTTTTTGTTTTGTTTTTTTTTTTTGAAGTCGAGACTGACCAAGCTCCACAAGAGAGAGCTGATACCGCTCATCCCTCTCATCCGTACCCCCCCAGCTCCCATACCATCACTAACACACACCCAACGACATCATGAGCGCTGAGGAACAGCCGACAACAACCGCCCCGCCGGCGCCGGAGGCCGCATCAGCACCAACACCAACCGCCCCGGCTCCACAGTCGACAGAGACAGACACGCCAGCACAGGTACAGACGGAGCCCAAGTCCGAGGGAGAGGACGCATCCAAGACACAGCAGCAGCAGCCGGCGGCGGAGGAGAAGCCCGCGCCGCTCCAGGAGCTCTGGGCCACGGCCCAGGCCCACGAGCACCCCGAGATCTGGGGCGTGACGCTGGCCGACCCGTCCACGCACATCCCCTCGCAGATCGTGCTGCAGAAGTATCTCAACGCCAACGACGGGGACCTCGCCAAGGCCCGGGACCAGCTGGTCAAGACCCTCGACTGGCGGAAGAAGACCCAGCCCCTCGAGCTCATCAAGCAGACCTTCTCGCAGGAGAAGTTCGGCGCCCTCGGCTACGTCACCGTCCACTCCAACGAGGGCGCCGAGGATGGAGACGCCAAGGAGGCGGCCCAGGAGGTCTTCACTTGGAACGTCTACGGCAATGTGAAGTCCATCGATGTCACATTCGGCGACCTCGAAGAGTAAGTTTCCATTTCATCTCATCTCATCCCATCTCATCTTCCCCCCGCGCACACACACATACACACGCATGTTGTTTGCATCCGTCCCTCCCCGGCCATGGTCATGTCACGCCCTCTTACGTGCATCATCATGCCAACAACATATGCGCCACACCATGTCACGCGGAACAGTCACCACTAACGAAAGTGCGGCACGGCAGGTTCATTAAGTGGCGTGTGGCCCTGATGGAGCTGGCGGTGCAGAAGCTGTCGCTCGCGACGGCGACGGCGCCCATCGGTTCGGACCCGGACGCCGACCCGTTCAAGATGTTCCAGGTGCACGACTACAAGGGCGTGTCCTTCCTGCGCCAGGCCCCGCAGGTCAAGGCCGCCAGCACCGAGACCATCCGCGTCTTCGCCACCGCCTACCCCGAGCTCCTGAAGGAGAAGTTCTTCGTCAACGTCCCCGCCGTCATGGGCTTCATGTACGGCTTCATGAAACTCTTCGTCGCCGCCCGGACCATCGTAAGTAGTACCATCTCCCCAACACGTCGTCTCTCCCTCATCCTCACCTCCACTCTTTCTCTTTTCCCATCATCAATGTATCGCTGATTTGGGACAAACTCCGCGTCACAGAAAAAATTCCACCCACTGTCTAACGGCGGGAATCTTGCCAAGGAGTCCTTCGGCGGCAGCAAGGTCGCGCTCGGCCAGATGCTGCCGCCCGAGTATGGCGGCAAGGGCGCCGAGCTGAAGGCGCAAGGAATTGAGCCGGCGGTGGCGGCGACAACGACAATGGCGACGAGCGAGTAAAAGGAAAAGCTGGATTGATACCCCCCCCCCCTTCCCCACGGATTGAGATGTTGTTCGGATATATGGCAAAGCCGAGGCGCTCGGCGATTACGGTTTCGCGTTGTTTAACAGTACTATTCCTATTTAATTAATCAGATTGAATTCAAACATGCCTAAGTTAGGTGCACAGTTGTGTCGCGTGTGCTAGCACGTGTAAGCGAGGTTAACTATGACTAGTCACTATGTTGTGCATGGGAACAAATTTCCCACATGATTGTTTCGCTATTTATTTAAGACGAGCCTCTACTCTAAATCTTACCCACCTATATTCTAACTTAGGTCTTCTTATCCTCCTCTCCACGCGATACCAGGCGCGGGTCAGGAGACTCGCCATTATTACTGCAACCCATTTCCTCACCATCAGTGCGCTTCTCCCACGGCCAAATGAACGCCCGTTCCGTAAATTGAGATGGGAGCCCTTGCTGCTCGTGTTCCGCCATGACATCATCGAAGGTCTTACCGTCGAGTTTTGCCCTTGTCCTAATTTGACGTGTCCGAAATAGCCAGATCAAGTGAGATGAAAAGATACCTATTTCTAACAGTATCCTGGAATGCAACACGAGGTTAGCCCCCTGTCACACTACAGCCCGTCAAGTGAGGGAAGGTAAACAAAAGCGACCGGAGTTGCGTACACCAGAATATACATAACACCACCCAGAATGTCGAAGGTGTGCTGAGCGCCAAGCGATAAAAGGGAGAAAAAGGCGCCGAGGGAATCCATGGCGAGGAAAACGAAGTTGATGCCGATAATACGCCCTCTTCGCTTCCAGGCTTCGCCATACGGGGGCAGCAGGCCGACGGCGAGGAGAATAGCGGACACGACGCCAATGACGATGACCGGGATCTCGTTTCCGGCCTTGTAGACGGGCTAATACTCCGTCAGAGATAGCCGATTCCGAGGTGATCTAGCGTGGGTAGGCTTACACGCAATGTGAGGATCAGGGCAACCTCAACGCCAGCAAAGAGAGCAGCGGTACCGGTCACGATAACGATCACCCTCCAGAGGGGCCATTTACTAGTAGTCCATGAAGTTCGGTTTCCATTATACGGGGGCATCACAGCTTCGTAGAGTGCGACTCACTGAAAATAGAGCAGTGTTTGGCCCCAGTTGACCAAGCATAGCAACATGAAGACATGGGGTTGCACTTGGATGGGGATGTTGAAGTTCTGGGTACTACAACGGCCCGGATCAGTCACGGCTGTCCCGACCGCAAAATCCACGAGCGTCTCGGAGGCGTGAGAAAGTTTATTGGACATTATTCTCTTCCGAGATGGATCCGGATCTCCACCCGCCTCCGAATAGCTGGATGGTCTTTTCCTTTTGCTTTTCCTTTTGCTTTTGCTTTTGCTTTTTCCTCTTCTTTCTTTCTTTTTTTCCGCATTGTCAGGAGCAAGAGATTCGGGGATTTACATACATGGCATATATACCAAAAGGGACACCGCCTAGAACACGGTCAGCAAGTGACGAAGGGACCATTCACTATGGGATATACGAACTTATGGCCCACAGGAACATCATGATGGAGGGCAAGCCCTCGGTGCTCTTCGTCCGCCAATTGGTCCATGCCTGAGGGACCAATTGGATAGACCACAACACGGTACCGATGGTCTGTACCCATCTCGGTCAGCCCTACCTACCATCGAACACGGCCAATCCGAGCGTTGGACAGGGGGCGCCACTCACGCCTAGGACGTTGGCAGCGATGGGTATCTCTCCCTGGGGCGCCATAGCCACTATACGTTGTGTCTTCCGAATGCTATAAATCCCCTCGAGCCTCCAATCTATAGGCAAACATCGAAGGCCAAAAGCGGGCGATGTCCAAGACGCGGGAAGAGGCCTGAGGGCAAAATATATTTTCCAAATAGGAGGTAATCCGGAAATGAGGCATTAATGAGGGGATGTAAGTGAAGAGGCGGACAAGAGAATAGGTACCAAGCAAATGGTTATTTCGGTGCTACTGTAAGTATGGATTATCTAACCTGCCCATCTAAGTAAGTAGGTAGGTAGGTACACCACTTAGGTAGGTAGGCACCAGGGCTCTTTAGGGCTCGGTGAAGACGCATGCATACATACTTACCTACTGTACCCAGTACCTAGGTAGTAGTAGTAGTAATATTAACGTCTAGTCTAGGTGTCTGACCCAGTACCTAGGTAGGTAGGTAGGTAGGTAGGTAGGTAGGTAAGTAGGCAGATAGGCAGGTACCGAGTCCCCATTTAGCGACCACCCGGGTACTTACCGGCGTACCTAACCTACCTGTGTGTAGGTCCCTAAGATCAGCAGATGGGTCCCTAAGACCAGTAGATGCCTATAGGTACAGGTAAGTAGGTAGAGTAGGTGGATTGGTTATTGTATCCTGCCGGCTACATTCGCATTCGGTCGGGAAATCGGGAAGTGTAGATGGGGGTCAGTGCAATAGGTCACCAGCACGGTCGGTGACGCGCCTGGATAACGACATCAGTGTGCCGGAAGGTGCCTGGACTGACACCTGACTAACCATACATGTGCGTGGGATGGATTCCGATTGGCGGACAGACGGCGGCATTACGATGGCATACAGCACTGAACAGGTCAAGTTGCGCTTGCACGTGGGAATCCTCCGCGCGTCTCGTCTCATTCGCCGTTCTCGAAGAAGTCATGCCAACAAGGTCCCCGAATTTTATATCTACGCTGCATACCTAACCTACCTCAGATAATTGCATGTTTCACAGAATTCAGGTCCCGTACTACCACAGGTCTAGCTAGTGGGTATCTAATTTAACCCAATGTAGGTAGGTTACATAAACAAATACCTAGGTACTTAAGGTACTGGGTGACAATTGAGCTTCATGCCTGCCTACCTACACTACTTACACGACTTACCTATCACTTACTGAATCAGTGGGTGGCACACCGCGTGCTGAGTAATGCGGGGTGAGAGCCTTACAGTACCTAGATAGGTACCTAGAGTATGCATAGGTACTGCAGTGCAGTGGCTTATCGGTGTAAAAGGTCAATCAATGAAGTACCCACCCTTACCCGGAGTACAGTGTAGTACCTATTTGAAATCCAGGTCCCAAAAATCACTAAAAAAAACCCCTCGATCACGACAACCCGAGGATGTACTCTCATGACAAGGACATACCACCTCCTCGTACTCAGCCTTATAGCCACCCGTCTCTACAGCCGGTTACATAATTACTGGAATATTCTCGACCAGATTAGGTAGATATCACTAGAACCGACTGAGATAGCTCTAGGGTATGTTTAGTATTTCTAAAAGCATTGCATTGCCCCTCCCTGGATCCAAATCACGAGCTCCTTGTCGCATGGGCCTTCACCCCTCCAATTCCCCATTCTCCCAGTTTTCATTCTCCATCCTCCATCCTTCATCCTTCATCTCACGCGTGGCCATGTCTAGTCGTCGTTAGCCGCCTCTAGGTCTCATCTATATCTCGTCTATATCTCGTCTATATCCGTCCTCCGTCCTCCATCCCCCGTCCCCCCCCCCAATCCCCCCGTTCCTACCGTCCGATCGATCCGCACTACCACAATCCGAGCCCCGACAACAACACCGCCAAACTGTTTTCCTCTGCCTTTCGACAAGGCCTTCTCCGCGCAGGCGTCCCGAGCGCCTCCCTTGCCGCCCTCGCCACCGCCGGTCTCCAGCTGAAAGCGAAACAGCCCACTCAGATTCCCAAGATCGCCGCCAGAGGGATGCATAGCAAGGTCGTCATCATCGGCTCCGGGCCCGCTGCCCACACCGCCGCCGTCTACCTCGCCCGCGCCGAGCTGAAGCCCGTCCTGTACGAGGGCTTCATGGCCAACGGCGTCGCTGCCGGTGGCCAGCTGACCACCACCACCGATATCGAGAACTTCCCCGGTTTCCCCAACGGCATCATGGGTGGCCAGTTGATGGTGCGTCGGGCCGTGCCGCCTTCCCGTCGGCGCCATTGCGGCTGCCAGTCCCCCCCGTTCGCCCGCGTGGCGCTGACACCTGCCATAGGAGGACATGAAGAAGCAGTCGGAACGATTCGGCACCACCATCATCAGCGAGACCGTCTCGAAACTCGACCTGTCCGAGCGGCCCTTCAAGTACGAGACGGAATGGTCCCCCGGCCAGGTACACACGGCGGATGCCGTCATCCTTGCCACCGGCGCCTCCGCGCGACGGCTCGGGCTTGCGGGCGAGGAGAAATACTGGCAGAGCGGTGTCAGTGCCTGCGCTGTCTGTGATGGTGCCGTCCCCATCTTTCGCAACAAGCCGCTGGTGGTCATCGGTGGCGGAGACAGCGCCGCCGAGGAGGCCACCTTCCTGACCAAGTACGGCAGCCACGTCACTGTTCTGGTGCGGAGGGATCAGCTGCGCGCCAGCAGCATCATGGCCAAGCGCCTGCTGAACCACCCCAAGGTCACCGTGCGCTTCCACTCCAAGGGCGTGGAGATTAAGGGTGACGGCAAAATCATGACCCACCTCACCATCGAGAATACCGTCACCGGTGAGCAGGAGACGATAGATGCCAATGGGTTGTTCTACGCCGTCGGGCACGATCCGGCCACGGCGCTGGTCAAGGGCCAGCTAGAGACCGACGCCGAGGGCTACGTCGTCACCAAGCCTGGCACCCCCATGACCAGCGTCGAGGGCGTCTTTGCTGCTGGCGATGTACAGGATAAGAGATACAGACAGGCCATCACGAGTGCTGGTAAGTTTACTTATCTCCCGACCCCTTACGATATGGCCTCGTGACCCGTACTAACTAGTGTTGGCTGCCCAGGATCCGGTTGTATGGCCGCCCTAGACGCTGAAAAATTCCTTTCGGAGCTCGAAGAAGACGGCCGCGAGGACTCTGCCAAGGGCAAGATTTAAGATCCCGTCTGCATGCCGTCAACGCCATAACCAATAGTCGTTATCCGATAGAACTGTGCTGGCAGCGTTTGTGCCGACATTGTAGACAGCATTTGGCCCATCCATATCATATATAGACAGATACCATATAAACGTCATCACACCACACCACAACCTCCCGTCGCCTCGTTCGCTGAGAAGCCTAGCCCTCACAGTGACTGCAGTACTCTGTTTTCTTTTCTTGTCGACAAATGGCTTGAAAACCGGGATAGATAGAGATGATGAGGGCACGGTATCTTACCTGGCCTGTTCTATCCCTGCCAGCTTGATAGGGGCGCTGACCGCCGCCCCCTCTCCCTCTCCTTTCTCTCTCCCTCTTATCTACCCTACCGTCAGGAACACCATAAACACCGAATAAGACAATAGGGGAAGCTATAGCCAGGCGCACATCCGTTCCAATTAGTGATTTCTTCAGGCATGTCCCTGTACTGTGGTTGTACGCTAATCTTCACGGCTTCACGGGGGATAGTACTCTATCATCCTTTCGCTGGACAGGTTTGGCATCCGTTGTTCATATCCCTAATCCATGCGGAGGTGAGCGCTGTCAGATGACGTCCCTGTTAGTTATAGATCAGCAATAGTGGAATTGCTTTTTCCTATATCCCCCGGACTAAGTTCGATTAAGCTAATGAATCTAAGGACGCTAGAAACATTGGCGGTATAAAGGTGGTATAAACGATAACTACCGCTTATTACCTCATCTACCCAGATCGCTTCACCGTGTCCTACAAACCCCCGTCTCTTACATTCGCTACTTTCGTCTCCTTATCCCTTTGTTTCCCCGCCTTTCCGTTTCCCAAATCTATTTCAACCGTCATCTTCGTCCACCTTCTTCCCTTCTTCTCCAAACACCACCACCACCACCAACATCACCTTCAACATCACCTTCAACACCACCCACAGTCACCCACGCGTTAACATCGCACCTCCCAACTAGCTATTTCAACCAATCTTCTACGTCACTCTGCCCACCAAGATGCCTAGAGGTCAAGGCTACTCGTACAACAGCTCCGGCACTAACAGCCAGGTAAGTAAACCCGCCATCAATCACGATTCAGGGCAGCTTAAAACCTACGTCACTACCCCCATTATCCTCCTATCGCCTCCCCACTACCCATCAATGGCATCTACTAACAAGGGGCGCAGGGCAATCACTACTGCTCTCGCGACTACGGTAGCGACGCGTCCAACTCCAACTCGTACCACTACTCCAACACGTAAGTCTAAGCTGGAATTCAAACCCCCCCGCCATACCTTCGAGCTCTTCAATCTTCTATTCCATCCTCATTCTCATCCTCGTCCCTATCTTACACCCGATCCCCGGTCTGTAATCAAGGGAAACCCCACGCATAGAGAGCAAGTAGTCGCCACCGATCGGAGTCAGGACCGTGAGTGAAGCTAATATCCGTGTTGTTGAACAGCAATGGCTCGTACTACTACTCCAACCCCAACGGTAGCTCGTACTACAACAATGGACAAGGCAGCTCGACTTACACCCCGCCCTCTGGCAACACCGGCTCGTCGGGCTCGTCGGGCTCTGGCAAGAAATAGAAGGCCATGATTCGTCGGCCCCTGTCCCCTCTCCCTCGTCTTCTTTCAACGCCGGGTGGGACAGGGGAACCCCGGCACTCAAGGCAGCTCTCCCGAGATATACCGCCTGGAACCTGGTCGTGATGCCTTTGCGTGAAGGCTGGCCAGACGACGGAGGAATAGAGCCTCGTGCATAGGGGCAGGAACACGCGTGTAATTTAAACTGAATAGTGCGCTTGCCTTGATAGCACCAATTGATCACGGAACCTCGTGGGGGTCCTAGTGAAAGCAAATGGTAAAAGAGTCCTTCCCGAGCCCACACACCCGGCCATAATTAGACTTAAGTTTCTTGCATGCCGCCACTAGACTAGCCCTTTCACTCGTCCGTTAGCCTCGGCCATATGGAACTATGTGCCCCGATCTAGTCAGATGAGTACGCAATCCCCGCAACAGATTGAACATTAGGGGCAAACCCGCCCGGACATTGGAGGGTAAAAAGGATGATGTATGAGAAGCGGAGGGATTAATCCCAGCCATCCGGTGGACTAACTTAAGCACAGCGCCAGGTTTACACCTTCTGTCACTGATTTACACCTTCGCATCTCCCACCTCCCCCGGCATCAGTCGAAACTTTGCTAGTTACTATCCAGAGCAGCCCATGCATCTCTAAGTAGATTACGCTACTAGGCAGCATGTACATATAAGCCGTACTTACATTCACTACCCTTCTTAGTTCAATCCATTCTACGGCCAAATCACTGCGGTTTATCACAGCTAAACCACCCACGATAGTTCATATATATTCCCTACTTATATTGCTCGTGATCCAAATGGTATACTAGGCCAATCTCTATCCCCCGAGCCATTATTCACTAAATAGGACCCCCTCCCCTCAGCTCACTTAGTACATTATCGAACCTCTATCGCGGTTCCTTTCACTAGCAAATATTGTTCGTCACTGGCGTTATATGTAACACATAGTGAGTCCGGACCAAATTATCTACGGAGATTTTCGAAACTGGATGGCTTGGCTAACTACCCCGGTCTTTATAAGCCAGTCACCGAGTATGTTCTTCCTCGACACATTACGCACAAAACTGCCCCCTAGGCACTGTTAAGCCTGCAAGGTGGTCTACAGATTTTATTTTAATTAAAATTCATTTTAGTTAAGCAAACTAGTGGATATTAATAACAACAGCAACAATTATCCGTTCCGTTACCGTTAGATATAGGAATGACCCCTATACTTCCCACTGGAAGATCCAGATGTAATTAATAATAAAACCTGATTTACCAATACAGTCGAAGGTGGGCTCTATAGGCCAAAATAGTAGCCATCTAAACATTGGGCCAGTAATATACATAAACAGCGGAGTTTTCGAAATGATCGTGGCCCGGCCGAATCAGCCCCTTATGTCGACCTACCTACCACCTGTCCAGCCTATTCCACGGCAACAATCATCAAACAGCACGAATAGAGATTATTCGCCTGACCGGAGCAGTCTATGACAAGCTTATAACTATTATTAGCTAGCGTTGCCATTTCGAGATGTTTGAATCCTACAATATATTAATAAAAGCTTGGGTTGTTTTTTTAAACTTTCTTCTATTTTATAAAAAGCAGTACAATTATACCAATCCTCGAAAATATATTAAAAAATTTTTTAATTCTCGTCTAAAGCTTATAAACTCTTTTCCTTTGGCTAGAAAAGAGCTGTGTGTACTCTTAAAAAATTTCAACAAACACAGATAACGTTATAGTAGTTTCTTCTTACACCATTACAAGAAGGCCAAGGTCTATGACCTGTTTCTAATTGTATATTTTCCTGTTATCGAGAGAAATCGCCTCCGGTATCTTCTATTCTGCAGCAATCCAGGTTTATATAGCTTGTGGTGGGATTACGGTTCTAAGATCCTTATAGTGACCTACCCTTCGACATTCACAAGGTTAGGGATGATTTTGTAGTCAGCTTACGGCCTTTTGGCGAAATTCCACATCTATTTGCACGGGGTGATTCAGCTATGCGCGTCGATTGAACCTGGGGTATGCCGACAACTTGATTCACGCTTCAGTCGAAAGCATAAGTCCACGTATACCTAGAGGCGAAACGCTTAGCAATTAGCAGCCAACATCAAAGACCTCTACTATAATACACAGGCAATCATTACAAGTCCCTGGCAATTTCAGCTACCCTAACTCTGGCGACTCTTTAGCCACCATGCATTTGCGTATCAGCAACCTTCTTGGACAATACAAAGCCTGCTTTCTTGAGCCGTCTGCTACAGAAGCTTGTCAGCAGTTAACTTTATATTTATGCGGCTAGCGACAACCCCTAGTAAGACGACTGGGGTGGTAGGAATGTAAATTTAATCACATTGCCAGCCGTCTTTCACCGAACATATCCGGCTAGAAGAAAGAAAGCATACCAGGTGTGCCATGGTAGGCTTACGCCAGCCCGTCCCATGCAAACCAAACAGTCACAGGACACGTGGACTTTCTTGGTAATACTACATCATCGTACATTGTGGTCGTTGTTTGTTCACTGCCGTTCTCGACGATAAGGGCTGTCTGTAGGCGGGGCCGGGGGCTTACACCCAGTCGCTACCAGGCTACGGCCGTGACCAAGATTAACTTGGCCACGAACTAGAAAGACGTTGTATTCGAGATGGGGAGGAGGGTTCCCTGCTGTCTGGTCACTGGGTAGCTGAAATATCGCGCTGGGTTTACATGCCCTCTTTGCTCTTTGCAATCAACCTGGGATAGTGTAAAGGGAGGTACAACCTACAGTGTCGAGTGGTTACCTACTACGGTGGGCTTCGTGTCAATTACTAGGATCCATCCCATCTACAACTTCGCTTTTCGACTGCTACAATAGCTGTCTTATCCCCTCGGCTCATGGTCCCAACAAGGGATATCCCATGCGCCACTTCCTAGGGCTGTGTAAGATATAGAGTTGAAGGGGTTGCATTCCGGTGATAGTAGTGATTGTGAGGTAAACTTTCTATTCATTGCCTACTCCATCCTCTCTACCTATACAAGTATAACCCGCTTGCTATAATTAATTGCCACCTTAGATTTGACCACATGGCTCCTCGGTTCGAGATGTTTCAGTAGCTTAGATCAATAACAACAGTAACTGCGAGCGGACCCTTGCTGTTGTATTTTTTTTTTTTTTTTGGCTAAGCCCGGCTCTTTCCCCTAACCCTATTCTTGATTTCACATGATACTATCAAACCCGGGGAGGCTGTTAGCGAAACACTGCACGGGCGAATAACCTCGAAACCTTGAGTGTTCAGTAGAATTCTTCACCCCCGGGCGAAACCCTATTCTCAACTTTAAATGGCTCGGTCGGAGGCAAATACGGGCAGGCAATAGAGCGGGACAGGTATAATATCGGGTTGATCTCCTCGCGGGGCATCTGCCTACCTACCTACCTAGGTAGTGGTAAAGAGGTCCTCCTTTGTTGCAATCGCCAGCTCCAACCCGTGCGACAATACCCTACCCTACCACGCCTTTCCTTCCTTCCATTTTTAAGCATCACGTTTTCACCGGGGCTGTCGTCTGACCACGAGTGCCGTTGCGCTCAGACTACCTTATCGTGATACTACTATCTTGACGCATCTCAACCTTCTTAGCTTATCATGGCTGGGGCGTCGGAGCTACCGGATGAGGCCCCGAGGCTACGGATTGCGAGGTCGAGGCCAAACAATAGCATACGGTTCACGATGGAAGATGAAAACGATGGAGGCGATGGAGAAGGAGGCGAATATTACATGAAGCTGCGCGACCTGGCGGCACCGTCCACCGCATATCAAGCCGGTCTCCTAGCCCCATATTATCGGCCTGTAGAAGGCGTTGGTGGGACTCCTGGTAGGCACCCAAGTCAGCTGTATCCACCAATGGGCGACGACCCTGTGTATACGCAGATGCCGGCCCGGTACTTTCCGCCGTCGCATGCACCCGGCCCATTTTGCCGCACCGGGACCCCAAGCTCCGAGGCCCCAAGTCAGCCGGATCGGCCGCTGGGGTGGATCACTCCTACAGGGATGCCGGCCTACTACTTCCGGCAGCCGCTTCACTTTGGCGCCTGGCCGAACAACGCTAGGGTCTCCAACTATGATGCCAGGGGCAATGGTGGCGAGGGAAGTGTTGGCCGCGGTCTCTCGGCCCCCCGGCCGGAGCCCGTCCGGCAGAGCACTCAAATGACTGCGACTGGTCTCCCAATGGCGCAACTGGGTGTAAGGAGGGGCGGGGGCGAGAGGCCATATTGGGCAGAGGATGCGACAACTTTCGAAGACACGCTGTTCGGTCTCGGGCCCTGTGCCGCCGCTCTGCACAGGGAGCCAGACAGGTTTGACATAGAGAACGAGCATCGGAACAGAGAGAAAGAATATTGGAACGGGATGAGGATACCGTACGAGGCGGAGATGAAAGAGCAGGACAAGGCGGACAAGGCCGGGGTCCACGACCTTGTGAAAGGGCTTGAGAGTATTTTCGGGAGGAGCGACTCCCAGGGCCAGTCGGACAATGTGGGCGAGCCGGTGGGCGAGCCGGTGGACGAGCCGGTGGACGAGCCGGTGGACGAGCCGGTGGACGAGCCGGTGGACGAGCCGGTGGACGAGCCGGTGGACGAGCCGGTGGACGAGCCGGTGGACGAGCCGGTGGACGAGCCGGTGGATAAGCCGGTGGACGGGTCGGACACAGTGGTGGAGAACGAAGTGAACGAGCCGGGCCGGACATCGTCACGCCAACCTTCACACTAAGTTCCACACCGCTAATCTTCATTCACTCAGTTGGTTTTGATCGTCGTAGTACGTACGAAGTATATATCGTCTTCAGACGTCTTGGCGGCGGTTCGGAGGGATTTGAAGAACGATGATGCTAATGCAAGGCGGACGGGTACCTACTTGCTTGTAGGTCCAGATAGTTAGTGTTCAGGCAGCCAAGAGATGGCATGCTGGGGCATCTCGTCTATTGAGTGGGTAAACTAACCCAATCCCCACTATTTCAGGGGTTCACCGAGTGTGGTGTACGCACACTAGTAAGGGTGTGCAGTGCATTTGTACGTTACATGGACTACTGTACACTACTTCCTAATCTCATGTACAACTACCTAGGTACTAGTGTTATATTATATAAGGGCAGGAAATACTACTTAGTTAGGTAATGTAAATAATTCAAAGCCGATATCCAATCAAGTTGGGAGGGTTTCTGTTTCTGGGATTTGGTGAAGTCATACCGTTGCATTATAGCTATCCGTAACCTTGAACACGGCTACAGGTACCTAGGTACACTATAGGGGCCAATACGGGTCTTGCATCAGTACACGTACAATCCGAGACTAGCACGCATCTGAAGGGAAAAGGTGCCGAATGGGGATGGCGAATTGTTTATTGTACATCTGTTAGGTATTGGAAGTACCTACTACGTAGGTACCTCTCTAATCTGGACTAGGTACCTAGGTAGGTAGTGTGCAAGGACCCACTAGTAAGGACTTACACTACACACACAACACTAGCAAGGTTGTCGCCTTTTTTTTGGGGAGCCGAGCCGGGTATTTTTATGCGCGACATTAACAGGCATCTTTGCTTTTCCTTGCTTTGCTTCGTTCTGCCCTCATCTACGCTAAACCATCACGTTTCTTGTTTTCCGCAGCCGTGTTGCACGTACCGATCCGAATTCATGCGGGGGCCAGACCGTTCGTCTCCCGAGTTCTCCCATCACTAGACTAGATCTTCTTTGGCTCTCGCTATAGCGTCCGTCTCAACTGCTGTTTTATTCCGTCACCCGTGTTCTTGACGCGCTCGTGCCAAGCCCTGGGCAAGCCGACATGGCCAAACTCGCCTTCGCTACTGCAGCTAGCCTGCTGCTCGCTACCGTCCATGCCATGCCGAATCCCACCCTCCAGCCCAGAGCCACCGACGTCTCGTTGGGGCCGTGGGTGACGGTGAACGAGGAGGGCAGGGCCTCGACCGTCACGCCTGTCCTGACCACCATCTCTGGCACGCCGACCGTCCTATCCGGTGCTCCCCACGACGTCACGGCCACCGTATTCACATATACGAGCTACGGCAAGGTCATCACCACCACGGCCTCTACGCCGCCCGGCCCTACCGCCACCGGCGGCGGTAGCGGCAGCGGCTCGTTTGCGCTCTGCGACAATCTCGATGGCCCGTTCGCGCCCTGGTGCCGTCCCAACGGCGAGACACCGCTCTACGTCGGCACTACGTATTATTGTACCACCTCCCACCCCCGCCTCCGCCTCCGCCCTCGCCAGGAGAGAAGAAACGGCGTCCCGTGATGGGCACCTTGGCTAACATGTCCCTCGCAGTTACCTGGAACCCTGATTTCTTCCCCGCCAGCAACTCGAGCGACCTGAGCAACCCGACCAACCCGACCAACTCGAGCACCTCGAGCAACTCCACCGTCTCGAACGTTCCGACCGTCCAGATTGTCGGGAACCACATCAACAAGACCGACGGCACCGTCAGGCTTGACTCACCCGCCTTCATGTCTCAGTTTACCATGGCCCGCCTGGGGTACGTGGCCATCGAGATCACCGACCAGCCTCTCCTGTACCAGGGGTCTCAGAACATCAGCACCGTGTTGGTCGGCGTCATCAATGGCACGAGGAAGGAGTTGCCGGGTCCCGTCGTTACCATCATGAGGCGGCCGGGACCGACGTCGGATTCCAAGGGCAAGTTACCTCAGGGTGCGGCGCTGTACATCGCCCTCCCCACCGTGTTCGGCTTTATCGGGGCCATCGTGCTGGGGACCTGTCTTTGGAACCGTCACCAGCGCCGCATCCAGCTCCCGAGTGTCATGGGCCGCAACTACGACGTCAGCAAGACGGGCCGTTCCCGTTTCGGGCTGAAGAAGCGGAACAGGGCGGCCAAGGCCAGCGAACGCATCCAGCTCATGGAGCGCGAGATTGCGGCCGAGGGCGGGGATGTCTACCGCGACCTCCCCGATCCCGCGGACCGACCCAGACGCGACAGCGACGCGCTGGGTAGCCTGGCGAGCACCCCGACGGACGAGCGGCAGATGCAACTCGGGCACTCGGCCGCGGGGGACGCGTCTCGCACGCCGGCGACCGGAAACACATTCCGCGACGAGCTGAGGAGACAGGACAGGGAGAGGTCTTAGAGGGAGAGAGAGAGAGAGAGAGAAATGGTTTGCCGGTCATCGTTGGTTTATAGCTAAACCGGGCTAAGAGAGGACGCGACTCAAGACGAGGGTGGATACAAAGTAATGAGGCCCAGATGACGTTCTGGAATGGTATTAATGAAATCATACGCTTGAAGAGAACGATAATATGGGAAGCCTGTACATATAGAAAGAGAGGAAGGAATACGTCTAACTCGGTTAGTTGTAGTCTTAGCGGCAAGAGCCATGCTCGAATTAGATGGTATGCTATGCCACCATGAACGATGGAACCGGCCTTGGGTGGGAGGATAAAGGCCAGAATGGCGAGAAATAAACTTGGACTATGTCGATACAGTCCAGCCATAGTGACCATAGTTACTGAACCATTACGGACAACAAGAATAGGGATTATACTGCGGAGCCCGATATACTGCGAGGCCTGACCACCTTGCGTTGCAGTGCAGAGGCAATAAATAGATACGATGTCGGGTACGAGAAAGTGTTGTCAAGCTGTTTATTACTATATAAGAGTGCCTTTCTCCAAGGGGATAAAGTGACGCATGAACCGGGTTTGGTCTCGGTATTCCACACGGATGAAAAGGATGTGATCCGAGTAGTCTTTTTATATGACCAACATACGAACCCACGTAAGTGAGTACCACTCGGCCGCCAAACCCCAACCAAATCAACCCAACCCATCTGTTTTGATTGTAAATACCCTTTTTTACCACTTTAGTACATAGATAGATAGATATAGAGGTACAATATATGCCTGTGCGGGTATAAACAACGCAGTCCGTTGTACCCGAGATGAAACAAGGCTTGACAAAAGAAAAAGGTAGTATGGTCTGCCCTACCTAGAGGACTTCGTATTCCTCCATGGTTGACCAGATGTGACGAAATGCCCCATCCGTACCTTGCCGGGACGGGCTCAGTGTTGCGATGCGGTTTGTGTGTTTAGTATGGCATTTTGGAGGAAGGTCTTGTTCCGATGGCTCGCGTCATGGGTGGTTGAGCGTGGAATGGCTTCCGTTGTCCGATATCTAACACGCCACGCCACGCAAGAGATGAAGTCGAGATTGAAGTTGAAGGAGTTGAAGGAGTTGAAGGAGTTGAAGGAGTTGAAGGAGTTGAAGGAGTTGAAGGAGTTGAAGGAGTTGAAGGAGTTGAAGGAGTTGAAGGAGTTGAAGTAATGTAAGGAACGCGGACATACGCGTGTTATGTAATATAAGTTATCCCTTGCGTGTGACGTGACGTTGGCGACCCCGACTGACAAAACAGTTAAATCATCTTCTCGTACGCGCTCTCCTCCACGACCGAGTCCAACTCGTCGAAGTCACGGATCACGGGGCCCCCTAGGACGTCGGACCCCGGAGGCGGCGGCGACAGCGGGAGACCGCCACCGCCAACACCGCCCGCGCTACTCGGCGTGTAGGGCAGGTCGGCGAAGAAGTCGCCCTTGCCCGTCACGCCGATGGACAGGTTCAGGGGGGCCGGCGGTTGGGTGCGGTAGATGGAATGCGTGCGGGTGGGCCACTGGTTCTGCTGCTGCTGTTGTTGTTGTTGTTGTTGTTGTTGTTGCAGGGCAGCGGTCGTCTCGCTGCGGACGACACCGCTGCGTGCGTCGAGATTACGGGGGTAGCTCGACGACGACGATGACGACGGCGAGGTCATCTTGGTGCCGGGCCCGAAGGTCGCCACGCTGCGCTCGCTGCTGTTATCACCTCCACCTCCGCCTCCGCTGCTACGGCTCCCGCGCGGCGGTGGGAGACGCGGGAGACCCCGGGCGTGGTACTGCGCGGCGGACAACATCCGGGCGCCGGCGGCGGTGGTGATGACGGTGTCGTCGGAGAAGTTGCTCACGCTGACGGCGGAGGAGCCGCCCCACATGGTCGGGGTGGCCGTGTGGGCCGACCGGACGCTGTACACGGACGGAGCCCCGCCGCCGCCGCCGCCGCCTCCACCGGCGAGACTAGAGCGGCTCGCGACGGACTGCGGCGGCCGCGGGAACTTGTGGTAGTGGTGCGTACGGCTCCGACTGCCGCCGCTGCCGCGCATCATGCGAAGAACCGGGTCGGCGGCGGCGGACGAGGACGTGGCGGAGGCGTCGGACTCGGCGCTGTCAGTAGTACCGCCACCACCGCCGCCGCCGCTCTGGTGATGATGCCAGGTCTGCGGGACAACCCAGCAGTGCGAGAGCTCGTGGCTCGCCTCCAGCGCAGCGGACTGGGAAGAGGAAGAGGAAGAGCCGCCGCCGCCGCCGCTCTTCCACGGCGGCGTGCGCGTGCCCTTGAGGCGCGGCGATAGGTGGTACGCCACGCCGTCCTTGTACCGCGCGTTGGGCGCGTCCACCGCCACGCTCGCCAGCGTCTGCAGGACGGCGTAGATGAGCACCCAGCGCCCGCGGCGGGCGCAGGCCGGGTCCAGAGCGCCGGCGCCGGCACCGGCACCGCCGTGCGCGTGGTGGTCCGTCTTCTCGAACTTGACGAATCCCGTCACCAGGTCCGACGGCGGGAACGAGGTGCCCAGGTGGTAGATGTTGGTCGCCTCCGTGTACGCGAGCTGGATGCGGCGGTCGAGGGTGCGGTGGTGGTGGTGATGGTGGTGATGATGGTGGTGGTCGTCGCCGCTGCCGGTCAGCTTCGCGTTCTTCTTGCCGTCTTTGTCCTTGTCCTTCTTCGACTTGTCGGTGCGGAAGCCGCTGCTGCTGCTGCTTCTGTTGTTGTTGTTGTTGTTGTTGTTGTTGCTACTGTTACCCCCTGATGGAGTGGAGGAGGAGGAGGAGGAAGAGACGGGGTTCGGCGCGGTGGCGAAGACGACGCAGTCTGGGACGAGCGGGTACGGGTGCGGGATGTGCGGGATGCGCAGGCGGTTGTCGAACTCGATGAGCAGGTCCGTCAGGGGCAGGTCCGGCGTGTCGGCCTCGAAGGACCGGTTCCCGCTCTCCGACACCATCATCCACTTGCGGCTGCTGCGCGTCTCCGACTCGTCCCAGACGATGTCACGGCTCACGAGGTAGTCGTACAGCGCCCCGAAGTCGCGTTGTAGCGTCTGGGCCACCGTCCGGGTCAGCCACATCTCTTCTTCTTCCTCCTCCTCCTCCTCCTCTCCTCCCTCGTCCCCTTCCCCCCTCCCCCTCTGCCCCCTTCCTTCCTCTCCCGCCGTCCACCCCCTCCTTCTCTCGGCCGCCGCGGGGGGAGGAAGAGAAGGAGGAGGAGGAGGAGGCCACACCCCGTACACGCGGGCGTAGTGGGCGACGAGGAACTGGCGGAAGCGCTCGGCGGCGGCGCGGCCCGGGGCGGTCTCGGGCACGGCGGCGCCCCAGACGTCGCCGTACGCGAAGGCGGCGAGGCGGTCCTCGGCCGCGTGGACGCGGAGCTGGGTCTCAAGGTGGGCGCGCTCGAGCAGGGCGCGCGTGATGGGCGTCAGGTGGGCGAAGTCCGGGCAGCGCTCGAGCCGGCCGCCGCGCGCGAGCCCGGCGCAGTGCAGGAAGGCCTCGCGCCAGCCCTCGTCCCAGCGCACCCCGGGGCTCTCGGCCCACGCGAGCAGCGCCACCGCCGACTCCGGGTCGCCCCGGACGTCGTCGATCCCGCGCGCCGTCAGGTAGTCGATCACCGTCCCGGCGCTGTCCGCCCCGGGCCCCATGTACGCCTCCAGCCGCGACAGCAGGTCGCGCAGCGCGCTGAAGAGCGTCACCCCGACCAGCGACGCGTGGCAGAGCACCGCGAACACGTTGCGCGTCGCGATCGCGTGCCCGTGCGCCTCGGCCCGGCTCAGGTGCGCCGGCGGCGGGAAGTACATCTCGTACGAGATCTGGCCGTCGACATCCGCGTGCGTGTTGTTATTGTTGATGTTGTTGATGTTGTTGTTGTTATTGTTGTTGTTGCTGCTGCCGCCATGGTTATTGTTATTGCTGTTGTTATTATTATTATTACTATTGCTACTATAGCCGTGGCTGTGACCGCCGTGACCGTTGCCGTTGCTGCTGTTGTTGTCCTCGGACAGCGGCGGCGTCGCCTGGCTCGCCTGGAAGTGGCTGCTGTGCCGCAGCATCGGCGGCGCCCCGACCGGCGACGGCGGCAGGTTGATCTGCCCGTAGTCCTCCTCCGTCGACCCCTCGCGCAACAGCGTCACGAGGAAGCGCGACTCCGTCGCCTCGATGATGTGCGACGACAGCCGGAACGACGGGTGCGGCCGCTGCGGCTGGTCCCGCCGCCCGAGGTACACCAGCACGTCTCCGTTCGGGTCCCACAGCTCCGGGTCCTTGCGCAGCTTGTTCCACCGCTGCACCGGCCGCCCCCCGCCGATCCACCGCTTGATCGCCGGCGTCGTCATCATCATCGCCGTCGTCGTCGTTGCTGTCATCGTCGTTGCGGGTGCCGGGATGGGCGGCAACCGCGCGGACGGGGGCGGCGATAACATCGGCTGGTAATCCAGGTCCCGCATCCCGCCGGGCGGCCGGTACGCCGGCAGTACGAGCATCTCGCCCGTCTCGTAGTCGTCCGGGTCGTTGTAGTAGTGGGCTCGCAGGGTCGCCGACGACGGGGCTCGGTCGGGCATCCGGACCTCCTTCTTCTTCTTCAGCCCCAGCGTGAACGCCTTCGTGAGCCCCTTCCGGATGCCGTCGCTCTTCCTGTCGACGGCGTTGCGGAACCCGGACCGCTCGATGCCCGACATGTCCTCCGTCTTCAACACCGGCTTCCGCGCCCTGGCGTACGCATAATCCGGCATCGGCCCCTGGTTCGACGCACCCCCCTCCCGCCGCTCCATCTCAATGCTGTCGCTCTGGCTGCCGCCGCTGGCGTGGCTGGGTCCCGCCAACTCGGGACGATAGTGTGCCATGTCGCTATCATACACCGGATCTGAGAATTTCAGGAGCCGTGCGTTCGTCGTACCGACCCCGGTGCCCTGTGACATAGGGTACTCGGAGATGGAGCCATCGTCCGCCGAGATTCGAGTACTGCCTGATTTGGATCGCCCTCTCCCGGATAGAATCCCCCTCTCGCCCCTCTTGGGTTCCGTTATCTTCTTCCTGACGTATGCGCTGCGTCCCGACATTGTAGGTCTCGTTGGCTGGGCGGAATAGGCCTTGATGACAGCTGGTATATATGGTTAATCTAGTGGGAAACCGTTGTTGACTCGAACCGGAGTTAGGTATCTCGACCGCTCGCTAACTCTTCACACGCTCGCGCAAGCTGGAGTGTGCTACTGGCCGGCTACTACGGGATAGCCCGAAATCGTACACATATAACGACTCCTAGAAGCTAGGTTTTGATTGGTTTGGAGTACTGTAGTTCGTTAGAGAGGGAGAGAGAGAGAGAGAGAGAAGGTTTAAAGCGCCAAATGACACTCAACGTGCTTACACGTGCCGTCCGACAGTGAGCGATCCGAATAATAATAATAACAATAACAACAATCACAACAATAGTAATATGGATTCGACCCGTGGGCGTGTTTTCTGCGTTGCCTAGGTCGACAACACACCCCAAAGCTAGTCAAAAATGTCTGACCGTCGAGGTCGAGAATTTGACCGAGGGATTTCAATTTTCGCAAACAAACCGGAAGGTGGTCAATAGTCTATTGAGGTCTCAAATGAGACGTGTCGACGTTTATGAGCTACGTATGGCCTCGCCCACGGGGTGTTTGTGTTGTGGGCCGTGTTTTCTTTTTCTTCGTTGGAATGCTGTGGGAGAGGCGCTTGACGGCGCTTGACGGCGTTGCCAGGCCAGGCAGACGGATAAGATATGAGGCGAGGTGCCATCAATCGACCGCCTTGATCCCGGCCATGTTTCTGGCCTTCGTAGGGTAATTGTCGGCCGCAGGGGAGTCTCAGTTACGTAGCAGAGGGCGGGCGATTCTACAAGCGAGAGGCACCGCGACGCAGAGGAAGAACGCGAAAGGTGAAGAGAAATGCTAGCGCCGAGCACCATCAGACGTGTAAGTTAAACGTTGCATTGTGACATTTGTGACATTGCGAAAGGGGTCGTGTGGAATCGGACACAGCTGAGAGAGGAGGTCTGTGAATGCCGACTGGGCATTTCAGCGGCCGCCCAACACGTCCATCCCGTATCTTGATGTGGTTGGCAATGGCTGGCATGGTTAGCATGGTTGGCATGGTTGGCATGGTTGGCATGGCTGTGATACGATCGGTTCCGACTGTAGCACAATCGTACGCAATCACCCAGAATCCCATATGTAGTTACATGGACTTCGTGCCCCTCGAACCCTTTGAGATGCCTGTTCAGGATGGGCTGGCGTGCCTGGGTAGCGTGGATGGCCAGGAGGCCCGACCGGGGGCCCCATGACCGTCGAGATAAGGAGTCTCTCGAGCCACTGGAGCGTCGCCTGATCCCGGCTGCATGTAACGGTTGTACTCTTGGGGAGGCTGTTGGGATATCTCGGCCGCCATGCTGGAAAAGGGTGGTGTGCCTGCAGTCCCTTGTGCCGCTGCGAGGTAAGCTGAGTGATGAGCGCCACACAATGCTAGGCCGTCACCGTTCGTCCGCTAGCCTCTATTGATTGATGATAGCGATGCCCCTTCGTCTACCTACCCTGCCCTACCCTTCGATTTGAGACTCGGCTGAGAACGTCTTGTATTCAGTCGAACACCATCGAACTAACTAGCTACGATGCTTACCGCCCCCGATGGTTCTCTAGGTCTGGCCATTTCCCGAACGGCTGGAAACCCCTGGTCTAGTGCAACCGTTTCCCGTCCGGTCCACGATCGGTAACCTGGGTATCGAGTATCGAGAGATGGGCCACTCCCCTGCTCGATCGCGACGAAACCAATCGGGGCGTGCCAAAAACCACTCGGTCAGCGATCCTGTCGAGAGGTAGCCGGGGCCAACCTAGACGGGGCGCGCACACAATGTATCCAAGACCCGAGTATACACTAGAACCATATGTTGTAGAAACCATCAGATCTTTGTGAGGACGCGCTGCGACTCGGATCCCAGAACGCGAAGCCCGGATCGCGGGAGAACCTACTCAATAAGAGATGAGTAACGCAAGAAAAACCTCGCTAGGATGTAATGAGAGACTGCCGTGAACCGTTGATCCTTGTTCCGGGGCAGATGGCCTGGCTTTCCCGCTCCTCTCCTCTCTCTCTGCCGGGGTCTCCCCGCGGTGACACCTTTGGGTATAAACAGAAAGCGATGCCCACTACGTTTCCGCATGCAATGGTTATGCGCCGTCGATGTCACGATGCCAATGTACTTGTATGGAGCATTTAGATCAATTTTTTTTTCGCCCCGGAATTCTTTCAACTACCCGTACGATGGGTTAGATTAAACGGGGATTGCCCTTGAGCCATTGCCGCCAAGCCAGCTGGGCGCCTTTCCCGTCGCTAAATGAACCCTGAACAACTTGACTTGCATCGTAGCTTACCATCCCTTCCATGCTCCGACCCTATGAAAACGGCAATAAAAGACCACCACAGCTAATCATCGCACGGGTCAGCATGGTGGCGGATCAACCCGGTGTCCCCGGCAGGACTTGCGCGCCACAGACGTTATATTGCACCGAGGCCGAAGACATCCACTAGCGTACGTCTCAAAGGCGCCCCTACGTTAGAATATTAACAGTCCAGAGTGTTGCCATTGTCTGTTTGACTGGCGACTGGCGACTTGCGGAGCAACATTATCGCGTCCGGGATGGCAACACGGGGCATCTCAAGTAGGTAGACTATCACTAGCCGCCCCATGAGGGTTGCGTCTTATCATCTAGTACGTCAAGAAATACCGAAGTCTAACTACTCCTCCAAAAAAAAAAAAAAAAAGGTTGCTATCTTGGTTCTGGATGTTACTTCGTGACCTATATAGATTATTAGCACATATCTACACAGACCTCATGATGATCACCAACCCTGGCAATAGGGGAGTATCCGCACAATACCTGCAGATCAGCCCCATCGCATGCGAGTGGGATAATGCCGAGTCGACCTATTAGCCTTACCTTATTTATATCCATCGAGATGCTCTAGATCGGGTTATGATTAACGCCAAGGTCCGCCTGGCCGGATGATGTGAGCAGCTTACCGAGAGACCAGCATAAGACCCAGGTCAAACGCTTCCCACTAGTTCGACACACCTGACTGATCGCCTTCCGCCCTGTGTTCAGCATTCTTATTTTACAAACGTCTTATATAAGAGCATAAACACGGTTGAAACTGTCCAGTAAGTGGTGTGAGTTTACCAGAGTGGTGTCAGAGTCCAGAGACAGAAGCTCACCATCGGTAAAGATAATGCAATGTGTCAGGAAAGCGAAATAGCCCATTCACATTATTGACATGTACGTTTTGGGTAACTAGCGTATGTAGACTATTTAGTATTGTGGCGCCACGCCTGTTGCTCGCTTATACTTGGCCACCGAATTATAGCATGCTTCAGCACTCCTTCCACCGGATATCCGCTTTTAGATGTCCCCAAAATCAAGTAGAAGCACATAATGCAGAGACCATCTCTCGTATGTGGTAGCACCAGACGATGAGGGCGCATACTGATTCCGGTGAGGCATCCATGCAGGAGTCACGTTTCTCGAAATGAGGACTGCTGCAAGACGCGGGGGAACATGCAGGAAGCGCTCCTAAAGCGCTAAAATCATGAAATTCCCCCGCTCGTTGGAGCTGACGGCTGAGGTGAGCTGCGGCTCAGCCAAGCTACCCCTTACGCCTCTATCGGGCGATCTAGCTTCACCTACGTATGACTTGCATGGCCTCCGCCTCCGGGCCACCCCGAAGTTCTGGGGAAAGGGTTCCGACGCGTTTGGGCGATACTGTGCTTACAAGTGATCGTCCCCCCTTCATGCTAAGATAGATCGCCAAACAGGCAGTGAGGATACACTTACGCTACAGCGTGGGTGCTAGGCAGAGCCCAAATACAAAAAATATCCCTATGATACAACATGGTTATTTTTTTTAGGATTTGTCGCCGAAGACGGACAGGACGGGGTTGTAGGTGGTATCAGGAGCCTTGGCAGCGAAGCAGAGACCAGATGCTAGATGGTATACCGTGCGATACACGGTACAACGATGCGCCACGTAGCCGAAGACGTAACATATATCAAGTGACGCTGCTCTTGAAAATAATATATTTAAGTCACAATACGAAATATGTTTCCCTCTTGGAGAGATTGGTGGAATCAGAAATATCCCTGAAGTGAGAATACTATATCAGTCTATACTTATATCAAAGCTGTTATTCATGGAGAATCAATAAACACGTCACCGCTTATAGGCCAGTTCGCATGGCAATTAAAAACTTGTCATGTACCTTCAACCCAACCGACGAAAAAAAAAAAAAAAAAATTTAATTTAATAGTGTCCAGTCAAAATGGGGATTTTATATGTACACGTGAGTAATATTAACTAAGGATGGCAGACCTGCAGATGACCAGTACCATAGGCCTAGAGCACCCTAAATCTGCAGAATATGGGACGAACCCGGATATACTCAACCGACCTTCAAACAGATCCCTTTAGTCAGTTATGTGTTCTTCGAAATTTCCAAAAAACTCATGTCATTTCTGTAACCTACGACGAGACCATGGTGACCTTCGGAACGGCAGGCCTGCGATTTCGGCGTTACACCCACCAAGGGAAGCTATATGAAGATAGATTAGATATTGGTTAAGTAACGAATAATATGATAGATCCATACTACCTGGTAAAAGAAAGGACAAGCACAGGTAATAGGTTCACGCACATGTCGGGCCTATGGGATCATACAATTCGCGACGATTCTCATGCCACCCTAGGAACTTCCCGATTGTTATAGAACAAATCTGTGGTGCTACCATAATATGACTGCTTCAAACCTACAAATTGAGAATGTTATGAAGATGAGCACTTGGCCGTCGGCAGCCACTTATGTAGGCTTGTGGAAAGCAGTTGGGCAGCAGGGTGATAAGATGAAACCCGTTCTGGTTGGATATATGGGTTAGCCGTGGTTTGATAGAGTGGCCAGTTGATTCCTGATCATGAAAGGACATAAAAAAATGGGACTGAGGCTCTGTATATATGACTAATTCCACTACCACGTTAGATTAGGTTTAGAAGGCTTGTAACTTGTTGTTCTGATGGTATTATAGATGAGTTGTGACGGTAGGCCATGCTAACATGTGTTATCACGTAAAAGCTCTAATTCAGTGCTAATTTATATTTGTCATTCTCTAAACTACCTACACTGGCAATAGAATAGCAAGTCGTTATCGAAAATGGCCAGATCGATAGTTCCATCCGTCATGACCTGAGCCACCATCGGGGCACTACAAGACTTGGGCAAGATAGTTGCTAGGCTCCGCAATGGAGCAAGGATAGGCACTTCGATGCTCTCTGCCGACTGCTCGAAAAGGGTAATCACAGTGTTGCCCGACGTGATTATTGCCTGATGTGATAAACAAGGAAATCCGTTCTGCCAAAACGGTTATTAATCCCCTAAGCCAGAGCATTCTCATCTTTCTCCAAAAGCAGATCTGTCACCTTCTTCCGAGCCTCCTCGATCTCCTCCTCGGTGAGCGGCACGGGGTCAGTCTCGACGGCACTATTGGTGTTATAGGGGGACGGGAAGATAGCCTTCAGCGCTCCCACCGCCTCGTCGACCCACTGTAGCCAGAAAGACTCGAAATTCTCTCGGGTAATGGCCTCCAGCGGGTCGTCTTCGATTAGGCACGCATTGAAGAACTTCACGAGGGCGGCGACGTGCGCCTTGTCGATCTGGCAGCCGTGCTTGTGGATGATGAGGAGAGAGCCGCAAGGGATGTTCTGCACTTGCCGCTGGAACCTCAAGGGGCTCATGCTGCTGGTGATGCCCCAACGCTCGAAGTAGTCGGGGATCTTCGGGGCGAAGAAACGTCCGGTCAAATTGGTGATGTACGACAAGCTGCCCTGGTGGTTGATGGGATCGTATGTGCCGTAGCACAGCTGGACGACCCACGGGAGCCCGACCTTGTTGGCGAGTTCGCATTCGTAGCGGCGATAGAAGGCATTTTGGACTAGGACCTGGACGTTCTGGATGTGGTCGATCGCCTTGCCGGCGAGGGAGGAGAGACGGGGGATATCGCCATCGCAGTTGATTCTGACGGCCGGCCAGAGCGACGCCCGTTCTCCTGGTTTGCCGTAGGACTTGATAAGGAGTCGGTTGCGAGCGGAGACACAAGGGTTCTCGGGACGGGTAAGGAACCACTCGATGATCATGCGTAGATCGCGGGGGGTGGCGTTGGTGTAATACACCTTGGGGGCACCATCTATCTCAGCAGTGCGGAAGCTGAGGAAGATGACAGCACCGAAGTAAGTCTTGAGGCTTCCAGGATCAGCGAGCGCGAAGATGGACTTATTGATGTTTTGGCCACCGTCGCGTGCATTTGGTGCGATGAATTGTCGGATTCCATGTCCAATTCTTCGGGCTGTAAAGCCCTTGTTGATATCCGTAATTTCAAGTTTGCTAACAGCCTTGCTGAATGGTCTTGTGATGGTAATACCTAGAGCTCGGATTATGGCTATGTCCAAGGCCTTAAGATCCAACCATTTCCAAGCGGGTTTGATGGAGTCCACAGCGAAGATGATCGCTCTAACATGGTTCTTGGGGGCCTTAGAATGGCCAAACTCTTCCTTCAGAGGTTTACAGAGGGCTTTATGGTGCGGCCAGTCTTTCGCGAAACAAATTTTATTACAATACGCCTAGGATTGGGGTTAGAGGTAAACAGACAGTCGGCGATAAGTATCACTTACAGTGCCGCAGTTTGGGCATCGCATCTCGGCTGCTGAATCACATACGGTACAGCAGCCGAGTACATTTTTGTCTTCTTGTCCATCAACGGGGTCGAAGACATGGGCAGCATGGCCCTCGGTCGCGTTGCTGCAATGGACGCCTTCCTCGTGTGCCTGGGTCGCCATTAGGCCTGGCTGAGTTTCCATTATGGACGTTGTTGGCTGTTCTTGGTTACCGATATCTCAAGAATAATACAGCTTTTTTCAAACCAAAGGTTGAGGTAGGATTGCAGCAGAAAAATATGAGACAGGTGGAAACAAGAAGGTTGTCGTGATGTGGAGGGGAGAGGGTGTGCGTGTTGCAATTTAGAAGTAGCAAGAAAATATTGTGTCTGCCAAAATGGTGCGGGTAGGTGCCCGTCACTTCCTTACTTAGTCACCCTTTCGTTTGCTGTTGCTACTATCGTTACCAAGGTGCAGTCGTAGTGAAGGAAGTTCAAATACTTAATGAGTACCAAGATAAGGCATGACGCTTCAAAGTTCTGCCCGAAATTGACCCGAATGGAATTGATTATTCATTAATTACACACAGGTTATAATGTAACGAAAGAGAACTACGATTAAACTGCCACGCTTGCTTCTAGGGAGCATAGTTTCTGTGTATTTCCTATCCACATGGTCTTAAACCACAAACTGGCACGGTTCTCTCTTCAAGGCCTGAGAAAACGTCGCATTATCGGGTTTGTGATTTAACAATATATGTATATGTTGATTGCTCTTGCCAGCCGGAGTAAAGGCAATGATTGATTTTAAACTAATCATGTTTGACATATGAGGCATCAACTACTTGCACACAAACTTTGGAATGCTGATATTATGTAGGTAATCAACACTATACTACACCAAGCTCTGCATAACGTTACTAGGTGATTAGGAAAATCGTCACAATGTTGAGCTTTTTCTAAGGTAGGGATATTGGTCACAAAATTATGGACTTCAGTAACTATTTGCGATGTTGCTGTTTTATGATGAACCTGTTGTTAAGGTTACCATAGACAGATACTATCACAACTGCTTTATCCTAATATTTTCCAGGGGGCTAAGATTGTATTGCTCGCAATTTGGAGTGCGAGCATGTGCTCCTCAGAGGTTTAATGATGAGGCTATCTAAGTCTGTCACAATACATACCTAGCTACTCGATGAAAAGTGTTTGTGTCTGATCCATCCTCCTTGATCAACGAGGTATTTGAAGTATTCGCCTGACGGGAAAAGGGCTGTGATCCACTAGGGGGCTTAATGTGTTAGGTTTCCCCTGTACGATATTTCCCTGTAAGATAGTCGCCAACTATTCTGGCCTATATATATTGGTCGAGCGGCAGTAGTGTAACCGGATGCTAGCTAGCGGCTTGGAAAATCCCTTCATGCCGGGGCATTATTATTTCATTAGGATCATGTTATTCCATGTGTATTTCATTTCGCCGTGCTATAAAGCTTATCATGTGTAAGCAGTCAACCCACATCAGGTCAAAACCCAGGTAGCTCTAGATAGCATGCACTCAGGCCCGCCGTCGCTCTTGGCTGCCCTCTGTCATATGATATGACTTAACCTGGACCAAACCAGTAGCATTACCAGCCCGTCCAAGTTACCTAGCAACTCGTAATTCGATGCGTTGGCGCATGTTCACAAGTAGAGTAGCCTGACTACCCCCACTAGAGACTAGAGTGGGGTCGTGATAACTTTGGACGAAGTTGTTCTTAGCTTTTAGCCTTTAGCTTTTAGCTTCTAGCTGGCTGGCGCTATGTACGTATATGCGGGTACCTGCATGGCATTGCTGGAGGTACGGTCAATGATAGGGACAAACGTGTTTAGCTTTACGATTTCGGTGTCCCAAGACGTGGTCATGGTGAGAGGGTAGTGGTTATCTGTGCGCTACACCGACTACGCCGATTGCATCATCTCTTGCGACCAGCCACTCATATTACACGGATCAAGGTGAGATCTTCCTATCCTGGTCGGCATATCTTGGCATTACCGGCCCCACCAATTTTCAGAACAGGGTGTTGAGACAAGAGCGGTTATTATTACTTGCAGTTGGTTATTGGGATCTCTGAAGGCCGAGTGATGTCTCCTTGATTGTTTTTGCTACTTGGTTGACCCGGTCTGATTCTATTTTGTAGTACCATGTAGGCACCCTGGATCTTGGACTTCTAACTACCTAGGCGATACCTTCCAAGATACCCCAGGTACATACACGACTTGCTGGGAAGAAGCCTGTACCGTTTGGGTAAGTTACCTAGTGTAACTAGGCGCAGTTACATCAATTAAGCTTAATCTAGTGTAAGTATCTGGGTACGTACTACTTCTTCTGAGAGAACGTTGCATCGGAGATCTCGGCTGATCAATCTTTGTAGAACTAAGCAATGCCTTATATGGGGGCAAACAGAGCAATACATAACTATAACTACATTACCTAGGCACTGGAGTATATGTACTATAGGAGCCTTCATACTTGTAGGTACTTTATAGGTACTCTGTTCTATCATGTTGGTCTAGCAAACCAGGTACGAAGTACCTGGTTTCGGGACCACTAATTCTGGGCTGATTGTTGCTGGTACCTATACCTACGCAAAGTGCTCACGTACCGGTACAGTACCACTAACCTTCTTCTTGTATGTTCATGAAATGCTAGAATTATAGAATCGTGAGGTACTCAGTGAGTATCTGGGTACTTACCTACTACCTAGGTAGGTAGGTAGCTCTGGATGTCAAGACCGAGGAAGAGGACTGCATCTTGGAAACTGGGCAACAGGAAACTACCCCCTGTTCTCTTTTTCCAAGCTAACTAGTGTACCCTGTTACCACGTAACCACCCCATGCTGCAGCTAGCGTTCCCAGAGACCGGATCTTAGAAGCTAGCACCAACGGTTTCCCCAGCCTTCTTATTATCTATCAGGTGCCAAACGTATCTATTTTATATTCTGGTCTTTGGCCAAACAAATCCCGCGCCCCAAAGCCTGGTTTTGGTATTCGGTCAACTTCATTTTTATCTTATACACCTGACCTGACACACTGTCTCACTCACCTCATCCCGTCCAGAGTATCTATCCAGTCTGGTGAGACGGACGGTCGTAGCGATTCTTGGCAACGACCGCCACACCTTCGGTCAGTTCGGCTGCTGGCCTACCTGCCTACCCGGTCTTGTTTGCGCCGCTCGCATCATCGCTGTGGTCAGCGAACGGCTGGCTCTCCAGCTTCCGAGGGATTAGCTGATTTGTCGCCGTATCCGACCTGCCTATATTACGTCTACTTACCGCCAAAAACCCCGCCTTTTGCCCGGTCGTTTACCTGTTTACCTGTTTACCCTGAACTCCTCCAAATTCCAGCAAGCAAATCGCAACACGCCCAGCTCACCTTCTTCCTCTCGCACCTACTTGCTGTGATAGAATAAGAACAAGAACGGCGCATAGCATCATATTATCGCCAACATGTTCTTCGCCATCTTCTTCGCCTTTTGGCGATTCCTACAAATCATCACCTTGGTAAGCACTCTCCATCTTTGCGCTTTGGAATGCGCCGCCCGCTATGGTAGTAGTATAGCAGCCGGAGTCGCATTTCAGAATCAGAGTAGTATCGGTAGGCAGCGGTCGGTCGCGATAGCGGGCGGGTAGGCGGGCGGCGCATTTCCACCCCGCGATGAACAAACCAGAACACAACCCGGATAGCGGGAACCTCAAACAAACAAACAAACAAAAACTAATCGTATCTCTTTCTCTTTCCCCCCTCCCCCCCCCTCTAGATCCCGACGATAGGGCTCCTCGCATACTTCGTGGACGGGTACAACCGCCTCAACGCGCTGACGCCGACATACGTCCTGGTGCTCTTCATCGTGTCGGTGATCGCGGGCGCGTGGGCGATCGTGACGCTGTTCTCGTACCACCGGTCGTCGACGAACGCGACCTTCGTCGCCGTCGTGGACGTGCTGCTGGTGGGCGCCTTCATCGGCGCCGTGTACGAGCTGCGGTTCATCACGGGCGCCGACTGCACCAACGTCGTGCGCGGGTCCTCGGTCGACGTCGCCCTCGGCCTGTTCGGCAGCGCTTCGGTCAACGGCGTCCGCGTCGAGGTCGACAAGTCCTGCGCCATGCTCAAGGCCGCCTTCGCCTTCGGCATCCTCAACGCCGCCTTCTTCTTCTTCACCGCCGGCCTCGCCTGCATCCACGGCGACCGCATGGGCGCCCGCGACCGCCAGAAGGGCTCCACCTACGTCCGCGAGACCGTCCGCTCCCACCACGGCCACCACAGCCGCCGCTCCAGCCAGGCCCCGCACTCGCGGCACAGCTCCCACCACTCCCACCGGCGTGTCTTTGTCTAGGTTGGGAGAGTTAGTTCTGTTCGAGCCAGCCCTTGGCTGGGGATGATCCCACCCCGTTTCCCGCATGGTCGAGCCCTCTGGGTCCGACACCGGGTGAGGGCGTATTCGGCAGCGGTGTCTGAGTAGATGTTTGCTTTAAGTTTCTGTGTTTTTTTTTATTTTTATTTTTTTATTGTTCAATGTGTATATGAGGTGTATTTATGGCTGGTTCGGATAATGTGTAGAAAACGGCCCCGAGGAACGAGGAGGACCACGGCACGGGACGGCCGTGGGATCCGATAGGAGAACATGGAAGCGAAGGAAGCTCAATGTTGGCTGCTCATGGAATAAAAATGTCAGTCCACCCTGCACATTTAACATCATTTTTGGGGGATCTGGTATGGGAAGAAGGACGGGTGAAGGCTTTGGAACAGACGTAGGCAAGCGCGTATGTCTAGCACGATTACGATGTAATGCTCTACGACCACTATGATTATACAATAGCAATTGGTTTTATTCTACTGCCGTTTTTTGTTCTCTCACGCCGTGTTGACGCGTGGTTATGACCTAGCTTGGGCCGACCCCTGCAGGGAAGTTTGGCAGATTGATAGTATCGTGTCCCGGGCCATTGACCCAATCAAGCACGAGATAGTAATCAAGCCTTGCTCGTGAGGGCTAGCCCTAGATAATCTGGGTGCTAAGATGAGACACTGTCAGGTTATGGAGGGTACCGCGAGAATATTATATTTCTCATCACAAGCACCTCGTACTTTTACGGCGTTTTGGCGTTCCCGATGCCGTGATTATCGAGTCCCAAGCTTGTGTCGCACATTCCTTATATCGCTGGTCGATGGTTTAGCTTTTTTGGCCACTGATGACCCAAACTCAGCTCCTAGTTTCCACTTCCCCAACTGTATATCCCCGTGCAACGCCACTCCGTCCCTCTTCTACTACGGTGCTTGTCTCATCTTCACCAGGAATGAAGTCGCTACCGAGGCCCTGCCACGTGCGTTTTGATCGCAGAAACTCGGCGCCGGGGCTCGCCACGCCATTGACAAGGGCTATCTCTCCTATCGTCCTCTTTACCAGGGAAGAGGAGTTTGTTTGGGCTTCTGTAGGATTGTTACCGGGGCGTGTGCTATCTGAGGCCGCCGCGGAGTTTCGAATAGCGACGCGCATTGGACGCGAGTTGCTAACAAGCTTGCCAGTTCGGAGATCAAAGACGGGGGGTTCAGACTCTTCGTCATCAATACCTCCCTCTATATCTTCAAGAGGCTCTTCGTCGCTTATTCCTTGCCCTTCTGTGGGCTTTGTATCAAGATTAGCTTCGGTTTTTACACCTTCGATACCACCCCACCACTCCCCGGTCCAAATTCGACTCTCATCGCTTTGAAGTGCCAAGGTCAGCTCGAAAGGCGTGATGACGGGTTTGAAGAGACCATCCTGATCCACGAGCCCACTCTCCCAGCATCCCACAACCACCCAACCATCTATCTCGGCGAAGTTGGCCAACTTGGCGGCGTTCAGCTTGCCAACGACGATAGTGTAGCTCTTCTTTCCGGCCGCGGCAATTTGCTCCCGCAACGTGCTGATTGTAGACATGTAATTTTTAACGGACAGCGTATTGACGAGTATCCCAATAATAGAGGCGGTCGTGAGACGGAGTACGAGAGCATACCGTCGGCGGAGGATCGAGGGAGTAGCGCTCGGGTCGGGTAATGGAGTAGCTATCGTGTAGGGTGAAGATGGCGTAGGATAAATGCGAAGAGAGGCGAGACGGGAGGAGAGAGTAAGAAGTAGTGACGTCGGCGGTGTCGATATATGGAAAAGGTGGTATTCGTGAAGAGCATAGCCGTGCTCCCCCTCCGATGCGGGGTGCAAAGATGGGATGCTGCGGTTCGGTATCGTGCTCGAGGGGTCGTGTATGGTATCTGTCGGGATGACATGGGTGTACCCTCGGTCCTCAAGCAACTTACAGATAGGCGCTACATGCTCTTGGAACATGACATCGGCCATAATCACGGCCTTGGTTCCCTTGTCGCTAAACTGGCTTGCAAAGCTCTCGGCAACATCTTGGACATTGAGCTCCTGTCTCGTGAAGACGTGGAAAACCGGTAACCTTGCCGTCGGGCTCAAGCAGGCTCGACCGTAGTGCACAACCGCGGCGGCACTAGCATGCTCTGCGGCAATCTCGTCGACGCAGCACGCGCTATACGACGTGTCTGCCAGTATATAGAGCCTTGTTTTTGGCCTCGATATTTGTTGCGTGTCTTTTGATGCCCCGCCTAGTGCTCCGGCGCCGTGTTCTATGCCCTCGGCCGCGGAGCTGCAGTCCGATTCTTCGAGCTTACTCATTTCCCTTTTTAGCGCCTCTACAACCCAAGGCGCATCAGCCAACATGGCGTCTGGGAATTGTAGCGCCACCCGACCCCATTTTTGCTTGTGAATCTCAACCGCCGTTCGTGCGATTTCGTAGACTATGAATAGTTCATCGTCGGATCTGTTCGGCCGACTCTCCTTGTGGAAGGCAGAAGGCGGAGTCGGATCTTCAAAAATGTATTCGGATGGTGTCGATAACACAGGCGGCGCATGTAGGTCGGCAGACATAGCGAAGGGTCGGGAAACTTTGCGAAGCTCTCCGATCTCGAGCATGGACGACGGGGTGAATGGGAGTTGGGAAATTTTGGAGGGGTAGACACCATTCATTCTATGTATGTCTCATCTCATGGTGGGGGCGGGGCGTTCCAACACGACCATGCCTGTCTAGGTAAGAGCCCACTATGCGACCTAAAATTTAACTTTGTCCCTTCTAGAAGCGATATGTGGAAAATAGTACCTATGTGAGTACTTGGCAGGTAGTTCCCTGGACCATGCAGTGTATTGTTACCTGTCAGGGGATGTATTCATAATATTACCCGTGTACCTGGTAACGGGTACCGAAGTACACTAAACACCCTGCTATCGTCATCTCGGCTACGTCTAAGCTACCTACACCAGCACTGATGCACGGTTCCGTTGGATAAAACCACCAACTCGAACTATCTCGAGAGACAACAGCCTCCTATTTACAGTGTGCCGTTGACATGCGCCCCGGCCGTTTACAAGGACAGTGTCGTCAGAGCTTGACTTGGCCAGCGTTCATCCGAGCCCAGTCTTCTGCCCCAAATCTTACGTACGTGTCACCCTTGAGCCAATACAACTCATCATCGCCGACTTTCACAGGGTCTACGCCCTCTAGCCTGAGACGGTGTTTCTGTTGCTTGTTGGTGCCTGTGATGGCCGCGGACAGCCCATGTCCGAGACGTAGGAAGATGGGCACGGCGTACTTGGGAAGCTTCGCTCTGGCATGTTCCGCCAGAGACCGGAGAAGCGCCTCGTTGGGGCTTGTCTTGAGCGCGATTGCTGCACACCCGGCTCGTCCGTCGTGATTGGGAAGCTGGACGCCATAGACGTTGGCCTCGTCGACGGCGGGATGCAGGCCTATGGTGGCACTGACCTCGGTCGTCGCCACGTTCTCGCTCTTCCATCGGAACGTGTCGCCGATGCGGTCGTGGAAATACATCCGCCCTTCCGAGTCCCAGCTCATTAGATCCCCCGTGCGGAAGTACGCATCCCCCTTCTTGAACACGTCCCGGAGGATCTTTTTATCCGTGGCGCTGGGATTGTTGTAGTACCCCTGGAAGTTCCGCGTGATGTCCTCCGGCAGGGCGAAGAGCAGCTCGCCTACCTCGCCGCGAGGCACGGAGATGCATAGGCCCGTCTTCGGGTCTCGACAGGGCGCGTCCGTTTCGTGATCGCGTGCCACTACAGCATTCCTGCTCCTCATGAAGAGGCCATAGAGCCACCCATTGCGTCCTATAGCGCCCCGGGAGAAGTCGTTGCGGGAATAATTCCATGTCCCCCCAGAACCCTCGGTGGAAGCGTAGAACTCGCCCACGCTTTCGATTCCGAAGCGTTCCTGGAACCGTGCCCACACGTCCGGGCGCAACCCATTGCCTAAAGCCAGGCGCACGTTGTGTTTCTTGTCTAGATTCTCCCCTGTCGCAGGGTCGATCTCAGGTTTCGCTGCCATGAGATACCGGCAAGTCTCGCCAACGTATTGGATGATGGTAGCGTTGTGTTTCCGTACGTCTTTCCAGAAGGTCTTGGTGGAGAACTTGCGACCGACGGCGAATGTTGCCTCTGCCTCGAAACATTGGAAAAACCCCAGAATGGTCGCGGATGAATGATATAATGGCATAGGCTAAAATGTCTGGTCAGTGAAAGCCCACCAGGCTAGCATGTGACGCGCATATCTGGGCTATATGTACCGTGTATAATATATCCGAGCGTTTGGTGCTGAGCCACCCCTTCACGAAGCTTGAAGCCGTGGTGACTTTGGACCAAGATACGATGGCTGCCTTGGGAAGACCTGTTGTGCCGGACGTATAGATGAGGATAGCCATATCCCGGCCGAGATCGCCTGAACGAACCTCGTTCGGTGGCCGCACCGGATCCACAGCCATGGCCGACGAAATGAAGGCCTCAGTCAGGAACTCGATTCGCAAGGCGCCAAGTCTTTGGCGGACGCCATCGTCGATGTTTGATTCGACGTCTGGATCGACTAGCATGAGCACCGAGTTCGCCGTCTCTACGCAATGGCATAGAGCGTCACTCGTCAGATTGTAGTTGATATAGGCCGGCTTCACCCCGATAGACCAGAGACCGAAGGTGATTAATAAAAAGTGGTCAGAATTTAAGAGATCTAATGCGACGATATCCTTGGGCTTGAGGTCGAATCTGGTTTTGAGATAATTTCCGTATCTGAGAGCAGCGTCGTACATCTGACGGTATGTCCATGATCGATCCTCGAATAAAATGCCTACGCGATCCGCCGACTTACCGGTAGCGATCTCTTCGAGGCGATAGAAAACGTTGGTGCGATCAGTAGCCTCGCGTCTATTGTTTCGGTAGAGGGCTTGTGCCAAGCCCTTGAAAAGAGTGGCATCGTATGAAAATGATGTCTTTGCATTGAGGTATGCGAGACCAGCGGCAGCGGCCGGCACAGTCAAGGCCAAGGGTACTTTATGATTATATCGAGACTGCTGTTAGTGCTCATGCCGAAGGACGGACTCTCCCTGGGCCGACGATGGTTGGGTATGGGTTGACTTACACGGCATTTTAAAACCTGGATTAGGGAATTGATATGGCGAGATCTGACTTTGCCTTGAGGCAGCCTGTATAAATGTAGTGTTCACTTGAGCTGGGTTGACGATGCTATGATGCAATGTGGTTCTGAACCATTATAAACGGGACGGAGGTATCTAGGATAGGAATGTCACTAGGAGGTACCGGCTAGTGCACGTTGTAACGGCGAAGTGGAATAAAGTAAGAAGGGCGCGGCTGAAAAAAACAATCTAGCGATATAATACACAGTCAGTGCTCACAGGCGGTTCGGGGCGCCATTCCCATGGAGACTAGAATTAGGTACCGCGGTGAATGCGCGACGTGAATGATTCACCTCAGTCGATCAATGGCTGGGGAGGCGGCCGATTCAAATGGGCTTGTTGGCGCAGCGGAGAGTGATGGTCGTGCCTCGGCAACTCCCACCTCCCACTTGTACCATAGTCCATACACTAGATTACAAGAGGAGATCGCTATGTGACGGCTGGAACAAGGGGTTCTATTTACAGTACTGTACAAAAAGGGCTACCCTAGCGAATCAATCGGATCCGCGACAATACCCAGTCGCCCCGACGGGCACGCATGGACGGGTAGACATGGAACCACCGGAAGCAGTAGGAGAGTAGAGCAGCACAGACGAGAAAGGGAAGGAGAGAGGGAAGGACAGAGGGAAGGAGACAGAGACAGAGACAGAGAGAGGAAAAGAGACAGAGACAGAGACAGAGACAGAGAGAGAGAGGGAGAGAGAGAGAGAGCATGTCGTATGTTGGCCGGTGTGACCAGGTGTTCGCGCGCGAGAGACGCCTTTGCCTTTGCCTTTGCCTTTGTACAGAGTACACTACAGCAGGCAGGTATGTAGCCATACCAGTATTGAGCTTGTCCTTCGCGCCCTGGGCCAATTGGAAACATATTATCCACAATACATAAGCGAATCTCGGTTGGCGAGGTATAATGTGGCGTTGCTCCATTCCCCATCCCAGAAACCCATCCCCATTCAGGGCCGTGTTGGCCGTGTCCACAACCAGGGCCGATCCCGACTGTACGCCCCGACGTTTTCTGGGGAACTACACGAACTACACTAGCTACCCCTAGGCTACCTACCTAGGTAGGTAGGTAGGTAGTAGTTACTGTACAACAAGTACCTAAGTACTACGTGCGTGTGTGTGTGCGTGTGCGTGTATGTAGGTACAGAAGGAGGGAAGGCAGGCACTTGCGTATTTAGTAGGTGCCGTTAGTTGCCTAGGCCGGTGCTGTCGTCACATTCTGCAGTGTTGTACCTGTTCTACATATTGATATATACTACACCTACTTACCTATAACTACCTGTCAAGTTCAAAAGAGGCAAGCATGTCGCTATCTAAGCACAAAGCTAAACCTGATTCAGAAAGAAATATTGTGGGGTACGTAGTGACTATGTACCTAGGTATCTAGTTAAGTAGCTAGTTACTTATATGTGCGGAATATCAAGTATTTCACATACCATAGTAGGAACTTCCTTGGCTAGTATCTTACCAAATACAAATATACCGTAGTATGGCACATTCATGGATATAGATGCATGCGCCTGCAAATTTTGATATTACTCTTAGTTGCATTTATTTCTGCATATGCACATAATGACAGGAACCCTGAATGCACCCGTTTAGTGGAACGTAACTTGACCCAATCCCTTGCACTGGCCCCTGCTGACTGGCATCATGGCCTCTCTCCAAAGATCAAGGTACAAGACACATAATAAAACAACACGGTCAATGGAACGAACAAGGCGGCACTAGCACGATTCGTTCAATTCTAGCACGGTAAATTTCGAGGGCACCTGGCTATATCTATCCCGGATCCTAGAAGCAACTCATTACATGGATGATGGTGTCGAGGAGGTTCGGCGTCCATTCCATATAGGTGTCATGTCTTCCTCCTCCGCCGTCCGGAGTCGCAAAGACGGGTCTACCGTGTCCGAGGTTGAGGCCGAAGCCGCAGCCGCAGCCGCAGCCGCTGTGACCGTGATGGGAACACCAAAATCCCCCGACCAGAAAAATGACAGCAACGAAGCACCGACGACCGCGGCGACGACATCGACGACAGCGACACCGATAGAGACGCCACCCAAAAAGCTCAAGCCTCCACCTCCCGAGCAGCCATCGCACATCTTCAGAAGGTCCCTCATCATCGCGTCGTTCTGGCTAGTAGTCGTGTGCTTAGGGCTCCCGATATGGTGGCGGACGACGACCATCTACCGGGCAAACCTGCCCTTGAGCCAGATGATGAACTGGGCCGACGGGAAGGTGAGCAGCACGGTACACAGCCGTCCTTTGCTACGATACTGATGCGATGTGCAGGCCTGCAGCCCCGTGTTCCCCATCCGGATCCCCGTCGAGACTCCGGGCCTAAATGAACAAGAAGCCCAGAGCTTAATATCCGCCACGCAGCATGCCCTCGATACGATGCCTGAGTTTCCCGGTCACCGGCTCCGGCTCGAGGCAGCCCCTCCAGCTTCCAGAGACTCGGCTACCCTCGACAAACACGAGAATACCGGTCTTGTTCTCCGGCTGACACCGGGCCATGCGACCACGTCTAGTCCTACATCCGCTCTCTACGCCCATGCGCCCATTCTCGATATCATATACCCCCCCAACTCGAAACCTACCCCGGATACCCAATCGTCCGGGCTTGCGGCCTACATCGCAGCTCAGCTCCGTGAAACCTTCGCCGAAGAGCAGGCCATCATGTCGTACCTGCTTGCGGCATCGACCATATCGTCGGGCCAACAATCACAAGGCGCCCCCGGGAACATTGATGGGTCCCTGTCGAAACGGATGACGCGGTCGATGAAATACTCGGGCACATATCACCTGACCTTCTCCATGTTCACGAGCGGCTCTATTCCTAGTAGTTGGGATATCGACTCGGCTATCGATGAATACATGCGGCCCGTGTTGGACATGCTCAACCCCATTCACAATTTTACCATCGATACCCAAGTTCAGCTCTACGCGATACCTGGCGTCTCGTCACGGGTTCTCACAAAGGAGGACCTGTCCTCCTTTATCAATGCCGCTGAGTGGCCCTTGTCGCCGTCGATAGGCGGGGCGCCGACGATCAACTTCGTCATCTTCATGGGTAACCAGACGATTGGCTTGAATGCGGGAGAAGAGACTTCGCAGTCATGGCTCGTCCCTCAATGGGGCTCCGTCTACCTCTTGTCGCCCCCGGCGGACACCCATGTGCCGTCCGAGTTCCTGAGGCAGCCTATCTTGACATTTGCATCCCACCTCCTCTCACTCCTCGGTACCCCACAGTCTGGCTCGTTGCCGATGCGCCTGTCGACCCTTACGCGCGTTAGATCGGTAGACATGCTCCTACGCGCATCGTCATCTCTGGGGTCCCTGGCCCGTCTGTCGTTGGCTTTACCTAGTATCTCGATCCCGCCGAGTGTCGCGGATGGCGTGGCTAAGTCAATACATCACCTCGAATTGGCATGCGCGCAGCTAGGAGGCACGGAGAGCCTCGAACACGCACGTACCGCAGAGACAGAGGCGGAGCGGGCATTCTTCGAGAAAAGCATGGTAGGGCAACTCTATTTCCCCGATGAACATAAGGTGGCCGTCTACCTACCTCTATTGGGTCCCGTGGGAGTGCCCCTACTAATGGGCCTCCTCACCGAGTTCAAGGCTTGGAAGACAAGGAAAACGGCTAAGGTGTCATGAAATGACGTGTCGCGAAGAGATACCATCCACGATAGAATATAATAGATAATGAGCAAACCACAAGCTTATTTGGTGATTTCCCGTGGTTAAGCAGCCACCGCCAGACAGGCCACAAGGCCCAGCGCAGATACCCGAACTCGTAACCTCATGGTGGCAACTCATCCGATGGCGTAATGGTCACGGCAATGGACGAGATATCCGGATGCTCGGGGTTCTTTCAGTTGCCTACCAACAGGTGGTTACATGTAAGTAAGTGGCTTTTTTGCGAATCCAAGGTACGGATAGCCTGATTCGGGAGAAAAAAAACAGGGATAAAAAAAGGGACAAAAAGAAAAGGCATTGCACACTATGCATGGATTCGACGGCTTCGGTTCCGTGAAGCATTCAGCACCATAGAACGATACTCTTTCATTGGCTGGAGCGAAACGGGCGTCTGTCTAGATCAGGCCCAGTTTTGGCGAAGCTATCTTATGTATTCGGATCATCCTCCCTCCCCCTTTCCCTCTTCCTTCCCCCCCACCACTAAAGCTTCTCGAATGATATGACATGGGAAAATGACGACCCAGATCACACCACGTGTACTGTATTCATATATCTACAGATTACATACGTGCTTATATGTGGACCGTACGCGGCCCTAGTCGTTGTCGTTCACCTTTGTGACTGATTTCCAACTACACTAGTACCCATGAGTCGGGCCTCACCGAATGCACCGGTTGAACTGGATATACAAGTTCGGAATTTCTTGCATTTATATGGTAAGCGTAGACGTCGAATTTACTATCTACAAGTACTTACTTACCTACTTACGTACCTACATACCTGTGTCACTTACCTAATCTAGGTCGGTGGATAGTGGGATGTGCTTAGGTACGAATTACTCAGCTGATTTAAACGGACGACGAGGCTTCTAAAATAGGATTGATCATGAAAAACAGGTCAAGCTCTTGCTTCAAGTACTTCGTACCCGTCCTGAGATATCCAATCTTGGGTCGCCTGTTCATAGGGCAATGTAGAGTCGGTCGTAAGGTACACTGCATAACAGGGGCATAAGTACCTTGTTTGTGTAGGTAAGTACCTATAGGTACGCATGCATAATGCATAACGCCCCGCAGAGAGAATGCAGTGCACAGTACCTATTATTGAACAGCCCTACCGATTGGATTCCCGGAGGTGGAGAAGAGGCAGAGGCAGAGACAGAGACAGAGAGAGAGAGGAGTAAAGAGGAGTAAAGAGGAGGAGGGCGCACATAAGACCTCGGCAAAAACTAGCAGTAGTTCAAAGCTAAGTATGTAGTGTACATACAGAGATGTGGTTTCGATGCACGGGTGTCTGTGCATTGCCGAAGTGGTGCGGTGAATGGTGGCGTGGGGTAACCATGGACCGCACCATCAGGGAATTCGGGGTCGTCCCTATTGGCATGGCATGTAGCCACCCTATTACCAAGTAGGTACCTATGTATTTCAGTAGCCTATTACCACTTACACATTCACCACTTACACGCACCGCACCGCTTTACTTACCTACACATACACACATACATACACACACACACCACTTACACGCGCCTACCTAAGCTTAGATAGGTCCTGGCCTGTCATCGCCCCCATGTTACAGTATACTACGAACCCGGCCGGGGCTATCATACACATGACGAACCGCAGTGAAGTATACAATAATTAAGTATCCATGCCGACGTCGTTTAGCGTATGCAAACATTTATTCGTAGTGTAGTAGACAGGGGAGCCTCCTCTCGCACCTCGCTGGCGTCAGCCGTAGCCGGAGACGTAAATGATCCGTGCCCTGAAAATGATCGACAAACCCAGTTTCGACTTTTTTTTTAAAAAAAAAAAAAAAAAGACCTTTTGCTCTGCAGGTTAACAAATTCGAGCTCGCCCAGCGTAGCATCTATCTGGTCGCGTCCCACGTATCTGTCCCATCCGTTCGGCACCCTAATCTGGACGACGAAATAGGCAGCGAGACTATAGTGATAGGCGATGGTGTGTCTTAGATCTCTACATTCATAGTGCATACATCTCTCTAAGCTGAGTCGGGAAGAAGACCTTGTGCATACGCTGACACATACACACCTATACCTACATACATGCCTACTCTACATACATACTTACTGAGTTAAACCGAACGAGGGTCATCAACCACCGCGACAAAAAAAATAAAAAACCCCCGGCACATACTCAAATTCCTACCTAACCTGGAGAAGGAATGATACTCTTTCCCCTCACTTCTTGACGACCAGGTTCCCCGTGATACTAGTTTAGCGCATCGAATAGCCGGGGAACAACCAAGGTAGATTACCCCGGATTGCCCGGCACAATATCCATACATCACACAGGCACGATAGTGACCATAAGTGCGATAACCACCGATGACCGCGGATCTTTATAGCCAACGCGATAACACTAACACGACACTAAAACCACACTAGCACGATACACGCCCCATCACACGTATACATATATATCTCCGTTTAACACCTCTCTCTCTCCCTTTCTCCCCGGGGGGACACCAGGTTTTGGTGTACGCAAACCGCGCCATATAAAGCGAGCCACGCCAGCCAGACGGGTAGCCCAATCCAGTCCAGTCCAGTCATAAAAGGACAGGCGCGCGTGTGTGTGCTTCTGTCACCTAGCTACAAGGCACTCGCCCTCTCTCTCTCTCTCTCTCTCTCTCATTCCATATCGGGGACGTTCCCCCCCGATCACCAATCACAAAGACTGGGGGGGAGGAAAAAAAAGAGCTTACTCCAGAATGAACGTCACCAGCTCCGGCTTGTCGGAGCTGCTGGCACTGGCGACGTCGGTCCAGACGCGGATCGACGCGGCGGCGCTGGTCTCGTCCCTGTCGGGGAGGTGGAGGGAGTACGTCATCCCGGCCGCGCTCGGCTACGTGGCGCTGTGCCGCGTGCTGCGCTACCGCGGCGAGAAGAGGCTGCGTCGCAGCATAGGCTTCCCCGAGGGCTGCGGCCGCGAGGCGCTCGCCAGCATGACGAACGACCAGGCCCAACAGGTCATCCGCTACCTGGCTTGCTACGAGTTCCCCGAGTTCCATCTGCTGGCGTTGCAGTTTGGCTTGTTCAAGGTGAGTCCTCTCTTAGTTTTGCTCTCGTATCCCCTCCGTCCGTCCCCCCTCCCCCACCTAATGGGAGCTGCTTCTTCGTATACCGTTGCCGCATCCAATGCGGTAACCTCAATCATGTAACAAGAAGAAGAAGGGGGAGAAGCGGGGGGAGAAGGTAACACGAGAGAATAAGGGGGGGAGCATAGTTGAGAATCCGTTCAAGGAAGTTATCATACTGACAATGACACGTAGACATATGGCGTGGAGAGCATCAGCCGGCTGTTACTCGCGACGCGGAACCTGACAGACCCGGTGAAGAGCCTGAAGCGGTACGAGGACACGGCGACGCTGATCAGCGAGTTCATGTTCCACGCGCCGGACTCGGAGCGGACGGTGCAGGCGCTGGCGCGGGTGAACTTCCTGCACAGCAAGTACGTGCGGGAGGGGACGATCTCGAACGCGGACCTGCTGTACACGCTGTCGGTGTTCGTGCTGGAGCCGGGCCGGTTCGCGCGGCGGTACGAGTGGCGGGCGCTCAACGAGGTCGAGCGCTGCGCCTACGGCGTCTTCTGGAAGGCCATCGGCGACGCCATGGGCATCGAGTACGCGGGCCTGCTCGCCCGCCACGGCGCCTGGCGCGACGGCATCGACTGGGTCGATGACATCGAGGAGTGGGCCCGCCGCTACGAGGCCGACCACATGAAGCCCAGCCCCGTCGCCAACAAGCCCGCCCGCGCCCTCATCCCCATGCTCACGTACTGGCTGCCCTGGTTCGCCAAGCCCTTCGCCCAGGAGGCCATCTGTGTGCTCATGGGTGACCGCGTACGCGAGGCGTTCATGTAAGTTTTCTCACTTTCCCCTTTCCCGCGCCCTCCCCCCCCCTAGCCGAAGAACCAAATTATCTAACCGAATCCCCGCCCTACCCCCTATCTCCAGGCTTCCGGAACCAGGCATCGCAGCCGCCGCGACGGTATATCCGCTACTCCTCGTGCGCAGCCTATTCCTGCGGTACCTGGCGCTGCCGCGCCTGTGGCCCGTGGCACGTATTGGGGCGCCGGCGGACCCGGCGACGGGGCGCATGAACCTGCGGTTCCCGTACGGCAACTACCCGTTCTACGTGCGCCCGACGCTCTGGAACCGTTGGGGCCCGGGCGCCTGGGCCGTCTGGCTCTACGGCGCCAAGGTCCCCGGCGACGACCCCGACGAGTACATGCCCCAGGGCTACCTGTGGACCGACCTCGGCCCCAGGAACCGCATGGGCCAGGGCGCTGAGGAGATGCAGGCCGACGTTAAGAGGATGACGGCTACGAGCAGGGGAGGCTGCCCTTTCTGATAAGCGCGGGGGAGCAAGGGGAGCGAGTGGTTCATGACGGAGAAAGTCGTCCGAACCGGTCGGTATTGAGGCAAACCCTCTAAGTGCCTGGTCTACATTATATATTTATACATTTTGGATGGCCTTATTTGCATTCAACGACGTTTTATGAATCACATTTGGGCAGGAAGTCCCGTGTGCAAAGATATTACCCTTGGATTTCGTAATCAAACCCGTCGTCGTGGTGGAAGTGCACAGTAGGCATGACGTCCGTTTGGTTCTCTGGCTAGCAACTATGGGACAACTCCCTTCACTAGCGCCGTTGGGAAAACTCGACTTGTCTGATTTCCATTTTCTGTCACCACACCGAAATAGAGCACATCCTCCTCCAAAAAAGTGCCCCAATCAAGCGATACCCGGATTCGTGTCCCGTCGGGCATTGGCAAAGAGAATTTAGGCACGGGTTTTTGGTTCAGCATGTCTCCTAATATAGACGTGGAATCCCGGTTGAAGAGGTTTCCTATTAGAGACGCAGAATCCATTTTCGGTGTGTCTCCTAATATAGCCGAACGTACCGTGGCGAAGCTGGTGTAGTCGAACGTATGGATCTTCAATAACCTCATTAAGTCATCGCATATTGATTGAAGGTCAAACGGATCAATGTCTCGTTCCCCCGTCAGCGCCAGCCAATCTCCGAGGTTCACAAGAGACGGGAATGTACTATCGCGACGAACTAGACCCAATTCCGCGTTGTAGGCGATCTCAAGTTGGCCAAATATCACAACTACGACCGAGAAATCCATCCCTCTCGGATGGTAGAGAGGGATAGCTGCTAGAAGGAGGCAATCAGTGTGTGGCAGGACGGGTTCGATTACACGAAGTACAGCGGGATCTTCGGCGGTGTGGCGATAGTGAGCCGGGTTGTAGATCAATGATGGTGTCGTTGTATGAACAATTGGACGGACGCAGAGGTATTGGAGTTTCGCTGTCGGCTCTGCTGATTCGAGCCCCCAATCATACTCCTTGCAAATACCTATAATTCTTCTCTCGAGCTGGTGTCGATTTAGAGTAATCCTCTCCCCCCGGCCATCTATTAAGGGGTTCATTATTAGCTACTAGAAGTTGCCAAATCTAACATTCTGCTATCCACCGGATTGAAGTACTGACGTGAGGTTGGAACCATTTCTATGTCGCCACTCGTATTAAGTTGCACCTTCCATATGTCGGGGTTCAGCCGATAGAATTTGTCTTTCGTGCCTACGTTACTTAGCATAACCGCCGGGCGCCAGGCCTTCGTGGCGTCGTCGGCAAAAACGCTCTCGATAATTCCAATGACCAAGGGCTTGGCGTGACGGATGAAGAGCCTGCTGGTAGGGACGAAGAGCGATTGGTTAACCAAATGAGTAAGCAACAAGCTTACTTGGACTTCCGTGCCAACTCTCCTGAAGTCGTATGATATGACCCTAGGACTTCGTTCGAATGCGAGCTCGGGGGAGAAATCATCTGGGGACGACGCTAGGGAGGCGCCTGTCCGCCTGTGTAATAAAATAGACTGGTCACTATTTCCGTTTATAATTTCTTCCTGGAGTCTGTCGAACGCCTTGGCCCCCCCTTCACCGTATAGCAATGGCATGTTCACATCGAAGATGCCCATCAGGCTATAGGCTCTGTCTTCGGGGCGTGTCGTCTCCCGCATGTGCGCCCATGTCATCCTTGTGTGGATAGAAAATTGGCCGAGCATCGGACTCATTGACGGACTTTGTAGGAGAGAGATATCAATCCGTGTGATGCCGTGAATGGCGGTGGCTAAGCTAATTCGCGTACCGATTTTCTCCCATGCCGCATTGAAAAAATCAACGTCCTTGGGGGCGAGGAGCTCCTGGAGCTGTCCAAACGTTAATATGCGCCAGGGCCCCCGTCTATCAGATGTGGATGTAGAACAACGAAGTTAGATAAGGCACTGTTACGCACTGGGTCTACGTTAGCTGACATGTCCGGCTCATGAAACAGCGAGGGCCGTGGAAATGGACGCCAGCCACGGGAGGTTTCTGACCTGTCCATCCTCGACGAAACCATCGACTCTTTTTTATGGCTTCTAATGTAGAGGCGTCTGACGGAGAGGCCGCTCCCTCGCCGCGAGAGGGCACGTCGGAAAGGTATGCAAAACACACATCCGACCGTTGATACCACCGATACATGGAGTTGATGGCTTCCGACAGTTCCGCACTGCTGCTTTTGTCGATGCCTACGGCCTAGTTAGCGATCTCTTGGCGGTGCCGGCGACCCGGAGACGCATCGTACAGCACGTATCAACCCACATGTACTTGAGCCCTCTCTCGGCCGCCTTGCCGGCCGCGTCCCGTACTTTGGCCACGCCAAGCTTTGTCCCTCTCGCCGGCGAGAAGATCTTCACCCATGGCGCGGGTGAGGCGTCTCGGATATCCTCAAACAGGACCTCATCCTCGCCCCAGGTGTGTGACAAGATGGCATAGCGTGGGGTTTTGACGCCTAGAAAGGTTTCTAGAGCGTATGTTGAAGTGTTGAGCAACCGCATGGCTACGTTGGCGGGGACACGCTCTTTACTTCGTGCAAGCGGGGAATTCCTGCCGCCACAGCAGCCTCTCCGTCATTCCATCCACAATCCACCCAAAATCCCGCTTACGGGCCTGCATACATAGATGCATAATTGCATGTATTCGTAAGCCTAGCTAGGTATGTTAGGCAGGCATGTCAGGCAGGTAGGTCTAGCAACTGAGGTGGCAGGTACGTTCGGTGTATTGAAGGAGGAAGCTGTAAGCCTAGTACCTACTCTATTTAAGCCTACCTAATGACGATCCCACCAATCCATTTCCAATACAACACACCTAAGTACTTACCAAAGTGCCTACCTAGGTACCTAGGCAGTGTAGGTTGTTATTTTAGCTTTCGTCTCTCTCTAGGTGCCTGCTTCAGTTACCTAAGGCTCAGCCCTTCCAGGCGGAAGGCTTTAGGTAGTGTGGAAGTACGGCTGAGCCCAGGCCTCTCCTCCCAAAGCAATTCGGAATTAATCTCCAAGATTAATCAAGTCATCTCCAGAGGACAATCGGACCTTGGGACGGACTTTCTGACGCCCTGTTATCGGAGAAGAAATTAAGCATTATTTGGGTCATCACGGACATTAGATTGTGCGACATTGTCATGGTCACATCCGCCTTCTGACGTGAAGATCGCTGCACAGAATCTGGCTGAGGCGGTGGAAAAGTGACGTGCTTGGGGAATAGCAACGGTCTAGATCGCATTTCGTGGTTCGTATAATTATGTTGGCGGATTGCAAGAAGCCACGTACTGTCCTATAATCCGACGCTGGCTGAAACTGTAGGTGATTGAACAGCGGCCCGAACGAGGTTGGCGTCTATGGCTATCTCGTGTGTTCATAGGCGATGATAGGGGCAGCACTTCCCATGCTTCGTGATTTATCACAATGAATAGGGAGGCGGTCGGCCATCACGTTGGCTTGGTCATATCCGTTCCATGGCTGGACTCGGGTCCAATTGTCCGTGGCCCTCTGGCTCTTCTGGTCTACACTACTTTACCTCGGTCTATGCCGTCATGGTAGGCGGTCGGGGACGTGATCCGGTTGGTGAGAAGTCAGATATGTGCTGATCATCTATACGCTAGATTTTTCAGTCAGTTTGAACATTCACGAGGCCAAGTGATAGATCAGTAGTCAGTGGCAGTGGGGTGTCGTCGAATATATCGTTATGCAAGCGCTTGGTCAAGGGTCTCTGCACCACGCGTAGGGTAGGTGATGGGCGATAGAGAAGGCTAACACAGGTAACTAGCCCCCTTTTAGGCAAATGGTGAGATGCTTCAGGGACCTCCTGGACGGAGACTAATCTACCCTTGGTTATCTAGGGTAGCCTACACCACCCTAATATCAGAAGAGCCAACCAAAAAAAAACCACTTCCCACTCCCAGGAGGCGTACACACCTACCCGGCCACCTTAATGCGGCATAACAACTTCGAATGAACCCTGATAAAAAGAAAAGTAGGTAGCATTGCAGAACTAGAGATGGCACGAACCATTTCCTGCTCTTTCTTGTTCCGACGAGGTTGACCCCCGTTGTATACGCGCCGGCGGTAGGCTTCTTCGGGTGCCAAACCGTCCTCAGGACTGACTCGGAGCAGGTGGTCTAGATAATAGGCCGCATTCGGGATACGGCCGTGACAGACGGTAGTCGACGTTAAGCCCGATCCAGAATGCCTCGCATATCGTATGATGCAAAAGCGTCAACATGCATAGAGGTAAGGCAAAGGGGGACCGCACATCATGAGTTGGCGGTACGTTAACGCCCATGACGTTGATTCGATTCCCGAGCAATTCGATCTCGAGGGCCTATCCAGGGGTAGCACAACGAAAAAGTCACTTGATGGTGGGATTTATAAATGGTTATGTACGGTATTCGTGTACACTATGTTGGCAAGTCACTATTTATTAGTCGATTGGGATAATAGAAAAAGAGAAGGAAACAAAAGTGCGGAGAGCACAAAACAAAGAGGGGTAAAGGGGAACAGAAGAAAAGAGGAAAAAAAAAAAAAGCTATGCTTGACCACTGACACGACGGGACAGCTATGCGGCATTGGCTCCCTCCCTCACCCATGCCTATGCTAGTACCGGCCCGCTCAACCCGTAGTCGTGGGCGCCTGTCAGGAAAACTTGTGTGTAACTTGTAGTGAGATAGTTGGCGGTCGTTCTCACACTGAATTGATTTATCCTGCCATGCTCGGGCGTGTTTTCCCACTTGCGCGGCTCGAGGTCAAGTGTGCTGGCAGTCGACGACGGGCGTACCGTAAGGCATGACGCCATGGCTCTATCACATGGGATATACATCTGTGTAATAGCCTTAGGATAGGTTAGATACTTATGTATTCCCGGAGGATGTTTTGGTCGATGTTTGGCAGCTAGGTGAGGTGCTAGCCGGCTCTGGTTGGCCGTGTACATGTATCCACCGAGCCCCATCTCAACATCAATATACATATCATCCTGTCAGGCGCAAGAAGGGTCGTCACTTGTTTGAAGGAAAAAAAAAACCCCATGCCATGCCATGTTTCATCCGCGTTGCGCCAGCACTCCACGAGGCGGGGGCCTATTTGGCGTAACTACACCACCTATGCACTATGGTATCTCATTTGTTTGCTTTTCTCTCGTCGCCGCTGTGGCGGATCTTAGCACGATATACTGCCAAGCTAAACACCGCACATGCATGCAAGAAGCAGCCTCAAGGGTCACCAACAAACATCCAGACCACGCCACACGCCACCCGCCGTACGAACATGAAGCCCGTGGCCCCCATCCCTATCGCCTACTCCCCACCCATGCAATTACGTGCCCAGGGAAGTCTTCTGCATCATCGGAAATGAAGATCGTTCCGAGCAGACTACACTACATTGCACCATGTCGACCTCGATCGCCTATTCAGTGGCCAATGAAGTGGTAAATGGAGTGGTCAATGGAATGGTCAATCCAGTGGAGGTAGTTAGTGCAGAGGAGGAACATAAGTACACATAACCATCCACTCGACCGCCTTCCTGAACGTCAGGACTCTTCTATATATATATGAAGCGGCAGTTGGGAGTTGTGTGCATGGTGATACACCTAATAAAACTGCTGTTCAGAGTGCTGTTGAACGGTTGCAGAAATGATTCCGCCATTCTTTTAGATTGGGTGCATCTGTTTTGCTAACAATTAGTGCCTCTCCACAAGCAGCCGAAGGGATCAACTACCTGCGATATGTGTATCCCTCGTCGCTGGTCAGGTGAGAGTGCAAAGAAAGATGGGGTTTTTCTTCTCTGGTTAAGTACACTAGTGTAGTTATGTGCTGTAGATTGGAACGGTGAGTGGCCCTAAGGCGACAAGGATAATGCCGCGACGGCAACGTGGGCATGCCTCGTGGGTAACACTAGATCCATCGAGTTATCAGCTACTGGTTGACAATCTCGGGGGATCCTGGACTAAATACCCATCTTTCTTGCCGTACCGTATCATCGCCAGTGGGGGGCTAACCGGCGACGAGTTTACCATCTCCAGACTTACACTACACAACTAATATGTAAAGTACCTACCCTGCCTAAGATAAGTGGTGATACGGGTATTACCTAGTGTCGATATTATATACCATATGCTGTACCGTAGATATTCGGTAGTGGGAGCCTCACTATTGACGTGTCTGCTGCTATGCCTGGGTCTGCCTAGGAGTCTGGTGCAGCAGAAGGACACTGCATTATCTATCCGGGTACCTAGGTAGTTGTCCGAACCCTTGTAGTGTAGTGTTCAAGAAGACGACATCACAATAATATGTATAAATCAACGTGCGGGAGGGCTGAGTTAAAGACTGGTCTGGACAGAAGGCGCACAAGGAACAGGTGGAGGGTTGAACAACATTAGTAGCTTATCGTAATAATGATGAGCAAATCGAAATAATTCCGAAGGGAGAGAGGAGCTTTAAGCCGTACGTACCTACCTAGGGGATAGAAAGTAGACAACTTACTACCCAGGTAGGTAATAGGTACCTATAGGTAGCCTAGTACTTCGTACCTCAGACTTACACTACGTTAGTGTGCAGGGGATGCCGAAAAGAGAAACACAACATCCCGACATTTACCTCTTCAGCTGCTCACGCCCAATCACCCTACAGGTAGGCACATTTAATGATAAATCATATCTTGTTTTCATGTTTCTGGCCATTTTTGTTTCCCTGACCTGCGGCCATCGCCTCATACAAGTAAGGGTTATATAACCCGGCTTGTTACCTACATACCTACCTCCTTATACTACAAGCCACTACAGATGCTGCCTACCGTACACACACACAGCAGCCGCATCGTCATCGTCGCAGCAAGGTAACGAGCCAATCCCTGCGCCCTCCCCACAAGGATAGCGAAGTACACGTATAGCTGGAATAAGTACCTGCTCCAGGTGCTCAACACGGCAGACAGCATGATATGGGGGAGGCTACTTATTGTCAAGTGTTGGTACATCTCCATTCCCACCCATCGCGGCACCGCCTGCGGTTCGCACCAGGGCCCACCAGAGCACTCCCTCCCTGCATCCCAGCCCCTTCCCTGGCCTTTTCTCGCTGGTTGGTTTCGGGACAGACCGCACAACTCCTCCTCCTCAACGGGGGGCGGCCTCTGCCAAAACCCATAGTCCCAAAGGCCATATATTTAGCTAGCGTCGCGCGCGCCCGAACCGGGCAGGCGAGCGAGACCAGCACGCGACCGCTGACAACGTCCATCTGCCTCCTTTCTAGTATCCGCGAGTCTATCCCGCCAAGCCAGACGCCAGAGAGACCGACCTGTCGACATGACGACGTCAGGCCAGCCATCCGCTAGCGGTCCGCAGGCCACCACGCCTGCGACGGTCCGAGAGGGCGCTGCCGCTAGTCACGGGCCACAAGCTGCCGGTGGTACCGCTACCTCTGCCACTGCCACTGCCCCTGTCACTGCTCCTCCTGCCACTGCTCCTGCCACAACCACTGCAGCGGCTCCCAGTACCACTGCAGCTACCACCACTGCAGCTACCACCACTGCAGCTACCACCACCGCAGCTACCACCGCAGCCACCACGGGCACCAACACCGCCAATACCACCACCACGCAGCCAACCATCGCCGCCGCTGCCGTCGCACCGCCGACCACCGCCACATCAGTAACCACCGGCGGCGGGTCACCCACCATCACGCCAGCTCTACCCTTGGTAGCCACGGCCGCGGCACCGGCACCAACACCAGCGCCAACGCCAGCGCCAGAGGCACCGGCCACGGCGTCAACCTCGGCTGCTGCACCACCACCGTCATCGGCGGTTCTGCCCGCGTCGCATTGGATTGACATACAGGTGAGGCCCGAGGCCACGCGCTGCCCCCTTCCGGCAACACTTGGAATCATGTATAGCTGATCGGCCTCTACCTCCCAGGCCGCCGAGGACGAACACGATAGCGATGTAGACTCGGCCTACGAGGAGGACAACGCGAGTTCGACCGCGTCCCTGTCGGCTAGTATCCTCGAGTATCGGACAGTGCATGGCCGAACATACCATAGCGAAAGGGCCACAGGCCAATCTTGGTGCGAACCCGAACCGTCCCAGCCCGCCGCCGCCCGACGAGATCTGTCTGGATGCTAATATGCACTGTCCCCAGGAACCCCAACGATGCCCAGCACGACGAGTCCATGGATATCCTGTACGTCTCAAGTCACTCACTCACCTGCGAACGCCTATAGCTGTTCGTCCGGCATGGATGCCACGGTACTGATATTACTTCTAGCCATCACGTCTCAACACTGATGCAGGACGGCAAGATCACTCTAGCTCATATCGACGACAGTGTGCGGGTAGGGACAATCCACAACGACACTTCACGAATCATCGTCGCTGACTCTAGCCCGTAGAAAGTACTGGACGTCGGGTGCGGTACCGGTATGTCATGATTTCTCCTATTCGACCCAATCGGAACCAGATCGTGTATGGACTAACACGAACTTGATAGGCATCTGGGCAATGTGAGTGACCCTAGCAATATTCAGATATGTTGGGCCGAGAGTTGATATGTGGATGTTAGTGATTTTGCCGATCAGTACCCCCACACCGAGGTCATTGGTGTCGACCTTTCGCCGTCGCAGCCGCAATGGATTCCGCCAAACCTCAAATTCGAGATAGACGACATAAATCTGCCCTGGACCTATGCGCCGAATAGCTTTGACTACATACATATGAGATGGTTGATCGGTGCCATCCCGGACTGGTATGTCCTGTTTCGGGAAGTATTCCAGGCGTTGAAACCTGGCGGCACATTCGAATCCAAGGAGTCTTCTTGCATCATCCAAAGCGATGACGGTACGGTTCCGTATGGATCTGCCATGGATCAATGGGGCCGGGTGTTCACGGAAGCGGGATACAAGTTCGGCCGTACATTTCGGCCCGTGGAGGAAGACCTGCAGGTAAGGGCCATGGAGGCAGCAGGGTTCGTCGACATTAAAGTACACAACTTGAAGGTACGTATTTACTCCGATAGCGCACGGAACAGGACAGACACTAATAGTCTGGGGCTCGTAGACGACCGTTGGGTCTTGGCCGGCAGATCCTAAATTCAAAGAGATCGGGCAGTATGCTCGACTGGCACTAGAACAGGACATAGAAGGTATGTGGGCTGCTGGGAGAAATGGCCGACACTAAGCTAACATGAAGCCCAGGGTTCATAATGTACATGTGGACGAATGTTTTAGGCTGGACGAGGGAAGAAATAGCCGTGTATGCCGCCCATCTGCGACGCGAACTTCGCTCTCCGGATGTCCATGCCTACTATCCTCAGCGCGTTGTCATCGGCCGGAAGCCTTAGGCAGTCGGATCCGACAACTTGCCGCAAAAAGAAGAAAACACCACCAATATTGGAGTCCTACTCGCCAGCGATTCTCAAACGCTCACCAAATTTTTGGATTTTTCTTTTTTGCATAACTTGGATCATGAAACGTAAATCGGAATGTGAATTCTGAGTAGCCCGTGTATCTGTGCTGCGCCTCACATGGCAGACATCACCAAGGTTAGCACCATAGACCAACTACAGTTGGTAAGAGGTGGAATTACGAGGGGGCGACAATCACCGTGGGTGGCCATATTCTTCGAGTTATCTATCAATCATGGTGTATATATTCCATTCTCTATCACAAGCCCATAACGACGATAATGAGACCACGACGCAGAATGCCATCTCTGTCTGAACATATCAATTGCCAACACATCGCAGTCGGGATGGCGTCACACGTGTGTATACGATAAACACGCGGTGCCAAAATGCGCACGAGGAATTTAGTAACGCTAACGCCGATCACATCATATTCTCTTTGATTGTTGAGTAATCTTTTGGTGTGGCTTGCCTCCGATACATACTATTTACTTGCAATACGGCCCTCGGTAAAACGATTCCAAGACAACCCTAGTAGGATCGCCAAACGATTATTTCGGGGGCGTGGTCAACTCCTAACCAGACCTGCCTACCCCTCTCTCTCTCTCTCTCTCTCTCTCTCTCTACTAACTTAGTTGTCACATCATCGAGTGCCCAACGCCCCCCAGACATTTACACATCCGCAGTCGAGCCCCCGTAGGAATGAATCTAATAAAAAACAAGAACGGTCAGCCCCAAACCCCCAACGTAGGAGTAGAACCGTCCGTATAATAGGGAAGGAAAAGGGGGAGGAGGGGGGGCGAGGAAGGATTCATCTCTCTCACCGTCTGATCCGCGCAGCCGGAGGGCGTGTCGTAGGCATAAGCGCCGGTATTGATGTACAGCCGGCCGACGCCGGCGGCGGCGCAGACGAGCCAGGCGGCGGCGTTGGGGCGCGGGATGTCGGCGACGGTCCAGGCCAGGGTGTCGCCCTGGAAGGCGAAGGCGCCGTACGGGTTCGGCGCCGCGTCGAACCACGTGCGCAGCGTCCGCTGCGTCTTGTTCGCCGCGTCCTCCACCCACATGTACAGCGGCGACGCCCCGCTGGAGCCCGGGTTGTTGTAGACCAGCTGCCCGTCGACGACGTTGAACTGCCCCGCGCCCGACGCCGGGAGCAGGTACGCGTCGCCCGGCCCCGGGGACGGGGTCGCGGTCGGCGCCGCTTGCAGGTACGAGTGGTAGTTGGGCGACGCGACGGCGCGGACCCAGTAGTAGCCTGATTGGAGGGTCGTGGGGTAGGTGCCAGAGCCGCTTGTTTTTGTTGTTGTAGTCGTCGTCGCTGTCGTTAGGGTTGTGGATGGGCCTGTGGTTGTGCTCGTGGCTGTTGTGCGCGTCGTGGTGGTGGCTATTCGGCGGTTGTTGGTTAGTTGTTTTATCCATATGTTGCATATCTTGGGGCACTCTAGACACTCCGGCGTGACGCAAGCATTCGGGATATTTACAATAGGGCTTGTATTGGGACGACTCACTTGTTGCGGTGCCGGGGACGCATTGGCTGTAGTAGTCACTGCCGATGCTCGTCAGAATCAGATTCTATCTCGGGCACAGGCGACAACATACTTGAGAACCGTGCAAGTGTAGCCAGATACGCAAGTAAACGGCCCAGACCAGCCAATCCCGCCGCCTACAAGAAGCTGCATGAGTTTACTGTCGAGAGAGACATCTCGAGTTTGCTGGCGGGTTTCTTACATTGGCCCCAAGCCGTCTGCTGGGCGACGGCAGCCCCCCCGAAGAGGCAAATCGTGGTGGCTATACGAGACAACATCGTCAGAATCCAGTACTACATACAGTCCCGGTAGTTATGTGGTATGTGCACTTGACTACAGCAAGACGATACGGACAAGAGTCATCTCGGAGCCTTTTATTTAACCTTGGCACAACGCCCCCTGGACATGAAATGAAGTAAAATGAAATGAAATGAAATACGGGCCCGAAAAGGCCGACGGTTGTGTGATGCCGTCGCTCCGCCAGCACACGGCACGCGGCACGCGCTTCTCAGAAAGGAGTCGCCGCTCCACATGCTCATGTCCCGACTACGTATCTACACTACACTAGACTTGCCAGCTTGACGAGCCAGGGACTAGGCGCCTTAAATAGGCGGGTGAGGACCGGGGCGCCTTCATGGGATGCCGGAGCCGGCCGAGTGCTTGTTTCCACCAATCCCGGCTGGCGAATCCGATCAGTGACACGGAGCTCAACCTCCGTCTTACGATTTATACCCCGGAACATCGACCTCGCTCGATTCTGGCTAGCATTCGAGCACCGAGGAGCCAATTTCTTGTTTTAGCCCGCTCTAGTTCTTGAGACTCGGTACACAACAGCTTGCCGCAGTTTAGTTTTCGTCTTACTAGGCATTCTCCATGCTGGTAGTATCTAGTCCGTTTATGACTGTCGATACTATATCACGATATAACTGATGAGGATGAGGATGAGGCTTTCGTATTTCAATAAGATTAAGGGTAGTTATATACAAATATTATACAGGTTAATACATAGTACCCGCCCGCGCTCGCCCTCATGCAGGGGAAGGGGGAGACCTCCCTTCGCGGGGTCGCCTGACTCCAAAAATAGGTGACCCCGATCAAACAAACAAACAAACAAATAAATAAATAAATAGTAACCTATTTCTTCGTCTCCGGCCGCCAAACCATGCCCCAAGTCTTGACGCCCTCACCTCCCTTTTTCGCCAGCCCGTCGGGCCCGACGAGGCCCACGCCCAGCGTGATCTCCTCGACCTCCTCGAAGCCGTGCTTCACGTACACGCCCTTGGCGTTCGGGTTCGACGCCTCGAGCCACAGCGGCCGGCCGTGGCCGCGCGCATGCGCCTTCATGTGCTCGAGCAGCGCGCCCGCGAGCCCCTGGCGCTGCCGCCCCGGGTCCGTCCCGATGATGAACAGGTACCAGTACTCCGCCAGCTCCCTGCGCGTGAACGCCTTCCGCTTCGCGCGCTTGACGGCGTTGGTGTGCTCGACGAGGACGCGCTGGAGGGGGGGGGGCGGTTGGGTGCGTGTCAGCGCCGGTCCGAGAAGGGGGAAAAGGGGGGGGGAAGGGAGAAGACGAACGTACCTTGATGCCCAGCGGCTTCAACTGTAGGGTGATGCCCACGAGTCCGCCCTGTAATACCGTCCGCGGGTTGTCTACCCTCCTCCCCGGCGGCATCATGACGGCGCAGCAGCCCCACGACGACACCTCGAGCAGGATCCCCTTGTTGAGCGTGCCGGCCTTGAGGAGGCCCGCGAGGAACACGGGGAGGAAGGCCCTCCGCTCTTCCTCCGAGAGGGCCCCCATGAAGTAGTTGAATATCGGATCATCTCGGAACGCGCCCGTGAGGACCGGGACGGCGTGCGGGATGAACTCTGGAACGTAGGTATTAGCAAACTACCAAATGACGACCTAACGTGAAGAAGGAAGTGCTGCCGGGCCCACCTTTGCCGCCTTGGGTGATCCGGGGTGCCTCAGGGGCCGGTGTTGTCTCGCTAGAAGTTGCCATTGCTCGGTCGAAGGTAGGTAACTTGGATGTCCAGTGATGCTTTCGTCGTGGAGAGCGGGCATGTCTGAGCGGCGATTAACCCTACTTATGATCCCGGGTTTCCTCCGATTCATGAACTCTCTTTTCAGTCAACATCTTGCTTTCAAAGTCGCCCCGGCGCCCGACGGGATCCGCGGACCGGGCCCTTGGCACCTCTGACCCATGCCGCTACACAGAAGAACATCGGCTGATATTCGCCACAACCCATGTCGTGCGATACGTAAGTCCCCCGCCGACAGATCGTATGCCAAGAAGAAACAGTCTAGGGAGACCTAACCTCTATCGATTGGCCGGGCGTCGTCTTTCGGCGCCCGCGTAACCCGCGGAGGTGGAAATGGGCCTGTATGTACCATTGCCGTAGCCAGAATGAAAAGCCCCTAGAGCGCACATTTACTGCGCCTCCCTTGGACTCGGTCGGCCCGTGTTAATTGGGCTTGGGCTCACGTCACGGAACGGCGCCGACGAGAGCAATATGCCGGTTATGTTTATGCTGCGAATTCCCCAACGCGCTTCTATTGTCAAAGACAAGACGCAGCAGTGGCGAGGCGCTCTATTGCCGTCACTCCCAACCTGAGAACCCCGAACCGGCCGAAATACTCGATAAAACTGTTCGAACAACTAAATCTAGGGAGAATTCAAATACGGACTACACGTCACTCCACTATGATCCGGTAACATAATCGGCGACAAACCACCGCTCGGCAGCAATACGCCATACGCTCGGCGGTCATTCATTAGCTATTGTGGCCTAGTTATTTACTTAACACCAGCCACATGGTGCCTGTCCCGGAATAAGGAGTTTCTTCGCGCCCTCGGCGCCCGTAGTCGCACGAGGTACCTGTGGTAATGTCCGACTATTGAGACATTCGAGGATGGTGTTGATTAGGAGAAAGCTCTTAATCTTAGGTAGATTTTCCTACCTTTGCTAGTTAGTCGATTCAGTTGCATTAATCGCTGAGAATTGTCATTCGTTGTTGGTTAATTTTGCTGACAATTTGTGACGCTGCCCCCGACATCCTAACTTGAATTTTAAACCGCACCTACGGTCATTGATATTCTGGCCAGTGAATGTCGTGATACGAGGGTTGCCTGACAACTTTCATGTTGTATCGGTAAAATCGTAAACAGACGGACGCCGGGTGAGGCGAGATCGACCTAAGCAGATTATGCTCTCAGCGCCCTGTTGAAGCAGACCGGTGTCAACCTACGGAGAGGGCCGGCCGTCTCTAACCGTTGGTCCGGTCAGCACGTGGCTTTAGCACCCTTAGTACGCTGACTTGTTCGTTTTATTTCTTTTATCATAGCATATGATAGGATCCCATATCGCTGTCCACGCTGGTCGAACCACATGACGTCTTTTGTGTATTGGACTTATGCTGGCGTCATCCCTCAGCTGATTCAGCTTCCTGCTTCATTTGAGGGGGGGGTTTGAGCTACGTCGTAAGGCAAGGATGAGGAGTCAAATGTTGGCCCAGGGTGCCACTTTCCAAGAGTATCATCGGTAGAACATAGTAGAACCATGGATAGATGTTTAGTATCACTTGGCTTGTTCTGCGCCATGTTGAATCGAAAACAAGATGTGGGTTCGGCCAGCCCTCTTTCGGCATCTCGCGAAGGGGTAATCACCGATGCGAAAAGAAAAGAAAAAAAAATAGAATAGGAGATCTCGCACCGCAGGGAAACCTGCTATAGCTATACCCCAACGCTTTATCTATCTTATTCCATTCACATATTTGGACGTTGGGTGTAATTCCATATGGCTTACACGTAGGGGGCCTAAATTTCGCCGTTGCCTTGAATTGGGAGGGGCGCGATATTTGGTGAGGAACGAGCGTGCGAGGGTAAGATGTAAGCATCGATGCTAGCTAGGGTTAGGCTGGAGGAGATGCCGTTAGTAGGCGGCGGGGGCTTTGAAACTTGTTGAGATGAAACTCTTACGTTAAGTTATCACGGCTGCTAGTGATAAGAGTCTCGAAAGCGAGGGTTAGAATGATGTATATGTTTGAGCAAAACGGTTTGACTTTTTAGTTCCTGGTTAAGTAGCAAGCCTTATCCACGTTTTACTTCCTCCTTTAGTGTCATCCTATGGATATTGAGAGAACCACTGTTTATATTTAGGTCGTAACTAGACGGGCGTACGAAGGGTAAATTTTAATATACGGAGAGATAAGCATTTTACACAACCAGAAGAACAAGGACTCCCGGGTAGGCTTTACATCCCCAAATGGTGCCTGTCGGTTCGTGGCATATTCTAGGATTCCAATGCTCTCCGGGGGCTTATAGTTGTTCACATATTCTTGCGTCAAACCCCTCCGAAAACAGCATCTACTATCATATAGGTTCGTCCGATTAGACCCGCAATGGCTAAGAGACGAAGGTCCCCAGCGCGCGTATGAGATTGGAATTAGTCAAAAGGCTAAGGGAAAGTACACGTCGTTGCTTGTACTCGAATTTCAGGGGCTCGCTTGAGAAATTAAGGTTGTCGTATATACAAACGGCGTATATTAAAGGGATAGGAGGCACTGCCGTCAGCAAATATGGCATCCGTTCCGGCATCCCGCTTGGGGTTGTGGTGGGTGCTCCGGAGCTGATCCGACGTCGTGTCGAAATAACGCCGCCCATACTAGTCCCAAGCCTCAGTTAAGTGCTTCGCGTAGCTGGCCTCTTCGGGGATAAGTCCCGGGGCGCCATGTCCAAGACATCCGGGGCACTGGCGCAGTAGCGTCTCCGTAGCTTCGATAGAGTCGAGCTCAGCTCCACACCCTACTCCGGTAGACCCTCCCAATGCCCATCGGGTCCGGCATTTAGCGGTGCTATGGTCCCCTGTGACGGGTAATGACATATATGGTTTGTACTTCCCATGTACTGCGTCTAGGCCTTCGTAGGACGATAGGATATTACGCGCAGCGGCGTAGTAGATCCGATCGATTAGCGAATGATACCATCAAGATCTTGCATATTCCCGCCTTGCGTTTCCCCCTTGCATTGTGAATGCACTCGTATAATCTGATAGGCTGGCGTCACGATTCACGCTCACTGCCACTAATATCTAATATTCTTCTGAGGCATAGTTACGGTTACCACTCGCCGAAGCCAACACGATAGGCGAGAAGCCCAATGAGAGACCCGAAAGATGCGGCGCTACTATGATGTGATTTTAGAAGCCTAATTCCACTTGCTCTTATATCCATGAATATCGAAAACAATGAAGTGTTACGTGGATTCTTGGATTTTCTCTGGCGCCTCAAAATGTTCTAGTTTGCCTAGTGTCGCCACATATTACAAGAGTCCTGGCTATCCAGATGAATTATGATAGTATAATTATCAGAAAGTATTGCCGGAATACCAATATTCATGAGCGCAAATCGCGACGGGTTGAGCTTGGGTATAACATCGTAACATAACATAATTCATCGACGCTATGGTGTATATAGTTCATCAACGTAGCGCCTAGGCAAGGCTCAGAGCCATCTGTCTCTGTTTCCTCATTTCCTCACCGCAAGAACGTTGATAGCCTATAACGTGCCTAGGACCTGGTTTCCTTTTCTTCAACGGTAGTGCTCTTATTATCGACGGACCCAGCATCGAAAGCCTTCTCTTCGTCGCGGTGAATGTTGGCGCCGATGGGGCCGCCCTCGAAAGCACGACCGCGCTTCTCGGGACCCAGGGAAGTGGTGACCATGATGCCGATGACGATGATGGCCGTGGCGATACCCATAGTCGGGCCATAGGCCTCGACGAGGTTCCCCGCCCTGTTCCGTACGAGGTGCGATTCGGCAATCGCGTTGACGATCTGAGCGCTGGGCGAGCTGATGGCGTTGCCGAGCTGGTAGGTGATGCCGGGGAAGGTCGATCGGTAGGCGGGCGGCGACAGCTCGCTGAGATGGACTAGGCGGCGGTTAGCACATGTGAAGAAAGAAGCCCTTGATGCGAGCCAACATAGGGGTACTTACTAGGAATGACACCCCACGCTCCCTGGACGAAGAATTGGATGAAGAAGCTGGTCACCGAGAGCGCGCGCTCTCCCTCGACAAGAATCCAGGCGGGAATCAGAAGTCCGCTGATGAAGGCGGCGCCGATGATCGCCCTCCGGCGACCAACCCACTGCGAGAAATAGCCGATGATGGTGCCGCCGACGACGGCACCGGTCTTCATCAGGATACTGGCGCGCGTGGCAGCGTCATTGGGCAATTCCTTCTGCACGAGGCAGAATGTGGTGTAGCTGTCCTGGCTTGTGTGGGAGTAGTAGTTGAACCAGGTCATGAGGATGATGCAGTAAATGGACATGCGCCACTCCTTAGCCAACATCTCCTTGGTCTCGGCCCAGAAATCACCCGCTGTGATCTTCTTGCCGGAGGCCTTGGCCTCGATGAACTGTTCGGACTCGGGGAAGCAGCATCGGAGGAGACCCGCGGCGAAAGACAGGGCTGCGCCGACCCAGAACACGGTCTTCCAGCTCTCTACTTCGGCGCCGACGCCGAGATTCGTGATGGCGGCCAGGACGTAGCCGAAGGAGTAGCCCTGCTGTAAAATGCCGCTCATGAAGCCACGTGCTTCCAATCTGCCAAGCTGGTGAGCCACAGGTGTAGGCGTATGATGGAGCATGGAATACTTACGGGCAGTTCTCTAGCGCCATTGCGACCGCATTGCCATATACACCGCCCATGAAGAGGCCGAACAGGGACCGCACGGCCAGGAATTCTTGGAATGTGGCGGCGTAGATCGTGCCAATCTGAAGGGCGCCTACCGTCCTTTGTTAACGCCCATGTTCACGTGGATAGCTAGTTAGTTACATGTAGGGATCGCCTTACCGAGAATGATCAAGTTGGCTACCATGGGCCACTTTCGGCCGTAGCGGTCGCCGAGCAGTCCGAATACAGCAGCACCGACAGACCGGAGCAGCAATGTCAATGTGATCGCGGTGGTGATGGCCGTCTTGGAGGTGTCGTAGTACTTGGAGAGCTTGACTGTCTGGATGGAGAGGGCGTGGAAGTCGAAGGCATCAGCCGTCCATGCAAACCAGCCCACGAAAAAATAGAGCCAGTCTTTGGCGCTCAACAGGGCCATGAGGGAGAATGGATTCCTGAGAGGCGCCGGCGTCTGCCATTCTGCATGGGTCTCGCCGAGGTCGTTTGTGACGACGACCCTCTGCTTCCACTTGAACAGGTCGGCGAACGACTGCTTCGCTGTCGGGATCATACCCTTCGCGATAGGGTCCGCGGGCTCGTAATTGGTGGCCATGGTCTAGACGCCCAGAACACTTTCCAGCCTTCTTTCTCCCTGAGGTAAGCAAGAGAGGAATGCAGAAGGACCAGGAAGGCGATATTGCGTCCTCAGGCCAAACCGTAGGGAGAGGCCGTCGACTTCTTATAGGGCCGACCGGCCACTCCCCCCCGCGTTGACGATCTCCGCACGCCCGTGAGTCGAAAAATTTCAAGCCATCCATCCATCCCCTTCCTGACCGTCTCTCTCGCTCAAAAGACCCTTGCTGTACGACGAGGTAAAGCAATTCCAGAGTCACCATGGTGGAACACATGGCGTCCAGGACCACCAATGCCACCTCTCCAAATCCTCTCGGCCGCCAAGGCATGCCAAGGTGCAGAGGCTCGTCGTAATGGGTTGGCCAAGGCTGGCCAAGACTTGCCAAGGACGCCTCTCTATCATCACAATAAGATGATTTGAATGAGACCCTCCCATTCCTCCGAAGTTCTCGCCAAGTCTCGATCACACAAGACTGGGGAAGCTCGCGGGGACCTTGGGGAAAAGAATTGGCGCCAAGTCACTCCGCTTCGCCTAAGTATAAAACGACGAAAATTACAACGTCTCTCTATCTCTATCTCTATCTCTATCTATCTATCTCTCTCGGCTGTAGTCGTACTATAAGAGAACGTTAGCAAGAAGGGAGATGTAACGACAAATGGTCGGTGTGGGGATGAGGCTATTTTCCAAGGTCGATAACCAGCCCCCTCCCTTGTCATCCTCGTGTAGCCTGGTCAGATAGGTAGGCAGGCCTCTGACTTACCGTACCAGCTATCACTTGACTCGGGTCAGGACGAATTCTTTTCGGTCCCCAGTAAGTATGTGTCAAGGATATGGGAGAGCTAAGGGATGAGGTAGGGGGTGTATCTAGCATAACGTAGCATTTCCCCGCACGAACTGCTGTGGTTATCTGTGCTGGTGTTCTTGTTTGGACGACAGCTGGGTGGCGGTGGACCGGACGATGACGCTATGCCGACCCTGATGAGGGTAAACGAACACGCGGCAAGCGACACTCCCCCCCTAACGGTGTCCCCGATCTTCTGCAAGTATGTTCCCACACGTTCCCAGCTCCGGGTCTCGATCGTCAAAGTGGTATTTTCCCCAGTCAACGTTCAGACGAGCCGTTAGATGGCCTAAACGGTCTGGAGACGTTAGTGACTAAATCAAGCGTGCTCATAGTGCGCTTTTCGTAAGGCTTGAATACATCCCTACACTAAAGCTTGCCAACACGGGAGATGCTGACGCCATAATGCTTCGCTGAATTAGCACCGTGGCATGAAAATTTGCGAGCAGCCACAAACAAAATCCGGCCAGCGACCGACCACCCACAACAGCAGGCAAAGGCCAGGGGTAAGGGGGGGTGGTGGTGTGTGCTAGGAAAGTCGACGGCGCTTGCAACTAACTAACTACACTAGTGTCTGGACGCCTCCCGCATCACGCGTCGGCATATCCTTGCTCTAGACACCCAAACCAAACCCGTACGACTCTTCCTGCAGTCTCGCAATCTAAAGACGCGGATACAGGTCAGCTTATTACGATAGGGCTAATATTCAAGCCGTGGCCCCTCCAGAGCTGCCGAGCAAACAAACAGGACCACCCAGACTGTTTGATATACGCTCCTTCACGCCATCCAAGAAAAATTGTTACATAATAGAGATATACGTAATAGCGCAAAGAGGAACGCCAAGAGCAAGGGCTGTGAAAACTACCGGGTTCACCTACCTAGTTGAGGCAAGGGCAGCTTACACACGCATCGGCTGAAGACAACCGCAGGCGAGGAATGTTGGTTTCATCGTGAGATGTGCGGGTTGGTACGGGTAGCGTGAGGCGAATAGCAGACTAGCTCCCGGTCGGGATGAAGAGCTTCTATGCTGCCGGCACTACTGTAGCTGTATGCATATGGAAGATTCGATTACCTCGGCTGACACTCCCGTCTGTCTCCATGGCCCATTGTCATTACAGGCCACTCATCTCACTGCCGACCCGGTTGACGTGACCATCCAGGTAGGCATCTAGATTTACGGTTCCTCACGACACCCAGCCAGTTATTAGTTATATTTATAGATTTCTTTTTAGTATATGAACGTTTTACAGTTCAAGAACCCTGATGAGGTAGACCTGTGGATTTTGACGTGTTCTATGATACATGTCAAGCGTCATACAATATGTACCGTACAGCATCTATCGTATCCGTCATTTGATCCGAGAGCCACTCAATAACATTCGCCCAGTGTTAAAAAATATGAAGAAATAAGCGAAAATCGAACATAGTCACTGTGAAGCTTGATGCTTTGACGTATATGATAATGGTATCCTCGAGCTACTTAGTTATCTCCTACGGCATCATTGCCATCGTGACAATGATTCCATATTGCCACCCATAGCATGAGTTAGTGGCTCGCCATGCCATGTGTGTGTGTGTATATAACCGTGTTCTTCAACAACCATATTCGCCGTTTCGCCGTCAAGTTTAGAAAATGAATTTATTGGAAACAAGTAGTTCTTCAAGATGACGCCGTCAGCAGATACAAGTTTCGCGTCCCACGCAGCGAACCAGCTTACATCTTACGAGAAGGATTGCCAGATGGCATCCAAAGAGATCGTGTACACTACGAGGTAAGATATATCGGCAATAGAGACCCGCAACTAGGCAGGCTAACAGCACTAGCAACGGGGCTCCTCAAGTCCACCCTTATGAGGCTCAACGGGCCGGTGACAACGGGCCGCTCCTCCTCCAGGACTTCCACCTCATCGATCTACTATCGCACTTCGACCGTGAGCGCATCCCCGAGCGGGTGGTCCACGCGAAAGGCAGCGGTGCCCATGGCTTCTTCGAGTGCACCGACCCCATCCCCGACCTCTGCATGGCCGACATCTTCTCTGAGAAGGGCAAGAAGTGTCCCATAACCGCTCGCTTCTCTACTGTCGGCGGCGAGTCCGGCTCACATGACTGTGCCCGTGACCCACGTGGCTTTTCGGTCAAGTTTAGGACGGAAGAAGGGAACTGGGACATGGTAGCCAACAACACCCCCGTCTTCTTCTTGCGGGACCCGGGTGAGCAGCTTATAGATCCTCCGCCCCTTCCTTCGCTCTCGCAGGGCTTAAACTAACGGAAACAGCCAAATTCCCCGAATTTATCCACACGCAGAAGCGTGATCCGTCGACTCATCTCACCCATGCCGATGATTCGACAATGTTCTGGGATTACCTATCGCAGAATCCGGAGTCGATTCACCAAGTCATGATCCTCATGGGAGATAGGGGCATACCGGATGGATATCGCAAAATGCACGGCTACTCCGGCCATGCCTTCAAGCTGGTCAACAAAGACGGCGTCTGGGTCTACGCACAGTTCCACTTCAAGTCTCAGCAGGGCACCGGTTTCATCACGCAAGAAGACTCTGCGAACAAGTCACCAGACTACTCGCAGAAGGACCTCTACGAGGCCATCCAGCGCGGCGACTACCCCAAGTGGGACGTGAAGATCCAGACGGCGACGCCCAAGCAGGCGGAGGAGATGTGGGAGGAGCACAAGATCAACGTCCTCGACCTGACGCACGTCTGGCCGCAGCGCGACTTCCCGCTGCGGAAGGTGGGCGAGTTCACGCTGGACGAGAACGCGGTCAACTACTTTGCCGAGATCGAGCAGGTGGCGTTCAGCCCGTCCCACCTGGTCCCGGGCATCGAGCCGTCGGCGGATCCGGTGCTGCAGTCGCGGCTGTTCTCGTACGCCGACACGCACCGCCACCGCATGGGGGCCAACTACCAGCAGCTGCCCGTCAACGCGGCGCGGACGGCGTACGGGCGCGGCAACTTCCAGCGCGACGGCCCCATGGCCTACCGCAACCAGGGCGCGCGGCCCAACTACCTCAGCTCGATCGACCCGGTCGGGCTGGCGGGGCGCCGGGTGGACGCGGACAGGACGCACGGGCACTTCGCCGGGCAGGCGGTGTCGTTCCTGTCGGAGATCCGGGCCGAGGACTTCGCGGCGCCGCGCGCGCTGTGGCGGGAGGTGTTCGACGGGCCGGCGCGCGCGCGGTTCGTCGGCAACGTGGCCCGCAAGATGGGCCTCTGCCGGGACGCCGAGATCCTCCGGCGGCAGATCGCCATCTTCCGGGAGGTGGACGGCGGGCTCGCCGCCCGCCTGGAGGAGGCGACGGGCGTCAGGGGCTACGACGGCATCGCGGGCCTCGCGTTCAACGGCACGCACAACGGCATGGCGCGGGGCGAGAAGGGCCGGTATGCGGACGGCATCCGCCCGAGTCGGCGCGTCACTTCATGCAACGGGGCTCCCTTCGCTGGCACCCATGAGCCTATGATAGCGACGGGCGCTGACGGCCGCCATGCTGTCGGCGTGAATGGTTCCTGACTTGGACCGGGGGAGTGGTTGTAAGAAAGGGAAGGGATGGGATGAAAAGCGGATAAGATTGTATATAACTAAATTAAATGGCATGCCAGATGGAATGCAATAGGCAGAAATTAAGAGAGTGAGTGACACGTCGGACAATGACACGTTGAACGAGTTGGTTGGTCTTGCCAACCACATCGATAGCACTTACGGCGGCGGTAGTGACTTACTTGCAGCTAGAAAATGCACAGGTATCTTGGGCAAACTGTCGGTGTTGTTAACAGTAGGAGGTGAGTATGCAGGAGTCGTGCAGGTACAGTCACGCCGGCCTAGCCCCGATAGGTCCATTGACGTACGCTAAGTGTCGTGCTGGGTCGGGAGTGGCCCGAAGACTTGATTTAACCTAACCTAGGTAGTTTAGTCTGGGGAAATGGGGCATTATTTGACCACATACTAGCCTGTTACGTCACCTGAAGAGGTCACCTGAAAAGCTGAAAAAGGGTGTTCAGCTCCGAATACGGATGTCGTCCTCCTTATCTTCTGGCTCATTATTTGGAACGAGTAAAAATGCGCCCGCCAATCTCACGTTAGTTATCTGGGAGGTTATCATCGCAGCGTCCGACTCCCGCCTAAGGTACCTACCTAGGTAACTAACTACCTACCTAGGTACCTACTTAACTATCAGTAGATACGAGATACCGAAAGTAAGTTAGTATAGTTAATAGCCAACCAATCTTAAGCCTGAAGTTTCAATCTCCATAAACTAGGTAGCATGCATTGGGCATCAGCAAATCCACACTAAATTGATTGGCACGCTGGATCTGGCTACCAAGGATCTCTAGGTGTGGACTCGCGTTTGGTGCTGGTACCAATGTGGCTTGGTCTCATTGCCTTTTTCTCTTTCCTCCATCGTGGTTTGTGTTTAGCACGTATCGAATGCACCTTGTTACGTACCAGTTTGTCCTGACTTGACGATGGCAACGGGCAGAGCACGGGCAGAGCGACCCAAACACGGCCAGACACGGCCAATCCTCGTCCTCGTTGGCTTCCGATTGTAGCCGCCGTCCGTGACCGCCTGTGACCGACCGCCTATGCGCAGGTCCCGATCCCCCCGTCCACCTTTTTTGTTTCCGTTTCGCACACGGTTGTATGTATCATATGGTTGGGTTGTATCATTTAGGTACTTGCACGTGGTCACAGCGAGCTTGAACCCGGGCACTTCCAAGGTTGCTGGATTACTGTGCAGTACTGTGCAGCTCTTATCAAAGTTCCCCCGTCCTTCATTAGCCCGTCCATTTCCCCAGCCTGTCCTTCTGGTCCGTCCGTTCTAAACCCAGACCAATTGGTTGTCTTATATCCGGAGGACAGGACGACGGCTATGTATCAACTCGCTTCACTCGATACGTGACATAGGAACCAGTGTTTCTGCCAGCTCTCTCGCCATGTTGACGATGAACCCTCTCTATCGGCGTGCCGGCCAGGGGCTAGTCAGGGCCGTGCCGAGGCCTCAACGAACTCATCGGCGGCAGCTCTGGCAGGTGTTGGAGACAACGACACAGCCTCGACGGCCCAATTCGCGGCCCTTTACCTCCCAAACAGTCCTCCGACAACCCGCGTCTCGGACGCCGCCGAAGTCAAGCTCGACCTCCAAACCCCGTGTCCGACCGCTTCCTGTCCTTGCTGCCAGTACCGGATTACTGACTCTCCTGTTCACTATTTTCCAACCTATCACCCACGAGCCAATTGATCTCCCGATAAACATACCGTCTTCCTCCTCGGCAGCGCCGGTCGACAACAATAGCAACGATGGGTTACCCCGGTATCGACTCTCTGAAATCAGGGAACACGGCCCCAAATCCGAAAGGCCCTGGGTCGTCCATGGGGATAAAGTGTATGATATTACCGATTGGGTGGCCGCCCACCCCGGCGGCGAGGTCATCCTCCGTGCCGCCGGCGGCTGTGTCGAGCCGTACTGGGACATTTTCGCCATCCACAAATCACAATACGTCCGCGAAATCCTGGAGCAGTATGTAGTGGGTAGGGTGCACCCGGACGACCTAGAAGACGGCCGACCTCTACAAAACGCCATCGAAGACCCCTTCGTGTCCGATCCCGAGCGCGATACGAGGTTACGCCGCATCACCGAGAAGCCGTGCAACGCCGAGACCCCCGGCGATGCGCTTGCCGGATCCTTCCTGACCCCCAATGAGACCTTCTACGTCCGAAATCACATGTGGGTACCGGTCGTGGACGAGACCGAAGCCGATAGCCATGGCATCACGATCGAGCTGCCAGACGGCGAGGTGAGGGCCTACAGCGTGGGGGAGTTGAAGGCTCGGTTCAAGCAGCATACCATCACCGCCGTTTTGCAGTGTTCCGGCAACCGACGCAACGACATGACCAGGCACGCCAAGAAGACAAACGGGCTTCAATGGACTGTGGGGGCCATCAGTTGTGCGAAATGGGAGGGCGTGCGTCTGCGAGATGTGCTGGCCGACGCCGGCCTATCGCTCAGCGAGCCCGGCGAGGACGCGCGGCACGTGCAGTTCTCCGGCCTGGAGGCATACGGCGCCAGCATACCCATCGAATCGGCGATCGACCCTCGTGGCGATGTGCTCCTAGCCTTCCGGATGAATGACGAGCCGCTACCGCGGGACCACGGTTTCCCCGTCCGGGTGGTCGTGCCCGGCCACGTCGCGGCGAGAGCGGTCAAGTGGGTGAACAAGATCGTGGTGAGCGACGAAGAATCCACGACGTCATGGCAGCGGAAGGACTACAAGTGCTTCGGCCCGAACGAGACGAAGCAGGACTGGGACAAGTACAAATCCATCCAGGTGATGCCCATCACGAGCGCCATCACGCGGACGAGGCTAAAACCCGAGCTGCCGTCGCCGCCACAACCACGTGCCGCCGCGGGGTCGGCCCCGGCCCCGGCCCCGAAGCCGGAACCGCAGCGGAAGACTACGGCCAGCGGCCGCGTGGTGCAGATCGAGGGCTACGCGTACTCGGGCGGCGGGCGCGAGATCCAGCGCGTGGACGTCAGCCTCGACGGCGGGGCGAGCTGGGACCAGGCGCACCTGCTAGACGACGGCAAGGAGGAGCAGGGGTCGCGCACCTGGTGCTGGAAGCGCTGGCGCTACGAGGGCGTGCTACCCGAGGTGCAGGACGACGCCCGCGGCGAGGCCAAGACCACCTTCGTCGTCAAGGCCACCGACGACGCCTACAACACGCAACCCGAGACCCACAAGAGCATCTACAACCTCCGCGGCAACCTCGCGACGGCCTGGCACCGCGTCGACTTCGACTGCAAGACGGGCGATTGCTGGGGCGAGAAGGCGAAAGAGACGAAGTAGACGAAAAAAAAAAAAAAAAAACCCTCTCCCTCCCATACCTCCCATACCTCTAGTGGTCCTGTTGTCTTTATAGCGTGGTCTCTGGCCTGCCCTTGGAATGCCTAGCAAGTTGGTCATCGTAATTTACCCCTCCTCTTTTTTTTTTTTTCAACACATGTTTGGTGTCGTGCTGCCGTTACTGGGAATATTAGGCTTGTCGGATCGGGTTAACGTTACCGGTATGCTTGGGTGGATCGTACCAAATTTCAATTTGTGGTATCGTGATCGGTGTTTTGAGGATTTTCGATGGGAGTTGGCCGCGATGGATCGCGTTGCTTGAAGGGCTCTCCTCCGTGTGTTCATCAGCAATACCCCCCTCCCCCTCCCCCCCTCGTGCCTGGTGGGATGATTAGACAAAACAAAAAAAAAGGAATAATTATATAGTACCATAGACAAGATGCTTCGCAATGCGCCTCATCTATCTATCCGCTCTTGTCTACATGTCATGTCATGGTGTTGCAAATACTCAGGTGGTTGGGTCCGTTCGCTGGGGCGGGGCGTAACTCATGATCGCGTCATTCCTGGGCTCACCTACGTCATGGAATCCTGGGTGCGAAGCACAATTGGTGAATGGATTTTCTCGCCTGCACTCGCTAACTACCTCCTATTACATAATAACACCAATCGCCGGGCATAAGCAGAGAATTGAGCCCCCCTCGTGGCAAGCTTTGACATCCTAGATAGCCAAGCACCCTGTTTAAGTTCGGCATCTGCATCGTGACATGTATCACAGTACAACATTAACCAACCGCAAATCATTGGCACCGTAGAGAGTGTGAAATGTGAAAAGAGAAATATTGGGTATCGCTGGTTTGTTGCTGGTATGTATTCGCCTAAACGCCAAATTACAGTGGGATTGTAGAAGCTGGGTAAGGAATTGGGAGGTTGTTGGGAGCTTAGTAGCTATCGGTAGAATAGAGGTTATAATCACTATCCGAGCGGCCGGATGGTGGAACGTCTGGTGAGTTCGCGGCAGGTTGGGTAAGAATAACTACTGCTTAAGTAGAAATGGGATGGGTGAGTCTAGGCGCTCGGGTAGGCGTTTGTTTGCTTGGTTGTATCGACGTGGTGGCCGCGGCGGCGCAAGGATTCCAGACCATCGATGACGGCAAGGAAGGTGAAGATAGCCCTGCAGTAATTTTACAACTCAAGTTAGCACTAGTTTGCTACGTGATTTGCCCTGACAGGATGACTCTCTAAAATCCCTCCCTTGGTGCCATATATGTGGGTGAGTGGTGGGGATGGGGGGATGGGCACATATGACGTACCAGAGGAAAAACCCAAAGGCGATGGCGGCCTCGGCGCTCGAGCACCCGGAATCGTGGCACTCGTACGGGCCACCGAAGCCGACGGCGACGGCGATGGAGCCGGCGAACCAGAAGATGGCGGTCAGGACGTTGAGGACGAGCGCGGCGAGGCGGTGGAACACCGAGGTCATGTACAGCGGCGTCAGGCCGATGTAGATGAGCACAAGGATCGACCAGACTGAGTTGAAGATCATGAAGTTCACGCTCGAGGGCGAGTAGCCGCCGAAGCCGAAGAGACTGTTGTATAGGCTTGACCCTGGGTTTGCAGCATGTCAGCGTCTGTCTGCTTCATGCCGGAAGGGGGGCCGGGGACCGGGGACCGGGGGCTTGTGTAAGTCTGTGCCAGGTGGATGACGGGGGTCAACGTACAGTATGCGGTCAAGCCGAGCTCGATAATGGCGAAGATAGCCGCCACGATGTGGACTATCGGCGCGAAAGTGAGGGCCATGGTGATTTATTCTCAAAAATCTACCTTTAGCGATTTACTTTCAACTGAGATTGCCGTCGTTTTTATAAGTTGAGCCAATGTGTGTTTTGAAATATGTGTTTTTAAAAGTGTGTTGTTAAATGGGCGATGGCTAGAGGTGTCGGAGATGGTGAAATATTATTTGCCTATGGATGCGGTTGAAGTTATACAACGTCAACCTGAGCCACAAAGAATATATATATACACATAATGATAAGAGGAGTCTAGAACGGGCGGGAAAACAAATCAGTTGAAGGTGGTGGTGATGATATAACCCCCACTTGCGACTTGGACGGTGGTAACGTCATCCAAGTGAGGCGAACCTTCCATACCGACATTGTATATGTACCCCGTACCTACCTACCTACCTACCTAGTGTATAGGGTGGGAGGACAGGGGTTCAAACCCATCACACCTTGACACATTACCGCTATTTTTAAAGGGACTGTAAGGGGAGGTACGACCCACAGTGTCGAGTGGTTACCTACTACGGTGGACTTCGTGTCAATTACTAGGTCTCCATCCCATCTACAACTTCGCTTTTCGACTGCTACAGGACCCGAGATCAGGTCTCTGATCGGTTTTCGGCATACACCTTGCATACATACAACAAAGACACTGTGGGTACACTACCCACCTTATTGTCTACTACAACTCCGGCATTGATGCCCTTAGTGTGCATGTTCGTCGTCTTGCGAGGGTTGTGTGGCGCTGAGAGATGACGAACAATGAAAACCGCAGCGCATCCGGCGCACATAGGATGACGCGGTGAAGGGCGTCGCAGGGCATGTGCATGTATGTACCTTATGTATGATGTCGGTATAACTACCTAGTATGCCTTGGGACATGCCACCCAATAGCAACACGTCGTTTCCCATTTATAGGTGCTCCGGCTGTACTGCGATTGCGAATACGATGGTACCTACCTAGGTACCTACTAACTAACTAACTACCTAGAGCTTTGATAACAAGATGACTTGTTATTGTCATGCCGGGGCCCCGAACCCCCGCCGCTATGACGTCATAACTCGTGGGCTGTGGGTGGTCTTTGATGGAGACTTACAGAGCAGATATCCCTTCACAACTGCTTCTCTGTGCTACACTCTTCGCCAACAACCTTGCGCACAACCATCACGCGAATTCGAGAATAGTGACCCCTCCAGATATCCGCCCTAGCGCTAGCTTTTTGCCCCAAACAGCAGAAGCGCGTGCCCGATACTCGGAAGGGAGGTGGATCATTTTTTCGTGATTCCGAGTGACCCAGGAGCCGGTCCAGTCTATCACGTATAATGGCTGCCCTTGACTCTCCCTAGATGCCGCTGCTGTAGCAACTACCGTTCTCCTCGTGAGATCCCATGCCCGGAAAGTATAAGTCCCATCCACTCACCAAGATCCCGCCGCCAGTAGACTGCCATTTGGAGAGAAGGCCAATGCCCGAACCATGTCACCATGTCCCTCCAGTACACGCGGCATCTGCAGCATCGTTTCCGCCGTACTGAGGTCATATAACTGAATCATTCTCTCAGAAGCGCACGCTAGCTTGAGATAAGCGGCTCGTACTCATCCGTCAGGTCCAGGCGTTTGCCGATGTCAAGGTCCCAGATATGGAAACAAAACCCAGAACAAATAGCGGCAAGGCGGCTACCATCTGGCGACAAGGCTAGCAACGTTTCCGACCATCGCCACTCTGCTGCATCGTCGCACTGCAGAACATGCCGAACTGTGCCCTTGGCGGGGTCCCAAACATAGACCATCCCACCCGTCGATGCAGCGGCTAGTTGATTACCGCTATTCGAAACGGCCAACGCAGTCCACACTTCCCCCTCGGCCCATAAATTGTAAATCGTTGCTCATGAGGTAGGATCTGTTATGGGAAAAATGCCCAGAGTGAGGTGTAGTCACTAGGAGGTAGCAGCTGGGTCGCAAGTAGATAGCTTAGTATAGGGGTAGGGCTCAATATCATTGATTCCTGAGCCTACCATCTAGGTGGGAGGCCTTCAGTCCTTATTTATATACACAAATATGCCTCTAGAGCTACCCTATAGGGTAGCTGGTACCTCGCCATGTGATTCATCCGCCTGACAATTCCACTACTTCTGCATTATCTAAGACTTTATAGCTTTATAGCCCTATTATTATATAGGTATCGACGTTGTTAAAAAATTTTATTTCTGCGGGCCACTATTACTTCCAGGTTTAGCAAGCCAGAGACGACCGGAAAGGGTACGAAATAGGCTTATTAATAGGCGTCCTAGTGGGCTTCGTAATCGTGCTACTATCAAGTGTGTCAATAAGTACGGCTGTAGTACCCACGCTTAGTGTTATAGCCGTCTTTAGGGAACAGCTATGCCAGCAGAACTTACCAATCCAATTGATATCATATCTCGGAGCTCAGACGCCCCCAAGCTCTGCCTAAAGAAGTCGTTCAAAGCCCTATGGTTGAGCGAAGCCAGGTCGAGGGTTCCATTCCAGCCGAGGATGGCATTACAACCTCCTTGGGGATCTGTGTAGTGCAGGACGCAGGACGCAGGAATAGTGTCCTGCAAAGTGTCCTGGAAAGTGTCCTGCAAAGTGTCTGGATTGGGTAGGTTGGGTAGATGTGGAGCGTCAATCAATAAAGATATTCCACAACATTGAATGTGGTGTAACGTCTCCATGTGTTACAGCCAGGTCGAGCCTATCTCCGGATTGTTTAATACCTATTGTACACTATGTTGCAGTGTCTATTTAATGTGGTATGCTGTAGATATCGATAGTTGGGTGGCGGATGCAACATAAGCCGCGGCGATTACGTCAATGTACGAAATACCCAAGCTGACTTGCCTAAAACAACGCTTGGTCTGCCTTGATCTGCAGGGTAGCAAATAGTTACATTCTTATTCTCAGCTGCTTTGCTGTGTGTAGTGTATGAGTAACCGCGATGCTTGTGGACGTGGCTGAGCTAACACTGCGCTTAGACTGCCGTATGTGCAGAATGGCTCTCGGCAAACCCCCGGGATGAAACAACACCATGCCGGGCCCCGCTAGGAACCAAAGGCCTCACGATGATGGGAAGGTCGATCATCCCTCGCGATAGCCGTAGCCTTTCCGCCGAACCAAAATCCCATAGACGGCGGCCCCCTAGGACCATAATGGCGATGGTGGCGGTGTGGGAGATACAGCAGGACGGAAAATTCAGATATAAAGCCAAAGGAAAGCGTAGGCCTTGATGCGATATCGTAGGATACAAGCAGACAGACAGACAGACAGACAGACAGACAGACAGAAAGACAGACAGACAGACAAACAGAAAGACAGACAAACAAAAAAGACAGAAAGGCAACCAGTTCATTCCTCGCAAAGACCTAAACCTCAGTTTCGTCAAGAGCTTTTCACTATGCCGAGCATTACCAACCTCCGCGCCGTTGCTGCCGTTGCCGGATACCTGGCGCTGGGCACTGCAGCTCAGAACATTCGTGAATACAACTGCAATAACCAGCCCAACATCTGTTCAAATATCTGTTTCTGGCAGATATGTGTCTACCCCGAGCAAACCACCTACACCTACGATGATAGCACAGGAGAAGTCGCCGGTCGCCTTGTGGACTGCGGCGTGACGCATTCACCACGTCCTTGCACGTTTCCCAGCCTTGGAGAGACGGGAGATGAAGCGGACGAGTTTCCCTTCGCCAGCATGGCTGAAGGAGGGAGGACGCCCTTCGGCGACGGCGCTAGTCTTCTCTGTGTCTCGGCAGAAGAACAACGAGGTGCGTAACGGGGCGGTTAATCATCGTCAATGTGCGACGCCGGCGACCCAGTCATGCTAAAATCAAGCAAAAAAAAACCTATAGTGCGAGACGGTGCTATAACTCAGCTTTATCGCGGTCTCGCTCAAGGCACGGTGTTCGAGCTGGCGTTGACCAACACGGATGGCATGTGAGTGACAACTACGCTATGATATAACCTACCAAGACTCCATCCCCGTGTGCTGGCGGTGCCACTGTCGATTGCTAACAATGGGATACGCCCGCCAGCCCCTACTGCGACCCGGGCGCGACCCCCAACCCGGGCTCTTGCGACGGAACCGAATTCGGTGGATTCCACCACTTCCCCCATTATGACATCTACTGTAAGTGGAACGTCTATACCTTAGGAAGCATCCGATGTGTCGACGGGCAGACTGGCGAGTTTGTGGATCCTCCCGCCCAGCTCCAACCCAGGAACAAATCCGACGAGCCCAGACACGCCAATTGGAGTGCCCTGCTGCATATAAGAGAGCCGGAGGTGGTTCGGCGCCTTGCAGTGCCCAAGCCAGTTGGGCTACGACTTGACGCCTGAGTATCACATGTAAATAACAAATCGGTATGCGGTTTAAGTGCCAAGCCAAGCCAGCCCGAGGCGAGTAGAAGCGCTGTTATTCGTGAATACGTCAATACAGCCGTCTGCAAAGGCCGCTCTGGCTCGACAGTATTAACAGGCAAATAAACTAAAAGCGAAACAAGTTATAACGAAAGGAATAGGAGCATTCTGATGGGAATAAGGAGGGTTTGAAGTCTGGGGGTTCGGTAGGCGGTTCATTAGACCGTATCTGGCCCGCGAGGCGATTCAGACATTAAAACCGGCCTGCTAGCGGTAGAGTTGGTATTTACAGCTTTATGCAGTATTTAAATCTACACTGTAGGCTGTTACTAAGTGTTATGAGTAATCTATGTGCAGACCTTCGTTGGCCTTTGCAGATCCGTGATACCATGCTAATAGGTAGATACAAAGCTACTACTATCATCATGCTAAGCAATTTAAAATTATAAGTAAATACACGAGTTATCACATAGCAGCCTATACTTACCTACCATCCACTGTCGATGCAGTTATGGCTGAGCGTTGAACGGCCCCTAGCTTGATGAATAGACCGATATTAAGGAGAACTAAAGTGAGCCTACTCTTGAGGGGGGTAACCGTATTGCGTGGCGGCCCTCCGCGGGTCAAAAGGCATTCTACCTTGATTTTGCCACTATACCTATAGTTATATATATATATATATAGGGTAGGCAATGCTCATGTGTGTCACTTGGCTATGAGCCCCCGAAAAGTTATTCCGTCATATGGGCACTTTGTCATGTCCCCCCATACCATTCATTTTCCATATTTACCGATTTCCCTGGCGATTAATCGCCAGTCTCCTGGTAATTATGGGCTGACGTAACAACAAGCCCAAGGCCCGAAAACATGCATCCGTCATGCCAGTAACTCGGAGTTCTATTGGGCCCGGCAAGTAAGTGTCGAATGTTGGGGTACATCTCTGTATCTGGGGTGCATGAGGCCGACCTCTCAGGGGGAGGGATATGTCATCAGGAGATTTAGCCTCATAAGGGGTCCCCATCCTTTTAGACAAACCCGGCCTGCTGGATATAGTACGCAAAGCGCGCACTAGGATGAAACAGGACGGACGTCATCCGGATAAACACAGAAAGCCGGATGCGGAGCCAATAGGTCCTCGATCGAACCGACGAGTCAGTTGACGGGGGCCACAGGAAGAAATGTTGTTCCTGCCGTTGTGTCTTGCCGACTACCACTGCCATGCCTCTCGTAGTCTGCCGATATACGTCTTTGGCGTGTGCTCTTGGCGGCCATATGAGGAAGGGAAGCAATAAAAATGAATCTGAGCGACCTCTAGCTCGAACTGGCCACGAGGTCTAATATGGACTTAAAGGGGAGGAGGTTTCCCCCGACACAGGCCCTGGAACTCAGGGCCCAGGGCTAGACATCTCAGCGGTTTCTTTGCATGTGTCAAAAGAGTCAGTCTTAGGAGAATGATCTTCACATCGTCACTCGCGGCCGGCGTGGCGGCAGTGCTGTCGCTGGCCTCTGTGGTCACGGCGCACCCGGGCGAGCATCTCAGCGCACGCCGGATCAAAGACGAGGTGGACAACTCCCACGTGGTGAGCATGATGAACGCGAAGGCCTTGGAGGCGTGCCAGGACGACCCGGAGGTCAAGGCACGCAGGGAGCGGGCCGTCGCCCGCCGGGCGGCCACCTTCGAGCGGCTGCGGCGGGAGCGGAACCTCCAAGACAGTAAGTTCCAAGAAATAGCAGTCCATCCCAAGGACGAGGGGGGGGAGGAGGAGGGCACAGCGTACACGGGCCCGGCTGACACGTCGCGCACCTCGCCTTAGCGGCCTGGCTCCACCGGCGGGACGCGGCCTCGCTCCGGAAGTGGGCGGCGCTGAGCCACGACCGGACGGGGGCGGTCAACCTGACGCGGGAGTCGACGAACGAGGAGATCTTCGGGTCGAACACGAGCTGCGTGCTGACGCCGGACAACGCCAACGGGCCGTACTTCGTGTACCAGGAGCACATCCGGTCGGACCTGGTGGAGCGGACGGCCGGGGTGCCGATGCACGTGGAGCTGCAGTTCATCGACGTGACGACGTGCCGGCCGGCGACGCAGCTGCTGATCGACACGTGGTCGTGCAACGCCACGGGCGCGTACAGCGGCGTCAGCGCGGCCGGCGAGGGGGGGCTCGGCACGACGTACCTGCGCGGGGTGCAGCCGACGGACGGCGACGGCGTCGTCTCGTTCGACACCGTCTTCCCGGGCCACTACCAGGGCCGGGCCACGCACCAGCACCTCATCGCCCACGTCGGCGCCGCCACGCTGCCCAACGGCACCTACACCGGCGGCCGCGTCGCCCACCTGTCGCAGCTCTTCTTCGACCAGGCCCTGCGCGACGCCGTCGAGGCCACCGCCCCCCTACAACACCAACCGCATCCCCAAGACCTCCAACCTCGCCGACCAGTTCACCGGCTACGCCGCCACCGCCAGGTACGACCCCTTCCCCAACTACATCATGCTCGGCAACGGCCTGTCCGGCGGCCTCTTCCTCTGGGCCGAGCTCGCCCTCAACACCTCCTCCAACTGGGACTACTACGCCCCCTACGCCGCGACGTGGAAGGAGGGCGGCGGGTACAACAACCCCAACTTCAATTTTATCGCCGTCGTGAACCCTCCGCCTACTCATGGTTGAAGACATCGACGGCCGAGGGGGAGGGGGGGGGAGGGAGAGGGGATGGATGATCAAAAGAAGGGGTGGATGATCGGGGGGACGGGGTGTCGGATTCGCATATTTTTATTTTTCACATGTCATAAATCGAATTTCTAGACGATGATACATCGCTCCGTGTGAGCTATAAGTTAGCAAGCATACTGTTGTGATGGGTCGCTTGGTCCAGGGACAGCATCTCGGTCCGAATGGCCAAGGGGTAGTAGTACACTTTCGCTAGCAAATATGATACATACCTTCAGCTGAATATCTAACGTATCCGTTTGTATGCTTACATTCTATTAAGCGTGGAAATTAGCAGAGTACATAGATCATCTCCTGACAGGAGAGCACAGCCAACAGGAGACAATTTTGCCCCAAAACCAGTGTTAGTGTTTTCTCAAGCGATTCGACGACACTATGAACGACTTGGTATCATAAAGACTTGAAACACTGAACATGGCAGACATAGTAGGTCCATCAAAGAACAGTAATACCCCTGAAAACCCTATCCAACGCCTGTGCTCTGTATCCCCAAGCATCCAACCACGAGAGGTAAAATACCCCATCATCGTCATCATCATCATCGCCATCATCATCATCATCACCACCACCACCATGAGCAGCGTTTCCCTAAGTACGCAGTGCGTAGTAGGTCACTCTCAAGGCACGCCCCGCCCAGCGCGAATGGCCCTCGCGATCTGCGACTGCGCGACGTCGTCCGCGTACCGCCTGTGGACGGGGACGTAGTGCGCCCTCTCGCTCGTGGTCCTCCGGACGCTCTCCCGGCCGCGCACGGCGGCCTCCCAGACGCGCCACCGCGCCCACCGCGGCTCGTCGGCGCCGCCCCGCCCCGGCGCCGGGATCCCGAGGCCGCCCTTGAACTCGTCGAAGACCCAGAGGCGCGTCGCCCACGGCGCCGCGGCGACGTCGGGCAGCGAGAAGTCCCGCCCGGCGAAGTACGGCCCGCCGTCCGCCATGGCGCCGGCGAACTCGAGCAGGCCGTTCCGGAACTCGGCCCGCAGCGCGTCCAGCCTCGCGGCCCCGTCGCCGTCGTACGCCGCGGGCTGGAACTGCAGCAGCCGGTGGAACGCCGGGACGATGCGGCTCGAGGCGTGGTCCGTCCAGATGCGGGTGCGCGCGCGCTCGTAGTCGTTCTTGCCGCCGCCCCCCCCCGCTGCCGGGAGTAGCCGCGGTTCGTGGTCTGCGTAGTGGTCCTCCAGGTACTCGCAGATGACGGTGCTCTCGTACAGGGCCTTGCCGGGCGCCACCTGTAGCGTCGGCACGAGGCCGCGCGGGTTGGCGCGCATGAGCTCCGGCGTCTTGTAGTAGGGGTTGACTGGTCGGAGCGTCAGTCCGGCGTCTGTCGGCTGCAACGCGGCGCATATCGCGATTCTTGACGCCGATTACGACGGGGGTGGACGAACGGACCTTCGATGTATTGGTATGGGATCCCTTTCTCTTCGAGCGTGATCCAGACGCGTTGGACGAAGGGGCAGAACCATCCTGAATATAGCTTCAGTTCCTGTTCCGCTGAGTGGTTCTATCATGACTTGTTAGCTCTGATGGACGTGATAGATAATAGGGAGATGGCTGTCTGTCTCACGTCGACGGTCTGCTTTGCGAGACCGGTCGCCACCGGGTGCAAGTCGGCATCGGGGATAGTCATATTGATCTCAGAAATTGAATCCGATGTGACCAATATCCGAATATCTGAATATCTGAATATGAATTGGTGGAATGGAGACTATTGCCTCCTATATATATATATATTTGTAGATGTACAAATCCCTTTGTAGACCATACCCATGACGTGTATGGGATGAGCTGGAGTCAATGGCTTCCCAACTCCGCCCCAAACCGTGCTCCCACCCACCTCCTCAATGAATAAGGTGCGCAGTTACGAGTGACGAAGACACCTTTGGTAGGCGGACAGGTATGTAATAGCGGTCTTTTGAATACTGGGTTCTCGGGAGCCAAGCGGTCGATTACAAATTACAGCCAACCTATCCCACCTTGCCCGTTGGATGCCGCACTCTATCATCGCGTTTCCCCACGATTGATAAGCATTGTTACGAGGTTCGACATCCCCATATACATCGCTCTGCTGTCATTGCCGAGCGTCCAAGACTTGCGAAGTAACAGCATTTGGTTCGGCCCAAGCGCATTATTCAATTGGACGGTACTGCCGCGGCCAGATATTCATCGCCGTCTTCAGACCGCTTGTGACAGGCAAACCAGCATGAACAGTTCGTGTGTCCCCCGTGCCGTTAGGGAACAGATTAACCCAAAAGATTCCATTTCCGGCAATGGGTCTAAAAGCGAGCCCGCCATCTTCATGTTCACGCCATAGTCGACTTCTGTCGCCCTCCTTTGGTTGTGGCGACACGGCTTTGATAAAGGGGAACCAAGTCTCACCCTCGGTGCAGTTATCCTGCAGTATGACGAAGAAGCTCGCAACTCTGTTGAAGGTCCGCGGCGATCCGTCAAATGCTGTCTGTGGTATCCGCATCCAGTCGTGATGGAGGTTGTACTCCTGCCCTGCCGTATACCGCACAAGCTGCGGCACACCCATCTCGTCCTCGTCGGGATCAAGGATAGTCCCGAGGAAGCTCCTGGATCGCTCAAGCACACATTGTACCGCTGGGTCTTCGGCTGGCAGCGCGGCGCTCCATGACGTGCGATACGGATCCTGGATTAATTTCCCACCCTGATTCACCACTGAGGGGTTGAAGCGGCCCTCGCCAATTTTCAGGATACCCTCCATGTCTCGGGCGTTGAGGAAGTCACGGATATAAATGACAAGAGGGTCGAGTGAGATAAGCTCGGTTTTGTAGCTCTGATCTTTGCATCGCAAGTCATCGGACGATGAGTTCGATTGCGATGATGGCGGCGATGGCGATGGCGGCGGCGATGGCGGCGGCGGCGGCGGCGAACCCAGTGAACTCATCGAGGGCTCTAATCCCGAGCCAAGGATCCATACAGCTATGATTGTGCAGAAAACACCCACAACAATAGATGCGGCAGCTTGCCTCTTGCTGATTGCCAGCTTGGGCTTGGTGGCAGATGGTTTAACCATTGTCTAAGATAGGGGAAATACGCCTTAACGGGGACATATTTTCATAGTAAACTGAGTATACAAAATCGACAGGAGCACCAGAACGAAATGACGAGCTTCAATGGCGACTAAATTGTTCGATGCATCAGGATACCGGCGCGTTCCATTCCGAGATGTCTGTCCTGCTTAAAATCTCATAATTTATCCGGCACCACCTTTAGGGCGATCATTACTTGCATTCATCATGCTTACCATCTATCTCCTGCGATATGAATCCGAAAAGTTCTATTCAAACAAAGTTGGTCGGCCCTATAGGCTCGAGTGAGGTTCTAGTTGTGGTTATGAAAGAAATATGATACGTTTCGAGAATCATGGTGTGTAAGAAAAGGGTTTAGAGGGGTTTTACTCCGCAGTGAGCTAACACCGAGGAATACATACCTAGGTAGATGCTTGTCTAGGTAGGTAGGTAGTAAAGCACTATATAGTGCAGTGTATACTCGACCCACATTACCCCCGGTCACCAGGTGCAAGCTTGATAAGCACCTAGCTATCGGAGGGACCAAATTTCTTGAGACAGACGCCGAAGAACATCCCACTTGTTCTAGCTCCTCTCTCAACATACCGTCGACAACATACCGTCGACAACAATTGAAATACGACAGCGCGCCATGTCTTCCCTCCGAAATGCCGTCAACCGGCGCGTCCATCGCGAGCGAGATCAATTACAAGACCGCAAAACCCGCTACGGGCTGCTCGAGAAGCACAAGGTGTGTGCAGCAACCCTGACCCGGATCACCAGCCGCCAACAAGCACTGACGAAGGGGAACAGGACTACCGGCTGCGAGCGCAAGACCACAATCGCAAGAAGGCGCAGCTGAAGAGTCTCCGGAAGAAGGCCGAAGACCGCAACGAAGATGTAAGTGGACAGGTCACCACCACCATCATCACCTCCTCCCATACCTCCCTCCCATCTCAAGGATGCTACTCTACGTGAACAAAGCCTAATGCGTCCACGCCCCCGGCGAACAGGAGTTCTACTTTGGCATGCTCTCGCGCTCGGGCCCCGCGACGACGCTCTCGAGCGGCAGCAAGCGGTGGGACGGCACGGTGGCCGGCGACCGCGGAAACAAGGCGCTGGACACGAGCGTGGTGCGGCTCATGAAGACGCAGGACGTGGGGTACGTGCGGGCGATGCGGAACGTGGCGACGAAAGAGGTGCGCGCCTTAGAGGAGCGCGTCGTCGCGCTCGGTGCCGACGCCGATGCCGACGGTGCGGCGGAAGACGATGAGGAAGGAGACGAGGACGACGACGGCATGGACTTCGACTTCGGCGACGATGACATCTCCGGGAAGAAGAACAAGAACAAGAAACCCGCACCGCGGAAAACAGTCTTCGCAGATGCAGAGGACGAGCGCGAGGACCAGATACAGCGGGACGCGGAACAAGACGACAACGACGATGACGACGGAGTGGAAGGGGGGGATGGGAAGAAGGGCGACCCCGCGGAACGCCGCGCCAGGCAGAAGCGGAAGCTGCTGGAGAAGCTGCGGCGGCGGCTGCTGGGCGCGCGGAAGAAGCAGAGCGCGCTCGCGCGGGCCGAGCACGAGCTCGAGGTGCAGCGCGCCGGCATGGCCAAGACGGCGACCATCGGGGGCGTCACGAAGGCCGGGAAGAAGTTCAAGGTGCGGGGGCGGAAGAAGTGAAGTCTCCGTGTTACAGCTGCGTGGTTATCACACTACCTGGAAGGCATATGAACAACCGGAGGGAGAGGGGAGAAAGGAGAAAATATCATGTGCAGCATTAACGGCGTTTCTGTATTATGTGGCCGGGAAATTTTGAGTTGTATTTGCTAGACAGGCGAGCGGCTGGCGTTCAAGGGTTTATACACCAGGTGTCGACTTTTTCCAAAACCGCCATACAATGAACAATACCTACCTACCTACCTACCCAGAGGGATTATATCAGCACGAATCTTATTCACGTGCTTGTTCCTTCACTATGCACATTCTACACAGACAAAAGAGAATTCCATGGTATTTCTTGATCGATGAATCATATATTCTTCATTGGATGCCACTTTAGTGCCATTATATGCCAGCTTACGTATGTGAAGTAGATAAATCCGCCGATGCGTCTACACATGGGGGAGGGGGCATAATATACGGTCCGCCAAATCCAACGAACGCCGAGGAAAATATACAAGTAGATGGGGGGCTACCACTATCCAAATAAACCTCGCCTTATCCCCTCTTCAAAATGACCCAGCTCTAGTCCTCCTTACCCAAGTTTCCCAGACAGACGCGCTTCCCTTTGCGGTCGTTTCGGGTGGTATCAAAACACCGGACGCAGTTGAAAAAAAAACACTCCATTCCAAGCCCATATGATATGTGCAGTTGCAGTGAAGAAGAGTATGTCTCCCGTGTCTCTTAGAACTTCTCTCTCGTAATACATTTGGTCAATCCGACGATGATGGCCATGGCGGCCTTGAACGCGAGTGTCAGCGCCCAGATGACGCACTTGAACGCGAACCCGAGCAGCTTGATGATGGTCCGGGTGACGCCGGGCAGCTTGTCGCGGTCGGACTCCTTGATGTCGAGCTTGCCGCCGAGGCTGCTGGCCTGGCTTTCCAGGTCGAGCTCGAACGCCTCGAACCGGCCGCGCTTCTTGGCCTTCTTGTTCTTCCCTGTATCCCCGGCCTTGCCGGCGCCGAGGATCTTGGTGCTCAGCCGGCTGCCGGTCCGCTGGACGCTGCGGGGGCTGGGCGCGTCGCGTATGTGCGCGGCGGGGGGCGGCGCGAACTGCTCGACGAGCACGTTCTTCTCGTCGATGCGGGCCACCAGCAGGAGCGCCGCCGCCGCCACGTCCAGTACGTAGTAGCTCTCGACGCGCCCGGCCACGAGCGTGTCGAGCTCCATCCACCCCTCGCCCGTGCCGTCGCGCGTGAGCCGGCCGAGGTGCTGAGGCGACTCGATGTGCTCGATCGTGTACTCGGTACGGCTCCACGCCGGGCTCCGCTCGATCGTGATGCAGAACGGCGTCGCTACGGCGGGGTGGACAAGAAAGTAATTCGCGCTGTCCTCGTCCCAGACGAGGCGTGCGCACTCGCGTTCCGCCGCGGCCACCGCCGCCAGGTCGTGTGGCTTGTCTATGGCCACCCTCGCCGCTGCGCTCGGGTACAGCAGCGCGACGAGGCCGTCGTTTGGCGGCAGGCGGCGCGCCGGCTCTTCTAATGTCGTGGCGATTGCTTCCTGCCAGGGTTGCCTACTCTCGGCTTCGCGGAGCGCACTCAACAGCCCGGTAGAGTTCCGCGTCGCCTCGAGCGGGTCCGTGTCCTTACAGGGCTTGTTGGGGTCATGCCGGCTGAGAGTCACGTACGCGGACGCCGAGGTCGGGTCGAGGCGCATGTGATAGAGCGGCTGCTGCGTCCTCGACGTCAACGTGTAGACAGGCGCGTCCTTTTCCGGTAGCAGCTTCATGCAAAATGTCCGACCTTCGAAGCTGGATGCCTTCCACCCGTTCGCCGCCTTCCAAAAGTCCCGGAGCTCCTCAGTGGTGTTTACGGGCGGGATCACGGGGGGTTCGTGCTGTCTCCGCGGCCATCGCTGGGCAGAAGCAGACCCTGCGCTCATCGGACTCCGTACGGGACTTCGAATAGGTGGACTCCTGGGTTCTATCTGTTGAGGCACATGGGACTGCCTGCTAATGACCGTCCTAGGTATATGGGTCGGACTCGTCTGTGTGGGAAAGTAGTGTTGTTGATCAAATGGTAATGTGTGATCATACTGGGGAAATATCGAGCGTATGACAGGCTCCCCCTCGTGGACGGTCGCCGGGATATCTTCCAAGGGCATCTTGGCTATCGAACTCCGGGACCTTTCACTGGGGTTTCGGACAATGGTAGTCGCCCCCGACAGGGCTGTAGCGGTCCGCGGCGGGATGTCCTTCGGCGGGACATCGGGTCGTGGAGAGGTGTGTTGTTGTACCGAAGGTCCGGCCTGACTCTGGTAAAAAGGGTTATTCGGGGCTATCCGGAGGTCGTCGGCGGCCGGCGGTGTTCCATCAATTACATATTCCGTCATATACTCCGGTGTCCGCCGGCCATTGCGTGGCGGCGACATGTCTAAAGACGGACCGCGTCCTCGCGGTGACTGTGGGGTGCCGGCGCGGGGTCTCGGTGTCGTCCTCCTCGAGGGCGTTTTGGATATATTTGGACTTGGGAAAAGGGAGAATCCTCCCTGGGGTGCGTTCGACGCCATGTTATGCTGCTATCGAGCCCGTTATATTCCCGGCGTCTGTGGTGGCAAGACGAGATGGAGACACGCGTTCTAAATCTGTAACTCGAGGACCCTTATCCTGCTTGCGCAAAGCGCGATTCTATTATTGGCGTCGACGACCCGCTCTATCGGAACACAACCGAAGCTCGCTTCGCTCTAACCAGGTTGCGGCAGATGACACGGGAGGACACGGCATCAGATCACGGGTATGGATTCTGCGTGCGTCTGCGTATCATCAGCAGATAATCGGCAGACAACCAGCAAGACAGCGAGCAGCAAGACAGCAAGACAGCGAGCAGCAAGACAGCGAGCAGCAAGACGACCAAGGACGACGTCGAGGTAGAACAAAGTGGCAGAAAGATAGGAAATCCAATCCCCAGCCTCTCCCGGTAGACCCACGATGTATATAGTATATAGCAAGCAGGGCGGCGGGGCATCTGGCTGGTTAGGTATCCTCAACCCCCAGCTCGCTCAACCCCCCAGCTCCAGTGTTCTATGGCGCACCCGCGCACCCGCGCGCAGAGCAGCGGAGTCGGGAGGCATGCTGGCGGCGGTGATTGTCGCCCGCTGAGTCCCCCCATGGTGTCCATTGTATCCATTGTATCCATTGTGTCCATTGTGTCCATTGTCGGGCTCGATTAAGCGCCTGCCCGCCGTCGGCAGTGGGGATCCCAATCACGAACGGACCACTTGCAGAGGTGGTGCCTATCTCAGCTGCATGATCACGTCCCAGGGATATGCCCCCAATGTGCCGTTCGGGCAAGCCAGGGGCGCCCAACATTCGATGCGGTGTGTCGTGCTGGTCGCAGTGCCGATTGGAAGAGGGGAGCTGGTCGAGGCGACGTCGGTGGTTTGATTCGCCCAGCCCCGAAAATAGACTGCTTTGGCTGCAGCATGTGGGCGTCCAGCTGGGCCAATCACACCAGCCATCACACTACCTAGGTACACCATAGCCGCCCTGCGCAACCAAGCCGACCAATGAACTAGCGAACCACCTTACTTGCACATACCGATACAAGCCCGCAAAGAGCAGTCAAGCGCGCAAAGTCCAGATTACAGATTGGCATATCGTAGGATTGTGAATTGAGAACTTACAACAAAAAAAAAAAAAAAAAAACGGAATTATCAGGTTTACAACGCCAAGTTGAGATAATCGCCGATACCAGGGGTAAACTGCCTATATAGTTCTCTTATCCAACTCACACTCCCACCCCCCAGGCCAAGCCGAAAAAAACGAAATGACAAAATAATAGAAATCGTCGGAACCTCGATAGTCAGTTCTCAATTTCTAATACATACACTACATAGGGCAAACACCACGCAATCTATCTGGCTGTTACTTTGTTGGGGTCTACTACGTAACTGCAGACAATCATTAGTTATTAGTTAGGTATCTCCTACGTAGAAATAACTAGTGTCTTCTACACAGTATTAAATGCCAATGTAGCGGCCGAACCGGTCCGCCCCCGGTCCCGCCGCTCAATCAAATCATATGGGAATCGTCAAATTCGGGGCACCGTCACCCCAGTTCCCCTAGGTATACATATAACTACTTGTATTATGCCACTATTTACGGATACCCCAATAACACGATGTATGCACGTCTACATGTCTATGTAATCTGATAGCACTCCACTGTTAATTGAATGCTCACCCAAGACCAACAGCCAAGACCAAGTGCCTACTATTGATCACCGTCCTCAACCACACCACTGGTCCCATCATTATCTGTCGTCCGCGAACACACATGGTTTAGCTATCTTCACCGTCGGGTCTGAGCTAAGGCGCCTGTTCCGACAGAACACCTGGATACAGTATTCAGATCGCAGAGTCTAGACCGATCGCTCTAATATGGCTCCGCTCACCTTATAACTTAATCCCTATAAGGCGAGGTGGGTATAAAGACAAACACACAGCGTACAGCGTACCCAAGGTACACAAAATTACAAGACGTTACTGTAGCACTCTACCACTCTGCTACGAAAATTGATTAAAGACAATTTCTCGCTTTTAGCTCCAATGTCTGCAACTACTTGGTACGGCATGATTATTCTCAAGCTCGGAATCGCAACCCTTCAATTGGTAAAACGGTGTAATCAACATGATGCTGATACAGTGTCAGCATTCCCCATCGACTATTTAAGATAGTCTAGTTAGAACTAATACAGACATAGCCTTTAGGTATGAACCGAAGGGAATGAACTTGGGGTTGTGCGGTTTTTACAACGGTGTTAGAGTCTAGTTACATATGCATATGTATAGCAAACTGCGTAGTACCAATAATTTCCCATTATATTACCTTGTAGGCATGATGCAACTTACACTAACTAGCTAGTTAGTTAGTTACTTGCTGAATCAATTTATCCTCTAATTTGGAAACAGATCCCACCGCATGCGCACGGATTGCCCTTCCGTCATTCGATTGATAACTATTTGACCTAAAGCAATATCCTCCTCACAATTGTTACATGTATCTATGCATACCCGCATGCGGCGTCGGGTGTCTCTTTGCCAATAAATCATCTTACCCTAGGTTGGGTTAGCTACCCGCTCAACCTCTCTTGGCACATCACTTGGCCAAGCTACTGCACAAACTTCTCTTCTTCAACACGAGCTCGAGTGAGCAAAAAGGACAGAATGAAGTCAAAAGCATATGTTTTTATTGTGACCAATTGGTATGATTCAGTACCCACACCCCGAAATCGGATGAGCAAGCCAAGATGGCCCCTGAGTAATACGATCGTCGTCATGCGTTGAAGTCAACATGACAACCATGTTTTCATCACATGTTGTCTACCACCTGGCAGCTAGCAATTGTCAGCTTCTATTGCCCATTTAGTCGCGTGCATGCCAAGTACACAGTTAATCTTCCGAAAAGCCATTGCTTTCGAATTCTAGATTCATAACCCATCATAGCTTAGGGTTATCGACATAGGGCGGTATTTTAGGTGGCCTGATCGATTAACATGGCAGTTATCCAGAAAGCTGTCACATCCCAAAGACAATCTCCGGAGTCGTGTTCAGACGACTACAACTGTATTCAAGTTCCACTTCGCGAGGAGTTTGACAGTCTCCTTAAAGCACCCTCGGTATTACCCAGGTCGTCAGGTTACATTAACACCACATTATCTACCGACCCGCATCTATCAATAGGCCTCTAGTTAACCTCTGAATTGCTCTTTTCGTTCCCTGTTTTATTACTAATAGATAAAAAAAAAAAAAAAATGCAAGACGGGAAGAAAGAAATAATCGAGATAGATGTTGAACTTGTCGGCAAAGACCAGCCAACGTCAATGAGCTACTCAGGCGAGGTCTTGGCCAATTATTAGCACCCTCATTCCAAACCTTCCAGATCGAACCCAAAGCTTGGCCAGCCACCTGAACATCTCGTTCCCTTCCTTATTTTACCTAGTTATTGTGAACATTCAATACGACGGTCACAGCGATATTGTATTAGGTCTACCAATTCAGTTATTGACCCTAGTAGGATTCGTCCTGTCCCAAAACCCCCTCCTAAGGCCTAACTACTTTACCCCCCGACGTAATTTCGAGCGGCAGTTCGCCCGTCCATTTCTCTGAAGCTATATGCACCCTGTAGAGAGGCTACCATCGAATAGCCAAAATAACGGGGTGAAGCCTAACCATCACGCGTGCCGGTACCATCGCTTCAGCAGGTTCACGGTTACGATAACTACTACTGCCCTGACATGTGAGTTGGGCCCTGCTATCCAATGCGGAGAGAGCACGAGCATGATGTAAAAAGCCAAGCGTGTTGCAGCGGAATGGACATTGCATGCCGTTAATCCTAACGATCAATTGACGCCGTCGGATTTCCGCAGCAGAACGGATGTTTCCCTCGTTCAAAATTCTATGAAGTTCGTTAAACCCTTTGAAGCTGAGTACTCACCTCCGTCTCTGCAAATTATATTTATCGAAAGAGGCCCGACGAACGATTGCGCCCCTAGTCACATGCGAGGATATAAAGAACACAGATCATTAGCTTATTCGCAGGGACTTCACGAGGGGCAATAGCAATGACCAATCGGGCGTTAGAACGGACCTACGTCACAGTTTTCCGATTTTGCAACACACGTAGTTGACGACGATATTGGCGACGTAAACCCCATAATGCGCCTGCAATGTCGTGGAGACAAACACCATACAGACGATACACTTATGCTCAAAGGCGAGTATAAACGGGGGGCATCTGAACACCATGAACATGTTGCGGACTAACAATGCTACGCAGTCGGGCAGCCAAATAGCAGGGGTTAAGCTGATGGAAAGTCTGGCAAATGATTGCTTGCATGGACTCCTACAAATTTCTAGTTATATCCGCAGTCCAAAAGCCATCGCTCGCTACATTTGGACATTTTGACAGCACTGAATCGAAGCCACTGGTATGGAGGCCTTGCCGGGAATAGTATTGCGACGGAATTAAAAGAGAAAAGACTGCCGAACCAATCTCAAGAGACATCCGCAAGCGGCGCAAAAAGGTGTAAATCCTCACTTAAGTGAAGATTTTCTGGCAAATAACAAGGCCAGCTATGCCGATAACATCGCCGAAGCTCGCTGCAGTAGGACGTGTCGAAGAGTGGCCTAAGTGGCATCGACGCTGGGCGGGGGGTTCAAAGACGGCGGTAGAAACCGATCATGCAATACACGCTGATGGGGAAATATATTCCGATCATGGGATGTGCTAGGGTAGGAATCCAGGAGACCGGCCACCACAACGTGGCCAGAGGGGGGTGGGGAGCTCATGGAACCGGCGTGCGTCGTGGTGATCCGGACTTTCGTTTCAACGATCCTACTTACTCTGAAACGGAAATACGCCAAAGTGAGGAGCTGCTCCAAATGCCGTGCGACACTTAGAAGCATATAGTACCTCTTCCCAGGCAGTTTCAGCATCAATGGGACCATTCCCCACTCCCATGGGCACTCCCCGACCTCGTCGGAATCGATCCCGAGGAGGAGATAAGTACACGGTAAAAGAGGGGGGAAGGGCGCGACGGACGTATGAAGGCAAAGGCGGAAGGAGACGGCATGAGATGGGAACGGATGCAGAGGGGCGGGAAAGCTAGGGCAGAGGAGAGCAGCCGAAGGCACACACATTAAAAAGCAAAAGCAAAAGCAAAGGCGGAAGGAGGAGGGAGGAATGGCCTCGCGATGGAAGCCGAGACGGGAGCCAAGGCCGATAGGGTTAAGGAGGAGGTATAGGCAACCATACGGGCAGAACAAGCCGCGCGCAATAGGCTTGTGTGTCCGAACCCCACGAGAGACGAGACGATAGGGATTCACTCAGATGAGCATTCTTAAAATTCAGGTGATGGCCGGGAGACAGTTACATGGCGAAAGCTTCAAAATCGTAAGGCTTGACGAAAGGCCTTGGTCAGCCTCCCAGGAGAGACGCGATTATTGAGTTCAGTCCTCACGACAACACCTTCTGTGACTCATATTGCCTTTACATTCATTGACTTCGTTCGATTATGCTAACTTTTCAAGGCACCTTCTAGAACGCCGCCATCATCACGCGGAGGGCATCCAAGAATCTGGATCACTGGCGATTCCCCCAATTCGGTGCCCGACCGACAGAGATTCTTATAAGGCGGCGGCAGACACCGATAGCACTGCATTCATTGCAACACCATCTACATGCTGACCGCGCTCGCTCTGTTGTCTCCACCAACCCACTTCGCGAGTCTCGACCCTGCGAACAGGAACGACTGATAAGGCACGTCCGCTATTCAGCGGAACAGCGAGGCCAGTGTTCAAGGTAGTATACGTATGTTGTCATACCCGAGGCCAGTTCGTACTCGTGTTGTATCCGCACGTGCAAAGCGCAGCCAATTCTACATCGTGGTGGGTAGTAGCTCCCAGATTTCACATAGTACAGTTCACCGGGCTAGGCGGATATTGGCCAGACGTGGCAACAAGATATTGTTTCCTGACTAAGGACGCTCCCTCATAGGCTCGGCCTTCATATCGACAAGGTATTATATCCTATGACGAATTAAGCTTGTTGTACAGTCTCGTGTGGGATAATTGTGACAAGGAATAATAGATGATCACTGGGAGCATACAGAATCAAATTATCTATCTCATTGTGGCGCTGTCTCAAACAACGAAATCCCACTCCTGCTTGTTCAGGGGCCAGTGACAGCTCTCCGTGCTCCCGCATTTATTCGCTGGTACGTCCATATACTACCGGCACATTGGTCCGGAAACTGAATGTCTAAAGGGCAGACAATTCAGGAAACGGGGTCCATATAACTCAACATAGTTGTCAGTCAGACGCTAGTAAACGTTAGATGCCGACGTCGAAGCGAGCCATCCATACCGAGCCACGCCGTTCTCCCCATCCCTCGCCCGTTTCACGTATGCCCTAGTCAGCCGTAGCGTTCACTGTGAGAAAATACTCTCCCATCCATGCGGTCATCGTGGGCGGTGGGTGCTCAGGGGGATCCTTCCGATCCCGGTCGGGATACGTAGGTAGTCAACCCGAAATCCGAGTATATTTTCCTTTTGAGACATGCCATGCTGAATATGTACTCGCCCGGGAATAGACAGCCGGTCCGTCTGGGCCGCACACATGATTCGATAATTACCAGACGGTAATCGAGGTGCTTTCAGGGCCAAATCTCGTTGGCCAATGGAACCTGGCTGGTTACCCCGGACTCGCCAACGATTCGATTATACGACCGAATAAAATAGAAACCTGTTTGTATCAACAGCCGCACTATCCAAATGAGTCATGTGGCTGTCGACGTGTCTACCCGCCCGAGTCATCTCAGGGCAAACATGGTCGTTTCCGAGCCCACCACTTGCTTGCTCGCTCGCTCGATCGAAGGAAACAGATTCGTTTCTTTCCTATCTTCTTCTTTTTTTTTTTTCTTCTTCCCCCTCCCCGCACTTTGTTGGTGACATTAGTGGCGTGTGTGATGATACGCGAGTCCTCGCTGCAATCTCGCCCGGCCCAGGTTTCCCCTCCTCACCGGGGAACGTTGCATCCGCACATCAAGTCAAGCTTTTTCTTACATGCCCTCCCGCACGGTTTATGTAAGCTTACGAGAATATCGGCCGGCCTGCGGTCACCCCGTCAGAGGCCCTCGTCTCCCAGAAATCCGGGATAGCTACGTAAGCTGAGACGGGACACCATGCAGCCATTTCCGCCCGATACAAGTGACAGGCCACACGGGCGGGGGAAAGGGGGAAGGGAGGCTGTGTTTCGGCGATGATAGGTCGGTAACGATAAGTCGCAAGGAACGTCAAATGGTGATCTGGCGTCCGGGTGGTCGGGAAATACGCGGCCAGTCCCTGGGATCGAGTTGTGGGGTTTCTTTGTTGGGACCGGCCCTGGGAGGTGGTATGTATGTATGTATGTATGTATGTATTTATGTATGTATGTATGTAGAGCCTAGTGTGGTAGTGGTAGGGGGGGAGGGGGGAGGGGTATGTAGAAGACAGTCTGCCGGTACCTGAGCGGGCGGGAGTTGCGTGTGCTGGGTACGTATACCTATTACCTGTTAGTTATATGGTAATACCTACTTATACATGCATACCTCTCCGGCACAGCAGCAACAAGCAGCAACAAGCAGCAACAAGCAGCAGTAGCAAGCAAGCAGTAGCAGCAGTAGCAGCACGACACGGCCCAAACGGCGGGATCAAAGCAACCGGCCTAACGCAAAAGATGCAGGCTACCTATTCTTATGTAGTCGCCGCTCCCATTGGCGTTGGATATCGATGCACCCCCCCCAGAGAGAATGACCGAGCGCCGAACCCCATCGCCCTCTGATTTGCCTGCGCAATTCACTTGCCATACGTAGCTAACCGTTCTCTGCTGTGGCACGAGACACCACATGTGCATTATTACTAGTACATAATAATGCCGCCATAATGCCCTCTCTCTGATCGTCAGGTATGAAGCACCTAAACTAGTGCATTTTGCTAGTCAGCTGGCCATGCCGCGGAGGCGCACATTGACAAAATTGACAGACGCCTCTTTTTTTTTTTGTCTCTCTCTCTCTCTCTCTCTCTCACACACACACACACACATACACACACACACACACACGCACACACACTCCCTTTCTCTCTCTCTCTCTCTCTCTCCTTACCTACCTAGGTACTTTAGGCCACCGTTAGTTACCAAACCATCCCAAAATCCAGGATTAGGTATGTCAACCGATATAGTTATTTAGTGCGATCCCTCCATGAAAATAATGATCTGCATGTAATGCTGATACATGGGACCAAGCTCGGTAAAGCACTTAGAAGATGCCATTTCAAGGGGCAGTGGTACATAGTTCAAGCGTGCACCCTCGTAACAGAAGGTGAAATGATGGCAATGCGAGAGCCGGGGTGTCGACTCGAAGAGACAAGCTTTTGGGCTTCCGCCGCCAAGGGTATCTAGACTGGCCCACCTCCCTACTGATGCCGGATAGGCAGGGAGGTGGAGGGGAAGGGCGCGATCACATCTCGGCGCTGCACTAACGCGTCACTGGCCTCTGATTCGATCGCCTTTCCTCGACCGCCGTGCGTGCGCGCGCGCTGCTGCTGGTGTGCGGAATGTAGCGTGACGGAATAAAGGAAACCTCGTGCTGATGGTTTGTTGAGTGCCAATGCCTACCTACCCATCGAGTCCCCACGAGTGCATATGGGCCAGGCATGCAGGCATGTACCGACTACACCCACGGCAGCTGAGTAGTCTGAGTAGTTTGCTAGCGGCGGCAGTCCAATGAGGTAGCCAGATGTATACCGGCGGTCCGGATATCGGGGTTCTTCTGTCGGCGTGCTGGGATAGGAAAGCAGATGGACGTTTTGCAAAGGGAACTTTTGCCTAGCTGCGGACATGACAACGACGTCTAGGCGAGTGTATATTGGCATCGTAAGATCTCCTCTTTTGCTCTCACTAAAAGCGGTATATAATTTCCATGGTGGCCCATAATTCGTGAGTACGTGATATGAACCACATCCACCTAATAACTGCTTACCACCCCGGCGGGTGCAGTTGCGAATTTAATCACTCGTACTCTGAATCTGAGATCTGATCTTGAGGCTGTCTGACACAGCCAAGAAGGGTAAGGTAAGTCAAAAAGGTCGAAGATGATGCCAAGTGGTGTACCAAACGGGCAGCAAACGGGTTTTGGTATGTGATGCTAGATGATAAGTGATGGCCCAACACCATATTTACATATCCCTTGGCAAAAAAAGCCGAAAGGAAGAACAGGCAGTACTCAATCTCCCAACGTGAGAGGCGAAGAACAGAATTGAGGTTTTGGCTGCAGAGAGGCAATATGGATGTCGCCTATGTATGTAGTGTATGTATATATGTATAGTTATACCTACTTACAGGTATTGATTTACCAACTTTCACACACATGGCACATAAGACATAAAGGTAAGTCGAGTACCTGCCTAACTCGTTTGAGACACACCGGGACGGGGAGATTCCTCATAAAGCAAATTGTAATTACTGTGTTTGTCTCAATTGGCTGCGTATCTATGCCTTAAGTGCTTACCCAGGTTAGTGCCTACCTAAGTACTTACTTATTGATACCAGGGTTGGAATATTAATACATGTTTCCCGTTTCCTCACTAGGCGGGTTTCTTGTGCAAGGTACGACTTGGACCACGGCACCGGTTACCGGTTATAGGTACCTAGTTATAGTCACTTGCTACTTTGCTCACATAACTATAGGTAGGTATGTAGAGGTACCTAGGTAGCTAGCTACCAACCTACAGCCCGGAATGTACCCGGGTACAACCCACTTCCCACCGCACACAGAAGCTTGCCCACCGCAGACTGACTGTACTTGTTGGCTTTTTTATCCGCTATTAGGTACCTACCTAGGTTAGATGGTTAGCACTGGGAGACAGAGACAGAGGGAAGAAGGCTCAGCAGATGGCCCACCTCGGGTATCCTCCCCCGTTGCAGCACACGCACGCACGCACTTCAGCTGAATGGTCTTGCATGGCAGCAACTCTAGCAAATCGCCGGTCGTCCACCTTCATCTCCCCATCCCATCCATTAGCCCATGCATTCGCTCATCTTACACATGTTAGGCAGTACCTCAGCCTGGACAGCCTGGGCTCCTGTAGCAAGCGTACTGGCGTATCACGGTGTACAAGCCGATGTACGGGTACCGGTTCCTTGTCATTAATCATCATGAGTACTTAATCTTTTGTGTTCCCACCTCGAGCTCCAACAATACAACCGCACCCCTGTTACACTGACTAGACTCTTGCCTTAGGGTGCTATCTACACTAGATAAGTGCTACCGACCTAGGTAGTTTAGTCTCTCGACCCGGCCAGTTCCAGCAACCAGTCTAGCAGCAATGGTCTAGCAGCCAGTCCAGTCCAGGTCAGTCTCTCTCTGTCTGTCTGTCTGTCTCTCTCTCTCCCTCTCCCTCTCTCAGACCCTCTCTCCACCCTCCACCCTCCACCATCCTCTCTTGTATGTGTGTATGTGTGTGTGTGTCTACACTACCTACGCTATACTAGGTACACTCACTATGTGTGGTGTATGTGCACGCGCTAACCATTGTACGCCGCCCAACGCCCAACGCCCACACCCTCGTCCTCACCCTCGCCTAATACCCATCTCCCACGCCCATCTCTCCCCCCCCATTATCCCCCCCCCCCAGCACCTAGTGTAGTGTAGGCTACTAACCTTAGCCCAGGTCCCCATCCCTGATATCACCTGAGATCCCGGTGGCACCGTCAGCATAGGATCTCGACTCTGCTGGCTCCCCCAATAAACCCCAACTTGCCAAGAACAACATTTTCGCCCTTTCTCTCTCTTGGTCTCCCCTACATACGCATACGGTACACTCCTTACTACCAGCTCTGCACGCACGACAAATTGGTCGAAATTGTGCCGACTAAGCATTCAATTTATACCTGTCCCTATTGCGAGCCCGCATCTCCCCACCTCCTGTCTATGCGCCTGTCTCTGCCGCCTCCCCACGCTGCTGCTGTTGCTGCTGCTGCCGCCGAGTGTCGTTGTCGGGTGTTTCAGCGACAACCGCCAGTGCATCAATGATGATTCAGGAGCATGTGTATGTTGCCCAGCCTGTCTCCCTACATGTCTTGACCGTCCCTCCCACCCCCCGATCGTCTGCCGTACCCGGGCCAGGGCCGGGGATAGGTCTCGGACGAGAGTCGTGGTTCATATTCCTAGCCCAATGTCGCTCGCTTCGTCGTTCGGGTCCCCGCGCGCCAATGACCGATCATGTTCATCCATTAAACCTCTTGGCGCCAACCCAGCCCTCTTTTTAAGCCTCCTTGGCACGCCGCCAACTGACGTGATTCTACAGCACTTCAAGCCATTCGGAATGTCGTGTAGGTTGCCAAGCAAAAGCTTCTTTCTATCCACCACCACCACCCTCCGTCGCCCGTGGTCAAGCCCGGCCCGCCCGCCGTTCTCGGGTGGTGTTGGGAAAAGCTTGACCGAGTGGGTGCGGCCCGAACTCTTGGGTCAGGGTACCATCGGGGCGCCGTTGGGACACTGTCGTCATCGCCAAGGCCAAAGCCAAGACTCAACAACGGCCTCAACGGTCCAAGTGAACGCGTGTCTCGGCGAAGCCATTGCGACGCGGCCCTGCTCGTCGCTTACTTACTTGCTTTCCCTAGCGGACCGATATGGGGGGTTCCCCCATTGCTTCATTGACCTATCGCTGACCTCACCGCAGCTTGTTATTCAGCAATCCCACGCGGTCTAACGGTCACACGGTCCCTAGCACCATCATTAAAAACATTACTGCTCTTTCGGTACGTCTTTCGGTCATGCATCGTGAACTCCACTGGGCCTAACCGTGACCTTGACCAGAGCCAGCTAGGCTACTCGGAAACAATCCTCGAAAATATTACCACTCTCTCTTCAAATTATGCGCCCACAACAAAAGGGACCATCCAAGGTCTACTATACGTGCCAGACCTTGATTTTGACGACACGTGCTTTGAATTATCACAGCAGTATATCCCGGCCAACGCTACACGGCAGGCCAACCTTCCGCACACTGACTACATCCTTATCGCTTTAGTGCCATGGATCAATGCCAATTGTACCAGGTCGTTCTTGGATGCCGCGGCCATAGATCCTCTGCATGCCATGATTGTGTATCGTCCAGAGGACGCGGATGGCGAGCCGCCCGAGGCCGGGTCCGACCTATGGGAGTTGGATGCCAGAGGGAGCTGGAAGGAGACTAGCCATTTCCCCGTCTACGCCATCTCCAGTGGTTCCGGAGAACGCATGATGGAGCAACTTAGTCTGTACTCCGGTGATCTCTCACAGGTCCCTTATGCCGATGAGATCAACAAAACATACGCCCCCAACCCTGCTGATTACCTGCGTGTCTGGACGCAATTATCCGTATCCCCCGAACCTTCGCTCCTAGCGATCTGGGCCATCGTGCTGATTATCCTGGCGGTCATCCTCAGCGTTATTGGCAGCACATCGCTGCTTATGCATTATATTCAAAACCGCCGACGAGCCTCTCTCCGCCGTCGTGTCATAAACGGCGAGTTAAATCTAGAAGCTTTAGGTATCAAACGACTTACCGTACCTCCCACACACGTTCAAACTTACCCATTATTCACATACAACTATAATCCCCCCGCATCCTCGTCGCCAAGTTCGTCAAGCCCCCTCAAATCGCCAGACGAGAGCTCTTTCGACACCGCCTCTCCGTCCTCCAGTCAGAACCGGGGAAAGCAGGGCGACCGGCTTGATTATCAACCTACCTGTCTGATATGTTTAGATAAGTTCGAGTCAAAAATAACCATCATTCGTGAACTATCCTGCGGTCATATATTCCATCGCGAATGTATCGATGAATTTTTAATCGAGTTGAGTTCTTTGTGTCCGCTCTGCAAGATGTCGATGTACCCACAAGGACACTGCCCGGCGGTTACGAATTCGATGGTCCGGAGAGAACTCAGCACGCGAAAACTCAGGTCTCGCGGCACCTTCCGAGCAAATTTGAGGACTTGGTGGCAACGGCTGTTACCTAGGAAACGTTCCGAGCATCGGCCTGCGCATGGGCGGATATCATCCATATCGATAGAGCCCAGCACCTCGATTCCTTTGCAGAAACAGCCCGGGGCGTCGGGCACCACGAGGGAACGGATGCAGGAGTTGGTGATACCCATTGACGAGACGAACAGTGATGATGGACGCCCTCAATGTCAGTCCCCCCCCCTCCCCTCCCAATACCCCACGCACTGTATCATGGTACCGAGATGTCTAACTTCCTCTCAGGGAAGCGTGCTGCGCTATCCCTATTTCCTCTTTGGCGGCACTCGTGGGATGGATTCCACGCCCGTGAGACAACAAGTGATTTATAGCATTTATTTGGCGCCATGTTTGGTATGAGGCGCACCGACTTGTGCTGGGCTGGGCTGGGTTGGGGGAGAGCAAGCATTAGGCGTTCGGAGATGTCCCCCCTCTGGCCAGATGGCGGGCTGAGAGAATGCTTTATAGAAGGCGCATTGGTTTGCATTGGTCTGGCTTGGATTGGATTGGATATACCCCATTGGTTGAAATGCATACGTAGTCATATTCTACGAAAATGAAAACTCGATATTACCTTCTCATCTCTCAAGCGTCGCATCCGACCCGTTCCAACCGGAGGCGTCGTCATCATGAGGGGTAGCCGATGCAATATCGGATTACTACGTTAACCCACAGCCAAATTCGGCGCATGAAACGCTGTCGATGGAGGCCGCACAGGCAGTTGAGGGAGTTACCGTACTGTACGGGCACCTCGGATGCCGCCTTACATTCCATCGCGCACCACTGACAAACGGCAATCGAGCGATGCCAAACGCAGGGCCGGATGGTTGCATCGCCTAATACGGAGTATCTGCCGCCAGACAAGCGGTCAATCTTGGTGCCGCCAATCACAGTCGCCAGAATGAAGCCGATTTGGCAGGGTAAACAATATATAATAACAATACCTAACATGATAAGCAAAAGACTGCCGCATGCTCCCGGTCGGACCAATCGCACACCTTATACGGAATGCGAGGATGCAAATAGTGTATATCAAGACCCCAGCCACGAAGAGCCGATGGCCTAATGATACATCGAACAGTACCTAGGTATCAGAACGCACCCTCAATACGCTCTCCCATAACCGAGTTAGTCTGCGTTCTGAGGATGAGCCGCGCCAAGGCCCTTGGCGGGAATTCGCGACAATCGCGAGAGGGCCTCTTCACGAATTGAAAATAGAAGAGGGAGAGAACAAGCTACACGCCACGGATGATGCGAAGGGCGACACTAGAAGTGCCGCAATGGCCAAACGAAAACGCCTAGCGGGAAACTGCCTTTCTAGAGATAGACAGGGAATCCAGATTCCTATCACAGCCACTGGTCCGGGTCGATGGCATCAAACCTATCATGGCGTGCTTGGTAGGCGGGGATGCGCAATACGCTGCAGAAATTAGCAACAACTATCTTGTTCTATGGCGAATTGCTGGAGCGATGGCATGCTCCCTCTCTGGGTGAGCCGATTTGATTCACTCACGAGTGAGTGGCCAAAGATTGTTGTTGTCAACCGAAGCCTAGACCAATATATGTGTAGAAGAGGTACCTATATGATTGAACATGGGATTATATCCTAGGCCGTGGTAACTATATCCACCTGCATCTACAATAGCTACTGTACGCGTTCTTTGTTTGACCCTTTCGGTTTTACATGCTGCAGATACCTTAGGTTAGATTGATAGATGGATGGTGAGAGTCGGTCAACCCAGCCTCTTTGATTTTCCCCCAAATGAGTAAGCTCCATCTCGAACTAGCGGCACGCTATCCTAGGACTTCCACCCTCTCTCTCTCTCTACACAGCCCACAGGTAGGCACTCGCACCTTGGCGCGAAAGATGGGCGAGGGCACCAAACCACCATGACCAACCCCACGCCACTACCACTACCACTACCACTACCACTACCATCACCACCACTACCATCACCACCACTACCATCACCATCACAGAACACGCCACCGCCACCATCTGCCGGGCACGCCCCTACTAGGCACAGGCTCCTGGCGCCCGACCACCCGTCCGCGGAAGACGGCGCCGGGAGCCCGCTGGCGATCTGCTTCCACGGCTCGGGCGAGACCTGCTCGCCGGCCTGGGACGAGGTCGCGGCGAGGCTCGCGTCCGAGACGGGCTGCCGCGTGCTCCTCTACGACCGCGGGCCCGTCCCCAGACGCCCCGCGGACGTCGCGGCGGAGATGTGGGAGTACGTGCTTGGAGCGGGAAGTGAGGGGCTGGGCGGGCCGTACGTGCTCGTGGCGCACTCGTACGGGGGCGCCTTCGCACGCACCTTCTTCGCCCAGCGCCGCGATGGCCGTGGCGGAGGAGGAAGGGGAAGGGGAAGAGAAGGAGGAGGAAAAGGAGGAGGAGGAGGAGGAGATGATCGTCGGGTGCTGGGGCTCGCACTCATCGAGACGGGCCAGGAGGGCGGCCTCGACGCGGCGCTGGACGAGGCGCAGATCCGCGCCGCGGCGATGGGGTCGCGGCCCGTGTGCGTCGTGCGCGGCGACAGCCTGCTTGGGAAGCGGAGGGCGCTGGAGGTGCGCGAGAGGGCGGCGGCAGCGACGGCGACGGCGACGCTCGAGACGGGAGACACTACCACTACCAACGCCGCGGCGTTGGCGGCCGAGAGGGATATGCTGCGGCGCGCCGACGCCGAGGACGTGCGTCTCAAGCGCAGGCAGCTCGGGCTCTCGCGCAACAGCCGCTTCGTTCAGGTCAGCGGCTGCGGCCACCATGTCGTGCGCGACCGGCCCGACGAGGTCGTGGGCGCCGTGCGGTGGGTTCTAGAGAATGCCGGAACCGGGGACGGGGACAAGGACAAGGGGGTGGGTGGTCTGTGGGAGACGGTCGTGAGACGGGCGAGGCGGCTTGGTTTGCGGCGATGATGGTGAGTTTTGGCCCTCCACCCCGCCCCCAAGAGGCTTACTTGCTTGTTTCGTTCTCCGGCGGTTTCGGCCATGACGTTCCATCGGTTACCTGTTCACCTATAAGACCGGCCTGATGATGCCCGTAGATGGCTTGGGATCCTGATGTTAGTTTGAGCGCCCGTTGTGCCCGATAAGTCCAAGTTCCCTAGATGGTAAAGTCCTTACGGACACTCGAGACTCACTTCGATTTGTTATTAGATGTCGCATAAACCAGGCGACTTGGATGGCCTAGTTCAAGTGAAGGTCATCCCTTTGAGATATTACACCGTTCTTGAGGGTGTTTGGGCACTTTAAACCTACGCACGTCTATATAGATTCTCTATATACGTGATATGTCTATCAAACGTGAACCGTCAAAGTACATGACAACTGTTAAGAAGACCCAGATTGCGTAGCACGAAGCAAAAAAGGATTCAACATATACTATTTAAACGCTGCATTTAGATACAGATGTGTTGAAAGGGTTTATGTCGGTTGACATGCCCAGGTCGCAGTTGCGAGCTGAATCCTAAGTATAGGTAGGTATACATAACTCGTGAAGGGAATTAGTAAGACAATCAACTCAGACTCTTCAACTCTACTATACAATATTTATGGTGTATGTATGGATAAATAAGTATGAAGAGGGAGGTTTGTCGTTTGGGGGCGAGGCCATCGTTTTATGACATAAATGGGCGCAACTTGCCGAGGCTATCACTAGAACGTTAAAGACTAGCAAGTAATTTTTAGCTTTCTAAAAAAAAGCGGTTCAGTGAGGAAGAACTATGACTAGGTGAAACAAACGTGTGATATCTCAGTTCCCTCTTGTTTAGGCGTAGCTGTTCGTTGGACAGACAGACGCTTGCTCGGGTCCTCTGCGAGACGACTCGGTCGGTGTTCTCAATGCGACTACAATTTCCAATCTTAGATATACACATATTATATATACACATATTATATAAGTTAACACAGGCGTATTAAAATAAAATTAAAACACTTCAAAAAAAAAGACAGAAAAAGAAAACTTGGACGAACGGGGAATTGAACCCCGGACCCCTCCCAGAGGCAATAATCTGATAAATCAGCTATGCGAAGGGAGTATCATACCCCTAGACCATTCGCCCGAGTGAGTAACTGGTGAGATTCTTCTGTTCTTGTATTATATTCGACAAACTGCTCAAAATTCTATTAACATTCTTGGCCAGTTCCTGCATCTTAACAACATTTATAGCTAAAATCTACCTATCAGTCACAAAATGTTTTAAGATGTCCAACATGTAAGCAGAGTCTACAGATCAACTGAAGTTGCCCTCCCCGCCTGCTTACCTGAGAGGACCGTGCATTCTAAAGCAGTTTTAGGGTAGGAACTGTACACATATTTTCAAGCATCTAGCTGCCTTACCACTGGTGCACGATTATCTAAGTGAAATTTCTACTATAATGCAGTGATGGAAAAGTGAAGTTGTCGATGATAGAGATTTCAGTAATTGACATAGGTAGTGTTCACAGCAACAAGTAACAATTCGACACTGTGTGTCGCACCTCCCATTACGGTAACTTAGATAGCCCTACCATGTGCCAGTATAAGCCAATGCCAAGAAGAGTGGGCAATTTCCACGTGGACCTCTGTAGAAAGATGGAAACAAGCGATCAGACAAACTGAGGCTGGCGCCCCCCCTGCTTACCTGAGAGATCCGTGCACTTTACCATACTTTTGGTGTTCTAAAGTACGGGCGCCACACGCGCTACAACTACCGCCCTAACTATAACTAATACTTGAAATAACTTTACGAATATTAGCCAGACAATAATGCAACTTCAATTAATTAATATAGAATATAAACGGCTATCGATTAGTCAGGGTTGCATCGTTGTCGGGCCGATATTCGTTAAGTTATTCTAGTTATAATACAAATATATAGGTAATCGTGCGCAAGTATTCTCTAAAACGGTTCTACACCAAAGTTTGGTAAAGTGCACGGATCTCTCAGGTAAGCAGGGGGGGGCCAACCTCAGTTGATCTGCATGCTCAATGGAAACCTACATACTGATAATTTACATGGCCGTTCTCACCGTAGTAGGTAACCACGCGACATTGTGGGTTGTACCTCCCCTTACACAACTTATGCTGATCAATAGTTCTTTTTTTTTCAAACTATATTATAGCCAGCACTGTGGCAGTTGCTGTGTCGGGTAATTGGGGCGCAAGTACCACCTACCTCGCAAAGCAGTTGACTGAAGTATCACTAGGTCAACCTCGGTGTTCACCCACCCCCCCCCTCCCTCCATCGAACCATAACAAAAACACCATCCAGAACATCACCCACAACATCATCCACAACATCATCCACCCACAGCAACACCAAACCTGACGAACAATGGAGCCCCCTGATTGCTATCCAGAGCTTTCTATGATGACAACACATACTACAACACACTAAATATGTCGGAACCGTCAGTCAACAACAACAGCAATTCAAGCAGCACAGCAACCGTTATCACTGACAAGTCTTATCCTCGGCCTGTAGCTACTGGGTTCGATGGTAAGGATGAAATCAAATTCTATCACCCGGGGTACCCCCCTCCGCACGATTTCTTATTTATGCTCCCCCGACTTGATCGATCGTCGGCGTCTCTCAGAGGTGTGCACTACGGCACCGCCCTTACCGCTTGCCAAATTATAGCCAACAATGCCTTTGACGGCTACCTTGCGACGGACCGAGAAGGTCGCGAACGCGTCGACTCCAACTTAGATTTTGACCATCTGCTTACCGAATCTGAATACTGGTTTTTTGTCGCCTCTACGCCCCAAAATCCGAACCCATACCCTATAGTCCCGAGCTTCCGAGACTGGGTTTTTCCACATCGGAGAATCCCGAGGTGGCCTCGACCGGGACCAACAGATTCCGACAAAATCGACCATCGGTGTATTATTACGCAAACAGCAGGATTAGTTAACCAAGCACATTTAATCCCTGCTGTAGAAAAAAATTGGTTCGAACTTAACGTCATGTCTCAATACGGAACTCTTCGCGATGTCAACCAAAGGCAAAATAAGATTGCCTTACGACATGATCTACATTTCGCCTTCGACGCTCACCTATTCGCAATTGTGCCCAAAAACAATCACTACGTTGTCCATCAACTACATGCTACCGAAACGAGCACAAGAGAGTTCGCATCAGCTTATCACAACTATAATGTTGTACAACAGGATATTATACCGGAGTTCTTGTTCGCTCGGTTTGCTCGTGCTGTTCTGATGCTCATCAAACCCTTCATAGCTCAAGTCCCAGTTAATCGGTATGTTAGCCGTCTCCACACAGTAAATAACGAAAACGGCGGGCGCACCCAATACGAGATAAAATCAGAATGGCTCTCGCCTGAGCAGCTAGCCGGTCAGTACGGTGGTGGGGGCACTAAAAGTGCAAGCCCTCCCAAGCGGAAGCTAAATGACGAGGGCAACGACGAGGACAACGGCGATAACAGTGATACGGAGGGCGAATGGTACGAAAAGAATGTTGCGGTATTGCTGGAACGGGATAGTAGCAGCAACGACGATAGTGATACGGAGGGCGAATGGTACGAAAAGAATGTTGCGGTATCGTTGGAAGGGGATAGAGGACGGTCTCGAAAGCGGCGATGCGATGATTCGAGATATAACAACTCTCAACCGCCATCTCTCTCAACATCTATCTCATTTATCCAGTCTTATACGGACCCTGAGCGGGAGACTATCTCTCACTTGAGCGTAGAAGTACGGGGACGGGATCTTTCGAAAGGAAGTAGAAATGGGGATACCGTCGAACTTGAACCATTACTTTAGGTACAATGCTTAGGCCAACTTCTGGCCAATTTACTCAGGCCATCACCGTATAAAGCTGCCTCTCACGGTGACTGCATATCAATTAACCTCCGTTTCTTCTACTCGCACAACATTGATATCCACCTCGCCATCTCACAGCACCTCTTCAATATGTTGCAACAGTGTGTGTTTGATTGTCGAATTATTCTCACCATGTTGCGCCTCAGAACCGGCAAGGGCTAAACTGTGCTTTGCTGAAAACAACGATAGCTAAGCCTATTATAGCAAATCTCTAATATAGCCCTGTGATAGTGACTTCAAGCATCACCCTATTACTATGCACCGCCCAACCTACTCGTCTATCAACCTATTTACCTACTAACCACCAGCTAACTGTAGCAGGGGAATGGATCAATCTGTATGTATTGGGATGTAGAAGGGGTGGATGAGTCTGAGCCCTCGCACTATAGCTACTATATAGGTACCTACTAAGTGCTACTGCTTAAGTGGGTCTCTATATATGGGTCTCTACATGTGGGTCTCCCAAGGTAGGTGCTATACTAACAAAGCTAACAAATCTGATGCAGCCGTTCTATCCCGGGACTTCTTATACCCCCTTGAATAGCTTCTCCGGCACCTAGCAGGGTGGCTTAAAGATAAATAGGCGCAGACACGAGGCAGGTATAGCATAAGGGCGCGTATTAGCTTGTATTATAGATGATTGGACTTCAACTTTCAGGCACATTGGGCTCGAAATAGCCCCGAATTCGTCCCACCCACCACCTGATAGCAATAGGCTTACCGGCGAAGGATTAGTTTGGCACTGGGTTTTTCGGTCAGTGGATGACATACATAGCGTTAGGGCACTTTGCCACACCTCTAGCTGCGGCCTCGTACCGAAAGCGACCCGAAATACATGCTATTTACACTGCGCGGTGTGCCCTGTTGGTAGTGTAGATCTAAAACTACCTAGTAGTTCTTGTTTGTGAATTTGTAGTGCGGGGACTGTAGTAGTAGTAGGTAGCAGTGTTTTAACGTCTATACTAGGTGGGTCAGGGCTAAACTATGTACATGGCGTGACTGTGGCTGCGTGCCTCCTCATGGGACTGTATAGGTAGCTAGGTAGTATCTAGTTAGTGCATAGCATACCTAGCATCAGGTACTGTAGCGATTAGATGGGATAGGTCCTGGTAATTGACATGAAGTCCACCGTAGTAGGTAACCACTCGACACTGTGAGTCGTACCTCCCCTTACGGCACCTAGGCGGGTACCTAGGAATAAATAATAGTTACCTACACGTACTTCGTACCTAGTACACCGTGAATCCACTTGTCGGAATTGGGATTTTGCTGTTCTCAAGTGGATACTTGAGCTTCCGTCCCTCCAAACCCATGGCATCATCGAAGGCCTCGTTCATCCCTCCTGTCGGCCTCCGAAATAAAGCGTCTTAAAATCCCAATTGCGCACTTACTCCTCTCTCCGGGGGGCCCGGGAGATCATATCCGAATCGTCATCATGACCAGTCAACCGATGCCCTCGTCTTTTGACGAGAACAAGTATGTATTTCCTCTCATGTCTTGCGTTAGCCTCCTCGTCGTCAGCTCAGAAGCTAACTTATACTCCCGTCCTCCAGAGAATACCAAGAGACCGGGTTCCAGAAAGTCGCTCGCAAGCTACGAGAAGAGCCTCTGATCCCCCTAGGTACGCACGCCCTTGCCTATCTCGCCCACAACTACGCCGATCCCCTCCGAACCGTCGTCCCCTTGCCACGTCCCTTGCCACGTCCCTTGCCACGAATAGTCACAAGACATGACAATGATATGGACATGGACATGGACATGACATAACGCAACACACAAAATCCGCTTAGAAGCCTCACGAGACATGTTGAAAGAGCCTCCAAGAAACGCTAACCCTGTCTTCTCTTGCGTCCTTCCCCCCCCCGCGAAACAGGCACCGTCCTAACCTGCCTCGCCTTCATCAACGCCTGGCGCGCCATGCGCCGCGGCGACCACGCGCGCGTGCAGCGCATGTTCCGCGCGCGCGTCGGCGCCCAGGCCTTCACCGTGGTCGCCATGGTCGCCGGCGGCGCCTACTACGGCGCCGACCGCGAGAAGCGCAGGGAGCTCATCAAGCTCGAGGCCCAGCAGCGCGCCGAGGAGCGCAACCAGAAGTGGCTGCGCGAGCTCGAGGTCCGCGACGAGGAGGACAAGAAGCTCCAGGCCGCCGTGAAGCGGAAGCGCGAGCGCCTCGAGCAGAAGCGCGCCGCTTCCGCCGCCGCCACCGCCGACGACGGCCAGGGTACCGCCGCTTCTTCGGACGCCGGCGCGGACGCAACCCCGAAGAAGGACGAGGGCGGCTCCGGTGGCGTGCTGGGTGCGCTGTCGAGCGTGGGGGGTTACTTTTGGTCGAGCAAAACGCCGGCACCAACGCCGGCACCAACGCCGGCACCAGCCCCGGCCACAGCCACAGCCCCGGCCCAGCAGAGTAAAACAGACGCAGATGCAGACGCAAAATCACAAAACAAGTAAAATCCCGTATATCGTATCACGCAACACATCTCGGCCCTTGCCGGATGAACAGGGATGTTGCATAGCAGAAATAAACCTTGTGCTGGCCGGGAAAATGTTGGCAACGTCGTTGGGAAACCCCCCACTTCATCTGTACATACACAGTTTATATTGTATTATTTGTTATGGAAGTGATTGAGTGTACCCTAACCTTGACCTGCAAAACGTGGTGATACACTCAGTGAGGCGGCAATGAATTCATCTTGATGTAAGCTTGCTACAAGTGATGCATGCGTGATACGTTTGGATCATAGACACCGATGAAGCGGAGTGTCTGTAGAGCCGTTTGGAATTACATCGTGCCATCATTTTACCTAATCATACACAACCAGCCAGCCAGTGTAGTTTACCTCATCCAGCCAAAAAAAAAAAAGGCCAGTCCCCCTTTACCCTCAAACAAACGCCTACCATCGCAACCCGTTTTCCCCGTAATAAAATAAACATAACAATAAAAATGAAAAAAACATCTTCAACCCATCGAACCCCCGCTCCGGCCCGACCCAACAAGCCCGGCCATCTCGAGCAGGGCCCTGTCGGCGGCGATATCGCCGGTGCCGAGGTTGATGCGCCGCCTGGCCTCGGCTTCCCTCGCCTCCCACTCCCAGCGCTCCCTCTGGACCCTGGCCTCCTCGTCGCCGCCACAGCCCCAGACCTCGATGTCGTCGATGGAGAAGCGCTCCTGGAAGTCGAACCTGCGCGAGGCGCTGGCGGCGAAGGCGCCGCCGCGCGACGTGTAGTCGTGGTGGAAGACGCCGAACTCGAAGCTCGAGTCGAGCGCGAGCGAGACGGGCCCCAGGCGGCGCAGCGGGGCGTGCCGCGCGGACGAGCCCGCGGTCGCCGGCGGCGGCGAGCCGAAGGTGATGCCAGGGTGGATGGCGGGCGGCTTCGTGAAGGCCGCGTAGTTCCTGTTCACGGTTGAGGCCGCGAAGACGTCGTGCGTCGGGGCTAGCTGGAATAGGAGCATGTCGTCGGCGCCGAAGCACTCCCTGTTGGTCGCCCGCCAGGGCTGCCTCACCAGCGCGCCGAAGACCAGGCGGTCGTGGTCCGGCCCGCTGCCGTTGGGGAACCGCTGAGGCGGCAGCGAGTCGTGGAACGCCCCCTCGGAACCGCGCCGAGACGACGCGGCGCCGTCGAGACGCGTCCCCGAGACGAGGAGGATGGTGGGCGCCCGCCAGTTCAGCACCTTGGTCTCGAAGCTGCCCATCGAGTAGCCGGCGTCGGCGCCGGAGTAGAGGAGCCGCAGCCGCCGGAAAAGGTCGTTGCCGTCTATGAAGAAGGACAGCTGCGAAAGCACGTCCAGGTTCAGAACCTGCCCCTTGTCCTGGAGAAGTGGTGGGAGCGCGATGGCGGCTGCGGGTGCCGGCGGGGCTGCTGTGCCGTCTTTACGCCGTGAGAGGTCGAGGTTTTTGGAGAAGAGAAAGCGCTCGAACAGCGGGTTGAAGCCGTTGAAGAGATAGGGGAGGCTCGTGGGTAGCACGTCCCGGAACTGCGCGAAGGTGATGCCGGGGGACTTCTCCACGTTGATGAAGGCGGACAACACGTGTTCGGCAGTGGCCCGGAGACTGTCGAGGGAAGAGCCCGTTACTCGGTCGGCATACGCTGATAAGCTCTCCTGTGGGTTCAGGGGCGAGGTGAGAAGGAGCAGCATGATTAACCTTCGGAAGTTATCGGCAGGTATTAGGGCACCGTGTGTGGTTGCCGCATGAGAGTCGCCCGCTTTAAATGCATCGTCGATATCAAGCGAATTCAAGGCGGCCATAACCAGCTCATCATCACCAGCATCGTCGTTGACATCATCATCGCCGGCTTGGTCCACGGCAAAACCAGGCACATGGCTTCCAGCGCCAGCACCAGCACCAGCACCAGTGCCTCTCTGGCTCGCATCCGTGTCCGCATCCGGCTTCGGGCTCCTAATCTCCGATATTTTGCGGTCATAGACGGCCAAGCTTCTGAACAACAGCTTCCTCCGGTTCGTAGCGCCCTTGGCGAGGACCTTGGTGTAACGCTCGGTCATGATGGCGACGACCATGATCATCTGCTCGAAGGCCAGGATGACGGGGGCATCCTGGAGAAAGGGAAAGGCACCAATGAACGAGACGAGGTGGAATATGACGGGCGACACGGCCAGGATGTCGGGCAGCTCGAGGAAGCGCGCAATGGTGGTCTCCTTGAGATAGCGCACATCCGCCTCGCGGTCGGCGAGAGACCTGAAGTTGTCCTTGAAGGAATACAGCTCCAGGGGCTCGTAGCATCTACGCGCGAACCTGTCGGCCTATCAGATTAACAAGCATCTGTCAGTTCGGTCGTTCCCCGACTACGCCTGCGTAGGTAGGGTAGGTAGGTCAAGGCGGCGTACTAGATGTGCTGTGAGCTCGGCCCGCGAGGCGTGCACCTCCTCATGCGACGGGGTTTGGCCCATGGTATCCTGCTCTACGAGGGTTGAGAGCCATGCCAAGTCGACGGGATAGACGGCCACTCTACGTTTTTACTCGTGATGAGGAAGAGAACGAGTCATATAAGATATGCCTAGGTATGTCTCTACAGCAGGTGGGTAGGTAGGGAGGAAGCTTTGAAGATCAGACGTGCTATCTTGACGTAAGGAAGTAAGTAAGTTGCTTTCAGAGGTCGTTTACCTACCTAGGTACCTAAGCTAGGTAAGGTGCCCACAGTAACTAAGCAGGCTAAGCAGGTGCCTACTGCAGTTACAAGTAGGTAACAAGTTATGTGACTGCCTAAAAAAAGGATAGCTATTCTTACGTGCATATGCTGCGTAGGTACATAACCAAGACTCCCAACTGTTTAGATCACCTATAGGCTACAGCACCAGGTAGTTATGCTCAAGCCCCCAATGCTCTAACAGGCGACAAAGTTCCTCCTTAACAAAGGAGCAAGTGAAGTGATGATAAACACATGACAACTCGCAGCAGTCTTTCCCCTCCCTTCCCCTTTCCCTTTCCCTTTCCCTTTTCACTTTCCACTTTCACTTCCCACTTTCCACCTCTCTATTTCTATGCAGATCAAATGTCAGAGGCATTGTTTATTCCATGCTCCTTTCCACATACACCCCTACATGAATGCCGCCCCGCGAGGTAATCACTGTCGCTTCATGGCTCTCACATAGTACCAGGCGCCCACCCCCAGCACAGGGACCAATACCGTAGAGAGCGCCATGATGCCGGCCCTAAGAATCCGGGGCCCTAGGAGCCCATCGCCCATCTTTTTGAATTCTTCCGGGGCATTGCCCCTCGGGTAACGCGTCTCTGGGATGGGATGGCCGAGAAACGGGCAGATCTGCTCCCATCCAAATCCGTCTTCCAACTTCGCTACAAGGAGTCGATCCGAGGGTGCTAGTGCCTTCGCTTTTTCTGCCCTGGCCGTACGTTAGATCAAGCCCACGCGTGATAAAGGGGGCCTCGCTCATGGCAATCTCACAGTTCTAACGTATCGTGTTCTGACGCCTTGGTGCCTTCTTCACTGTCGCACATCTTGCCGTGGTAGCACACTGTCTCGAGGACGACGTGCAGTGAGCAGAATGCTTCGACAAACGAATCCAGTTTGCTTATTACCGACAATGGGAAAGTTCTGGTTGACGTGAACATGGGTACTGCCGTGTTCTTCATCGATCTTGTCCAGGACTCCAGGCTGCGTTCTGTCAGGATGAAGTGTGCGTTGGGGTAGAACTTGATGAATTCCTCAGTGAAGAACTGCGGAATTTCTACTATTGCCTATCACGGAAACGCCATTGTTAAAACTCCATGCGGGATACCAAGGGTACCAAGAATACCCATTGAACACTCACTGCGCCCTGGTTAGCGACAATCTGCTCTCGGCAGGGCAAAGTAGAAACATACCGTCATACTCAGCAAGCCACTTATCAAACTCAGCTTTACCGTATGGCTTTCCGGCACCCAGATATTTACATCTCAACGCCTCCTCGAACAGGCCCATCTGAGTTGGCCCGCCCTTCACTACCTCGGCCATATGATAGGGTTTATAGCCGAGCATCCCCAAGGCTTGGTACAGCGAGAAGGTTCCAACACTGTTGTATGAATTAGTTAACTCTCAGTCGATGTGACATCTGTATATGGCGGTTTGGGCGCCCACCGGCTTCGGCTAAGAACAATAACCTTCTTCTCGCGCACTTGCTTGGGTGCTGGGAGTGTATCGATGAGACGCGACATCTTAGGTGAGCTCCGATCCTGATGGTGTAGGTATTGGGAGCAGAAAAGTTATGTCTAGCAGCCCGCTCAAGAGCCGCAATGTGAACAGAGACTACCAAAAAGCCAAGCTCTGGGGGAGCCAGGAGATGTTGCAATTCTACCAAATATATTGTCACGCCAGGGGTACTACAGTGCTGGTCTAACCAACCTAATTATAACCCATGAACGTTTAGCTCCCTGGCTTCCCTCTCGCATACGAGTCTAGTTCATCCCGAATTCACACGTCATATGTGCCTCCCCACCGTCCCAACCACAATAAGACAAGTTAGACTAGCCCTATAATACTATTCCGCGTAGAATCAAGCACTGCTTGTAACATTGTGCTCTGCGGGCAGTTTGCGAGAACGCTTCGCCTCCCGGTTCTAGAAGCAGGCATGCGCCCAAGTAGTATGCTGTTTCTTCAATGCCATAGAACGATTGTACTTTCCATTCTTGTTGGAATAATGTCACAACGAGTTTTGTTTATCTCAGAGTAGGCATCATATAGACATTGACAAGGATCACTAGCAGCATTATGGGACCGCTATAAATACCCACGCCCTAACATGGGTAGAGACCCTGTTAGGACTGCTTTCGGAATTCTCGGTAGTATCTCTATGCCCACGTTCTTCGAGTCAGGAAGGGTTGCCCATAATTTCTCGAGTCATACCAACAGCATCTCGATGTTCTACACTAGGCCCTGCGCCGTGTTTTTACATAACATCATTCCCGTCGTTGCTAACAGTGAGAAGAACTCAGTTCAACTTGTCTATTCACATGCGCGACCGAGCCGACACAAACATGACTCTAAAATTGAGCATACAACTGATTCCCGCTTACCTGGTTGGGTAAAGTACGACGAGGAGGGAACAAGAGAGGGATGAACGCGTTCCGCGTGCTAGGTATTGCTTAACGCAAATTGCAGCCCCTGTTGATCATTTACTTGTATTTTGAAGTTGGCTCGACGTCTCATAAACCAACCGCTCGTGTGGTTTTGACAACAAATTTATAGCATCTAACACCCACCCAAACCCGGCAGTTTGGACCACAAATAGCTCTTAGGACTACCTCAACTGCCTTGCACTCAATTCAACACATTACCTGCTTTACCGTCATCACCGTGGTCTAGGCGTTCAAATTTTAGGAATGATTACCGAGAAACATACATAATGTCGCCCCCTCTGGGGGGTGGGCTGCCCTGATCTTGTGATGAATGGCTCTTGAATACTCTTGTGTTAAACTTCCCATGATGCCCGTAGCGTGTCTGGTCACCTGGTAGCTTTTGTTATACATGCTGTTCATAGTAACTACGTTATGCTGACTGGCACCAAAGGGCTTATTAATATATCAGTTCTGGAAATATCATACCTAATTATGTAGGTTGAAGGATTTCTCTATTTCTATTCATTTTCCTTAAGGGTGAAGAGACCACTAAGTAAAAACGTGTTTGAGACGCAGAGGTAGGTTCGGAACCCATGTTTATGTCACTAGTCGACATGCGGTAAACTCGCTATGCACGCATATTACTAAAAATATTTATCTCATATTTCAGTCTTAGGCACGCCTTAAGCGTCGAAAACAGAAACAATAAAGCGATGACACAAGCCTATGAGCGATGAGATAACGTTTACAACCAGGAACCAGGGTCACATTATACGACATGTGCAGTCCACCTCTTATCAGATGCATGTCCTTAGACACCCCTGGATATGTGAACTCCAAAATATGCATGCACGAGCCCGCCCTCCCATAGCATCAATTCCCTTCCCTTTATCCCAGCTGCAAGTATATAGCTACATGAAAGTGGTATTTCTAATACCGTAAAATACGTTTGAAGTGATATGCCCATCGCAGCATGTATTAGGTTTATTTATGAGGCAGCTCACCGTTCCCCGTGCCTGCTAGTATTACCAGCGACGGGACGAGCCACCGACGCTTACCAGTGAATTCAAAATTACCGTGAGTTGTGCGTAACCAAACGATTTGTCTAGTTCTCCTCTCTTTCTCCCATTTGAATATCTCAGGTATCTCATTGCTACCTCCTAGTTTATGGCATCCATAGCACACCGATCATATAGGCATCAAAAGATCAAGTTCTCTCACAGAAAGTTTGCGGTGTAATTACTAGCTAGTTAGCTGATCTTAAAGACAAGTCATAAAACATAAAATGAGTAAAGTATATCAAACCAAACCTAGCGGTATTATAGTGACGTGCCATGTGTCTTTCACATTGTCCGTGCTAACAAGCAGAGCTCATCTTCCAAGGATTTAAATATGGTGCGCGGTATGTTGGTGAGGGGTTGTAGTGTCATGTTGAAAACGCTTGGCACTGGTGACAACAGCATAGGCCAAAAACACTGTCTGTCTAGCAAGCAAGCAACTCAGGCAACCCAATTTCGCAGATGTTGTCAACAAATAATTATCTATCGCTAGCTCTTGGTTAATTTCCGAACGAAAAGAGCAGCCCGATTTGATAAGTCTCCTTCCTACCGTGGTAGGTATAGAATGCCGTTTGACAGAAGCTCACCAAAATCAATCAATCAATCAATCAAGAGCGCGCCCTTCATATCGCCCTCATGCGCCCTTTACGGCGTTACAGGGCGCCCGCCAAGTCTCGACGTGAAGTGTTTCCCAAGTGCTTATTAGACCAGACATCTCAATACTTCATGGCAGCAACCGCCACAGGTCCAATCTCTCCTCCCTTCACACAGACGCATCCACAAATCCAAAATATCCAATACCGAAGAACACCCCTTAACTCCCTCATCAACGACTATGACGACCAGCGGCCTCGATTTCCGCCTCGCGACAGTGGAGGATGCAGCCGTCCTGGAGCGCCTCATCAACACGGCCTTTCGCGACGACAAAACCACACAGGTGTTCCTGTCAGTCGACCACACGGGAATTGATGTCACCAGCGCATCCGCCATCGTCGCCAAGATCAACCAACCCGATTGTGCCGTCTTGGCCGTCACGGACTTGTCGACCGGCTCTATCGTAGCCCACGGCTCGGTGCGCAAGCTCGACGACGGTCGCGCCTGGTTCGGCATGTTGGCCGTGGACGTCGGCCGCCAGAAGCAAGGCCTCGGCGGGCAGGTGCTCGCATGGGCCGAGCGGTTCGCCCGCGACCAGTGGGGTTCGCCGAGGATGGAGTTTGACGTCGTGAACACGCGCGTTGACCTGATCGCCTGGTACAACCGCAGGGGTTACCAGCCGACTGGAGAAACGACGCCATTCCCGTACGAGTATCATGGGAACTGGCAGGGGGTCTTACGGGATAATCTCCGCTTCATCAATTTGGGGAAGGATCTGAAGGACATCCCTACCGCGCGACTGGGCAATAAACTGGGGTAATTCATGCTTCCATTCTTGTTCGAGAACATCCAATTACACATACATACGTACATACATACATACATACATACATATACACATACATACACACACACACACACACACAAGTTACCGTATGCACATACATACATTCACATCAAAGATACATACATATATCCAAGAGACATAACTACTTGACCATAGCCTCGATAAAAGTAGACTACGTAAACGTAAACTAGACCGGATTCATCTACAAATGTCACCTGCCGCCAATGTCTGCATGGCTTTTTCGTCTGCCGTGGCTGACCGTTATAGAGACGAGCGTCCTAAAACGGCACCCGTTCCCCAAAGGGCTTAGAAACAACGACTACTCCCGGGTAGCAGCGAAACATGCGTTGTGATCTCACGATGTTCCACCAATCGTGAAACCGGCCCTGGTCTGTGGGGATAGCCTCGTACACCACAACACGTAACTTGTCCTGTCATTTCCGCCAATAACACGGACCATCCCACGTTTGGAGAGAGCTACTACTCCTTTAATGTTGTATTCCACCTGGGCACTATTGGCAATCATCAAGCGGCTTGATATACTACCTCCCATACATGGGTGGCCTTGAACGGGAGCATGTCCAGATCCTCCCGCCTGAAGGGACACGAAAAAGATAAGATTGGAAGTCAATCTGCTACTGGTGGAAATTAGTTGTTGGAATGTCGAGAGATCCAACATCACGGCTTAGGGCGGCTCCTCGGGACTCTCAAGAAGAAAAAAAAGAAAAGAAAAAATGGTCTCTTGCGAGCCAGATGGCGTGTATAAAGGGGACGCGAGGAGCAGAACGAAGAGACGATCGTTCCCTTCTAAGGCAGTGATCTTCTAGTCTTCTCTACCATCACCCCGGGACCCTCAGCGTCTAATTCATCAAGATGCAATACCTCGCCCTCTTGGCCCTCGCCCCCTTGGCGTTGGCGTGCACGAACCCCGACACCGATGCCTGTGCCTCGTTCATGACGGCCCAGGCCGCCACGGCCTCGGCCTTCTGCGCGACCTTCACTCAGTCGACGGTGACCGCCACCACGGGTCTGCCCTCCTGGGCGACCGCGTGTTCGAACAAGCCCAGCGCTATTTCCAAGGTGAGGGACGGAAGCTCGTATCTTGGAACCCCCTTCCGTCGAGGATGGCCGCTCATAGGAATTGTTTCAACAGGAATGTTCGTGTGCCTTTACGGGCGGCGGCGGCGGTGCGACGACGACGACGACCAAGGCTAGCACCACCCTCACTACTACCACCAAGACCACGACGAGCTCTGGCGGCGGTAGCACGGGTACTTGCGGCACGCCGAACTACACTCTCCAGGGTTACGGCGCTGGCACGACCGGCGGCGGCAGTGGAAGCGGCACGACCGTCACGTCCTGCTCGGCCCTCTCGTCCGCGGCCGCGAATGGAGGTGCCATCACGGTCTCCGGCGTCCTGGATGGCTGTGGCAGTGAGTAGCTGTTCCTCCCTGGGCCTCGCTCGCAAGCACTGACGCGAGATACTCAGTCGTCGACTTGATCAGCAGCACGACCGTTACCGGGTCCGGCTCCAAGTCGGGTCTGACGAACGGTGGATTCCGCATTAAGAACGCGTCCAACGTCATCCTGAAGAACCTGTACTTCCACAACCCACCCGAGGGCAAGGATCTTGTTGAGATCCAGTACTCTACCAAGGTTTGGGTCGACCACTGCGACGTAAGTTGCCCCGTAGAAGATCCCCTCGATTACGAATCCGTTACAAGAGGACACTAACTCGGTGCGAACCCCCCTCGTACAGTTCTCTACCGTCGGCATTACTGGCGACAAGGACTACTACGATGGGCTGCTCGATATCACGCACGGAAGTGACCTCATCACCGTCTCCTGGAACAAGTTCCACGACCACGTAAGTCTCCCGCCGTCTCCAGCATCCCCCCCCTCTCTAGCATCCCCCCTCTCCAACACCCCCATCCCCACGCCCTTCATCGCTTTCACCTCTCCGCGGGGTGGAAGACAGCCCGAGGGATGGACGACTATGCTGACCTCTAACAGTGGAAGGGCTCGCTCGTCGGCCACAGCGACAGCAACAGCAGCGAGGACAAGGGCAAGCTGCACGTGACGTACCACCACAACCACTTCACCAACATCAACTCGCGTCTGCCGTCGTTCCGCTTCGGTACCGGGCACGTCTACAGCTCCTGCTTCGAGAACAACCCGACCTCGGGCATCAACAGCCGCATGGGCGCCCAGATGCTCATCGAGCAGAACTACTTCTCCTCCACCAAGCTCGCCATCGTCACCGACCTCGACAGCGACGAGGACGGCTACGCCGTCGATAAGGACAACATCTTCGTCGACAGCACCACCCGCATCACCCAGACCGGCTCCCTGTCGCTGCCTTACAGCTACACGTACGTTTTAACCCCCCTGCCGCCGCCCCCCCCCCATTTTCCCCAGTAATAATCCTTTCGCCCGCTATCATTCACATGGATGAATCGGATGAATCTAATGCCCCATCACCTCATGTAAACTGACCGCGGAATCATAGGACCAACCCGGCGAGCTGCATTTGCAGCATGGTCAAGTCCTACGCTGGCCTGGGTGTCATTTAAGTTGAAGTCATGAGTCCGCTACGGGGAGAGCGACGACCAGGAAGTGAAAGGAGCGCATATCGGAAGGCAAAGACTACAAATTGGGGGGTCTAGCATTTCAAAATTCACTTCTAAATAGCCACTTGTATAGCAGCTGTTTCAATTACTCTCTCTCTCTCTCCGTGGCCCAGCAGCTCGCTATCTAGGATTATCGTTAATGCATACTTGGTATACGAAGCCGGAGCTGGGAAGAACATGAGACCAAAATCGTGAAACGCTTCCCCCTGTGTGAATTGCCGGATGAGATGAGTCGCAAAACCGCTTATCTACAAGAACCACCTGAAATCATCTACTTTGGGCCCATCCCTTAACCGCGAAGTGGGCACGTCCCGCGCCGAGAGATTCACGCCCTGCAACCGGTTGCGGCGTCTATTATCGAATACCATGTACAGCCCCAGACACCCAGCTACGAGGAATCCGAAACCGCCAAAACTTGCCGTGGTGATGAGTGCGGGCGCATACTTCGGCTTGTCCTTCGCGCGGAAGACGTTGCTTGAAACCAGCCCCATCAAGTTGGCAAGGGGCACTCCGACCGACGTTAAGGCCAGTCGCTGCCCTTCGTGCGCCACGTTGTTGTTGTACCACTATTCAACGCACTACTATTAGGACTGCGGCAACTCGGTCTGATAACAATAAGGAGCAAAGGGGGATAAGGACTACTGAGTTAGCACGCTCACTTACAGTACTTAGTAGGACAGAAGGAGCAGACGTCCCCCATGTCATCATGAATGTAGCATAACTATGACGCCCAGGGTTAGCTGTTGCTTATTACGCTGCGACGCCTATGTGCACTGAGAACCTGGGAAGCTCTTCGGGCATAAATGAAGCCGAAATAAGAGCGCTGAGCATTGCGCCATATCTTAAACGGCGAGAAAATGGCGTCAAGGATTACTCACTAAGCGAGTTTTAGCTGGCGTTGCACATCATCAATGGCGGCATATATGATAAATCCGGTGAATGATAGAGCGAACCCCAGGCAGATAAAGGGGAAGCGGATTCGAAGGAGATCGGAAGAGAATGCCAAGATCAACAAAGTGACGGCGCCCTGTTCGTTTTAGTAAATACCGAATCTGAACCAACTACGAGATATGTCTGCCTTACCGTGATGTTGGGAGCCACGGTATATAGGTTCACTTGGACGGTATCTTTGACGATCCTCTGAACGATCTGCGGCAGGAAAAGCCCGACCGATTGAATTGGGACACCCACTGTTGTGGTTGGAGTTAGTGATATCCTTTTATTACCTTCATGTGCAGACCTGAGGCTCCCCATCGCCGATCGTGGTCCCCTGAGTGCTGAAGCACTTGGAAAGGCAGATGGAATTTGTAAGGGGTTGATACATACAAGCAATTTCGATCAGGAGGAAGCCATAGGTTGAAGGCCGCCTGAATACCTGCAGTGATTCCTTGAGGTTGAATTCTTCATTGACAATAGAAGAGCTATCAACTTGGATCCGATGAAACGCAAGGGCTTTCTCGGCCTCGTTCAGAAACCTAGCCTCAGACGCGCTCTTCGGCAAGTAAAAGAAGGCGAAGAAGGAGAAGACAACGGTCAAAGATCCCTCAATGATGAAGAGCCATCTCCAGGGGTGGTCGACCAAATGAGACCTGATCTGGAAAACCCCGAATGCGAGGAGTCCACTAAAGGCGTTTGCTATATTTGACGCCGCATAAAATATGGCCAGGCGTCGGGCTAACTCGCTACGCCGATAGAACGTAGTGAGGTAGAAAATTACTAGTGGGAAGAAGGCGCTTTCAACCGCCCCAAGAAAGAACCGCAAGGCAAAGATTCCACTGAAATTACGTGTCGCCGCCACGAGTACTTAAGCGTCAATCGTTAATAACGCCCCATATACCAAGTAGATATCAAAGGGGTTCGGGTTCTGGGTAGTATTTGGACCCTTACGGCTAAAGATGCCTCGTTCCGGATTGGGGAACAGCAGGGAAAAGAGCAGCTTCACCTACAAGTAAAGGAACCAAAACTGAACATCAGGATGGGAAGCATCCGGGACGGGCCGATCTTTTTACCCAATAGAGCCAGGGGAGGGGCGAATACGACCTGACCTACGTCAATACGGCATCTTAATTCGAAGGTCTGAGCGCCAAGCACTCATCGTAGCACTGCATATGCAGATGGTTGGTAGGAAGAGATATATCTCGAGCTCACATACTATCGCCCCCGAAATCAGTAGCTACTCAGTACGGTTCGGAAGTTGAATGCATGAAAATGGAATAGTTAATGCGTGTATGAGAATATAACAACTCATAAACAAGGCAGGGAGGGTTGAGTTTTCGGTCGAAAAAAGGTAATCGCATAGGGGACATACCATATGGAACAAAGAAAACTTAAAAGATCCCGAGTTAGTCGTCTTCTTCTATAGAACCTCTATAGAGTTGCGGCTATTCCAGGGAACCCGAAGGCAGAGGCCTAGCTCAAGCAGGGAATATTTGCGCAAAATACAAGAAGGCAGGACAGGGGGACTCACTGCCCACAATCAAGTTGTATTGGCCAGGCGCAAAGCCAAGATCTGTCGTGTCTCGTCAGCAACCGTCGTACAGGATTCGCCAGAACTTCGGGGGCTCGAGCCCATCGTGAGGGAGACTTTACCCTTGGACAGACCGGCCGTCTCCGCGTTGCCGAGGTTGCCTTTATCGAGGGCATTGAACAGGTACTAATCGGGAATCAGCGCTATCCGGGCATCGGAGCCATCCTCGTTCGCGTTTTCTGCGTTTTCTGCCCTCCCTTCCGCCGCCTGTGGAGAGGGATGGTAGGACGGACCATGATAGCCAGGACAGGCAGCAGTCGAAAGTCGAACTTCCGACAAAGCGCTCTCTCAGCTGCCGGGTCGATTATATGGGCCGTGTTCTCGCCGATGTCTTCATGACTGCTTTCGGCATCGTCGGCGCTCTTCGTTTTGCACGGCGCAATGTCCTTGGTAGCAGCGTAATTATTCCCAGGAGCCGAGGCGAGCGCGGATTCTGCCATGGCGACGACAGGGCCGGCAACGGCGGCGGAAGATGTGTCGGATCTCAACGGCGATGTCCGGGCCAAGGACCAGAGCGAACCTGACACGATAGACAGCAAGGCAAAATGAGAACGGGACAAGAACGACGCATTCAGGTGCTGAGACGGGTGTTGTTGTCTGCACTCGATATCTCCCTACACAGAGACTAGGTAGTCATGTACAAGTAAGTAGGTAGTAGTCACTTGTTAGAGGGATGGTGAGCAAATTGCACTGCAGCCTATATTGTAGGAAGGTCAATCATGGCGCTGGGTACATGGTCCATTCTATCCCTGTGTGTGTCACAACATCATGTAGTGTAGCTGCAATCGGGTGCATTTAGTACCCACCAACCGTCTTACTGTGAGTCTATCTATCTAAATACGTGCAGTGGACAATGTTGAACCAAAGATAAGAGCTCTCGGAAGCTGGGTGGGGGACATGCATCCCCCCATGCCATACCGGCTGTTGGCCAGAGAAAAGTAGGAAGAGCGGGTCCGGTACACTCTTTCCTCTGAGTGCAAGTACACTAGTGTACATGCCCGTGTGGGGCCTCTGCGGGGGCAAAAGCTGGGGTAGAAGATGGGCCTTCCTATCTTCCCCGCTTGTTCTGCCCCCCATGACTGACCCCCACCTAACCATAAGCCTTAAGTCAGGATGGGAAGTTACTCTGTCGAAACTATAAAAAATTGGGTGTGCAGAGGCGGTCACGGGCGAGATACGGTTGTAACGTCTCCTCAGGGCGAGCCAAATCTTATACCAGATCCTATATAACCATCACAGTGTTGTTTGGGGGTCATGATCTAGGTTACCTGCAAGAAAAACGTAGATACCGTTTAAGGTTGGGCACATTACTCTTCCCTACCTAGGTAAGGTAGCTCCTACCATCTCACACGAAGAAAATGATGCATCTCAAATACGACGGTACCTAACCTGAGGATTCCCCTCTTCTGTGAATAACCAAAAGTTTCTAAGGCTATGTGGGTTATTACCCAAATGTCTAAAATAACAAACGGATGCCCAATTCCAATGTCGTAACGTCATCTCTGCCTAATTGATTGCTTAAACTCCGATTTCAACACCTCAACCTCCTATAACTCACACATACAAAGATTAGGCACTCCCTTCGCAGGTCTTCTGCTGCCATTTGTTGAATTCAAAGGCTATTATTTCGCATTAGTTCATATATCGATCTTCTACCGTGCCTTTGCCCACCATGGCTGAGAAGACCCCCGTCGTCACCGATAAGGCGCCCAAAGCCCTGCCCGGCATCTACAGCCAAGCCATCAAGGCGAACGGTTTTGTATTTGTCTCGGGCGCCGTCCCCATGGATGCCGAGTCAGGCGAGATCATCCCTGGCGATATCCAGGCACACACCGTTAGTGGCTTGCCCTCCGGGATTCTAGCCAGGACTCGCCCCCCGGACTAACCCGCTTCCGTAGCATCAATGCATCAAGAACCTTTCGGCCATCCTGGAAGCTGCCGGCTCCAGCATCCTCAAGGTGGTCAAGGTGAATGTGTTCCTCGCCAACATGGATGACTTTGCCGCCATGAACGAGATCTATAGCCAATACTGGGGCGACGTAAAGCCCTGCAGGACGTGAGCCGAACCCCTCCCTCAACCGAGCCACCCCACAGTCCGATACGAGCACCCACTCACTCTCAGTCACTAGCTGTGTTGCGGTCAAGACGCTGCCCCTCAATGTAGACGTCGAAATCGAATGCACCGCGACTTATTGAACCCGCCATTCTGGGGATTATTGCCGCACCACCACGATACCCTCCGCTACCATATATTCGCCTAGGCGGAGTGCTCAACTATACGCAGTGGCGATGTGGTGGAAAGAGACAGTTACTCAAAGTTCTTCGGTGCGCTAGCTGCTGGCTGGCTGGCTGGGCTCAACACGGTGGAAACTGCCGCGAGATGACGGCAGGGGCCGTGCGAGTCCGGTTCCGGCTGCGGGTTCGGGGACGCGACTCGGACTACCCTGATGGGATAGGCATTCGCTATCTACTCTGGATGCTAGATGGTTAGATGAGTCAATTGATAGTCTGATGGAATGTGGCCGCGATTCGCCCTGGAAATGCGCATCCGAGATAACCTGTTGTCCCAGTCTTTCGCAAGAGACCATAGGAGATGCATCGCGGTTTTTGTGTGATGTTATCAAACACCTACATGAGTACCTACATTAGCGCACTACATAGAACAAGGCACAACCAGGGCTTGTGTTGACACTGTTGTAAGAGATAATAGATAATCACCACTTTGCGATGGAGCATCTCCGGCGCTTGTGCCGAGGTAGTTTACTTATGGGCCTTGTTCCTGTGTGTTGGATGGAGGGCGGGTCCTGGGCGCAGAAGGTACTTAGGCAGGGGATTTCTCAAGATGCCTCACACCCGCCAGGCACTGGCATCGGCTGCCAACCCTGCAAGCCTCCGTAACCGTTCCTTGGACACACTGTCCTCCATGAAAACCGTTAACAGAGGCGTTAGTGAACTCCCGCTTGCGGCATTGGGTTCTAGCGCCCACATTAGCCACTGCACTACATACCGTGCCCAGCGCTTCCCCGCACACTAGCTCAGGTAAACAAAGCCATCATTACGTCAAAACAACATGCCAACCAGTCCAGTGGAGCCGAGGGTCCAACCGTCGGCTCCTTCATATTTCACCCCGCTCTATCCTACGGGCCAAGCTCCAAGCTCTTCAGAATCGTGCGTTTTCAACATACCATACCACCACTAACCCGAGCAAGTGCACAGTAACATCGTGAGAATTAACAGCAAACGAACCCTTTGAAATAGGCCGGCGGCAACACACCACCACCTTTTCGAGCTATTCTCCGTTGTCGTCAACCAACCAGTTCATCCATCCATCCATTAATTAATTGATCAATTAATTGATCAATTAATTAATCAATTAATTGACCAATCAATCAACCAAGCACTCCAGCCTAGCAAACCCATCACCATGACGGCCCAGGAAAACCCGGCCCCGACCATCGACGAGACGCCTATATCTCCCGTGGCGGCCTCCCGCGGCCGGAAGATGTCGCTGGAGCAGCACCTGAAGCAGCGCCCGGACCGGTCCGAGCTCGTAGATAAGAACATCCTCCCCCCATCCACCGCGGCCCCGAGCCTGCAAGAGAAGCAGAAGGAAGTGCGTCTCCCTCACTTACACCCACACTCACCCTCACTCTCACCCTCACTCTCGCATTTACCCTTACCCTTACCCTTACCCTTACCCCCATATCCTCTCCTCTCCTCTCCTCCTCCCTCCCTCTCCCCTCCCTCTCCCTCTCCCTCTCCCTCCCCTCTCCCCTATAATTCGTTTTATGCCATTCGGTGGAGGGGATGGGGCTAAAACAGGACCTACCGGATCTAGCTCGCAAAGCACATGCGTGCCGACTCCCTCAACGACAAGATCTCGCATCGCCCCTCGCCCGAGCAGCTGCTGAAGGACGGCGTGCTCCACGACGATCCGCGATCCCCGGATGAGAAATACGCCGAGGCTATGGAGGACGAGTATGCAAAGAGGGAGGGCGGCGCTTAGCGAGAGAGAGAGGGGGGCGTTGTGCACGGGTACGCTCCCGCATTTTTCTCGGTCGGTGCTGTGGTCTTCCCGCTCGGGGCGCTCGGGCGGACAGGCTTGTTTCGGAGAAGGTCGGCCGCATGCGCGCAGGCCAAGTTCATGCTTTCGGGATATTGTACAACAGTGGAGTAAGTGGTATGCTTTTTGGCGCAGACGTAAGGAGTGTGTGTAGTTTACTCGATTATGAACGCTCTGCTTTCCTCGCTGTTTTATTTTGTCTTGTTTTGTCTTGTTTGTTTGCTTGTTTGTCGTCATTTTCCGTATTCTATAACGAGCAGTCTACCATGTAATGATCGCTATGAAACTCATCACCATCATCAATCCATGTGCGACGGGGTTTTCGCTGTATCGCTTCCTAGACACAACTACCTACTTCCACCCTAGAAAGCTAGCCTAGATGGTGCAGAGATGAGAATGCTTCACATCTAGATACTGAGCCAGAATGGTGGAGGCGTTGGGAAGAGGCTAGGAGTGCAGAGACCCGACAGTGCTCTTCTTTCTATTCAATGAGGCAAAAGGACCCAGAGCGGAGAGCGTTGAACCTATAGGCAGCGTCAAAACGACGCACAAAACCGGCACTTAGATGCGCTCGTATTATCAGTTGCCAGATCGATCCCCTCACGGCTCGGTGATGAAAGTCCCCACCGCTTCTCCGAATTTACGTATGAATTTGGCCAGATTGTTTCATTCCACCAGTCACAAGCACGCCAGCGGGTGCCCTAGCTATGCTCCCAAGCCCTGATTCCAGCGTGCGAGGTTGCACTCTACCATGTTCGGCAGGAACCCACGCAAAAGCCAAGATTAAACTAAGCCTTTCGCCCTGTGCTCTGTTTACCCCAGGATCCCCGGAATGAAGCGACGGTCTCTGATAGGGCCGCTTGGAAGACCAGGTGACGATGCCTACGTGATTTAAGGTAGCCCGGCCCTCACGAACTGGTATCATGTCGGCTCTTTCGCCTTGCTGGAAGGTCTTGGACCCCCTCAGTAGGCTCGGCGAAAGGCCCGCTGCTTAGCAGATCGCGTCAATCCATGTAATACACAAGTGATAAGGTTTCCAAGTATTTAATAGTCCCCGCCGGTGTCGCCGCTCTCTGTCTCTCTCTCTCTCTCTCTCAGTGATTCTTCCACAGCACTTCACGCGAATGGAGCCGTACTCTAGGAAAGGGGAGACCTCGTAGCAGAATGGCAATCATGAAGCAAGCACTCCTTGGCCTGCTAGCCGCTACGGCCGTCTCAGCCGTTACCGTCGGTGTTAGTTCCAAGGGGGGAAATGCTACTGGCGGTTTCCATTATGGCCTTTTACACGAGGTTCGCGACGAAACCCGCCTGCTGCCGATGCTTTAAACGCGAAGCTTTACTAATAGAGCTCCTAGGACATTGATAACTCGGGCGATGGTGGCCTCTATGCCGAGCTGGTCCGAAATCGAGCGTTTCAGTCTAGCGAGGGATATCCATCCTCCCTGGGCGGCTGGTTTCCAGTGAATGGCGCACATTTATCTCTTAATAACCTCGAGGAGCCCTTATCGAAGGCGCTCTCGACTTCGATGAATGTTGCACCCGCATCCGCTAGCGGACAGGTCGGCTTCTTCAATGACGGTTTTTGGGGGATAGAAGTAAAAGTCCAGAAGTACCGTGGCTCTTTCTGGGTCCGAGGCGACTACGGTGGCGATTTCACTGCTTCTCTACAGTCAAACATCACAGGGGAACGATTCGGGGTCGCCAAGGTCAAATCTCGGTCTCGAGCGAACGAATGGGTCGAACACGAGTTCACCCTGACACCCAACATAAACGCGCCAAGCTCGAACAATACCTTTGCTATCACGTTCGACGCCAAGGTGAGCGAGAGTATCGTGTGTTTAAGAATTCGCCGCACTAACCAAATATATAGGGCCTCAAATCGGAATCTCTCGACTTCAACCTTATCAGCCTCTTCCCCCCTACTTATAAAGGCCGTAAGAACGGGATGCGAATTGATCTCGTCGAAGCGCTAGAACAGTTTCATCCCGTAGGACTTCCCACTTAAAATCAGCAAACGGGATACTAACAATTCTCATGGTAGACCCTATTCCGCCTTCCCGGTGGAAATATGCTGGAAGGGAGAACGAACACGTCATATTGGAATTGGAAGGATTCAATCGGACCGCTGAAAGATAGACCTGGATTCGCGGGAGTCTGGAACTATCAACAGACTCACGGCTTGGGCTGTACGTTTCCGGGGCCTCGAGTGGTCTTTACACTTGCTGCCGTTCAGCACGCGTGCTGACTTACTGTATTAATAGTGCTCGAGTACCTTGAGTTTGCTGAAGATCTGGGTATGGAACTTGGTAGGTCTCTTCCCATGCCCAAACCTTCGTGTATGAGTATCCCGTTCTAAGACAGCCATAGTTTTGGGAGTCTACGCTGGCCTGTCTCTGAACGGGGACATTACACCCGAAGACCAATTCAAGTACTTTATCGACGAGGCTCTGGACGAGATAGAATTTATTCGAGGCCCGGCGGATTCCAAATGGGGAGCGGTCCGAGCACAGCTCGGCCATCCTGAACCGTGGAAGCTCGAATATGTCGAGATAGGCAATGAAGACTGGCTCGCCGGTGCCCCTGCGGGCTGGGATACGTACAAAGAGTACAGATTCCCTCTGTTCCTCAAGGCAATCAATAAAGCATGGTTCGTATTAGCATTTCCTATGACTATCACCCAAGATGAGACATTCCGTCAACTTTTGTGCCTGAGGCTAATTCTGCTAAAGTGAGTAAACAATATCTGATCATTTGGATCCAAAACGGGCCAGACCGACACAAGACTCCTAGATGAGGAAACTCTTTTCGTCTCGATACCTAACTGTAACATATTATAGACCCGGACATTCAGGTCATCGGGTCGGGTTCAGTGTACGATGGACATGACATCCCGAGCCCAGGCGCTGGTGACTACCACCTATATGGCGAACCAGACGCATGGGTAGCTGATTTTGCGAAATTCGACGCCGTTGAGACGCCGCACATTATTGGAGAAATGGCGTCCACATTTCCGAACGGCGGAACCGGCTGGGGCAGTGGTGTACTGAGGCCATTTCCTTGGTATGTCACATAGATAACCGAATCAGGCGTCTCCCCTGCTAACATGGGAATCCGAACAGGTGGGGGGGTGCTGTCGGAGAAGCGGTCGCTCTCATTAGCTACGAGCGAAATGCAGACAGGATCATTGGCGCATTATACGTGAGGATCACCACTGCCCGCTTGGCGGCCCTCTGGTCTAGTTATGCTCACTTCCTTCGCAGGCGCCTATTCTCCGCAACATGAACAGATGGCAATGGTCGATCACGATGCTGCAGTTTGCCGCCGACAGCGCCATGACCACCCGCTCGACGAGCTGGTACGTATGGGAGGTGAGTTCCGCACAGCATAGACGCTAGAAAGACCCCCAATGATAGATCGATCGAATCTAATTGCCAAACAAAAAAAACACATAGTTGATGGCAGCGCACCCGATGACCGAAACGCTCCCAGCGAGCGCCGATATCGGACCGCTGTACTACGTCGCGGGCAGGAATGACAAGACGAAGGGGCACGTCTTCAAGGCGGCCGTGTACAACTCGACGGGCGGCGCTGACGTCCCCGTCCGTCTTACGTTCGACGGTGTGGCGGCCGGGACGACGGCGGAATTGACAGTGCTCACGGGGCCCGAGGATCCATACGCGGTCAACGACCCCTTCACTGGTGTCAACGTCGTAAGCACGACGAAGACGACCGTCAAGGCGGACAGAAGCGGTGCGTTTTTGTTCAGCTTGCCGAACCTCAGCGTTGCGGTCCTGGACACGAAGGGGAAGCGCAAAGCCGCCAGACAGTGGTGGTAGAATAGCATGTAACACGGACTTGGTTATTGTGAGTGATACGAAAATAAACGGTTTGGTTGTAGCGACGGGAAGTAAAGTTGTAGATGGGATGGAGACCTACCTAGTAGGTACCTAATTGACATGGCGTCCACCGTACCTAGTATGTAGATAACTACTCGACACTGTGGGTCGTGCCTCCCCGAACAAATGACGAGCATACGGCCTCACCTGGTGGAGTAATATCTCTATAAGCAGTAATGTTACTATAGAGATCAGATTCTACCGTATATTTATTTAAGTGGGATGATTATATCACGTGATGCCGCGACTGAAACCTAATGTGACGCGTCTTCAAGGTGCCCCTCCTCTCCATCTATCCATTTCCGGCACGCGCCCAATCCGCGTTTTTCGCGCGCGACCAACCTGATTCATGCTGTTTATAACCTCGTATATCATGTGACTGCGCGTGCTCGAGTCGGGCATCCAGCACCATGGCGGAGGAAATTAACGGCGCCACAGAACCAGAATCCGGTGAACATCAAACACTGAAGTACCACCTCCTCGGGCCGTCCTTAACCAAAGCCGGCCAAGACTCAGTCGACCAGTCCAAAGTCTCCGAAATCATCTACAATGCCTCCAAGGGGTCCAAGTTCTTCGACCGGGAAGAGGCGAGGGACAAGGTTCTTACCCAAAAGATCGAGCAGATCATAACCAAAAAGCAACGCCTCGAGAAACTCGACCTCAGTCGCGAATCTCGAGCCGCCGATCAACTGATTGCCGAGCTTGAAGTTTCCCGTGATTTAACCCAGCGCATCGTGCACATTGACTGCGACGCTTTCTATGCTGCTGTCGAGCAACTCGATCGTCCCGAGATAAAGGATGTTCCTTTCGCGGTAGGGGCCGGTGTTTTGACCACCTGTAACTATGTCGCCCGCAAGTTTGGTTGCCGGAGTGGCATGGCCGGCTTCGTCGCGAAGAAGCTATGTCCCGAGTTGCTCCTCAGTATGTTCAGCCCCAACCAGATCTTGTGGAGCCCCCGTCGCTGTTCCGCCGCTTCGATCTGTTAAATCTCTCGCTAAGACAACCGCATCCTAGTCCGCCCCAACTTCGAGAAATACACAGCGAAGGCCCACGAGGTTCGAGATATCCTCGCCGACTACGATCCGAGATTCGAGAGCGCCAGCATCGACGAAGCCTATCTGAACATCACGGAGTACTGCGCGCAACATAATATGACAGCCGAAGAAGCCGTGCAACAAATGCGGGATGAGGTTCACGAAAAGACAAAGATCACCGTGTCCGCTGGCATTGCTGCTAATGCCAAGTTGGCCAAGATCTGTTCGAACTACAACAAGCCCAACGGCCAGTACTCGTTACCCAACGATCGAACTGCGATCATGACCTTTATGCGTGACCTTCCGACAAGAAAAGTGAACGGCATCGGCCGGGTTTTGGAACGAGAGCTCCAGGAAATCGGTATTCGCACGTGCGGGGATATCTATCCCCATCGTCACCTTCTACGTCAACTTTTTGGCGACAAAGCATATCAATTCCTAGTAGGATGTCACTTAGGTCTCGGAAGGACTCAAGTTCAACCAGCCGAGGAGTACGAGCGCAAAAGCGTCGGTACCGAAAGCACATTCCGAGATATCTCGGACCCTACGGAGCTTAGAGACAAGCTTCGTTGGACGGCCGAGGAGCTAGAGAAAGATATGCGAAAAGCCGAATGCAAAGGGCGAACGTTGGTCCTCAAGATCAAGCTGCATACCTATGAAGTCTTTACACGCCAAGTTGTAGTGCCGAAAGCCATCTATCAGGCCGATGATCTATATCAGTATTCCTTACCCATTTTAACAAAATTACAGCATGACAGTGAGTATTCTAGGATACAATTTACCCGTCCCATATCCAAGTCACACCCCTCATCAAGGTTCGGGGCAGATGGGGACATACCTAATTAGGACTAATCAGTTCGTAGTCGCTGACCATACCTACCATTATAGTGCCACATATGAAGCTACGACTGATGGGTCTTCGGTGCACCCATATAGTCAGCACAAAGAAACCAGATACTCGCGCATTTTTTGGATTGCAGCCCCTCAAGGCAGGGGATGAAATACCCCAAAACACTGGCAAGCGGAAAGCCGAAGAGATAGCGAATAGAGACGTTGCCAATGAAATCGAAGATGGCCTTGACCCTGAAGCTTACGGTGGGGGCATCGAATACCCGGGGCTGCCGGGTGAAGTGCAGGTCAGAAATACTAGCGAAAATATCCCCGTTGCGGCCGGGGACATTGATTCGGCAGGACAGTGGTGGGACTGTCCCATCTGTGGGAGGCCGCAGCCCGCGGATGAGCGACGCTTCAACGACCACCTCGATTCATGTCTCTCGAGGCAGACAATCCGCGACGCCGTGCAGGGAGATACGACGGAGAGTCCGCCGCTGCCATCGGAGACGCCACCGGCGAAAAGAATAAAGAGCAGCGTGGAGAAGAAGCGAGGACGGCTGATGCCTGGGTCGGATGACCCCAGGCAGAAGAAGCTGTCGTTTGGTTAGGGATATTATGTATATGACGCCACCTTTCGCGGCCATCCGAACCCAGCAACACTTTCGGACGATGACCGTAGCTTGAACTCGAGGCCGACATATTTACAGGCGGGAAGGTTTACTATAGTATCGTCTTGAGCAGGTGTTCATCCCCAAAGCGCGGGAATGGCAGTTTGGTTTTTGAACAATTATCGCAGCGGTAACGAGCGAGCCACTGTATGGAGTAAGAGATAGGTGCATGACAGTTACGATGTATAGACTAAGTACACACTGAGAGGTATGCAGAGAACCTTGTTGTAATATCCGGCTGCATGCTCTAAATCTCTCTATTAACATGGTTGGGAAATGCACACCCTGCATTCTACTTCGTACAAGGTATCTAAGCAATTGACGTAGATTATGCATTTAACAACAACATGGATTTGTAGAAGGGGAGGGGGGGTCCTAGTGTACAGTCGGGGCCCTGGGGTCCTCCATCCTCCATTGTATATTGTAGACCACACAAAACATATCCGAGACGCGGGGATCTTCGCCATGGCATAACCCCACCAAGCAACAGCGTGAAGGCACCTGCCAACCCGAGTCGTACACCGGGGGGAATTATACAAGTATCAGGTAGACCCGACCGATACGTCGCAGGCATGGCAGATTCGCAAAGTCTCTTCCCGGCGTCATTGATCTCCGCCTCCGTCAAGGATGGGCTCCCCGACGGCTTCGCGATCCGGCCCCTGGCGAGGGACGACTACGGCAAGGGCTTCTACGACTGCCTCCGGGTCCTCACCTGGGTCGCCGACCCCACCGAGCCCGAGTTCCTGGCTCGCTTCGACGAGATGGCCGCCGCCAAGAACACCTACTTCTTCACCGTCATCGAGTTTCAAGACCGTGTCATTGGGACCGGGTGCCTGGTAGCCGAGAAGAAGTTGTATGTGTGATCCTCCCGTCCGCCCCTCCCCTGTCATTCCTGCATTCCCGCATCCCCCCCTGGTAACGTATAAGGTGGATTAGGCAGTCGGTCTTATGGGCTTTTGCCTGGTTCTGACGATGCCCTGCAGCATACATAATCACGGCACGTGTGGACACATCGAGGAGATCGCTGGTAGGTGGCTTTCACTCGGGGCATGATTTATCCGTCTTGGCTATACTACGCTCCTTTTTTCCGATCTCACAGACACTTGCCTGGGGGCATATTCTAGGCACACCCCTACGCGGGCTCCTGTCGGCGGTGAGAGAGAGAGAGAGAGAGAGCACATAAGCGCTAACTCTCGATGGTATTAGTGGCCAAGGAGCACCAAGGGAAGGGCCTAGGGCTGAAGATGATGCAGGCCCTCGAGTCCGTCGCCGTCGCCGTGGGTTGCTACAAGACCATCTTGAACTGCGGCCCGCGCAACGAACCGTTCTACGCCAGGTGCGGGTACCATAACTCCGGCATCGAGATGTCGAGGTACTTCGAGGAGGAGCGGGACTCGTATCACCGCGGTTGACGCAAGAGACGATGATAAATCATTCGATGACGTTACGGTGGCCCCCGGTTCAAGTAAGATCCTCGGCAGTTGGAGGAGGCGGGATCTTGTCTTAGATTTAAGGTTCTCACTCGAGGTTCGTTATCGACTCTGTGGCTGCTATCCGCCCTGAAATAGAAGTTAGCCGGGATGTCGGGTCCCCTGCGTGGGCCACGTTGTGCGACGTGTTTAATACAACTTCAAGGCATCAATAAGCAGCCGCCTGGTCCCCCCAAACAAGGAACTAAGGCAAAGGAAACAGAGCCCGTTCCTCCTCGTCCCTCAGATCCTCACACCTCGCTCTCTCGCCAACATAGTTCCGGAATAGTCGAGATGGTTTATACGGCTCGGATCGCCCGGGCCATCCATCGTCCTGCGTTCCCCTGTAGAGGATCCAGAGGATCCAACGGCACGGCTCGCCATGACGCGTGCCCGCCCAGCCGAACCGCTTCCTCTCACTTGCTGAAGAAGATGACCGCTTACGAACCAGCGGGGAAGAGGGGGAGAGAGGGAGGGAGAGGTGGACATATGTAGCCAAAACCCGGCATGCACATCATCCCATGTAAATAACTACCACGTATGTGATTGCGTGTGCACCCGGCATTCCATTCGGTAACCGGCTGCATCCACCACCCCTCTCTACGGTCTCCCGTGATTGGCGTCGATCGTCCAGTGTGTTTAGGTTCGTTCCAAAGGCTGCAGGTGCCCAAAACGTGTTTCTATAGGCGCACAGACCAATGAGGCTTAAGCCCGCTTGGAGGTCGGATCACGGGGGTTGCTTCATTACGCGTAAGCAATTTAATTGTCGACTACCTTATGTTTGAAAAACAAAATCGAGATGTATTCCGGCCTCTTCTATTTATCTAGACTCTAAAGACCTCTAACCAAAGGTTGTCGACGACATAAGAGAGTAAAAGCAGCATTCTACGGACAAATCATGTTGCGCCCGCCAATACCGCCATCTAACACCATTCTAACTGCGACTGGCAAAATCGAGGAGAATATCAATCTGGCCTCCCCCGATTAGTCCATTGGTTACCTTCTCCCGTGAGGAAGAAAACTACAGGTTTGATCCGTTTTGTCTAAAATGAAAGCTATTTTCCTTCGTCGTGGTGTCTTGTTCGACCGGCCTCACATGGCAAACAAGTCGTCCCCGGGTTGGGACAGCGACGTAGTGAGGGGGTGTGAGAATGTGTAGGTCGCTGTCCCAATATTAAGCATATTAGGCCTTTTTATAGACGGAGGCAGCGCTGCTGTTTAGAAGTCAGCATGTTCAGAGGTGTGGTAGGGGGCAGTGTCCGTGGGTGACTTACTAATTGGGAGATGGAGCATTCTGATCATAACCTCTGGCATTGTACTGGTAGGTGACGGAACGTTTCCCCTCGATTGTCACTCGTTCTGTTCTGGTGCCAACGTGGCCCCCTGAGATAATACATACGTCAGCCCCTTGCTATGCCTCATTTACAGGTTCCCTCCCATGGGAAAACGTACTCGACTCGTGTGTCCTGAAAGTGGATTGTCTAACAACAGCCGAACCCTGGGAGGAACGCGAGCCCGTGGAGCTATCGCGCGACAACATGTTGCGGACGCTATCAACGCTCTTGACGTAAAAATCGGAGGAAGGTATGAGTACCGAAGGGGGTTCTGCGTACAATGCCTGAGGCGGGTTTGTCGTGATACAGATCAAGGGAGATATTAGGAATGCCAAAGGCTGAGAAAACTGGCCTCAAAATATTTGGGATTGCGGAGTAAATTGATGGATTTACTGCACTTATAAAGATTCGAGTCGCCCTCGACACGGCAAGCATCGGGCATTTCATTGGCTTAATATCGCGAACACGATTTTCACGGCGGCACCCAACTGGGCCAGGCATACTGGAGCGCCGTCCCAAGCGAAGCTACGCCACTGCCAAAGGCGCAAGGCATATCAGTGGACGGGTGAACGACCGGGCACTTTCATTGCTCACTAATGAGAAGCATAAATTGCCGTGGGTGACTCAACGGACACCCAGGGGGCTATGAACCCATGAGCTAGAAGCCTGAGAGGCAGCAGCAACAGACTACCGGGCCAGTGCGCGTGCCTCCTGTGGCGATGAGAGAGAACTAACTATGGCAAGTCCAGGCAACAAACGAAATGGATGACACAAAACGGAGCGCCCCCACCCTACTTGGTACGGAAATTGGAACGAACGTCTGTCACGACACTGAGATGGGAACACGAACAGGCACACGGAACTCGAGAAGCGCTTTATTCCGAGCCTGGGGCACTATTAGCATGGATGCGAGTTGCGATGGGATTGGCAAATAAACCAGAGGGGGTCGACGAGACCTGGCAGGCGCAGTAAAAGAAAAAAAAAAAAAGCGCGGCGACCCGGAGCCAAGGCGCAGAGGAGCGAATTTGCCACCAGGGCAAACAGCGACTCATCTACCTAGTTACCGACGACAAAACACAACACATATCAAAGGTGACTGCTGCCTGGGGACCCAACCTACGCTGACCGACAGTGGGTCAGTTGTCAGCCACGGGGACAATCACCACACCAGGCCGTAGTTCGCTCCAGTCATCCGGGCTGGCTCGCTCTAGTAGTTTGGACCCCAGGCCTTCCATCCTCTTCGAAATGCAACAGCTGCCTCTAGGTAGGTCGCCATAGCAGCGAGCCATGGCCGTTGATGTGGCTGATGCGAAGCTGGTCGTAGCCAGCGTGCCCGTCACGGGGTAAGTGTACGTGAGATGTGGGTGGGGGCCGGCAGACCTGGAGTCCTACCATCGTCACGTCCGGTACCTAAGGCAGAAAAGGTCCGTACAGCTAAGCGCAATCAGAGCGGCCATGGAGTGGCTGGTTTCCTTGGCCTCGTGGTCATTCTTTGCGAGGTTTCGGTGAGCTTTTATTACTTTATTGGCGTCATGGCGTAGGTTTGGGTGGCAATGCCATACAAGAGAACATTGTCAAAAACGGGTTGAAAACGACAACGGCCTGGGTAGTAGCCATGACAAGTAGGTGCTAACCTAGGGTAGCTTTATCTCAACCTGGACCTGGACCATGGAAACCGTACCTGTAAGTAGGTAAAGGCAGGCGGGCATGCATATCTTATCTTTATCCGCCCTCCGCCACCCCACCTTACCTAAGTAACCACGTTGATCCCCTCCTCTCTCTCTCTCCTCCCCTTCCCCTTTGCTGCAGCAGCAGCCCTAGAGGCAGGTACCATACACCTAGCGCAACACACACAGTACACACACCCACACACCCATACACCCACACACCCACACACCCATACACCCACACACCCACACAACTCCAGTCAGGTAGCGAGTAGGGTCTGTCTACTTGCCTACCTAGGTAAGTACTCAGGGTGCCTGGCATCTCGGCTATCCCGTGTCTGTCCGTGTGTGTGTGTGTAGGCAGGATCCCACCTTACCTTGGGTCAGGCCACACCGCCTATTACAACAGTCTAATCCAGGCTGGCCGAAACCACAGCCTGAGGCCACGAGACAAATCACACACTTGGTTCACACACTCGGTTCACACACTCGATTCACACACTCGGATAGGGCACTCGGATAACAGTGCCGCTAGCCTTTTGGAAATTACAATTGGCCTCAAGAAGCAACACCTGCACATTCGCACCATGTATCGTCTTCTCTACTCTCTAACGCTGCTGGCGTCTGCCGCCGTCGGCGTTCTGGCCTCGGACCTCAAAATCGATGTGACCCTCCCTGTGGAATGCGATCGGAAAACCCAGAACGGTGACTCCATCGAGGTTCATTATCGAGGCACGCTGGCCGCCAATGGCAACAAATTCGATGCCAGCTACGATCGTGGCACGCCCTTCGGCTTTAAGCTGGGCGCTGGCCGCGTCATCAAGGGGTAAGAGCGCGCTCAGGCGACCCAATCTTGCTAGCACGACGAATGTGCTGACCTAGATCTCTAGCTGGGAGGAAGGGCTCCTGGACATGTGCATCGGCGAGAAGAGGTAAGCGAGTAGGCGGCCGAATGGCCGGCCGTGCCGCAGGCCCAAAAAAGCAGACCCCCCCTCCTCGACAAGATGCCGGTTAACCACGGCCTCTCATGCAGGACATTGACAATCCCCCCCGAGCTCGGGTACGGGAGTCGAGGAATGGGCCCCATCCCGGCCGGCTCTACGCTAGGTAAACACCCCTTCCCCCTCCCCCTCCCATCGACCTCACAGTCAGGGCAGCGGTTCGGTCTCTCTAACGACGCACCAGTGTTCGAGACCGAACTCATGGGCATCCAAGGCGTTCCCAAACCCGAATCGATCGTGACGAAAGCCACGGCTGGCAGCGACGAGAAGGCGGCAGAGACGGAAACACCTACAGCCGCGGGTACGGCAGGGAAGATCGCCGAGAAGGTTGCCGAGAAAGTGGAGGAGGCCGCCGAGGTTATCGGCACTATGCTGGCGGACACTGATGACGTCCAGGAACACAAGGAGCTATAGGTCCGAGATAAGACCACAAGTGATATTACAGTGGTATTCAAGTACTATATATATCGAGTTGTTTCAACCTATGCCAGCTGAAGTGATGGCGTGTGCAGTCTATCGGGCACAATCATGCACGGTAGAAGCCATCCAATCCAGGGCTCTCGTAACCCCTCCAGGTTAGGCCATGGGTTATCACATCTCGACGAGATTGGCTGCGCCGTTCTCCGCCCCATCCCGATCCACGACTTCCCGTGTGTCAGAGGGCCTACATTTGGGCTGAGGACATGGGGGGTTCGAAGTCATCGCCTAAATACGGAAGGCTCAAGGCACGCAGAGAAGGTGTTCGCGCGCCGCCCCGTCTGCGCCGCAGGCCAGGCGCGGGTAATATAATATACAATACTCTGATATGCCATACGGCAGTCAGCGGGCCACGGGGCAGTAACGCGGGCAACGGTCGCATTGGGGGGTCGGCCCGGATACCTAGTTACCCTCGACGTGCATATCTACTTATAGGCATCTCGTAAGCATTAGGTACCTGTTCAACATGCGCATAGGTGTTTTGTGGTGGCGACTTGCGGATAGACCTGCCAGAAAAAGAAAGAAGAAAGGGGGACGAGGAAACGCAGGGCGCAGTTGGCAGAGCCAGTCAGTACCTACCTACTTAGGTGCCTTCCTTGCTACGTATGATGCATGCACCTGAACTCCAACGTCGAGAGGGAGCTCGAGACAGGCTCTGCATAAGCTTGGTTATAAGCTTTCAGCCACCTCGGTATCAAAGCCGACGGTGATAGGCACTAATCAGAAAACTACCTAGTGTATCTCTACACCTCAGGGAACTAGTGAACCGTATGTAGGTAATTCGGACATGGATACAACGCTATCCGATCTGGTCTCGCGGCATTTTACCGATTATTTTGTGCCCGGATAGTTAGATACCTACCACCCGCCTATCTACCTACCTAACCTACCTACCTAACCTAACCTACCTGCCTGCCTGGGTAGGTATATTTAATAGACCCGTCTTCTCCAATTGTTATCCTGCAGAACAGCACGTGCCTTCAGCAGGGATGTATTGATTGCCTCGAGTAAAGGACGTAGGTAGGTATTACCTGGGTAGAGCCACCTACCTCCCACCTAACCTCCCACCTTCCTCCCACCTACCTGACCTACCCACCGGCTCGGCATCTCAGCCCGGTATCCCTGTCCACTTTCTTGGTTCAGCGTCCTAGCCGACCCTCCTTAGTGTAGCTGGGTTGGCTATTATTGTCTGGGTAGATTAACTAGGTAGATTAGGTAAGGGAGCAGGTTGGGTGGGTTGGTTGGCTGTTGGCTGGTATACCATCTACCGCCGTGAATATTTCTCACTTACTCACCGACTCATCCAAGCCGGACGACATCTCAAAAATCGCGACATAGGGCGCCTGAGAAGAAGTCTTCCTATTGCCCCGAATAACACCGCGTGCCGGACGTTGACTCTCCATACACCACCAAGTTTGTTTATATACATACCATTGTATACACCATTGTACGCACCATTGTACGCACCATTGTACGCACCATTGTATATATACCATCATATATGCTACCGGATATACCACGAGAGCCGACGGTCGAGTATCAACGTGTCACCGACGACCTCTGCTCGGCTAGTCCTTGAGGGGGTCTGGTCCCCCATCCCCGGTTCCCCGTCCACACCTCCGTCCACACCTCCGTCAGGTCACTCGCCTTCGTCACGGAACCCGGTGTGCGTTGGCGCCTCGAGATCCCCGTCGACTCCGAGTGTCCACGTGAACAAAATCCGCCCTAGCGCCTATCATGATGCGCCCCCCTCCGCTCGCTTCTACCGCCGCTAAATTTCATTACGATACACTGGTCCGTTTCTTAATCCCTCGCCCGCCACGGCCACCTTGCGTGCACGTACACTGATACTCACCTGTTCTCAGTACGTACACTATATCGACGGACCTTGGTTCCTCTTTCACCACCAGCTAGATCTACATGGCTAGTCGTCACCATATGGGGGGCGAGAGGCGAGAGGGAGAGGGGGAGAGAGAGAGGGTGACCGAGGATCACCACAACGAAAACTTGTAATAGAAAGAACGCTCATTGATAGCAGATGCCTACTTCATCGTCGTCTCGTTGCTGGCCTCCCTGGCATTCTGGGGCTCGTCTAACCCCCAACATAGTATCTCCTATGTGGATAGCTTGTTCCTTGTCGTGTCTGCTATGACCGAGGCTGGCCTCAACACCGTCAACTTGAGCCAAATGACGACATGGCAGCAGGTATTGCTTTGGTTATTGATCATTATTGGCGGCTCTGTCTGGGTTAGTATCTGGACCGTGGTCATACGCAAACACGCCTTCGAGCGGCGCTTTCAGGAGATCGTGGAGAAAGAGCGTCAGCGCAGTCACGACCGTCGGAACACGAGCTTGACATTATTGCCCATGACCCAACGATTTATGTCTTTTGGCAAGAGCAGAAACACATTGGCCCCGGCTCCAATTCCACTGCCCGGATCTACCCTCGATCATAACCGTGGGGATGCCGCCCGACTTCCCATCTCGGGTCCCACCGACAAGAGGCCGATAGCCGCTACTATTCCTCAAATCCTAGCACCCTGGGGGAGTTCTGGGAGCACTCCGACGCCTACCCCGGATTCGCCTCGACACGGCCGTATTGCAGGACAGGAGACGGAGAGGTCTCACTCGACCACTCACGGCAACCCAACTAGGCGAGACGATAGCGACTACGCCCCCACATCCACCTCCGATCATGTCACCTTTGCGGATGATCCGCTCCGGGGAGCGGTGTCATCCTCTGTGCACCAGAATGCGGGGATTGTGCAACGGCACCCTCCGAGTGCTGATATCTCCACCGCTACTCTGACCAACGTCCCGATATGTGACGATGGGCTTTACCGCGGAACCCACAAGGTTGGGCGGAACGCTCAATTTCACGGACTGACAAGTGAGGACCGAGAAAAGCTCGGCGGCACCGAATACCGAGCCCTTAGGCTACTCTCCGTCGTTGTCCCGGTATACTTTGTCTCCTGGCAATTCTTGGGCAGCCTGGCCCTGGGCGCCTGGATTGCGAACAACCAGCCACAGCCTGCCCTAGACAACGCTATATCGCCTTGGTGGAATGGAATATTCAATGGCGTGTCTGCATTCAACAACAGCGGCAGTATGTCTGGTTTTTATTACCTACCTGCTCCACATCTTGCAAGGGACGGTAGCTTATGACCTGGCTACCCCCCTCCTATCGTTTCTAACACCGCCATGCAAATTGAACAGTCTGCGCGGGTCCCTGACTGACCATTGTTCTTACAGTGAGCGTGCTAGATTTGAATATGATTCCATACGGCAGTAGTTACTTTGTTCTCATCGTCATGGGAGCAATGATCTTGGCTGGGAACACGGCGTACCCGATATTTTTAAGGCTCTCTATCTGGTGTGGTCTCAATATACTGGACTTCGTTTCCTACCCAGATGATTTCAGTGAGTGGAAGGCGACCCTCGAGTACATTCTGAAGTACCCACGACGGGTATATACCAACCTCTTCCCGCTACGGCAGACATGGTGGCTCGTCTTTATGTTATTCGTCCTGAATGGTACCGACTGGGTCGCGTTTGAGGTCCTCAATCTTGGTAACCCGAATCTTACTGGCATCCCAACCGGGCCTCGGGTTATCGACGGCCTTTTCCAAGCACTCGGTAAGCACCACATAAACCGGCTCAATAGGACGAATGGAAACTCTAACGCTCCCTTGCAGCTGTGCGGTCTGGCGGGTTCTATGTGGTCCAGATCCCGACTCTGTACATCGGTCTTCAGGTCTTGTACGTTATCATGATGTACATCTCCGTGTACCCCGTCGTGATCACAATGAGGCATTCCAACGTATACGAGGAGCGATCGCTCGGCATCTACGACAGCGGGGATGGCCACGATGACACCTTCCCAAGCCATCCATTGTCACGCAGCCGCACCGAGAAGAAAGGCGAGTTCCTCGGCACCCTCCTGCGCCGCGCGCTATCGGAGTGGCATGGGGTGGGCGCTGGTTCGAACCCGCGCCGCGCTGATCGCGACGACTTGAATCAGAGCCGAATTAGCTTCATTAGTCACCAGATTCGGGGACAACTCTCGCACGATCTCTGGTGGCTTGTCCTGGCAGTTCTGGCTATCATGATTATCGAGACGCGGCATTTTTTGGAAGACCCCATCACATGTAAGCGTTGTTATTGCCCTTGCCCGTGCTGCCCCGTACAAATATGAAATGCTAACTGCCCCGTCGCCATAGTCTCGGTCTTCAATGTCGTGTTTGAAGTCGTCTCCGCGTATGGCTGTGTGGGCATTAGTATTGGGCTCCCAAATGAGGCCTATAGCTTCAGCGGCGGTCTCTACCCGGGTTCCAAGCTAGTGCTATGTGCGGTCATGTTGAGGGGGCGACATAGAGGGCTTCCAGTCGCGCTTGATCGGGCCGTCCGCTTACCTGGCGATGAGATGCACAGGGTGGAGGAAGAAGACCATGAAATCCGGAGGTCGATGTCGGCTAGACGACCGAGTACTACTTTGTAGAACAGGTAGATCGCAAGATAGATTTGATCTCGTGCAACGCGCGTTGAATTACCCATGCTTCCCTGACCGTGTCTCTGTGCGCCTTGTGTGTTGCTCGTCCTATACTCGCTTTATTATACATTCTCCCGACAGCTTGGAAATACCGCTCGCGCAAGCCCATAGAATGGGTTTCCAAGGGCTCTCTAAAAAAGGCCCTTCTCCCTTATTCCCGATTTCCTTCAAGCATTTTGTCGGCCGTGACCAGGCGAATGGTATTCCAGACATGAAGCAGCCAAAGATCCCGAGGCCCATGTTATCCGGACACATGGAGGATGTGGGTTCTGGATGATCTTGGCCTAGGCTAACAATTGGACACCCTCCGTACCCAATAGACCCAGGCCAACAAGAGTCGTGTAGCTTGGGTACACCAATGCCTCATGCTTGCGACGAGCTTAAGATGCTCGGGGAGTATTCAGCGGCTACCGAAGGGAGCGTGTCTAGGGTTGCCAAACGGCTTAACGATGACATTTTTCGACATAATCCGAGACTGTGCTTTACATATGTTATCGGAAAATATAAATCAAGTTATGGATAAAAGATCCGCTGGATGTCGAGGAGAGGGGCCCGCGTCTGTCTTTAAAAAAGGGTGAACAGATGTGACGGCCAACATCCTATGTCAAAATAGGGGAGTTTTTGTATAGTTTCGGCATCGCTAATTGACTTTGTGAAACCCATAATACTAAATCATAGATCGCAATGTTGACCACAGATAAAAATTTGCGAAAATACATAATTTTGATGGATTATAGTCTTACGGAAGCGTTTCACCGTGTAGGAACTTCTGGAGGCTTGCCGGTTTATATAATGTTGGAAAGAGGCACCATGAATAATGTAGCCTACAGAATTCAAACAAGATTCCAAGACGAAGTCAGGGAATCAAGTGAGAAAGATGATGTGACAAGGCTTGGCTTGGAAGGGTAATAATTGCTTTATATTTATAATAATCTTTTTTAGTCATAAGGAGCGATAAAAATGAAAAAAAGAAGATCTAGCTATTTTAGCTCGGGCTGTTATTTATAGCTGATTTTTATATAATAAGTTTTTATAGTTTAAATTTTTATTTTTATAAATAGTTAGTTAATTTTTAATTTTATATATATTAGTTTTATTAATATATTATTACTTTTAATAAATATTTTAATAACTTTTTTAGTTTTTTTAAGCTTAATATATTTATAGCATTATTAATTTATAAAATATAATTTTTTTAAAGTTTATTTTTAAAACAGTTTATTATTAAATTATATAAAAATTAACTAGCTGGTTTAAATATTATTAATAAAAAATTTTAATTAGTTTTTTAATGTTTTGATTTTTAAAATGTTTATGAAGTTTTTAAGTTTAATACTGTTTAATAAACTGAATTTTTATTTAATTAAATATTTAATATATTTTTAAGTTTTTAAAAGTTTATAATTTATTTTATTTGATAATTTTTAGCTTTTATTAAATCTGTTTTTTATAAAACTTAGTTAAAATTAAACTGTATTTAATTATTAATATAATAAAGTTTTATAAGCAAAATATAAAATAAATTATAAATTTTTATTTTTTAAATCATATTAATTTAACAGCAGTAAAAAATGTTTTTTTATTTAAAAAGCTTAAGCATTTTTTATTAAACTTTTAATAAGCTGTTTTATTTTAATCTTTTAAATATTAAATATTACTAGCTGATTTTTATATATATAAACGTTTTAAATTATTATTTATTAGGTAATTTTTTTAATTAGTTTTAGTTTTTTTAAATATTTTTTATTTTTATAAAATTTAATTATTTAATATATATATAAAATATTTTTAAGTTATATAAAGTTTTTATGAAAAATTATAAATTATTAAATAAAAATTATAATTTATAAAAAATATATATATATATAATAATATTAATATTTTATTATTATATATAAACTTTATTATAAAAATAATTTTTTAATTAAATATTTCATAGTTTATAAAAGCTTATGAATAAAAATTAAAAGTTTAATTAAACTATTTAATTTATTTATTAATTTAAAAATAAAAGCTATATTTATTTTATTTTTAGTATTTATTAGTTTAAAATGTTTTTTAAATAAAAATAAACTTAAAAGTTTATAAAAATAATATTAAAAATATTTTACAAACCTTTTAATATATTTTAATAAATATTTAAATTAAGTTTTTATTTTTTATTATTTTTAAAAAATATAAAATAAACTATTTTAATAAAGAAATTTATTATTATTTATATAAGGTTATAACTATTAAATAATAATAAGTTAATTATAAAATTTATTATTATTAATTATTAAAATCTATAATATAATTTTATAATAGGCTAGTTTTTTTTTTTTTTTAAAAAATAATAATACTGTTTTAAACATAATAAAATGTTTTTTCTACATCACCAACAGGGCACACCGCGCAGTGTAAATAGCATGTATTCTGGGGGGGAGCGTGAGCCTAATACGGGTCGCTTTTAATACGAGGCCGCAGCTAAAAGTGTAGCAAACGTATGCTTATCCTTTAGCGTTAAATTTAGTACGTAGTCGGGCCTAGAAAGCTAGCCGGAAAAATGCCCTACGCTATATATACTATCTACCGACTAAAAAAAACTTAATCTTTCTCTGGTGGCCTGTTGCTATTAAGTGGTAGGTGGGACAAATTCGGGGCTATTTTGAGCCTAATGTGCCTGAGAGTTAGGGTTATAGAAGGGGAAGTTGGGTGGTGGAGCCCTGACCCTAGTAGAACTTAATCATTTTATTTTATTATTTTAATTAATAATTTAAAATAAATTAATAAAATAATAATTATTAAAACTATTATATTTATTATTTATTCAACATGTTTATTATTATAAAATATATTAAGTTTTAATAATTTAAATATATTTTTATCTAGTAAATTTTTTTTTTTAAATATTATTTTTATTTATTAAATAAATTTATAATAACAAATAATTTTTATTATATATTTTATAATTTATTTTTATAAGCATTAATTTTTATAAATTAAAAACAATAAGTTTTAATTTGTTATTATTATTTTTATAATAAAACTACGTGTAAAACAAAATTAAAAACATTTATTTTTATATAAAATATTTTTATTAAGTTAAAATATATAAATATTAATACTTTTATAATTATTTTTTAATTTTATAAAATATAATGTTTATAAGTTTTTTTTATGGCTATTTTTTTTATTTAACTTGTTTTTATCCATTAAAAGTTTTATAACTGTTAAAAATTTAAAAAAGAAACATGAATAAAAATTAATAAAACTTATAAATTAGTAGTATTTTTTAAAATTAATTAATATGAGAAGATTAGTATAAGGGTATAAAGAAAGATGCCTCTATTAATTCCTCTGCTAAGTAGGAAATTCTAGTAAGTCTAGAATTAACCTCTGCAGGGGTGGCCGTAGGCCACCTGTTGCTAGCCGTAGCCTATGCAACTTATTTAATCTAATAATACATAAGCCGTTGGCTCGATTAATACGGGCCTTATTAAGGACTTTATTAAAATGCCGGCGGATAGAAAAAACAGCTACTATTTTTAATAATATGTTAGGTTGTTTTATAAGGCCGTCTTCCGCGCTTAATTTTTTTTTTATTTTAAAGCGGAGGCCGTTTTTTTTTTAATAATTATTTTTTTTTTTTTTAAATAACGCAGTTAGTTTTTAATATATTATTAATTATATTTATGTTTTTAGTTTTATTATTTAATTAAATAGTTGCATTTTTTTTTTTTTATTAATATAGTATTTAAAAATTTGTTTAACTTTATATACTTTTTTATTATTGCTATTTAAATGCTTGTGTTAATTAGCTTTTATTAGCTTAAGCGTTAGTTTAATTTGTTTAAAAAAATTATTTTAGCTATATATATATTTTAAATAAGCTATTAATATTATTAAATAGATTTTATAATGCTTTAGAAAGTTTAATTTATAAATTAAATCTTTAATTTTTTATTATTATTTAAAGTTCTGCGTGTTATTATAAATATTTTTTTAAAAGCTTGTTTAATAAATAATATTTATTATATAAACATAATAATATTTTTTATTAAAAATAAATTATAATATATAATGTTTGCTGTTATAATATTTTTTAGTTTATGCTGCAGCAAAATTTATTGCTAGCTTAACGTTTTATTTAAAATAGTTTTTAAAGTTTTTATTTATTTTATGCTTAATTAATTAAATTAATTAGTAATAAAGTTTAAAAGTTTTAATAATTTAAATTTAAATAAGTGTTTATATAAAATAAATTATATTGCTTATAATTATATAATATTAAATATAAGTTAATTTAATTAAACTTAAAGTTTTTAAAGTTATAATAATATATTATTAATTTAACTGTTTAGTTTTTTTTTAATAATTTATTATTTTAAAAATAATAAGCTATAGTTATTAATAGTTTTATATTTAAAGCTTTTTATATTTTTTTTAAAAGTTAAATATAAACTTTTAGTTTTAATTAAAAATAATATTTTTAAAAATTTTTAATCGTTTATTAATAATTGTTTTATAAATATATTAGTTTAGTTTTTAGTTATATATTTTTATTGTTAAAAATAAGCAGGCTTTATTTAAATATATAATATAATATTATTATTATATAATTATATATATTATAATATTTTTATTTATTAACTGTTATAAAATATTTTTAATATAAAATTAATTGTTATTATTTATATAAGCAATATATTTTTAAATATATTAGTTTAAAGCTTTTACTGGTTTAAATTAGTTTATATAATTAAAGTTGTAATTTAAACAATATTTAACGTATTTTTTAACTAATTAAGACTTGCAGTAAACAAAAACTTTTTAAAATTTTTATTATTTTTTTAAACCGGCGTAATATTTATTATTATATACAGCTTTAAATATTTATTTAATTATATTATATAAAACATATAATTGTTTTATTTTTAATATTAATTATAAATTAAACTATTTATAATAAAAAAAATACTTAAGTTTAAAAAATATTATAACGTTTTTATTATTTTAGTAAAATTTTAAAATATTTAATTTATTTATTATTTTATTACATTATACGTTAGTTTAATAATCTTTTTAAATTTTGCTTTTTATTTGTTGTTTATTACTGCTTCTGTTATATATTTTATTACGTTTTATATTAAGTTTAATATTATTAGTTCTTTTAATTTTTATAACTTGCTTGTTTTATTTATAACGTTTTATATTAATTTAAGTCTGTTTAATATATTTAATATATAGTTTAATCTTTTAGCAAATAATATATTTAAAATCTATACTAAAAAATATATTAAAAGTTAACTAATTAAATATTTATATAATTTATAACAGCTATATTTAATAATATTTAATCGACTATACTTTTAATTGCTAAATAGTTTATAAATATAATCACGTTGTTTTTATTAAATTAAACTATTATTTATAGTTTTTAGCAGCTTAAATAAAACAAGCTATTTTTAATTTAAATAGTTTATATTTAATTTTAGCCTGCAATAAACTACGACTTAAATATATAATTAGTTTTACTTGTATTAATAAAATTAAGCTTTTAAGCTTTTAATTATATTTTTGCTTATATAAAATAATATAATTTTAAAACTACGTTTTTAGCTTTATTTATTTATAAAAAAAACAGTTTTTTAAATTGTAATCTTATAAAATTGTTTTATAATAAATAATATCTTAAATAGTTTTAAATAAAGCTATTTCTGTTTTTATTAGTTTATAATATATATTACAAACATAATAAATACGTTTTTTTTTATTTAAAATCTTTTTTTTTTATATTTTTTTAGCTAATAAATTAATTTTCTGATTTTATAGTAGTTCTGCTAATTAAACGTAATATAAAATCAGATTATAAAAAAATCCGCTTATTTTAAAATATTTTTTAAAAGCTTATAACGTTTTTAAAAACTAATTATTAAAATGTTTATATTTATTTAGCAATAATTAATAGTTTTAAAACATTTACGCGAAATTTAAAAACTTTATAAATAAATAGTTAATAAAAAATTTCGTAAAAAATATCACGATGTTTTTTTCGTAAAACAATATAAAATTGTTTTAAAATATTTAAAATAATTTTTATAATTATTAAAATATATAATAACGTTATTAATAAAACATTAATAATAATATATATATTTATACAGCAGTTAGCTTATATATTTTTATATATATGCTAAAAATTATTATATTTTATTAATGCTATATTAAATTGTTTTAAGCTGCAAAAACTAATTATTATAAATATATTTTTAGATTTAAAATATATTAAAATTAATAAAAAATCTTGTTATATTAATAATTATAATATATTTTTGTTTAGCAAGCTTTTAATTATTTTGTTTTATAAAAATAATAAATAATTGTTTAAAACTATTATTTTATTAAATTATTAAAAATTAACTATTACTTAGCTTTTATTAATATTATATATTTTTGTTATATAATAAAAACAAAATAAATAAAAATATTAGTTTATTTATTTATTATAATTAATTTATTTTATATAGCTTGTTATAAATATTATTTAATATTTTTATATTTTGTTTATTAAAAAGTATTGTTTTAAATTTAATTTAGTTTTCTGTTAATTATTAATAAAAATATTTTAAATTGTTTTTTATAAAATATTTATTTTTTACAATTTATTTAAATATTATAAAATATAATTATTTTAATAAATTAAAAGCTTTAAACGTTTTTTAGCATATATATAAATATTTTTTTAGTAATAGTTTTAAAAAGTCGCCTAGTTTTTAATACTTAAAAAATATATATATTTTTAACTTTAAGTTTATTTTTAGTGTTAAAAGTTTAGCTTAAAGTTTTTAAAACTTTTAAGTTAATTATTATATTAAATATAACGTTTATAAAATTTTTTTTTATTAATATGTTTAAACGTATTATTTTACATTTAATACTTTTTATATAATATTAAATATATTAATTATTTATATATTTATTATAAAAGTTATTATAAAGTTTAATACATAATTTATTTTATTTAAATATATAATTATTTTTACGTTTAATATTATATTAGTTGCTACTGCGGTTAATAAAAGATTTAGTTTAAACTGTATATTAATTACTATAGTTATATTTATTAAAAGTTATTTATTAGTTTTAGCTAAAGCTGTTTTTATTAATAATAAAATAATAGCTGCAACTATAAAAGTTATTATTACTGATTTTTAAAAGCTTATATATATTTTATTATTTTTGTTTTTTAAATTTAACCTAGCTTAATGCTTTTATAAATTTTAACAGTTTTTATTAAAATGTTTATTACTAATATTATTTTAAAAGTTTTAGCATTAATTATATTATATATATTATTTTTATATATAGTTATAAAATAAAAGCTTTTATTGTTTAATAAAAGTTTATACTTTATTATAAAATAGGTTTTTTTTATTTTATAGTTCTATATTTTTTAACTAATAATTTTCTATATATATTTACAACTATAAATAAATATATCGAATAAAATTATAAATTTATTTATTTTTTAGCCTAGCAAATAAATATTTTTAATCTATAATTAATTATAGCTTTATATAAATATAAAAAGTTATTACTAAATAATATTTTTAGTTTTAAATAGTTTTTATTATTTTTTTTTTATATATTTAAATATTTTAAGTTTTTAGTTCTGTTTATTTTTTAATATAAAAAATAAACTTAGCTTTTTTAAGTTCGACCGATTTATTTTTTAAAACAATAAATTTAATTTAATTAAAAATAGTTTTATATATTAAAATGTTTAAAAAAATTTACTAATAATAGTTTTTTAATATTTAAGTCGATATAAATTTATTAGTTTTATTTAATTAAAAACAGTTTAATATTAATCTATAAATATATATAACTTGATTAAAAAGCTTTATTATATTTATTATTAATATTTAACGCTTTAATTATAAAAATTTTGCAGTTAGGAGTATTATTAGCTGCTTTATATATTATATTAAATCATGTTTTTAACGCGTTATAATTTGTTTTTTTTTTATTTAATAGTTTTATTTTTAGTTTTAGTTTATTTAATAGTTTTATTTTTAGCTTTAATATAATTTTATTAATGTTTAAAAGTTAATTATATAAAAATAGTATTTAAAAATAGTATTTATAAACATATTTTTACGTATAATAAAAAAAATGTTGTGATTTTTTTAATTTAATATAAAAGTTATATTTTTTATATATAATTTTAAAATAGTTTTTAATTTATAAATTTAATAGTATTAATAACAGATAAAAGCTAAGTTTAGTACTAAATAAAAAAGCGCGTTTTTATTATTATTTTATTTAGTTTTTATTTATTTGTACTGCTGTTTATAAAATATATGTAAAATAAACGCTGGTTATTTTTTTTAATTTTAATTATAGTTTTTATAATTTAAATATTTACGATTTTAATTTTAATTATAACTGTAGTTATATTTTTAAATATACTTCTAATTATAATTTTTTTAGTTTTTGATCGTTTTTTTTGGTTTTTTAGTAATTATCGCAGTTTTAGTTCTAATATTTGCAGCTTTTTTTGCAGCTGCTACTTTAGTTGTTATAATTTTTATTTCAGCTTTAGTACTATTTATAACTACGTTTATAACTGTTTTAGTTTTAATTTTTAAAATATTTATTATTTAATTAATATTTTTTTAATCAGATTAATAATTATAGCTTTTTAGCAAGTTGTTTTAATAGTTAATATTAAATTTGCTAATATTATTTTTAATTTAATATTTAAATATATTTTATTAGCTTTACGTTTTAGCTTATATTAGCTGTTTTTATTTTGTATATATAGTTAGCTAAAGTTTTTTTAATTTAAAAATTAAATATAATTTAAAATTATATTTTTTATTAATTATAAATATTTTTATAATTCTGTGCTAGTTTTTATTGTTTTTTTATAACGTTTTTATAGCTTTAATATATTATATTTAGCGTTAAATAAACTAAAAAAATACGTTTTAATTTTCTACAATATTTTTTAATATAAGTTTTTTTTTTATAAACTTTTAAAACGTTTTATTAGCTCGCGTTTTAAATTTTTTTTATAGTTTTTTAAGCAATATATTTAAGCCTGCTTTTTTTTATATATATTTATTATTTATGTAAACTTTGCTGTTTTATTATAATAAAGCTAATCCGGCTATTAAATAATTAAATAAATTAGTTATTTATTAAGCGTTTAAAGCTTAAATATTTTTATTTTTAATAATAACTTAATATAATTAATAAAAAATAAACGTTTATATAAATTATGTTTTTTTATTAGCTATATATTTTTTATCGTCGGGGTTTTTTATTTTAAGTTAAAAATATTAATATTATTTTATTTAATTTTATATATGCTTTTTTTGTTTTAGCTGCCGTGCTTAGTATAAACTATTTTTATTAGCTTAATATAATATAATTATATTTATTATTGTTAGAATTAATTAAGCTAAAAAGTCGGATAGATTATTATTATTACGGTTTTTATTACAACAGCAGTTATTACTTCTGTTTTTATTACTACGGCGCTTATAAAAATTGTTTTAATATTTAATAAAAGTTTTAAGTTATTATTTTTTTAAAAGTTTTTATTTAATAAAACATATAAAAAAATATAATAGTTATAATATTTAATTTATTTACAGCATTTATAGTTATATTTTATATGCTAGCTATTTAAACATTAGTTAATATAACGGCTTTATTTTTGTTTTATCGGCAGGTTTTATTTTAAATAACCAATTTATAACTTTATTAGTTTTAATATTATTTTTAGTTAGCTGCGGTTTTAAGTTTTATATTGTCGGAGATTTAATATTAATGTTTTTAAAAGTTTAAAAATTTTTAAACCTGCTTAATTAACTTTAAAACTAAATTAAAAAATATTTTTATAGTTTTTATATTTTTATATAAAATATTAACTAAAACATCAGCTTATTTTTAATATTTTAAAAAATTATTAATAGTTTTTTAGTCTAGGCTAAGTTGTTTTAACGGCAGTATATTTTTAAATAAAAATCGTACCGATTTAAAATATTCTGCTAAAGTTTTTTTAAAAAAGTTTATATTTAAGTTTAATATATACAACAGAATATAATAACGTAATATTATTACAAGTTTAAAAAAATTAAACGTATTATTAAAAAATATTTAAATATATATATAATATGTTTAAATAATTGTTTTTATATATAAATATTATCAGCTATTATTTTTTATTTGTCGATTTATAATTTAAAAGCTATAAAAAAAAATAAAACAAAATAAACTACGCGTATAAAAAAATAAAATAATAAAACTACTTCTTAAAAAATTCTAGCTTTTAATTATAATATATATACTTGTAATTATTTAATAAACACGTTTACTAACGTTTTTTTAATAATAAATAAAAATAAATAATTTGTTATATTTATAAATTTAAATAAACTTTAATTGTTAGGCACGTTTAAATATATAACTTTAATAATAATAACTTTTAAAATATAAAAATAAACTGTTAAACATTTTTTTAGCAACTGTTTATTTATAAGCTTTAATAAAATATATAATCTATATAAAAAAAAATAGTTGCTAAAATAACGTTCTGTTTATATTAATTATTTAATTATAGCTAGATTAAAACGCGCGCGCTTAAATCTTCGGCTATAAACAAAATCTTTCGACTTTAAAAAATTTAAAAAATAATGTTAGTTTAGTTTAATAACAAGATCTGTTAGTTATATAAATGCATTACTTTAAAAAAATTAGTATAAAAATAGAAAAAAAAATGCTTTTATTAATTCTTTTGCTAAATAGGGAATTTTAATAAGTCTAGAATTAACCCCTGCAGGGGTGGCCGTGGGCCACCTGTTGCCAGCCGTAGCTTGTGCAACCTATCTAATCTAATAATACACAAGCCGTTGGCTCGATTGATACGGGCCCTATCGGGGACTCTATTATAATGTTATTATTTTTTTAATATATTATATGGGTTTTAATAATATATTTTAAAAAATTTATTTTTTTAACTTGCTATTTATATTTTTAAAAAACAACAGCTAAATTATATTTTATTAGTTTGTTTAAAACTTTTTTAATTAGTATATCATGTTTTTTTTTATTATATTAGCATATATTAGCAGGTTAATTAAATATATTAAAAGTTCTGCGTTAATAAAGTTTTAAAATAAATAGTTTATTATAAATTGAAAAATAAATAAAGTGTTAATAAAACTCATAAATATAACATTATATTTAAACATACTATATTTACAACAGAAGGCGGTTTTTTATTTATATATTTTTTTAATATAAACTAAACAAAAATTTAATTTAAAGTTGATTTTAAAAAACTATGATATAGTTTATTAATTAAAAAAATTAAATAAATTTTATTATATTATCAAAGCTTTAATAATTAATAACTAGTTATAAAAGTTTTTAAAAGATTTTTTATAAACATAAAAAACACTATATAAAATAATTAAATTTTTATTTTGTTAATATTGAATTTTTTTTTTAATTAAAGCTCCAACACTTTTAGCTTTTAAGCATTTATAATATATAGCAGTTTTTATAAAAAAGTGTTTTTTTATTAAATTAATGCTATAATTTTATAATTAATAGTTTAATAGTTTAAATATAGCAGCTTTAAATATAATAAATAAAAGATTTTAAAATTTAACAGCATTAAATTAAAAGCAGCTTTTATAGCAGCTTATATTAAAGCTGTATTAAAACTTAAAAGTTTTAAAAATATTTTGTTAATATAGTTTTTTTAGCAGTAAAAAAAACAAAAATTAAATTTTTTTTGTAGCTTTAAAATATTATATAAGTTTATATTTTATTATTTATTAATTAAAAATAAAATATTATATTTTTGTTTATATTAGTTAATTAAAAAAAAGCTGTATAAAATAATTTTTAGTGCTATAATATTAACTGCTGCTATAACTATAAAAAGCGTTAAAACTTATTATTAGTTTAAAAACTTGTTATTTAATAATAAAAGCTTTTATTTTTATGTTTTTATAAAAGATATTATTAAAACAAATATATTTATATTAAAAAGTATTTAAATGTAATGTTTTTATTATTATATAATAATATTATTAATATAATAAAAGGTGTTTTTATATAAAGTTTTAAATATTATTATTTATTAAGTTTAAAGTTTTTAGTTTGAGGGTTTATTTAGTTTTATAAATATAAAACATATTTTTATACAGCTTATTATTTTTATAAAATATAATATAATAAGTATTAAAAAATTTAAATTTGATTTAATATCAAACTTAATTTTTATAAATAAAACAGCAGTGTTATAGCCTACAGCCATAATGGCGATCTCTGATTAGCTGGCTGGCCGACCGGCCAGCCGATCTTTGATTAGCTTTTCAGCTAAGCAGGTATAGGTATAGAGTAGTAAATGTGGTAGGCCAGTTATGTAGTGAATAGCAAGTAGTATATATAAGTAAAAAATCCGGCCGTTGGCCTTGTATATAGTTTTTTTTTTAATATATAAATATAGTTGAATTTTTTTAACTGTTGTTATTGCAGCTATTATAAAACTAAAGTTTATTTTTTATTGTTTAAAAAAATATTAAAAATTTTTTAATTAATTATTACGTTGGGATATTATAACGGGGGGAAGCAATTTAGGTTTTTTAGTAGAAGCTAAGCAATAAAGACGTTTTAAAAAAACGTTTTAAATAAACTAGCGTTTTAAAACATTAGTTAATATAATTACTATAAACTTTATTATTAATTTTTAAAGTTTATAAAATTAATATTATAAGTAAATAATATTAATATAGTAGGACGTTTTAAACATAAAAACAATAGTTATGACAGAAATAAAAAAAAACGAATTTATTAATATTTTTATATTAAAATTGCATTATTTAAAATAATAGATAAAGCTTAGGTATGGCTAGCTTTTATAAAACTTTATTAAAATTTTATAAAATAAATAAAAATTAATACAGTTTATTTTATTACCGACAGACAACTTAAAGTAGTATTTATAGCAATAACGTTTGAAAAAAACATATTTATATTATAAAATAGCTTTATAAACTTTTCATAGTTTATAAAACTAATTTATAATTATTTTAAAAAAGATATTATAAATTTAAATACTGTTTATTAATTATTAGCGCTGCTTAAAGTATTTTAAAAATCTTATTAATTTAATAAATAAAACAAATAATAATTTTATATAAATATTATATTAAATAAACTAGTTTAGCTTATAAAATAAAAAGTTAAAGCTAATTTAAATTATGTTTTAATTAAAACAAACAAAAAATTAAAGATTTAATAAAATTAGATCGTTATAATATCTGCTTAGTTAAACAAAACATTTAATAGTTGTTAAAAAATTATATTTAAGCTAAACTTAGGCATTTTTAATTTATAATATATTAAAAAAAATTAAAGTTAATTTTAAAGCGGTAAAACTATTATTTTTCATAAGCAAAAAGCTAGTAAATAATAAGTTAAAAATAAAATTTAAGCTTTAGTTTATATTTATAAAAAGTAAACTTATTAAAAACAGGGATTATTTTTAATATAAATTAAAAAAAATAATTATATTGCTAGCTGTATAAAAAGCAAAGTTTTAAAAAGTTTTATATTGTTTATTGTTAATAACTACAGTAAACTAATATTAAAAACTAGCCTAAGAGTTTTAAACTATTATTTTTTGTTTTATAATAATTTTAATAAATATAAAAAAGCTAGGGTTAAATATTAAATTTTAAAAATAGCTGCAGATAACAAGTTTATTTTGTTTTATATTAAGTTTGTTTAATAGGCTAGCATAGCATAAGTTAACTTAAAAGATTTTAAGCAAAATATATATAATAAATTATTAAAACGTTTATATAAGTTTTATATAAATAAACTATATAATAAGATAATAAAATTTACTGGTTATTATAAATATATATAATTATATAATTATTAGCAACAAAAAACTTTATTTAAAATAACGCTTTATAAAAAAAAAATTTAAAAAAAAGCTAGAAAAATTTTTAATTTAGGCTGTTTAAAATAGTTTTTAATTTAAAAGTATTTATATATTAAAAATAACAATAAAAGCGTTACTATTATTAAATAAATAAAAATAAAATAAAAAATTATATGAAATTAAAATTAGATTAGTTTAAAGTTTTGTTTTTATTAATAAAAATATCCCAGCAATAATTATTTTTTAAAAGCAATTTTAATTAACTAAATAATATATATATTAGCGCTATTTATATAAAAATTATAAAAATAGATTATATAAAAATAAAAAATATAAAAAAAAATAGGTTAAAATAAATAAACTTTTTTAAGCAGAAAATGTTAACATTTAATATAGTATAATATAAAAAATCTTGTTTAATTTTTTAAAAAAACATTTTGAAAAAAAACCTGTTTTTAATAAATTATATTGTAATAAATAATAAATTTATATTGTTGATAAAAGTTTTAGCTAATATAAAAGCAGACATATATATTTTAAATAATATAATTTTTGCTGCTTAAATAATAAAGTATTTAAAACTTAAAATTATAACAAGCTTTAAACAAGATATTATTGCTGAATATAATAGTCATTTAATTTAATAAGTAAACTTAGCTTTAAAAACATATTTTAAAATATAAAAAAAACAGTATAAAAAGCTTTTTAATTATAATTCATATAAAATATAACATAATTATTAAAAAGAATATTATAATTATTATAACGTCTTAATATATTTTTATATAAATAATTTTATGTTTAAATAATTAAAAACTAAAGTATTAAGCTTTTAAAATTTTAATAAATAAAGCAGGCAACATGTTAAAATATTTTAAATATTAAAAAAACGTTGTTTTAAAAAAAAGCTAAGAAACTATAAGAATAAAAAACGTAAAAATAGGGGATTTAATTAAAAATAGCAAAAAAAAAGCTGTGAAAATAAAACATTTTAAACTAAATATAATAAAAATTATTTAATTAAAAACTAAACTAATTATAAACAATATAAACTTAAAAGCTTTATTTTTTTAGACTTATTTTAATAGTTATTTTAAAGCTTTAAAACTAGCGATTATTTTAAGTAAAAATTAAAATTATATAAAAATATATAAAATAAAAAAGTGTTAAGCAAAAATAAAAATATTAATTTAATTTTAAAAGCAGTAAAAATTAAACCAAAAATAAAAACTTAGCTTAAAAAAGTTTAAAGCTTATATTAATTTTAATAAAACATTATCAGATATTATAAATATTAATTTATAAAAATCATAACTATTAAAGCTGTAGCTTTTAATATAATATTATAATAAAACAGTATAATATACTATAATATAATTATATTATATAAAATTAATAAAATAATAAAATATAAAAATTTAAAATAAACTGTTAAATAAAAATAAAGCAGAATTAAAAAAAACTTATTATAAATTGTTTTAAAAGCTTATTATAAATATTTAAACGTTTATTTAAAAGCTGTTTTAAACAACCAGTTTTTATATAAACTAAAAGTTAATTATTATTTAATATTAAATTAAAACCTAAGATTGTTAAAATATAGTTTTTTATATAAAATATTATTTTAAAAAGCTAAAACGTATTAATAATATATTTATACTAATTTAGTTAAAAAATTTATAAAATTTATGCTGGCCCTTTAAACAGCTTTTATATTTTTTATATATAAAAGCAATAGGTTTTTATATTTATATGTTAGTTATAAAAAATTAAATGTTTTAATTTAAAAAACTAATATTTATTACTACTGATTAAAAAATATTAGCTTATATAATATAGGCTAAAATATTTATAAAAATTAATATTAAGCAGGTATTTTATTATATTTATATTATAAAAAAAATAAAAAGTTAATTGTTTTTTAAACTTAATATAAAATTTACTAGTTTAAAGTATTATTTTTTAAGTTAATTAATAAGCCGGCTATTTTTTAAAAGAGTTACGGATGACTGGATGATTGGTAATTGGCCACACGCGGCATGCGCGGCATGCACGTGCGGAACATCCGTACACCTGCTGCCAACTGGCACGCATAGACCAGCTGTAGCGCACACAGACTGGACCCACCCCACACACACTTAGCCAGAATTCTAGTGGGCTAATTCCTTCCACTTACTCTTTCCTTTCACATCTGTAGATTTTTTGTACAATACATCACTTATTGCTGGAGCCTTGACTTCTTATTTGTGACTGGTGCAACAAAAAGTATATTAATAATATGCTGCAAAAATATTTAAATATTTTGTATATAGCTTATATTAATAATATTTTAATTTATTTAAATAATAAACTAAAATATTAATATTACGTCGATAAAATGCTGCAACGTTTTAAAAAAGCAGAACTATAAGCCGACTTAAAAAAATGCAAATTTTATATAAAAAAAACTAAATTTTTGAAATTTATAATTAAAACTAAAAAAATAAAAGTTAACTTTAAAAAACTGGCTAATTAGTATATTAAAACTAAAATATTTTAATTATAAAAATAAAATAAAAATAAAAATAAACATGTTTAATAAAGTAGAAGGTAGCATGATATTATAATAAAAAACAATGAAGAATTTATAATAGCTAGTTATATTTTATTTAAAAACTTTTATAACATGAAATTAAACTATAGCATTTATAACCAAAAATATTAGCAATTATGAAAAAATTATTATATGAAAAATAAAATTAATAAGCTTATAATAACTGCAACTGTTTTTAATTATTATAAATTAGGCTATATTAAAATATTTTAATACAAAAGAAATTTTAAATTTAAAACAAAGTAAATAAGTTAAGCTAATTATATATTATTTAAAATCCAAAAATATAATAGCGGATATTTTTTAAACTAATAAAAATTTAAAAACATAAAAACAATGGAAAAATAAACAAAAACTAGAGCTTTTTTAAACTAGTAATTTTAAAACAAAAAATATATATAAAATATATATTATAAAAATATTATAATTTTATTGCTATTAAAGATAATATTAATAGAAACGTTAATTTTATATTTTTATTAATTATATTTAATAAGTTTATTAATGTTTATTTTATGAGCTTTATATTTATTTTTAACACATTTTAAAATATATTAATAAAATATATAAAAGTTTTTTATAACAGAAAAACCTTTATTTTATAATTCAATTATTATTTTAACAGCATTTAATTAAAGCTTTTTAAAAAGTTCTGTTTATTTTAATATTTTAATAATTTACCTAATAATTTTTTAGCTAGCACGATTTAACGTGCTATTTAATTTAAAAACTTTAATAAATATTAGTTTTTTTTTAATCTTTTCATTTGGTATTTAACGTTTATATTTTATTAAGCTTGTAATAATAATTTTTTATTATTATTTTTTTAGATTTTATAAGTTAAAAGTTTAAATGATTTCATTATTCAATGTTTAAATTTTATAATTAAATTAATAATAATTTTTTGCTTTTAATTACTATTATTAACAATAAATAAGCGTATGATTAAGCATATATTAATTAGTAATTAAATATAATAAATTATTAATTAGTAGACTTAAACTAATCGAAATAATTATTTTAAATATAAATATAGGCTTAGTTTTTTTTTTTTTTTTTTTTTTTTTTTTAAAAAACATTAATATTAAAATATAACAAGTCTTATTATTTTTATAAAAATATAACAATAATTATATTTATTATTTCAATAATAATAGATTTTTAAATTATAAAACCGATTTAACCAACGTTTATTCCCATATTTTAATTAATTCGGTTAATAAAATAATTAATTTTAATATTAAGTTAATTAATTTTAATACCGGGTTAATTAATATATCGAATAATAAACCCAAATCTAAAAATAATACTAAAAGTTCGAATAATTTAAAAGATTATAATAAAAAATTTACTATTTATATAATAAAAGAGGGTTTATTTATTTAAAATTTATTACTTATAAATCCTAAGAAAAACAGCAAATGCTAGTTTAATGTACTAAGTATTTATTTATTTATTTATTTTTAAACTTATTAACTAATTTTTTTTAGTTCTTTTTATTTAAAAATAGTTAAAGTTTGGAGGTTTTAATCTTTGAATTTTTCAAAGCATTATAAAATTAAACATCTATATATTGCATATAATAAAAAAACGAAAAACAAAAGGAAAAAATAAGTTATTTATTTATTATTTATTTATTTAAATATTTATTAATTTTTAAAATAGAAAATGAAATTATAAAAACTTTTGAAGTTTTTTAATTTATAAACCTGAAAACAACTTTAAAATAATATTATTTTTAATATAAACGTTATAATAAATAATAATTTATTGTTTAATATTTTTAATTCTATATTTCTTTAAGAATTTCTTTTTAAAACTGTAAGTTTATTATTAATTAATATTTTAATATTTATATTAAGTCATAATTAATTTAGAGATTTTATTATAAACTGAAAAACAATGAAAGTTTTAGTAGATTTAATTTTTAAACTATATTATTAGTTTTTAATAACGAATTAAAGCTAATATTAAAAATAATTAAAGTTTTTTATTATTTTTAATATATAGATTTTAAACTTTTAAACAGCGTTTATAAAAGTTATTATTTTTTTATTAATTCTGATTTTAATTTAATTTATAAATTAATTGGATTTAAAGAAATAATTGACCGTTATATTAGTTTAAATATGTTTAATTGTTTTTTAAATATATTAAAACTATATTTAGCTATTATTTCGAGTAATATTTTTAAGTATATATTTATTTTTAAAAGCTAACTTTTTATAGTATTACTTGAGATAACGCTTGAAATAATACAACGTTTTTCAAGTTTTTAAACTAAATTATTTAAATTTAACATATAAAAACGTTAATAATAATATTTGTTATATTTTATATATTATTAATTTAATAGTTTAAAATATATTAAAATAATATATTTTAACTTTAAATAAAGCTAAAAATTTATTTAATTATATTATTAATTAAATAAATAATATTTAAAATAATAAATATTTAAATGAGTTTATTATTTATTTATTTATATATTTATTTATTAATATTTTTTATAAACTTAATTAATAGAATTTAATAAATTGTTATTTTAATAAAATATACTACTAAAATTAAAGAATTATTTTTAAAAGAATTAAAAAATAAAGCAAAACGGGGTGTTATTACTTAGTTTTAATATTAAAAAAAATTTTTAAATATGTTTTATTTTAAAATAATTATTAAATTAATAAGCTAATTTATTATTAAATAATATTACTTGTTAAAATTTAATTTTAAAATGTTAAATATATTAATTGAATTAAAAAACTTTTAAATTTATTAATTGATTCATTATAAATATTAAATTTAAATAAATATATTTAAATTTAATAAATTAATATATTGTTAAATAATTGTGTAATTTATTTAATATATTTGTTAAACTATCGGTAAAATTATAAGCTGAAGTTTATATAATATTATTAAAATTGTTATTATATATTTATAAAATATATAACGATTTAAAAGAATTTATTTAGTATAGCTAGAATAAAATATAACAAGATTTATTTTTAATAAGTTTTTATTTTTATTTTTAAATTTATTTATAACTATATTAATTTTATATTAAAAAAATTGTTTTTTAATTTAATTAATGCTATTAATAATAGTATTAAAAATTAGAAAAATTTTTTTGTTAATTAAATAATTTTTGATTGAAACATATAAGCTTTATATTTTAAGTTTTATATTAGATCTTTGTTTTAAAACTATATATTTTAAAATTAACAAAGTATTATATTTTTATTTTAATATTAAAAAGATATTATTTGGTTATTTAAACTTGTATTTAATTAGTAAGTTTATTTATATTTATTTATTTTATTATTTATTTATTTACATATTTATTAATAATTAAATAGGTTTTTAAATATAGTTAACTTTTTAAATAAGAACGTTGTTAATAAACTTAGTAATTTTTTGCTGAAAATCCTGAAAATAATTCAGCTGAATCTGATTTTAAAAGTGAATTTTTATAAATTTATTTTTAATATTTATTGAAAAAAAAAAAAACTATTTATTTAAAAAGAATTATTACTTTAAAAGTTAATATTATTTTTATTTTATTTTTATTATTTTATTTTATTTATTTATTAACGTTTATTTATTAGGTTAATTTATTAGAATATTAGAAAAATAACGCTTTTGATTTTTAATATTATTGATTTTAGCTAGAAAATATTTAGCTATTCTAGCTACTTCTGCTGCTATTAAACAAGTTTTTTTTATTACTAGTAATATAATTACTAAAAGTAGAAATAGACTTAGTTTTAAAACAGTTAAAGCGTTAGTTTTATTAAAAAGTTAGAAATTAACTAATTTAGAAGATTTAATTATTAAAGAAAATACGGATTTCAAAATTAAAATAAGGAATAAATTATATATAATTAATTATATATAATTTATTTAGATTTTATTTTTATTAATTATTTTATTAATATTTATTTATAATTTTTAATTTTAATCTATTATAATAATAAAACTTATACCTAGTTATATATATAACAGTAATTTATTTAAATTATTTAATATAATAAAATTTATTTATATATTTAAATACTACAGTAGTACTGTAGTATTACTATATGTAGTACGTACTAATACTACATGTAGTATACTAATTTCTAACCCTATTAACATGTTATTTATTTTAGTAATCGCGCTAGTTTCTATAATAGTTAAGCTTAAACAATATATTATAATATAATATTAATATATATGCATAATAATAGCTGTAATAATGAAAATTATTAATATAAAGTCTGTTAATAAATATATACTCAATAATTGAAATTTGTTAAAAATTTATATTTTATTTTTAAATATAAAAATATTAAAATTAAGAATCAGCGCGATGCTATAAAACGCGGTTAATAATAAACTAATATTAAACAGTAGTAAATTGGTTATATTTATAGCTTAAATTATTATTAAGCTTATAGTTAGTATTATGGCTTTAAAAAATGTTTTTATATATTGTTAATATTTTTTGTTAACATACTTGTTTTTAAATTATATTGATTAAAATATTTTTAAAAATAGTTTTGGTTTTACAAAATAGATTAATAATTATTATATTTATAAAAGTTATAAATTGAATTAAAACAGTGATATTGTTTTTTGTGATAGTTTAAATATAAAATTTCTATATTTAAATAATAGTTTATATTTAGCTAGTTTTAATATTAATATTTCAAATGTTAAAATAACTTTTTATATTAAAGTTATTTTAGAAATAGATAAGTTTATTTTAAAAATATTAAAAATAAACATTGAAAATTTTTAATATTTATGAAAATATTTATATTGAAACTACAAGTAATTAATATTTTAGTAACAATTAAATTTTTGTTTTTAATAATATTTTAATAATATATATATATACACATATATTGATAATTCAAGGTTTGTTTATAAATTTCAAAATTGATAAAAATATATAATTATTATTATTTAATATATACAATTTTAATATAGTTTTTATTTATATTTAACTTTTTAAATGTAGCTTGTTTATTTATAAAAATATATTTAAATGTTTTTAATAATGATTTTATTATTATTACATTAATATAGTTTATATTGAAGCTTATAATCATATTTTTATTATTCATCAATCTTTAAATAATAAGTTTAAAATATAAAAATTTATGATTTTCTATTTTTATTTTTGGTAACTATATAACTTACTACATGTTTTTGAATAAATATAATTAATTTACTTTTTATTTAAAATTTATAATTTTAGTGATTATTATATTTTTAATTAATTTGATCAAAAAACCCAATTTTATGTAATTTTTAATATAATATTAATATAGTTATATTTATATAAATATTAAAATAATATATTATATAATATAAAAGTATATTATATCGCTTATAAATATATTTAATTAAAAATAACATGTTTTAAATACATTTAATTAAGCGTTTAATATAACATGTGATATATTAATTTTCATTACTTGTTAAATTAAACATGTAATTATAATACACCTTTTATTCTTATTTAATTTAAAAATAAATAAAATATAAAATAATATGATATTTAATATTTATAAGTTTAATTAAGCTGTATTAACGCGTCTGTTTTTTAGTATTATTTATATTTATTTTTATATTTGTTCCAGCTGAAACTTACAGGTTTTTTATTTATTTTTGTTGTGCTGCTTTTTTTAGTTTTTATTTTAATTTCTATTTTTTTAACACTCATTTCTTTAATTATTAAATGTTTTATTATAGTTTTATTTATTTCTTTTAGCTTAGAAATATTTATTTTTTACTGCTATTATTAAAAAACGCTTCGTTTTAATAATTTGTTATATATTTAGCTAAAATATTTTTTTATTGCATGTTAAAAAATAGTATTCAATTTTAAAGTTTATATTAATTTATATTACAATTATAACGCTATATTAAATTTTATTATTAATATTTAAAATTATTATAGCTTAAGCATATTCTAGTTTTTTTATATAAACGTAGCAAAAACAGTATTTTATGATATAATGTTTTTAATAATAATTTAATTTAAATAAAAGTTTTATTATTATAGCAAGATATATATATTAAATTAAATTATTATTTTACTGTAAAACTGCAGGTTTTTTTAATACTATTTAAAATATAATTAAAATTTATTAAATATTTCATTCGATTATGTTTAAATTTTTTAAAAAAAGATTTTTTTTCTCAAACAGAATATGGCGGTAAACATAAGCTTGTTTTTATTAGCTATTATTTTTAAAATTTTATTTATTTATTTTATTTAAATCAAACTACATAATATTAACCTGTTTTATATAATTATTACATAAAAAATAACACTATTGAATATTTAATGTTTTTTTTTAAATAACTTTTATTTATATTTATAATTATTTTTGCTATTTTAACTTTGTTAATACAAAAGTTGTTTTAAAAGTCTTTTTTTTGCCGCTTTTTTTATTGTTTATATTTAAGCTATTTAAATTATTAAGATTATTATATAATAAAAATAGTTTGAATAAGTTTTATTGTTTATTAAATATTATAGTATTAAAAATATTATAACAAAAAATATTATAAATACATTATCTTTAAACTAAGATAAAATAAAATTTTTTATATGTTGCTACGTTATTTTAGTAAGCAAAGCTTTTATTAACAAATATATGGCTTGTGTTTTAAAACAGACTACTAAAATAATGAAAACTAATGCTATGACTAAAACTTATGCTAGTTTTATTAAATGTATTAAAATAAACGATTTAAATCATAGTTTTAATATTAACATCGCTATAATTAAATATTAATAACCAGATTATGAAAGTTAAACAAGCAGTATTATTATATATTTAATTTTATTTAATACAGCTTTAAATAATTAATTAGCAGCGCACTAAAATATTGTCAAAATTGAAGTTTTTATATTAGTGCATGTTTTAAGTTTTGTTTAATTATTATATGAATTCATTAATTATTTTTGCTGGCTTAATATTTTTAACATGTTTCTTTATTTTAGTTGTATTCTTTTTTGATTTATTATCTTAATGTCATAATTTAAATCACTATTATTATAACAATTTATTTATCTTTTTAATAATATAGTTTTTAAAACTATTTATTCCTTTTTAAAAAAAATTAAAAAAACTACTGTAATTATTAAACGTTATTTTTTTTAGGTTTAAATTAAGCAATAATTTTAAAGTTTTTATTTAATATTTTTATAAATTATATCTTGTTTTTTAAACAAGTTTAAAATATAGATTATATTACAACTAAACATTCTTTTAGCTTTTATAAGCTTTAAAGTTAAAATTTAATTTATTAAAATTATTTTAAATTTTTTAAGCGCTGAAAATTTTAAGTTGGTTTTACGCTCTAACATATTAACACGACACAGTCAGGAAGAGGGGCCCTTTATCTAGCTAGCACAGCTAGCTAGACAAGGATTATATACATTAGATAAAGTAACTAGCTTGAAGCTTCTAGTCCCTGTGGAACTAAAAGTTTTTTTTTTATTTATATTATATTTTTATCGACTGAGACTATCCTACTTTTAATAAACTTTATTAAATAATCCGGTAAGTTTTTTTAATTACACGATTTTATATTTTAGTTTTTCTTTTATGTCGGCAGATAAAGCACGCTTAATTTTGTAATATTTGCGTATATTTAGCTTTTAATAAAGCTTTTTTTTATATTTTAAGCAGCGCTGTTTATAAAAAAAGTAGAATTATTAGCTTTTAAGCTTAACGGTTGCTAACAAGATTTATTAATATTGATTTAATGTATAGATTTAATAAACTAACGATATAATATATTTTATGTTAATTATTTTATTTTTGTAGCAAAAACGTAAGAATATTTTATATTAAAATACTAGCAGCTCAATCCAACTTTATATTATATTTTAAACAGTTGTATTAGGTGTTTATATATTATTATAATTAGCTATTAATATATTAAAACAATTTATTATTTTCTTAAACTTTAATTATCTTAGTATTAACGATTTAATGGCTATAGTGCTACGATTAGTTGTTTTTTTAAACTTTAACTAATATTATATTTAAACAATAGAAATTATACATTTATTCATAAGTAAAACTAGTTTTAATGTTTTAATAGCTTATATTGAGTTTTTAATAAGCATACAGGTTTATAATATTATTTAATTATATTTTTAATTTATTTTTACATGTAATTTTTATTGCTATTTATAATATATATATATATATGAAATTATTAAATAATTAAGAATATTTGTTAATTCAAATAATAAATTATATAACTTATATATATAAGCTATATTACTAGTGCTAATATAAATTTCAATTATCAATTTATATAAGCTAATATTTATACAATTTATTTCATAATTATTAATAAATTAAAATGTAAAATTAATTTAAAAACTTTGATTATGCAAAAAAATTTACAATAGTTTTAATAAATAAAAATTCAATTTTAAAGCTTATAAAAGCTAAAATAATCTTTAGTTTGAATATAGTTTAACTTAAGGTATTAGTAATAAAAATAATATTAGGAAAACGCTATGTTTTATTAATAAAACTTAAATTTATTAAGCCATTATTTCTTTTGTTTAATATAAAAATTAAAAACTAAAACTATAAATACTAAATATTTTATATTAAAAAATATGGTTAAAAATACATTTAATCATAAGTTTAAATTAAATAATAGTAAAAGATTACATGTTTATATTTTAAAATTATTTAAAAATTAATATAAAAATAATAAAAACTTTTATAAAAACTTTAAAATTATTGATTAATTTAATGCTAAAAAATAACGTGTAATAATTATAGGAGGTTTTTAATTTTGTATTTAAAAACGAAAATATTTTTGAAAATTATTTTATGAATAAAATAAATATGTTATCATAATAATAACAATTCAAATTATAAAAACAAAAATTTAAATTAAATAAATAAGGTTCAAATTATTTATTTTAGCTATAAACCATTTATAAAACTAATATAATAAATTAAAAATAATATAATTAAAACAAAAAACATGTGAAAAATGTTAAAGCAGCAAAAATAAATAATTAATTAATATAATAATTAATAAAGATTAAAATAGGAGCTAGTGTAAACATTTTAGTTTTTAACATATTGTATTATATTATTAAATAATTATTTAAAAGTTATGTTAAATATAATTAAATATATACAAGCACTGCTTTATTTAATTTTAACATTTTAATGATTAATATTTAATTATAGCTATATTAATATTACAATTATTATTTAAATTGTTTATGGTAATATTTTTAATAAAACAAATATAAGTTTTAATAATAATATTCGTTTTAATAATTATAATAATACGTTTAAAAATATAAATTGTGTATTTATTAATACAGGTTTTGATTATTAAAACAGTATAATAATATATAAAAATTTTATTTTGCATTATTTTAATTTTAATATATTTAGAATATTTTTATTAATATTTTTGAAACAATAATATTTAATAGGTAATAAAAACTTATTAAAAATATTTATCTTATATGATAATTTTAATAATTAAATAGTTTAAATATAAATAATAATAAAAACAGTAAAAAAAATTTAAACTAACTTGTTAATTAAACCTGTTGGAATAACAGAAATAATTATAAACATAAATAAAAAATTAAAAGAAAAAGTATTTAACGTTTAATAGTTTTAGTTTTTATTATATAATAATTATATGAAACAGCCTAATATTAACTAGTTTAACTTGAATAAAAAAAATAAAAACAATATAAAAATAACAGCTAATAAAAATAAACTTATTTTTTTTAATATATTTTGTTTTATAGAAAGGGCTGATTTATTTTTTAAATTTTAACAATAATAAAACAAAATATTTAATAAATTCTGATTAAATTTTAAACATTATTACAAGAAACTAGCTGTTTTATAATAAAATAATAAATTAATTATTAATGAATAATTTAAATTTAAGGCTTAAAATTAAACGTTATTTGAAATAAAATATTTATTTCATTTAATGTATAACCTGCTGTAATAATAACAGGTTTGAATTAAATTAATTTATTATCTAAAATATTACATAATAAAATATTATTTTTGTTATATTTATATAAAAAAACTAATATATATTTAAGCTATAAAAAGTTTAAAGGTTAATAATAAAAGTAATATAATATTTTCTAATATTTAATTTAAACAATATTATAGCTCAATGTATAATCTAAATTATTAAAACAAAACTTTTTTTAATAATAGCAGGAAGAAATAAAAATTTATAAGTTGAAAAAAACAATTAAAATTATAATAAAAAGTTTAACTATTAAAAAGAAATAAGTGTTAAAAAGCCTAGATTAAAACAAAAAGAAAGATATAAGAAAATCAAAAAAGAAACCGTAAGCTAAACTAAAAAAATAATAATACAAAAAACAGCTACAATAAATATAAAAATAAAGATAATTATTATTAAAAAATGAGGCGTTAAAAGAGCTAAATTAAACTTGTTTATCATAAATCTAATATGATTTTATATTTTATTTAATTTTAAATTAAACAATAATAAAATGTTTAGTACAATTAATTATAGCTAATTATATAAATATTATAATTAAATGTTTAATATAATATATAACTAAAGTTAATATATTATATGTTATATTAAACGTCTAGATAAATATATTGAAAATATCTTAGTTATAATGAAACATATTTATAAATAAAATCATATATTGTTATATGGCGTAATATATTATTTTGAAATTTATATAAATATAATTGCTTTAATATTATATTAAAAATCAAGCAAAAATTATTATTTTTCTTAGAAGACCTAATAAAAATGTTATGATAAATAAAATTATCAGTTTTAAAAAATCATAAAGCAATTATATTATTTATTGCAAAGATATTTATTAAAATATATAATTTTGAAATAATAAATATAAAAAATAATAATTTTTATATTTTAAAATTATTAGATAAATTTAACCATGTTTTCAAAAATAAACAGGCCAGATTTAAAAAATAAAAATAATTAAATTAAAGATAACTAAAAGCTATATTAAAATTTTATATATTAAATAATAATAATTATCACATGTTTTAATAATTAAATTTTATAAACAAAGCTTAAATTAAAAAAAAACATGCTAAAATATTGTCCAAAACAAATCTTTTTCAATATTTATAGAATATTCAGCGATGATAATTAAATATAATTAATTTTATAAATATTAAAATTTTCAAAATGTTTTTTAATTATTCTGTTTAGAATAAACTTATATATTTAGAAAAACAATTTAATATAAAAAGCTATTTTAATGTTTAAAATATTAACATTAATGTTAATTAAATATAAACTGCTATTTAAAAATAAAGTTTTTATATTTAAGCTATTATAAAAAAACAATATAGTAGTTTGATTTAAATTTATTATTGTTTTAAACGTAATGATTATTAATTTGTTTTCTAAAACTAAAATGTTTTTTAAAATATTTTTAAAAATATAATTTAAAAATAACTACTAAATTAGGAATTAAATATTAAGAATATATAAAAGAAATCATGAAAAGTTATAATAATAATTATAAGTTTAATAGCAGTTAATACTGTAAAAATGATTAATATATTATTAATTAATACTAGCTTAGTAATAAACATGTTTTAAAACATTTTATTAATTCTGAATTTTAATATTTTTATATTTAAAAATCAAACATATAATTTTAATAAGTTTAAATTATTAAACATATATTTATTAATAAATTTTATAGTAATAAATTTTGTCATTATGATTATTATTATTAATATATATTTAATATGATATAATATATAAATAATATATTTAAAACTAATAATAAAAAGATAAAAACGGTTAAAAATATGATCAATTATATTACCAATTTTAAATATTAAAAGTTTTTAAAATAATTTATACGAATAATAAAAACCTGGTCACATTTTTACGCTTAAATATTTTTTATAATTATAAACAATCTATTATATTATATTAACTAAAAAATATATATGAATTATAAATCTCTGCAAAACAAATAATCAGATTTTTGATAATAATATATAATAATAAATATTGTTTTAATGAATAATACATAATAAAAACACTAAAACTTTATATAATTAAATTAAAAACTGATAAATTAAATAATATTCATTAAAAAAAACTATATGATAATTATTAACGTATTGAATAAAAAATATTAACCTAATAAAACTAATTACAATAAACTTTATTTTAAGCTTTTTGAAATATTATTTTTATTTATATTTAATAATATATATTATATTAAAACGTTTATTATTTAGCTTTAATAATAAACAATATTTTATTAAGAATTAATTATAAATATTAGCTAAACAATTTTTGTTGTTTAATTAAAATATGTTAAACTGTATTATTTTTAATTAAAATCGTAAATTTGTTTTTGAATTTTAAATACAATTTTAAAACGGTATAAAAATAAAAGTTTTAATAATAAGTTTTTATTATTTATAAAATAATAAATTATTTAAACAAAAAATTAAATAATGAAAATTATTGTTTAATATTATATATATATATATAAACTGCGATTAAATAAATACATTATTATATTCATAAGATAATTTTAATAAAATATATTTAAAACTTGTTAAATTATTAGCTTATAAACAGCTTTTTAAATTTAATTATTTAAACCTCATTATATTTTTATCAATATAAAAATAAATATAATTATTCAAACACTTTAATTTATATAAAAATATAAACTTAGCTAAAAACTTTGTAATAATATTTATATAACAATACTATAATGAGAAATATAAATTCATAAAGTTTAATATACAAAATATAATATTTGAAAATTTATTTAGAATTTCGTTTTTTTAATAAGCTGTTTAAAAAATGTTTTTAATAATATATAAAGCCATTAAAAATTAAAAAGAAATTAATAAATTAGCTTACAGGTTAAAATTATTAAAAGTCTTTAATATTTATTATATTATTTTAGTTATATATTTCTCATTTAAAAATATAGACCAAAATTCTTTTTATTAAAAAATACTAGCACTGAGCTTAATATTCAAAAAATAAAACTTAAAACAAACGATAATTTATTTAAAATTAAAGCAATTTTTAGGCGTTAAATAAATTATATTAAAAACGGATTTGATTATATTATTAAATAAAAGTAAATATAATTATAAAAATAAATAATGAAAATAAAAATAATAATTATATAATATTAAAAAACTCATTAAAAAATATTAAAATGTTAAAAATAAACTTTAATTAAAAAAATTTAAAAAAGCTATAGCTAACTTAATAAACAATTAAAAAAAGTTATATAGTTATTAAAAATAATAACGTTTTATTATAGCTCGGGTATTTAATATTGTCACAAAAAAAAGCTGTTTGTTTAATTAGCGCAGCTAGCTAAACAAAAATTATATAAATAAAATAAAATAACTAACCTAAAGTCTTTAGTCCTGCAGAGACTAAAAGCCCTTTCTTTTAATCTATATCACACTTTACAGACTTAATATTATACTACCCCTAGTAAACCTTACTCTAAATGCTTTTTATTTTTATATAATAATATTATTTATTAAAAAAACGTTTATGTTTTTTAAAAATTATTTTTGTTTTATTCTTTCTGCTGCGTTTGGTTAATTTAAAAAATATTGGTTTAAATTGTTTTATAATTATACTTATATAAACATTACATTAAACTTAATTTAAAGCTTTTATCAAACAGATTTTAATAATATGTTTCTTTTACATTAAAAACATTTATTTTAGCAATTATTTTTTTTATGAGTGCAAATTTTTGTTGTTTTATAAATATTTTTACGTCTAAAATTAGCTTTGATACATTTACTAGTATTATTATAACAGCAAGAAATATAATATAATCAATATATATTATATTTTATAAACTGTCTTTTATTTTATTAGCTTTGCTTTTTTAACAATTGGATACAGACAAACCATCACTTATTTATATATAATTTTTTTACAACCGTTAAAATCTACGGTTTTATTTCAAAACACCTAAAACGTTTTTAATAATTATATAAAATAATAAGTTATATGTAAAAAGAATTTTTATTTAAATTAATCAAAACATGTTTTTTTAAATAAAATATATAAATTTTGTTTTACTGAATATAAACTCAATAAATATATATTTACTAAAGTTTAAAACTTAATAAATAATTTTTTAATTTTTTAAACGGTGATATGTTCATAAATATTCAATAAATGTTTTGTCAAGTTTTTAAATTCATAATTATAATTATTTAAATACTTGTTAAATAAATATAAACTTAAATTTTTAAATACTTTTTTTAATAAAATAAATGCAATATTGTTAATTTCTACGTTGTTGCACTAGTTACAACGAAGAAGTTCAAGCTCTAGTAATTAGTGATGTATTATACGAAAATCTATAAATAGGAAAAAAAATAAGTAGAAGGAATTAGCCCACTACAATTCCGATTAAGTGTAGGTGTGTGGAGTAGGTCTAGTGTATGCGCACTAGTTAGCAATAAATATATAGATGTTCTGCGCGTGCTATATAGACTACGATTAAAAAACTAGTTATTAATAACTATTTCTTTTTATAAAAAATAGCTTGTTTATAAAATATATATAAGTTTTAAATATATAATTTTTATATAGTATTTTTAACTAAAGAAAATCGTTTTAAATATTTATTTATATAATATCTTTTAATCTTTGATATTATTAAGTTATTATATAAGTTTTTTATATTAGATTATTTTTTAGTATTTCTTTTAATTTATATTTATTTTTGTTGTTATTTTTTCTTATTTTTATATTTTATATCAAACTTGTTTTTCTTATAGCTTATAATTAATTATTTAAACTTACTAGAAGTTTTATTGATTTTAAATTTATATTATAAAACTTGTTGCATAATTTTATATTACTTTTAAAAACTTTTGCTATATATTACTTTTTATTAATATTATAACTTTTTATAATATATTTTTAAAGCATTAGTTTTTCTCTAATGAAAATTTTTTGGAAATTTTCAGCTTTTAATTTTAATCATAAACTGTTTAAATAAAATTATAATGAATTAAGATAATATTTATTTATTAATTTTTCATTCAATAATATTTTTAAAAAATATGTTTTTATTTTTATTAATTATTTTGAAATTTTATTATACTATAAAATCGTTTAGTTTATTAAATAAACAGTTTATTTATTATCTTTTTTTAATATTAATATATAGTTTTTATATTAAAATTAAAATTTTATTATTTATAGTTACATTATTTTATTACTCATATTTAAGTTTATTACAAATATTTTTAATAAACTATCTTTAATGCTTCTTTTTCTTTTTATTTTAAAATTTTTTTTTAATTTATAGTTTTTTTGTTTTTCTGCAGCTGTTTTATTGTTTTATTTAAAATTTAAAAATATTAAAAATTTATAAACTTACAAAATAATAATATTTAAAGATAATTTGTTATGAATATTTATTTTTGCGAGCTGTTTTAATAATAGCTAAAATAAAGTTTTAATCATTAATTAAAATATTTATTTATTATTTGTATGTATTTAATAGTTTTATAACATTTTATAAAAACTCATTAATATATATTTTATATTTATTAATTTATATAATTCATTAATCAAAGCTAAAATAAATCATTGTTTTTATTTAATATTATAATTATTCATTATTATAGCTTATATTATATAAAACATTTTTATATTTTTTAAACCGTTTATCATAATTAACATGTTATTATATTTATGCTTATTTTTAAACATTTATTTAGACTTTATTTTAAATATTATTATATATATTTAACAATTAATAATAGTTTTAAAACCTTTAAACTTTTATTATAAAATATTTTTGCTACCTGATATTTTATATACTTTATTTTATATATCTTATAATTATCAGCTAGTTTAAACTATTAGCATTTTTTTAATGTTAGTTTTTTAATTTTATATTTATTTCGCTAAGCAGTAAATATATAAATATACTATTTTCAAACAAGCTTAGCTTTTAAATAAAAATAATTAAAAACCATTGATTTCTTTTATATTATTATTAATCAGGTTTTAATTTATTAAAAGTTGTTGATTTTTAATTTTTTTTGTTCTTTATTAAGATATTTTTATTTGAAAGTCTTATTAATTTTTTTTAAATGTTTTATTAACTAATGAAAAAACTATTTAATTTTTTTTAATGCTTATATAAAAACTAAATACTTTGGTATTTATGAATAATAAATTAAGAGATTGTTAGATACTTTTATAGTTTTTTTTTTAGCTTTTTATATTATTAAGTTTTGTTATTTATATAATAAAATGTTAGCTACTATGTTTTTTATTTTAAAAAAACAATAATTAAAAATTATATTTTAAAAATAGTTATGTTTATTTAGCTTATTTTCAGTTTAAACATTATTTTATTTTAAAATATTTTAATATTTAATAATTTAAAATTATAAAAATCAGTTTTTCTTCACCGCTTATTAATTCTGGCTTTTATTTTTTCATCTTATAATTATAGCCAGTAGTTTTTAATTGATATTATTATAGTTTAATTTAATATTATATAATATTTTTAAAAATGAACTATAAAATATTATGTATTTTTATAGCTATAATAACAATTTTGCTGTAACTTTATTAACCAAGTTAATTTTAACTTTTATAAACAGTTTATATTAATAATATTTTAATAAAAAGCTTTATTGTACTCATTTATTTAATGCAAAGCTTTATTTTTTGTATTAAAGACTTTATAAAAATTGTAATATAATGATATGAATTAATAAATTTTAAATAAAAATTATAAAACTTTCATAAAAATTACATCTTTTTATAATCAGGTTTTTTTAATTTATTATACTTTGAATTTGTATTAAATTAACTTATATATTTTTAATATTAATAATATAATTTAAAAATTTACTTTATTTTATATAAAACTTTAATTTTATTATTGTAGCTTGTAAGCTAATATTATATTATTTTTATTAAACATTTTTTATATATATTTTATATATTTTTGGATTATTTAAACCAATTAATATCTTATTTATATATATATTATGATCATTTAAAGATTAAATGATATATTATTACCATATTTTTAAAATATAAACAGGTTATTTATTACTTTAAATAATAATATTTTATAATAATATATTTTACATTTTATATAAAAATAATTAAAATGTTATCATTTGTATATATATAAATATAATAAAAATCCTGTGTTAAATTAATTTTTAAAAAAAGTTTAGCATTTAAAATATAAATCCAAGACTTTTAGTTAGTTTTTTTATAAACAGTCTAAGCGATATATATAACATGTTATTAAACGTAATAAAACTTTTTATGAATTATTAATTAAATATTTTTATATAGCTTATAATTTATTACATAATATTTTATATAAAAACTTATATTGTAAGTTTTCTTTTAATTTATTTGTTATAAAATTTATTTTATAACTCATATAAAGCTGGTAAAAAAATAAATTCTTTTATTTCTTTTATTATACATGTTATAAAAATTGTTATGTTTTAACAGTATAAGTTTTAATGTTTTTTATTTTAGGTTGTTTTTATTTTTTATTAGTTTAATAATTTTAGAAGTTGTAGTAATTTAAACTTTATTAGCACTTCATTTTTTTTATTAAAATTATAAATATCAAAATATTAAAAATAGCGCTTTTAATATTACGGTTTTTTTTATACTAGCTTATATAGTTTTTTTATATAATAAAATCTTGTAGTATTAAATTTTTATAAAATAAATATGTTTTTGTTAACTTTTTAAAAAATTAGTTTTATTTTTAATATAAAAGATATTGATTTCTTTAAATAATTTTATCTTGAACCGTTTTTATTTTATTTTAATTTTTAGCGGTATATTTTAAAATCACTTGCTACAGCGCTTTTTCTTTTAAATTTTTTATAAAGTTTAATATTATAGTTTTATTAGTTAGCGTTTTTTTAATATTTTAAATATTATATTTGTGGATGTATTTTATTTGTAATTAATATATAATCATATTTATAATTTTTGACTTAATTAACAATATATATATATATATATATATTATTTTATGATTAATAATATCTTATATTTTGTAAACTATTTTTTAATTATGATTTGATTGTTTATATTTGATATATTAATAAAATGGTTCAGAATGTTTTATTAAATATTTTTAAAACTAGTTGTAATGTTATATTAATTGTCTAATTTAAATTTCTTTTTTATTTAATAATGATTTATCTTTTAAATTTATGTATAATTAGTAAGCAAAATAACGTTATTCGTGTCTTAATAAAAAACATGTTTATAAATATATATATACCTGCTGTTATATTTTTTAATATATTATAATTTACAAAAAAATTGTTTATTATATATTTTGTTAATAAATAACAACACCGGCTGTAAAAAAAAGTTTCCTGGTTTTATAGTTATTTTCTTTTTTCCTTTAATATTAAAAATGTTTTCTTTCTAATAATAATAAGAACCGGTTTATATCTATTTACAATAATAATAACATAAATGTTATATTACATTTGATTAAAAAGTTTTAAAAAACCTTTAAGCATATATTTTCTTTATTTATAATAAAAATATTTATTTTTCATTATTAACTGGTTTATGTTTTTAATTAATAATTTAAATATTAAGTTTTAGTTTTTAATAATCTAAATTAAATAAACATTTATTTTTTAATACATGTAATAAAAATATAGTTATATTAAATATAAGTTATATTTTTAAAAGTTTTTATTTTATTTTATGATCATTAGTACGTTTTTAATGATTATTCAATAAATTATAAGCTCTTTATATGTAACATTTCAAATATATATTAAAATTCATTAATTATTTCAATTATTTAAAAATTGTTTTAATTATAAGTTATAAAAATAATTTATTTTCAAACTTTTTATTTTTAGTTCGATTAAAACCTGTTTTTTAGCAAATTTTATTAAATCTTTTTCAAATTAAACAAATTTGTATAAAATATATTTATTCAAATTTTGATATTTTATAATTACCTTTTATTTTTTAAGAGGTTTATATTTTTATAAATATTATAATTATATTGACATATTTATTTAATAAACAAAAAATCCGGTTTCCTAAAGCTTTTTTAAGAAAATAAAATTTAATATTACTCATTTTTATAAAGTTAAAAATAAACTACTTTATATTAATTTTTAAATAATTTATTATAAGTTACGGATGACTGGTCCTTTAACCGTGGCATGCGTGGTGTCATGGCCCACAGCCATAATGGCGATCTCTGATTGGCTGCCTGGCCGACCGGCCAGCCGATCCCTGATTAGCTCCCTGGCTAGACAGGTGCAAGTATGGAGTAATAAAGACGGTAGGCCAGTCGTGTAGTAAATAGCCAGTAATATATATAAGTAAGAATTCCGGTCGGCGGCCCTATATATTGTTTTTTTTTTTAACTTTAGTTTTTCTTTTTAATATATAAATCTAATTAAATTTTTTTAACAGCTGTTATTACAGCCAGTGTAAAATTAAAGTTTATGTTTTATTATTTAAGAAAATATTAAAATTTTTTAATTAATTAATACGTTAAAACATTATAGCAAAAAAAAAAACGATTTAAATCTTTTAGCAAAAGCAAAGCTGTAAATATGCTTTAAAAAATAGTTTAAATATATTAACGCTTTAGAACATTAATTAATATAATTATTGGAAAATTTATTGCTAGTTTTTAAAGTTTATAAAGTTAATATTATAAATAAATAATATTTATACAACAAAAAATTGCAAATATAAAAATGATAGTTATAATAAAAAAAAAAAACAGATCTATTAATATTTTTATATTAAAATGATACAACCTGTAGTAATAACTAACGCTTATATACAACACGCTTTTATAAAACTTTATAAAAGTTTTGTAAAATAAATAAAAATAAATACAAGTTATTTTATTATTAATAAAGAATTTAAAATAATATTTATAGTAATAACGTTTAAAAAAACATATATTTTAATTATAAAATAGTTTTATAAACTTTTAATAATTTTAAAACTAGTTTATAACAATTTTAAAAAATATATTATATATTTAAACATTACTTATTATTTATTAGCAATGTTTTAAAGATTTTAAAAATATTATTAATTTAATAAATAAAACAAATGATAACTTTATATAAATAAGATATTAAATAAACTAGTTTAATATAAAAATAAAAAGTTAAAGGTAATTTAACCTATGTTTTAATTACTACAAATAAAAAATTTAAAATGCCAAAAGATTGAATTGTTATAATATCCGCTTAATTAAACAGAATATTTAATAGTTGTGAAAAATTTATATTTCAGTTAAACATAAGTAGTTTTAATTTATGATATATTAAAAAAAAATTTAAAATTATTTTTTAAAGGTGTAAAAGTATTAGTTTTTATAAAGAAAAAACTAATAAATGATAAGCTAAAAATAAAACTTAAGTATAAGTTTATATTTTTAAAAAATATATTTGTTAAAAACAGGAATAATTTTTAATATAAATTAAAAAAAATCGATTATATTACTGGCCGTATAAAAAATAAATCTTTAAAAAACTTAATACTGTTTATTACTAATAACTATAGCAAATCAAAATTAAAGACTAGTTAAAAAGCTTTAAATTATTTTTGTTTATATTATATTAATTTTAGTAAATATGAAAAAACTAAAATTAAATGTTAAAACTTAAAAAGAGCTGTAAGTAAGAAGTTTATTTTGTGTGATTTTAAATTTGTTTAGTAAGCTAATATAATATAGATTAACTTAAAGAAGTTTAAAATAAAATATATATAACAAATTATTTAAACGTTTAAATAAGCTTTATATAAATAAAGTATATAACAATATAATAAATTTTACAGCTTATTATAAATAAATATAATTATATAATTATTAACAGCAGAAAAACTTTATGTAAAACAAAGCTTTATAAAAAAAATTGTTTGAAAAAAAATAAAAAGCTAAATAAAACTTTAATTTAAGCCGGTTAAAATAATTTTTAATTTAAAACATTAATATAGTCAAAAGTAATAGTAAAAGCGTTGCTATTATTAAATAAGCAAAAAAAAAAAAAAAATCTATGCTAATTTAAAATTAAACTAATTTAAAGCTTTTATTTTAAAAAATAAATATTTTATTCATTATACATAAAAATATTGCAGGAATAATTATTTTTATAAAAATAATTATATCCTATTTAATAATGTATACGTTAGTACTATTTGTATAAAAACTATAAAAATAAATTACATAAAAAAAGAAATTAAAGAAAAGAATGTAATGTAAATAAACTTTTTTTAAATAGAAATTATTAATATTTAATATAATATAATATAAAAAATCTTGTTTAACTTTTTGAGCAGTATTTTAGAAAAACGCTGTTTTCTATACATTATACCATAGTAAAAAATAAATTTATATTGTTAATTAAAGTTTTAATTAATATAAAAACAAAAATATTTTTTTTAATTAGCATAAGTTTTCCTGTTTAAGTAACAAAATATTTAAAACTTGAAAATATAACGAGTTTTAAACCAGCTATAGTTATTGAATATAATAGTAATTTAATTTAATAAGTAGAGGTTGCTTTAAAAAATTGTTATAAAATATAAAAAAAAAACAATATAAAAAGCCTTTTTAATTATAATTAATATAAAATAAAATAAAATTATTAACAGAAATACTATAATCATTATAACATATTAAAAAGTGATTTATATGAACAACTTTTATTTTTAAATAATTAAAAATAAAATGTTAAGCTTTTGATTGTTTAATAAATAAAATGAACAATTTATTAAAATATGACAAATACTAAAAAACGTTGCTTAAAAAAAAAACTAATAAACCGCAAAAATAAAAAATATAAAAATAAACAACTTAATTAAAAACAGCAAAAAAAAAGGAAAAACCTATAAAAATAAAACATTTTAAATTAAATATAACAAAAAATTCCTTAGCTAAAAATTAAACTAATTATAAACAATATGAACTTAAAACGCTTGAGTTTTTTTAAACTGCTTTTGGTAATTATTTTAAAGCTTTAAAATTAATAGTTATTTTAAACAAAACGTAAATATATATAAAATAAAATAAAATTTTCAATAAAATAGACAGGTTAATTTAATTTTTAAAGCAATGAAAATTAAACTAAAAATAGAAAATTCATTTAAAAAATATTTAAAGTTTGTATTAATTTTAATAAAATGTTATTAAATATTATAAATATGAATATATAAAAATTAAAATTATTGAAGCTATAGTTTTTAATATATTATTATGATAATATTATATAATATATTATAATATAACTATATTATATAAAATTAGTAAAATAATAAAATATAAAAACTAAAAACTTGAAATAAATTATTAAATAATAATAAAACAAAACAAAAAACCTTTATTATAAATCGTTTTAAAAACTTATTATAAATATTTAAATGTTTTTTAAAAACTTTTTAAACAATATATTTTTATATAAACTAAAAATTAATTCTTATTTAATATTAAATGAAAATATAAAATTATTAAAATATAGCTTTTTATATAAAATATTCTTAAAATAAATAAAATATATTAAGAATATATTTGTTGTAACTTAGTAAAAAATTTATAAAACTTATGCTATTGTTTTTAATAGATTTCATATTTTTATGTATAAAAGCAACAAATTTTTATATTTATATATTAATTATAAAAATTAAATATTTTAATTAAAAAACATTAATATTTATTACAGCTGATTAAAAATATATTAGCATATATTATATGAGCTAAGACATTTATAAACGTTAATATTAAGTAGATATTTTATTATATTTATATTATAAACAATGATATAAAATTAACTATTTTTTAAACTTGATATAAAGGGTATTAGTTTAAAATATTATTTTTAAATAAATAAATAAACCGGCTATTTTTAAAAATATATTAATAATATGTTATAAAAATATTTAAATAGTTTTATATAGCTTATATTCATAATATTTTAATTTATTTAAATAATAAACTAAAATATTAAGATTATAGGAATAAAATATTATAACGTTTTTAAAATAAAATTATAAGCTGATTTTAACAAATATAAATTTTATATAAAAAACTAAGTTTTTAAATTTTTATTAAAACTAAAAAATAAATGTTAATTTTAATAAAATTAAAAGCATTTTTAGCTTAAAACGTTTAAAAAATAAAACATTGTTAAAACAAATATGTTTATTTTTAAACTTTTATAATTTTATAAAAGTTTTTTGAACATATATTTACATAATAAAAATTTAAATAATTTAATTTAATTAAAAGTTTGTTAAAACATATTTAAAACATTAATAAACAGGCTAATTAATATATTAATATTAAAATATTGTAATTATAAAAATAAAACATAAATAAAAACAAACATGTTTAATAAAATAACAGCCGGCGTACTATTATAATAAAAATAAAAAGAATTTATAACAGCTAATTATATTTTATTTAAAAACTTTTTACATATAAAATTAAATTACAATATTAATAATGTAAATATATTAGCTGTTATTAAATAATTTTATATTAAAAATAAAATTGATAACCTTATAATAACTGCGGCTGTTTTTATTTATTATATATTATGCTGTGTTAAAATATTTTAATATAAAAAAGTTTTAAATTTAAAATAAGCTATATAAACTAAACTAATTATATATTATAACTTGAATAATATATATTATTGAATATTAAAAATATAAACAAAAATATTTGTTTAAACTCATAAAAAGCTTAAAAATATAAAAACAACAGGCACCTAAACAAAACATTATAGTTTTTTAAGCTAGCAAATTTAAAATAATAAAAATATATATAAAATATATGTTATAAAAGATATTATATTTTTTTATTATTAAAAATAATATTTATAAACATAGTATTAAAGATACATTAATATTATATGAGTTTAAATAAATATTAAAAAAGTACAGCTGATAAAAACTTTAATTAATTAATATTAAAAATTTATTATTATATATAAAAAAGACTATTTTTAAATTAAATAACTTATAAACTTAAATAATTAAAAAGTTTATATAAAACTAATAATAATATATTCAAATTATAAAAAATAAAACATTTTATTTTTTAATATTATTAATTGTTAAAACTATATTATAAAATTAATTAATATATAATAAATTGTTTTTATTATTTCATACAAAACTTTATGATAAAATGTTAAAAAACTAATTTTATTATTAATAGTTATATAATAATTAAGTTTAAAACTTTTTTAAAAACAACAATAAAAACAATCATATTTTATATATAATTAATAAACTATTAAAACTAATATAAACAATTATATATAAAAATTTGTAATAATAAAAATTCTATGAAAATATATAATAAAACTTGTTATTAAATATATAAATAATTAGAAATAATAGTTAAGAATAAAAAATACTTTCTTGTTAATTTTATAAATAAACTATTAAAATCATAAAATAAAAACTAGATATTTTTGCAGCAGAATATTATGAATTAATAAAACAAATAAAAATAAAATATTAATAAATAAATTAAAAGTCATACTTATATATTAATCATTTTTAAATGAATTAATTTAAAATATTATCAGGTTTAAACATAATTAAAATATTTTTATTTTATAAAGCTTCAAAAAGCTATTTTTAAAACAAATATTAATAAAAAGGTAATAAACATAACGTTTAATTAAAAGCTTAAATAAAAATATAATAATGATAAAAAACGTATTAAAACAAACAGTTTTAAAAAGAATATAAATATTTATAAACAAAGTTTAAAATTATATGAAAAAATAAAATATAAATATAAAAAATAAAACAAACAATTATATAAGCTAATGAATATTAATGAAATTTAAACATTATAATTACAGACTATATATTTATATTATAAAAAACACCCACTGGTTTAATAATAAATTAAATTATTTCATAATATAATAATCTTTTGAAATTATTAATATTTAACCTAATTATTTTAATATATTTACACCAAAATTATTAATTATATAATAAAAAAACTATTAATTTTATATCAAATAATTACAAAAATGTATAAATAATCTCTTGTTTAAATAGAAAATATTTTGTTGAAAAAAATAGTTAAGTAAGAAAATTGATATAAGCGTAGAAAAAAAGATGCTTTTATTAATTTCTCTGCTAGGTGGGGAATTCTAGTAAGTCTACATTTAACCCCTGCAGAGGTGGCCGTGGGCCACCTGTTGCCAGCCGTAGCCTGTGCAACATATTTAATTTAATAATATACGCGCTGTTGGCTCGATTAATACGGGCTTTTTTAAAAACTTTATTAAAATGCCGGCGGACAGAAAAAACAGCTACCGTTTTTAGTAATACGTTAGGTTGTTTTATAAGGCTATTTTCCGCGTTTAATCTCTTTTTTTATTTTAAAACAAAAGCTGTTTTTTTTTTAATAGTTTTTTATTATTATTTTTTATATAACATAGTTAGTTTTTAATATATTATTAGTTATATTTATGTCCCCAGCTTTACTATTTAATTAAATAATTAAATCTGTTTTTTTTTTATTAATATAATGTTTAAAAATTTATTTAATTTTATATCTTTTTTGTTATTATTATTTAAATATTTATATTAATTAGCTTTTATTAGCTTAAACGCAAGTTTAGTTTATTTAAAACCATTATTTTAGCTATATATACGTTTTAAATAAGCTATTAATATTATTAAATAAATTTTATAATGTTTTATAAAGTTTAATTTATAAACTAAATCTTTAATTTTTTTTTTTTACTGTTTAAAGTTCTGTGTGTTATTATAAATATTTTTTTATAAGCTTGTTTAATAAATAATATTTATTATATAAATATAATTATATTTTTATTAAAAATAAATTATAATATATAATATTTACTATTATAATATTTTCTAGCTTATGCTGCAGCACAATATATTGCTAGCTTAGCGTTTTATTTAAAATAGTGTTTTAAAGTTTCTATTTATTTTATACTTAATTAATTACAATAATTAGTAACAAATTTAAAAGTTTTAATAATTTAAATCTAAATAGCTGTTTATATAAAATAAATTATATGGCTTATAAATATATAATATTCAATATAAATTAACTTAATTAAACTTAAAGTTTCTCAAGTTATAATAACGTATTATTAATTTAATTATTTAGTTTTTTTTCATAAATTATTATTTTAAAAATAATAAGCTGTAGTTATTAATAGTTTTATATTTAAAGCTTTTTATAATTTTTTTAAAAGTTAAATATAAACTTTTAGTTTTAATTAAAAATAATACTTTTAAAAATTCTTTAATTGCTTATTAGTAATTATTTTATAAATATATTAGCTTAGTTTTTAGTTATATATTTTTATTTTTAAAAATAAGCAAAGTTGATTTAAATATATAATATAATATAGTTATTATATAATTATATATATTATAATGCTTTATATTTATTAACTGCTATAGAATATTTTTAATATTTATTAATAATAGCTTTAATATAAAATTAATTGCTATTATTTATATAAACAATATGTTTTTAAATATATTAATTTAAAGTTTTTATTAGTTAAAATTAGTTTATATAATTAAAATTATAATTAAAACAGCATTTAATATATTTTTAATTAATTAAAACTTGCAGTAAATAAAAACTTTTAAAATATTTTATTATTTTTCTAAACCGGCGTAACATTTATTATTATATATAGCTTTAAACATTTGTTTAATTATATTATATAAAAATATAGTTATTTTATTTTTTCAATTTTAGTTATAAATTAAATTATTTATAATAAAAAAAATGCTTCAGTTTAAAAAATATTATAACGTTTTTATTATTTTAATATAATTTTAAAATATTTAGCTTTTTATTATTTTGTTATACCGTATGTTAGGTTAATAACTTTTTTTAAATTTTGTTTTTTATTTATTGCTTATTACTGTTTTTGTTATATATTTTATAACGTTTTATATTAGGTTTAATATTATTAGTTGGTTTAATTTTTATAACTTGCTTATTTAATTTACAGCGTTTTATATATATTTAAATCTGCTAAATATATTTAATATATTTTTAATTTTTTAATAAATGATATATTAAAAATTAACTAATTAAATATTTATATAATTTATAGCTGCTATATTTAATAATATTTAATTAATTATATTTTTATTTATTAAATAGCTTACAAATATAATTATATTGTTTTTATTAAATTAAACTATTATTTATAATTTCTTAGCAGCTTAAATAAAACAAGCTATTTTTAATTTAAATAGTTTATATTTAGTTTAGCCGGCGATAAATTATAACTTAAATATATAATTAGTTCTATTTATATTAATAAAATTAAGCTTTTAGGTTTTAATTATATTTTTGCTTATATAAAATAATATAACTTTAAAACTATATTCTTTAGCTTTATTTATTTATAAAAAAGAAGTTTTTTAAGTTATAATATTACAAAATTATTTTATAGCAGATAATATTTTAAATAATTTTAAATAAATCTTTTTTATTTTGATTAGTTTCTAATACGTGTTATAAACGTAATAAATATGTTTTATTTTATTTAAAAAACTCTTTTTTTTTATATTTTTTAGCTAGTAAATTAGTTTTTTAAATCTATAGTAGTTCTACTAATTAAACACAATATAAAATTAAATTATAAAAAATCTGCTTGTTTTAAAATATTTTTAAAAGCTTATAACGTTTTTAAAAAGCTAATTATTAAAATGTTTATATTTATTTTGCAGTAGTTAACAGTTTTAAAGCGTTTATATAATATTTAAAAAGTTTTATAAATAAATAGCTAATAAAATTTTCGTAAAAATATTACGATATTTTTTTATAAAATAATATAAAATTGTTTTAAAATATTTAAAATAATTTTATAACTGTTAGCATATATAATAATATTATTAATAAAATATTAATAATAATATATATATTTATGCAGCAGTTAGTTTATATATTTTATATATATATTAAAAATTATTATATTTTATTAATCTTATATTAAATTATTTAAAGCTGCAAAACTAATAATTATAAACATATTTTTAAATTTAAAATATATTAAAATTAACAAAACAATCCTGTTGTATTAATAAATATAATATATTTTTGTTTAATAAGCTTTTAATTATTTTTTTTATAAAATAATAAATAATTGTTTAAAACTACTATTTTATTAAATTATTAAAATTAACTATTATTTAGCTTTTATTAACTTTATATATTTTTGTTATATAATAAAAACAAAACAAATAAAAAATATTAATTTATTTATTTATTATAGTCGACTTATTTTAAATAGCTTATTATAAATATTATTTAATACTTTTATATTTTATTTATTAAAAAATACTGCTTTAAATTTAATTTAGTTTTTATTAATTATTAATAAAAATACTTTAAGTTGTTTTTTTATAAAATGTTTATTTTTCCGCGATTTATTTAAATTTTATAAAATTCAACTATTTAAATAAATTAAAAAGCTTTAAATGTTTTTTAGCATATATATAAACATTTTTTTAGTAATAGTTTTAAAAATTGCCTGGGTTTATAATATTTAAAAAAAATATATGTTTTTAACTTTAAGTTTATTTTTAGTATTTAAAAGTTTAGCTTAAACTTTTTAAAACTTTTAAATTAATTATTATATTAAATATAATGTTTTCAAAATTTTTTTTATTAATATGTTTCAACGTATTATTTTATATTTAATATTTTTTATATATTATTAAACGTGTTAATTATTTGCGTATTTATTATAAAAATTATTATAAAGTTTAACATGTAATTTATTTTATTTAAATATATAACTGTTTTTATATTTAATATTATATTAGTTGCTACTACAGTTAATAAAAATTTAGCTTAAACTTTATGTTAATTATAATAATTATATTTATTAAAAATTATTTATTAGTTTTAGCTAAACCTGTTTTTATTAATAGTAAAGCTGTAGTTATAACTATAAAAATTATTATCCCTGATTTTTAAAAGCTTATATATATTCTGCTATTTTTATTTTTTTAAATTTTAATACTTTTTGTTGAAATGTTTATTATTAATATTATTTTAAATGTTTTAATGTTAATTATATTATATATACTGTTTTTTTATATAACTATAAAATAATAGCTTTTATTATTTAATAAAAGTTTATATTTTATTATAAAATAAGCTTTTTTTTGTTTTATAGTTTTATACTTTTTAACTAATAATTTTCTGCATATATTTACAACTATAAATAAATATATTAAATAGGACTATTAATTTATTTAATTTTTTTAGCTTAGTAAATAAATATTTTTGATTTATAATTAAATATAGCTTTATATAAATATAAAAAGTTATTATTAAATAATATTTTAGTTTTAAATAGTTTTTACCACTTATTTTTTTTTATATGTTGAAATATTTTAAGTTTTTAGTTTTATTTATTTTTTTAATATAAAAAATAAACTTCGCTTTTTTTTAATTAATTTGCTTTTTAAAACAATGAATTTAATTTAGTTGGAAATAATTTTATATATTAAAATGTTTAAAAAATTTTTTACTAATAATAGGTTTTTTAATATTTAAGTCGACGTAAATTTATTAGTTCTGTTTAATTAAAAACAGCTTAATATTAATCCGCAGATATATATAATTTAATCGAAAAGCTTTATTATATTTATTGTTAATATTTAGCGCTTTAATTATAAAGATTTTACTGTTAAAAATACTACTAACTGTTTTAAATATTTTATTAAAGCATGTTTTTAACGTATTATAATTTAACTTTTTTTTTTTTGTTTAGTAGTTTTATTTTTAGTTTTATTCTGTTTAATTGTTTTATTTTTAGCTTTAGTATAATTTAATAGATATTTAAAAAGTTAGTTATATAAAAATAGTTTTTAAAAGCAGTACTTATAAGTATATTTTTTATATATAATTAAAAGAAATGTTGTAATTTTGTTAAATTTAATATAAAAGTTATACTTTTTTATATATAATTTAAAAATAGTTTTTAATTCATAAATTTAATAATATTAATAATAAATAAAAGCTAAGTCTAGTACTAAAAAAAACAACGCGTTTTTTATTATGATTTTGTTTAGTTTTTTATTTATTTGTACTGCTGTTTATAAAATATATATAAAATAAACGCTAGTTGTTTTTTGCTACAGTATGCCAGGGGTAGGAAGTAGACAGTGTATAAGTGGCCCTACTTAGTCTGTAATACCTGAACAGCCAACTAACCAGTTGGTCCCCATCCTTTTCTGTAGCATTTTTTTTTTTTTGATTGTAATTATAGTTTTTATAATCTAAATATTTATAATTTTAATTTTAATTATAATTATAGTTATATTTTTAATTATACTTTTAATTATCACTTTTTAGTTCCTGATTATTTTTTTTGTTTTTTTAATAGTTGTTATAATTTTAGTTCTAATATTTACAGCTTTTTTTATAGCTGCTACTTTAGTTATTATAACTTTTACTCCAGCGGTAGTATTATTTATAACTATATTTACAGCTGTTTTAGTTTTAATTTTTAAAATATTTACCACTTAATCGACGTTTTTTTTAATCAGGTTAATAATTATAGCTTTTTTTAACACGTTGTTTTAACAGCTAATATTAAATTTGCTGATATTATTTTTAATTTAATATTTAAATATATTTTTACAGCTTTATGTTTTAGCTTATATTATTTGTTTTTTATTTTATATATATAATCAGCTAAAGTTTTTTTAATTTAAAAATTAACTATAATTTAAAAATATGTTTTTTATTAGTTATAAATATTTTTATAATTTTATGCTAGTTTTTATTACTTTTTATAACGTTTTTATAGTTTTAATATTTTATATTTAACGTTAAATAAACTAAAAAATACGTTTTAATTTTCTGCAATATTTTTTAAAGTAAGTTTTTTTTTTATAAATTTTTAAAATGTTTTACTAGCTTATATTTTAATTTTTTTTAATTTTTTTTAAACAATATATTTAACCCTGTTTTTTTTTATATATATTAGTTGTTTATATAAACTTTGCTGTTCTATTATAATAAAGCTAATTTAGCTAATAAATAATTAAATAAATTAATTATTTATTAAACTTTTAATGCTTAAATATTTTCGTTTTTAATAATAACTTAATATAATTAATAAAAAATAAATAATCTTATAAATTATATGTTTTTATTAATTATATATTTTTAGCGACAGGGTTTTTTATATTAAGTTAAAAATATTAATATTATTTTGTTTAATTTTATATATGCTTTTTTTTGTTTTAGCTGCTATATTTAATATAAACTGTTTTTATTATCTTAATACAGCATAATTATATTTATTATTATTAAAACTATCCGAGCTAAAAAAGTCGGATAGATTATTATTATTATAGTTTTTACTGCAACAACTGTTGTTATTTTTTTTATTATTATTATAACGTTTATAAAAGTTGTTTTAATATTTAATAAAAAGTTCTAAGTTATTATTTTTCTAAAAAGTTTTTATTTAATAAAATATATAAAAAATATAATAGTTATAATATTTAATTTATTTAAAACATTTATAGTTATATTTTATATGCTAGCTATTTAAACATTAGTTAATATAACCGTTTTATTTTCGTTTTATCGGCAGGCTTTATTTTAAATAATTAATCTACGGCTTTATTAATTTTAATATTATTTTTAATTAGCTGCAGTTTTAAGTTTTATATCGTTAAAAATTTAATATTAATATTTTAAAAGTTAAGAACTTTTAAACCTGTTTAATTAATTTTAAAACTAAATTAAAAAATATTTTTATAGTTTTCACGTTTTTTTATAAAATATTAACTAAAACATCAGTTTATTTTTAATATTTTAAAAAATAATTAATAGTTTTTTAGTTTAAGCTAGGTTATTTTAACAGTTATATATTTTTAAATAAAAATTATACTAATTTAATATATACTGTTAAAGTTTTTTTAAAATTGCTTATATTTAAGCTTAATATATACAACAAAGTATAATAACGTAATATTATTACAAGCTTAAAAAAATTAAACGTATTATTAAAAAAATGTTTTAATATATATATAATATATTTAAATAGTTTTTATATTTAAATATTATTAGCTGTTGCTTTTAATTTATTAATTTATAATTTAAAACCTAAAAAAATAAATCAAAATAAATTAATCGCAAAAAAATAAAATAATAAAACTACTTTTTAAAAATTCCAGCTTTTAGTTATTATATATATATTTATAATTGTTTAATAAACATGTTTACTAACGCGTTTTTTTAATAATAAATAAAAATAAATAACTGATTACGTTTATAAATTTAAATAAACCTTAGTTATTAAGCACGCTTAAATATATAACTTGTATAATAATAACTTTTAAAATATAAAAGTGGACTATTAAACATTTTTTAGCAACTACTTATTTATAAGCTTCAGCAGGGTATATAATTTATATAAAAAAAATAACGTTAATTATTTAGTTATAGCTGGATTAAAACGCGCGTGTTTAAATTTTCAGCTATAAATAAAAATTTTTAACTTTAAAAGATCTAAAAAATAGTGTTAATTTAGTTTAATAATAAAATCTATCGGTAGTATAAAAGTATTATTTAAAAAAAATTAATATAAAAGTAGAAAAAAAAATGCTTTTATTAATTTCTCTGCTAAGGAATTTTAGTAAGTTTTGATTTAACTTTTGTAGGGGTGGCCGTGGGCCACCTGTTGCCAGCCGTAGCTTGTACAACCTATCTAATCTAATAATACACGCGCCGTTGGCTCGAGTAATACGGGCCCCTTTGGGGACTCTATCATTAATAAAATGTTAAAAAAAAAATTCTTGTTATTAAAAAATTAAAAAAAAAGATTTTATAAAATGTTTTGAATACACTAAAAACATAATAATAATTAATATTTTACAGCTGATTTAAAAATGCTTTAATTAAACTAAAAAATATTATAATAAATATTTAAAAAAAAAATAAAGCTAGCAAAATAATTTTAAAAATAAATTAAAACAGCTAAAAACAAATTATTTATTAAAACAAATAATAATAATAACGTTTTATAAAATAAAATATAGCTAGAGATATAAATATAACATAAATAATATAGTAAATAATTTAATTAAAAATAAACTAAACAAAATTAATTAATTAATATAATAAATAAAAACTAAAAATTAAAAACTTTTAAATCTGTTATGGGCAGTGCTTATAAGAAAGTATTAACGCACGGGCTAATATAGGTAAACTATTATATATTTTTATTTTAAATAATCACTAAATAGCTTATGAACTAATTATTAAACCTGGACTAGTATAACTAAACCTGACCAGCTTTATAAAACTATGTTTTATAAGCTATATATATATTGTTTATAACTTTTGTTATTTAATTAAAAAACAGACTTTATTTGTTATTTTAATATATATATTTTTAAGCAGAGCTTATTATATATTTTTTAACTTTTTAAAATTTTATTAAATTTATAATAAACTAATTAAAAGTTTTTAAAAGTTTCTTTTAATTAAATAAATAGAATTTATTTTAATATAAGCTATATAATATAACAATTATAATTTAGCATTTTTAAAACAAAAAATAACGTGTTATTGATAAAAACAGATTAAAATTATGTATAAGCAGCTGAAAAATAATTTATAAATAGCTAATATATTAACTTATAATATTATTTGTATATTTATTTGCTAAGCTATATAAATTTTTTTAAAATTTAATTCTAAAATGTTTAAACGTAAACTTTTAGTTTAGCTTAAAAAATTTATAAAAATTTATTTTAAATAAGCTATATAAAAAAAGTTTATATTATATAAACTATAAATAAATAAAAAATATATAAGCAATAATAAATTAAAATAATATAATATTTATAAGCATGTTAAAAATAACATATAAGTTATTATTAAATTATTTTATATTATAAGCAGCTTTAATATAAAAGCTAATGTAAAAATATTTTTAGAATATTTTTAAATAATTTATAACAATTTAAACAAAACTATATTATTTATTTTCAAGCTGTATGTACATAGTTTATTAAAAGCTCATTAATATTTATATATATATATATATATTTAATTTAAACAGTTATTATTAAAATTAAATAAAATAAAATAAATAAATAATATTAAATTGCTGTTTTTTTAAAAGTTATAAATAACAAGCTTAAAAAGTTTTTATAAACATATAACTATTTAATAATTATTAAACTTATTTTAATTAAGTTTTAAAAATAATAAGCAGGCTAAAAAAACTATAAAATTATTATAATAAAAGCAGCTCTTAAAATAAACGTAAATATCATATAACTTATAAAAAACCAGCAGTAAAATTAAAAAAAAATATTAAAATAATTAAAGTTTTTTTTTTAAAGCTTATTATTTAATAAAGCTTTTTAAGCAAAGCTTAAGCTGTTTAAGCTATAAAAAAAAAGCGCTATAAAAAAGCCAAAAAAAAACAGCCTGCGATATAAAAAACTAAGCTATTTTATTAAGTTATATTTTATAAAGCTAGCGGGCAGGCTAAACATTTATATAAATAATATAAACATAAAAAAATTGCTAGATATAAACAATAAAAAAAGGTTAAAAAAGAAGTTGCTACAGTATACCAGGGGTAGGAACTAAAACAGAAATAGACAGAAATAGGTGGCCCTACTTAGCCTGTAATACCTGTACAGCCAACTAACCAGTTGGTCCCCATCCTTTTCTGTAGCAAATGGTGCGGTGAATGTGGAGTGCGTGTAAAAGATCGGACGCATGGGCCTGGCCACCGCTTACGTAAGCTATAACCAAGTGATCTTTGGGTAGTGGGTTCGAATCCCGGGCGCGTAAGGCGGGAAGGATGTCCTATAAGCTAGCAATAAGACCTTAATAGACCTGGACAGGCCGGCAATAAGTCTAGACGGCCTGGCGGTAAGACCCACCTCTGCGGCAGGGGGCAAGAAGTCCAGTTGTAGCTGTAAGGCCCACAAGAAATTGTTTCCGGCGATAAGACTACGTAAAATGACCTGCCAACAATGAGGTCATTAGAAGGTATTTTCTAAGCCCGGTATATGCTACAGTATACCAGGGGTAGGAACTAAAACAGAAATAGATAGAAATAGGTGGCCCTACTTAGCCTGTAATACCTGTACAGCCAACTAACCAGTTGGTCCCCATGTCGGCCGGCATCCCAGCGTCACCTAGTTGTCGTATCAGTTGATTGACTGTCTTTGCTGTTTTAGTACCTTTGGTATGCTCTTTTGTTTTAGTTATATTATTTTTTAACTTGTTGTACTGATTTTATAGAGAGTTTATAGCTGGAGTAAATAATTTAAAAGCTTGCTTATTTGGTCTGGATTTTAACTTTTGATTTTGTAATTTAGATTGCTATTATTATAACAATTTATTTGTATTTTTAGCAATATAGTTTTTAAAACTATTTATTTTTTCCTGAAGAGAATTAAAAAACTGTTGTAATTATCAAACATCGTTTTTTTTAGCTTTAAATTAAACGATAATTTTAAAGTTTTCGTTAAATTTTTTATTAATTTTATATTATTTTTTAAACAAGTTTAAAATATAAACTTACGATTTTTTATTGTTGTTTAGTTTAAACTTGTTGCTAAACTTATTTTAAACTATTTTTTTTTTTAATATAAAATGTTTAATATTTATAGTTTTAGTTTTTAATTTTTATATAAATTAAAAAAGTGCTGGCTTAATAAACTCGGGTTTTATTAACAAAAAATAACGTTTTTTCTGCATTATTTTTAAAATTAATAGTTTAAGTTAGATTATATTAAAGCTAGGGATTTTTTTAGCTTTTATAAGCTTTAAAGTTAAATTTTTAACTATTAAAACTATTTTAAATTCTTTAAGTGCTAAAAATTCTAGGTCGGTTTTACGCTCCGACATGCTAACGATTATTAAATAAATTAATAATAAAACAAATATATATAAGTTGTTTTATAATTAAACTAATAAGTGTTATTAATTGTTTTATAAATTTATATTTATATATATATTTTAAAACAAAATTAAATTTTAAAATTAAAAATAAAGTAAAAATATAATCAAGTAGTATTAAAACTTGCGTGTTTATTAAAAACTTAATACAAGCTTTTAAAAAATAAAGCTAGTAATAATTATATTTAAAATATATAATTACTACTATTTAAATGTAATACTAATTAAAGTTTAAAAAATAACTAATTATAATATTATAGTTATTAAATATTTAGTACTAAAATAATTAAAGTTTAAAAAAATAATAGATTATTTTAATATATTAGTAGCTAAATGTAGTAGTATATAAACAACTAATAATTTAAACTGTTTAAAATATAATATAAAGTTAAATTTAGCTGCTGTTGTATTTTCTGTTTTTTATATTAGCAAAAGTAAAATAATCGACAAGCTAACGCAAAATATATTAAATCGATTAATTAGTTAAATTTATAAGTTAATAAATATTAATAGATCTTGCTAGCAACAGCTAAGCTTAAAAGCTAATAGTTCTGCTTTTTTTTAATAAACAGCGCTGCTTAAAATATAAAAAAGAGTTATATCGGAGGTTAAATATACGCGGACGTTAAAAAATTAAATATATTTTATCTGCTGGCATAAAAAAAATAAACTAAAATATAAAATTATATAATTATAAGACTTACTATATTATTTAATAAAGTTTACTAAAGGTAGTATAGTTAAGTTTATAAAAATATAATATAGCATTTAAAAAAGAAGGGCTTTTAGTCCCTGCAGGACTAAAAGCTTTAGGCTAATATTTTATCTAATCTATACAAATTTTTATCTAGCTAGCTGCGCTAGCTAGATAAGGAGCCCCCCTCTTACTAACTGTGTCAGAAGTAATTTTTAAAAAAAAACGCTTTTAAAAGTTAATATTAATTTAAAAAAAAATTAACTATTATTAAACAGCTTATAAACAGCTTATTTTTTATTTTTAATATATTTATAAAAAATATAAAATTAAAAACTTTAATTAATTAAAAATATAAATGCTATATAATTATTAATAAAAATATTATTAAAAAATATAAGTTATTATATAAAAAATAAAAATACAGCTTTTAAACTATCTGCTAAAAAAAGCTTATAAACAGCTTTTGAAAAATAAATATATATATATATATATAATAGAAAAGTTATAATATTTTTAATATTAAAAAGCTTTAATTAAAAGTTAGACAAATAATATATATTATTTTCAAATATTATATAAACATAAAAAAATGAACAATATCATAATAAAAAATATAATTAAATAAAAATTATTAAAACAGTTTAAACTCTATTTATAATAAGCGCTATTATTTTTTATTAAAAAATAAAAAGAAAATATAAAACTGAAAAGCTTAGATAAAAACTATATAAATACCTATTTTAAAAAAAACGGATTTATTAACCGTGTTAATAAAAAAAACGATTTTTTTTAAATAAAAAACTTATAAAAACGCAGCTTTAAAATATTTAAAAACGTTTTTATAAATAAACTTATATTAACTTATTTGAATTTTAATAAATAGCTGCTTATCAAACTTTTTTTGAGCTGATTATAAATTATTTAAATGAATAAATTAAAAAATATACTACTTTTTTTTCACAAAAAAAAAACTTAAATATAAAACCCTGGCTAATATTTAAAATACTGCTTTAAAACAAATTTAAGCTACGTATATATTACCTGTGCTATATAAAAAAAACGCATATATTTTTTTAAAGTTAAATTTTAAAGTCTTAATTGCTAAATATAACCTGGACCTGCGTAGCGCGCTAAAATTTTATAACCGGTTTTATATTTAACAAAATATTTGTATTAAAAAAAAATTATAATAATATTTAAGAACTTTTTTTAGCCAGCGTTTTTAAAAAGCATAAAATATTTTATATATATTTATAATGTTTGCAGCAAAAAAATAATATAAACAGACTAAAAATAAAGCTTGTTATATTTATTATAGATTTTTTAAATAATATTAACAAAAACTTTTAATAAACTTTGTAATAAAGTTATTAATAGAAAAATAAAGCGATTTTATTAACTTAATAATAATTAGTAATAAGTTTAATAAAACTGTTATATTAAAAATAATAGTTTTGATAAATATAAAGGCTTATATTAAACAGTTAATATAATGCTATTAATATTATTATAAGTTTTTCATAACAATAATTAGTAATAAAAGCATAAATTAAACCCGTTGTTTTTACCGTAAAATATATTTATTAATAAATATTAAGTAGCGTTTATTTACTACTTACTATTTAAAAACAAATAAACCTATAAAATCAGCAAACTAAAAAATACTAGCATATTTATAACTATATATTATATATATTTAATATAATTAGTTTATGTTATTTTTAAAAACAATCCTTGTTATAAATAATTGAAATATTATATTTATTAAACTAAGCTTTTTTTATAATTTATAAATACTACATAATTATAATATTAATAATTAAACGTTTAATGCAACTAATTTAGAATTTATAAACCTTAGCTAAAATATTAATATAAAAATTAAAAAATAATATAAAATTTGCTTAAGCGACTATAGCTGCAATATAATAAAATTAAAAAAAAAAACTGCTAATAAATAACGCGTGCTAGCTAAGATGTTTAAAACTAAAGATTTTATTTAATTATTTGTTAAAAATATATAAACGCTGCAGCTATTTTAATAACTAGTGTAACTATACGTTAAATATTATATTATTAAAATAATCAGCTTTTATATAATAAAATTAAATATTTTAACAAAGATTTATAATTATTTTTATATTAAGCTTATATATGGCATAAAAACAGCTCTTCAGTTTCTTTAAACGTTAAATCATAACTAGCTTTTTTTTCATATAAATAATAAAAGTTGAAAAAATAAAAAATAAAAAAAATATTAAAAGTTTATTAAATTAAAATTTTTTTTTTAAAAAGCTTGTAAAGTAGTTGTAAAATAAAGAAATACGTTAAATTTATTAAAAAATTTTTAAAAAACTTTTTAAAAAGTTAAACAATGAACTGTTTTAAAAAAAGAATATAAAAATATATAAAATAATAACAGATTTAACATAAAAATAAACATAATACAGCTTAAAAATAAAGCGCGAAAGAAACAACAGATAAAATAAATAAATAATATAAAACATTATTTTTTTTGATTATAAATAAAGCTAGTTTACAAATATATTATAAATAATTTAAAAACTATAAAATTTAATTAATTTTTATTTATTTTTAAGCTGCTTATAACTAATATTAAAATAAAGACTGTGCTTTTAGCGCAGTTTATATAAACTTAAAAAAGACTTTTTGTAAAAAAAATAATAGTTTTTAAAAAATTTGTAAACAGGTTTGTAAATTATAATAAAATATATGAATTATTATGTATTTTTAAAATATTTTTATTACTTTTTTTTTAATTAAATATAAACAGCAAATAAAATATTTATATAACAGGCCTTAATTTTTTTATTATTTAAAAAACTATTTGATATAATTTTAAATAATAGTAATAATTTTGCTTATAAAATATATAGGCTAGGCGTAAACAGCAGTTATTAAAATTACAACTTAATTTTAATATTTTATTAACATAGGCTAAACGTTTTAAAAAATTTAAGCAAGCTTTAATAAATTTGTTTTAATTATTTAAAAAGTTTATAAATATATAATAAACAGCTCATAAAAAAAAGAAACTTATCAAAAATATATTTATTATATATATAAACGTTTTTTAACGGGGATATATAGGATAGGGGTCCTGTATGGTGATCTAGTGAAAATAGCGAATTACAGGTAGAAGGAAGGACTGGCTATGCCAGCCAGCCGAAGGCTGGATAGAAATAGCCAGTGGGCTACCCTTATCTAATCTATTGCGGGTCGGCTAGGCCCTGTGGGCCTAGCCTAGCCGGCCTAGCCTAGCCTAGGGTAGGTCCTTTGGACACCCCCTACCTGTCTGTATCATTTTTAATAAAACATAAAAATATTTAATATAGCTTAAAATTATTAAAAACTTATTTATAGGCAGTATTAAGATAAAATATAAGCAGCTATAGCAGCAGCTAGCTTATTTTAAATTATTTTTTTTGTTTATATAATATATATAATATATAATAACGCGTTTTTTTTACGGTTAATTTATAATAAGCTTATAAAAAAAAACATACTACCGACTTAATTAATATAAAAAATTAAAAAGTTGTTATTTGGTAACTTGTTAACGCAACATATATATAATACAGCGTATTTATAAACAAAACAAAAAAGAAAGCCGCATAAAATATCAATAAAAAGCTAGCTTATAATAAAGCAGGCAAAAAAAGCTTTTAAAGCTATTATAAGCGGTATATAAACGGCTTAAAAACAAAAAAAAACTTTTAAAAATGAAAGAAAAAAAAGGAAAACCCAGCGGAGGGCAGAAAAAAAGCGCAAATAACGCTAGAACTTAGTTAATAAAGCTTATAAAAAAATAAAAGCAGTGCTAAACGTTAAAAAAAAAAAAAAGTTGGCGGATAAAACTGAAAACACGCTATTTCTGTTTTTTATTAATATAAAAGCAACAGTTAAAAACAGCTGGTTTTAATATAACAGAAAAAAAAAATATTATAAGCAGTGCTTATAAAAAAATATCAACGCACAAGCTAATACAAGCAAACTACTATATATTTTTATTTTAAATAATGGTTAAATAGCTTATAAACTAATTATTATACTTAAACTAATATAACTAAAACTAACCAGCTTTATAAAACTACGTTTATAAGCTATGTACACACTGTTTATAACTTCTGCTATTTAGCTAAAAAATAAACCTTATTTACTACTCTAATAAATATACTTTCAGGCATAGCCCATTATAAAATCTTAATTAATTATATACGCCAAAAATATTTTTTTACTGCTTAAAAGTATTAATTTAAAAGTTACTAGTTTACGCTTTAAATATAGCATAAACAATTTAAAAAATCAGCTTAACATATTTTTAGTTTTATATACAGCTAAAAACTTAAGCTAAATTTTTTTGCCAAAAGAAATTATTATAGCTTACAGCTATAATAATAATTTTTAATTGCCTAGCTGGCCAACTAGCCAGCTAATTTTTAATTAGCTTTTTAATTAAACAAATATAAATATAAAATAATAAATACAGCAAGCTAGTCATATAATAAATAGCTGATAATATATATAAATAAAAATTCCGGCTGTCAGCCCTATGCATAGTTTTTTTTTTAATATATAAGTATAATTGAATCTTTCTAACTGCTGTTATTGCAGCTATCACACGTGGCACGCGCGGAACATCTGTACACCTGTTACCAACTGGCACGCACAGACCAGCTGTGGCGCGCACGGACTGGACCCACCCCACACACCTGCCCTTAGTTGGAATTCTAGTGGGCTAATTCCCCCCACTTACTCTTTCCTTTCGCATCTGTAGATTTTTCGTACAATACGTCACTTATTGGTGGAGCCTTGACTTCTTATTTGTGACTGGTGCAACAATATTTATTAATTTATATAATAATAATACTTATATATAATTTGTTACAATAATACATTTAAACTAATTATTTTAAAAATAATTAATATATAATTATAATAAAAATAGTTCTATTAATATCAGTGCTTAAATAAAATAAAACTATTTATCAGTTGAAATTAATTTTTCAATTATATGAAAAAAGTAAAAGGTGTATAAAACTATATTATGATATTATAATAATAATAAAAAGCAAAATTTCTTTTGTAACTGTCCAAATTTTTTTACGATTGAAATTATTTGTTTTTAATATAAAAATTAATAAATAATATTTTTTATTAGAAAACATTAATAAAACAGCAATTTTATAATATAATATAGTTGTAAAAACAATAAAAATGTATAAAGGCTAAAAGCATCTTTAGAACTATAATAATATATAAAATTATAATACATTTTAAATAAATAATAATATTATCTTATTTATATAAAATATAAAAAGAATTATAATAAATAAAAATATAAAACTTATCATTAAATATAAAAAAAGTTTAAACAAACATTTTATTACTAAATTTATTTATAATAGATTATAAAAATAGTTTTAATGATCTTAATCATAAAATATCATTATTTATTAATAAAAGTTAATTAAAAGCTTAAAAATAAAATTGATTATAATATAAAGGTATGTTAATAAAAAACTAAAAGAAATAATATTCTTTATTTAATCGTTTTAATGTAAACTTATAAAATATTTAATAAAAAAACTAAATATTACATAATGGTGTTATTATAATATATAATTTTAAATAAAACTGCATTTTTTTTAATATGATTAAAAAATAATATATTATATAAAAGCTATCAGCATAATCATTAAAAAAGAATTTGTCTAAATTAAATACAATAAAAATTTGTTTAGCCAATAAAATATTTAATATAATATATATAATATTAAATAACATATTATATAATATTAAAATTTATTTTATAAAGAATATAGAGTTTTAATTATAACTTAAAATTTATTATAACTTAAAATTAATAACATAAATAAAATTATTATGACATGTTTTAATATTAGCTGTTTTATCATAATAATAATATAAAACTAGCTGAATTAATTTATATTATATATAAAAAATATAGTTTGTACAGCTTATAATACTAAATAAAATTAAAAGTTTAATGATTTTTATAGAACAAACTTAATTTTTATTAAATATTGCTATGAAAATAAATTATATATTTAAAATAAAAAATTTTCAATTAAAATTTAAATTATAAGTAAATTAAAACAAAACTTCTTATTAAAAATAAACTTTATAATTATAAACAAAGCTATCATTAATTTTTTATTACAATTGATTTTATTTAAAAGCTGTAATAATATTACTATGTTTATAAAAATTAATATTAAAAACAATTAATAAAACAGTGTATTATAATAACAGTCAATATTATAATATCATTATATATACTAATTTTTATAATATAATAATAATAATTTCTATTAAACTATATATTTATATTTGTAATTATAAAAATCTTATTATATAACAAAAAGGTAAATTAATATAATATCAGTTTAATATAATAATAATTATATTTATATTATATAAAAAAATCTAATTTATTATCTGCTATATTAATATCAAAACAATTTATGAATAACTTTTAAATATCATAAAAATTTAAAATATTTAAAAAACCTTTTATTTTATTTAAAACTATTAAATAGTTTAATAATAATATTTAAAATATAATAAAATTTAATGTTTTTAAACAGTTATTTTTAAAAGTTTGAAAATTTAAGTTAATATTTTATATAAAAATTAAAATTAAAATATATAATTATGTTTTAAATAACAAGTTTATAATAAAACAAAAACATGGTTAAAAAATATAAAACTTCGCAAATAAAGAATATTATTAAAATACATCAAAATAATATAATATAAATAAATTTAGTAAATAAATAATTAAATTAAATTTTTAGTATAATAAAGCTAATGTACTGGACAGGTGAGCTGCATAGTGTTGAGCTGCGCACTATTTTTATTATATATATATATATAGGTTTATATTTTAAATATTTTAATTTTAACAATATTTTTATATTTATAAATCTAAAAATTTAAAACTAGCGTTATGCATTTTATGACGTAATAATTTTTTCTATAAAAGCTGCAGCTATATATAATATTTTTAAAGTTATTTTATATAATTAAAATGAAAAAAAATTTTATAATATAATATATTAAAAACTATATTGATTACTAAAACATCAAAGAAGTTTGATTATATAATAAATATTTAATTTAAAAATTGAAACGTTTTTACTTTAATTATATAATATTAACAATATAGCTAACTAATTATTATATAACTATAACATATAATTAATTAAAGTTAAATAAGCTTTAGTTGTTATATAATCATAATTAATTTTTAGACATGTTTTAAATATTAAATAAATTATTAAAACAATTTCATAAAAATTTTAATACATATTAAGCTCCGTTTTTTATATAAAAAAAAAATTAAAAATATATCAAAATTCTTTTTACTATTTTAATAAAACTAGTTTTATAATAAATATAATCAGGTTTAACATAGTTATTATATTATTTAATTAATATAAATGATCAAATTTTATTATATAAAACAATTATAAATTATTAATAGTTATTTAAACTATTTTCTTATATAGTTATATTATTTAATTATACATTATTTTAACAGCCTTTTTATTTATGATTTTAATCTTAAAATAGCAATTTATTATTTATTTCCAAAATTATAGTTATTAAGAATAAATAAATAATAAATTAAAAGTTTAAATTAAATAAAATATTTTAATTAATATTTATTTAAGTATATTAAAAATTATGTTTTTATTAAATTTGAACAGCTGTAAAAACTATTGTTTTATTAAATTTAAACTATGTATTAAAAAAAATAAAATTATTACGTTTTATATATTATTTTATTTATTCTCTAAGCTTTATTGTTTTAATATTAATTATTTTACCTTTTAAAATGTTTATAAAATAAATAATTTAATAAATTAACGGAAGCTGTTATACTTTATATTAACAAAAACAACTTTTAATTTTGTTTTATTGTATATGTGGAAAACTTTTACTAGAACAAAAGATTTATAAAAGCTTTAAAAACTTTGAGCTTATTCTATATAATTTAATATATATTATTTCAAAGCTAGTATTAAAATTATCACAAAAATCTTTTAAAATTATTTATAAGATTTTAATTTTAAAATTTTAAAATATTATATAATATTTAAAATATTATAATATAGATTAAATGTGTTAAAAAATTATATAATATTTGAATCATTTTTTATGATTATTTTAGTATTATTAATATAATTATTAAAAATATCGCAATTTTAAAATCTTAAATTAAATTATTATAAATTAAAAACTTTGAATTTTCACAAGCAAATTATAAATTAAACTAATATTATTATATAAAAAATATGTATATATCAGCTAAAAAATTATTTAATATTTAAAAAAATTAAGATTAAAAAATTACAAAAGCTGTTAAAAATCACCCAAATATAAAAATATAAATATATCATTGTTATATAAACAAAAATATAAAATAAAAACAGCGCTGTAGAACTTGCAGTAAACTTAGATATAATATTTATTTATATAAAAATAAAATAAATATATTTAATAAAAATAATTCTAATCAGTTTAAATTAATTTTGGTTATTTTACTAGAATTATAACATGTTTCCATACAAAGGTCGGTAAAATTGCGCAGCTTACCTGGCCAGTATATTATATATATTAAAAATTAAAAATTGAAAAATTATAAATAAATAGTTTAAATGTATATATTGAAACACAAAACGTAAGTTTATAAAATAATTAAAATTATTTCAATATTTAAGATTTATTATATATCGTTATATAAATAATCATAAAAAAGCCATGCAATAATCAACCTTTAATTATTTAATAAGATTATTATATTTAATGCGTATTTATTCTGAATATAAAAAGGTATTATATTTAAATAAAGAAAATATTAATATATAATAATAATTATTTATTTTAAATTTGTTGATTAACTACTAGTATAGCCAGGCTATAAAAATAAAATAATAGTTATTTTCTTAAAAAGCTTTTAAATATTTAAAATTATGTTAATAAAATTTCAAAATAGCTTAGTTTATATATAATAATTTATAAATAATATTTTTATATTACATAGCTAATTTACTGATAAATATATTCATAACGTTATAATATTTTTAAAACTATTAATAAATATAATATATATATTAATTTTTTTTAACTATTTCATAATATTAATTTCAATTTGAAACTAATACAATTATTTATCACATATTTTATAATATAATTATTAAGGTTTTTAATAAACAGCTTTAGGTTTATAATTATTAATAATTAAATTAAACCTATTTATAAACTAAAATTACTAGCAATATTGATAAATTTGAAAATATATATTAAAATAATACGATTTTTAAACAAGTTTATTTTTTGTATTAATAAAAGCTTTTGTTATTATGAAAAAATAAAGCTTTTAATAAATATAAGAATCATTCAAGTTATCTTTATATTAATTAATTGAAAAATGTAAAGTTTTAAGGTTACTTAAAATCATCTTATAAATATTAGCTATTTCAAATATTATAACTTAAAATTTTTTTTATTAAATTTAACGTTTTTTATATAAATTTTATATAAAATAATAAAACAATTTTTATTAATAATGTTGAATTAATTTCATGTTTTAATAAAATTTTTACGCAGCAAAAATCGATTTATTAATTTATCAAAAGGAAAATATTAATGTTAGTTTAAATATATTATTAATTATAAATATAAATATAATTTTATATGCTGCTAGTAGTAGTATTAATACATTATTTTACTATATAAAGTAATATAAAATAAATAACCTTAAAATTAATTAATATTTTCAAATCAAATATTAAATTAATAATAATATTTCTTATATATTAGGTTAGGTTAATTTTATATTAAAAATATTATTATAACTATCAACTATATATAACGCCGAAAATATTATTAAAAACTTTAGTTATATTGCAGCTATGAAAATAAAAACAAATAACATTTAACAAATGAAATTTATATAAAGCCATAAAAAGATGTTTATTTTAAAAAAATAAACAAAAAATAAATAAATAACATAAAAATTAATTATAATAAACATATAATTACTTAAAGAAATTAATTTTATATTACAGTTCACTTTTAGTTTTTTTTATAAAATTTCAAATAATTTATTTTACATAATAAATATTGAAAATAAAATAAAGTTATATATTTCAGCTAATTATTAATAATAACTATTATAATTAATATATAATAAAAGATATTATTTTAATATTTTAAAAATATATTAGAAACTATAAACGTTTATTATTTATAACTTTTAAAATAAAAATATTAATCTTTTAAATATAGAATTAATCGGCAGAAATTATTAAAAAATTAAAACTTATTATAAAATTATTATAATTGTATTATATTATTATAATAGCTTTTATTATTAAACTTTTAAAAGTTTTAATAATAAATATCTTTTAAAAAATAAAAACTATATGATTTGTAACGTTTTTATGCCGGTTATTTCTAAATTCCCTTAAAATTATTATATATAAAGCTAAAAAAAAAAAAAAGTTTTTAAATTTATATTATTGTTATATAATTCAAATATATTAATAAAAATTATTTTATCTGGACCATTGTTGTTTATATTTATAACATCGGTAATATTTTGTGATTAATTAAATATATTAAAATCAAAGTTTAGTTTATTCAATCTATAATATATTTATAAATTATTCTATAACAAATATATAAACACGTTAACTTAGCATTTGTTTATATAATTTATAAATTCATTATTAATCCTAATTTAGTTTCATATATTTTTATTATTAAATAATTAATTAAAAACCTTTTAAATTCATTAAGGTTTTAGTGATAATTTATAAACGTTAATATATTTAAACTATGCAAGCTATTTTTGCTTGAAAATTTTTATTTTTATTTTTAGTTATAATGTTTCATAATTTAACAATATTATTCATAATATTTATATTTTTAAAATTATTAAAGTTGGTTTTTATATATATTTATTTTTAATATAAAATAATATTATTATGAAGCTTTCTTTTATCAAGCTATTTATTTATACATATAATATTTTTATAAAATTATAATAATAAAATATAATATATACACAGATCAAATTTTAAAAAGCTTTAAATAATTTTATTTTATCTATTGTTGCACCAGTCACAAATAAGAAGTCAAGGCTCCATCAATAAGTGATATATTGTACGAAAATCTACAGATGAAAAAGGAAAGAGTAAGTGGGAGGAATTAGCCCACTAGAATTCTGGCTAAGTGCAGGTGTGTGGGGTGGGTCCAGTTTGTGCGCCAGAACTGGTCTGTGCGCTCCAGTTGGCAACAGGTGTACGGATGTCCCGCGCGTGCCACGCACGCTACAGGAAGGACCAGTCATCTGTAACTGCTATAATTAGTTTAAAATATATAAACTAATAATATATTTAACATGAATTATACTTATTAATTTTAGATTGTTTATTTTATCTTTTTTATTAAATAACTTTATTTTATATCTTTATACAAGTTTTATGATTTTAATATAATATAATAACAATATGTAGAAAAAATTTATATTTTTGAATATTGGTTTAAAGCTTTTAATGAATTTAAAACCTCAAACTTTTTTAATACTGCTGGTTGTTTTTTTATTATTACTAAACTTAAAACGTTTATTTCAAAGCTTAATAATTTAATAAATAAATCTATAATAAAAGTTTTTTAAAATAAACAAAAGTTTTTTACTAAACTATATAAAAATATCATATAAATAAACCAAATAATTTATTTTAATATTTAAAAAATAATATTATGATTAATAAAGATTTTATAATAATACTTATAAAAATAAAACAATTAGTTTATAAAATATTAAATATATGTAAACATATCATAAAAATTTATTAAAGCGATTATTAATTATTTTAGTTTTCAAAATTTTATTATTATAAATTTATTTTAAAAATTAAAATAAACTATAAATTAATAAAAAATATAGTTATATTAATAATAATCAAACAACTTTTTTTAATGAAAATAATAATTATAAATTATAATAATAATCAATAGTTATATAAAACAGCTATTTTATTTAAACCTTACAAATTAACGATTTAATATACATATAGTTTTTGTTATTTATAAGCTATATATAAAAATTAAATATATAAATAAATAAAACTGTCAATTTATTTTATTTTATTTTGTTTATAAAGCTTATTAATTATTATATTAATTATTTTTTGATTGTATGTGGTAAAAAATATAATTAACAGTTCAGTTTTATTTATTATTAATTCTTAATTAAATCTTTTTTTATAACATATTAATAATACCTTAGTTTCCTTAAATATTTTTATAACAACTTAAAATTTCTTAACCCTATACTATTTTTTTTATATAAATAAACTGTTTATTTAAAACTTTAATTATAATTTCATTATTAGCCTTTTTTATATTTAATATTAATAAGATCTTTTAAATTTGAAACTTTAGCTGGTTATTTAACTGTTTGTTTCTTTTTATTATAAATATTTTTGTGATATAAATCACGCTAGTTATATTTATTGCGTTAATTATATCTGTTATATTAGTTATATTAGCTATATTAAAATTTTTGTTAAGAAAAAAGACTGTGTTATAATTTACATATATATTATAAATGAACATAAAATTTGAATTTAAAAATATGATGAAAAATATAATCGGGTAGGACTAAAAACCTGTGTGCGTATTAAAAAATTTAATATAAACTTTTAAAAAAAATGAAGCTAATATTAGTTACGGATGACTGGTCTTTCAACCGTGGCATATGTAGCACGCGCGGAACATCTGTACACCTGTTGCTAATTAGTGCGTATAAACCAGCTGTAGCATATAAACTGGACCTACTATATATACTTATACTTAGCTAGAATTTTAATACGCTAATTTTTTTCTTCTTTTTATCATATATTATTTATTATTAAAGCTTTATTTTTTTTATTTATAACTAACATAATAATTTGTAAATTATTTAATTTATTTTTAAAGCATTAAAACTATTGTTTTTAAATATTGTTTATTAAAGCGATTTAAAAATAGGTTTTATTATAAAAGCTAGAAGTAGTTAAAAATTCACTAAAATTTTAATATATTAAAAAATCATTTTGTTTCATACAGCGTTTAATTTTTTTAATTATTCCGTTAATAAATCTTTTAATAATATATATCAAACTAATATTCACGCTTAAAAACTATTAATAAAACTTGTTTTAAAATTCTTTTTATAAATTTAAACCTTTAAATTTCAAAATATATTAAATAATAAAATAAACGATTTTTTTAAAAACTGTTAATTTATTAATATAGTAGTTTATAAGCTTATCTGTTAAAATAAATACACTATTTGTTTATAAAAACTAATCATATAAAAAATATTTTAGTTTAATTAAATAATAAATACCAATTAATTTTTAAATATTTATTAATTTAGCTTAACTATTTTTATTGCTGCTGTTTGATTTAATAAAATCAAAATTTAAATATATATATTAATAATATTTTACTAAATAATAATAAATTATTATATTTTTATATAATATATTATAAAATAAATACAAATTGTTTTTAAATAAAGCAAAAATTTAAAACATATATAATTTAATAAAACAAAAATATAAAAAACTTCAAATAATACTATAAAACCAAAAATAATATTAAGTTATTTTATTAATTAACAAAATAATTATATAAAACCTTAATAAAAATTAAATAAACTATATTAAGCTGCTTTTTATAAACTTTTTATATTTAAATTAAAAAAGTTATAATAATGCTGCTATAAACTATGTTGTAATTAAAGTTAAAATAATAATTAAAAAATAAAACTGTTTATCAAATGTTTTATATAAGTTAAATTAATAAGTAATGGATTTATTTAATTAAATATAAAATATATTTTTTAAAGGCTTTTAAAAAATCTTATATTTTATTAAAATTTTAATAAATAAATTTTATAATAAAATTATAAAAAGTAATTTTAATTACAAAGTTTAATATTATAATATAATAAATTATTTAAACGTTAATATAACCTTTTTATAAATAACTATATAAAATAAATAATATTAAATCTTATTTTAATAAAAAGCTTTAAAAACCTGATTTTTATTTTTAATATAAATATTTTAATATAATTATAATATTTAAAAACTTAATATAATACTTATAAAAATATAAACATATTAAACAAATAAAAGCTAATTATAAAGCATTAAATTTTAATAAATATTTTTTTTAAATTTATGTAATTTAAAATAAACTTTATAAAACATATTACAAAAACATGTTTTAATAAAACTAAATAAACAAAAGTTTAAAACTAAATTGTTTTTATAATTAATAATTAAAACAATTTCTAAATCTTTTAAAAATTAATAAATTTTAACGCGTATATAAAATATTATATATATAAATACTTTATTATTTATTAATTAATAATTAAACGCGTATTAATATTTATAAATTAAAAAAACATTTGAAAATATAATTTATATTTAAGATAATTATATATTTATAACCCTTGTTAAAAAATAAATATTAATTTTATTAATATTATGAAAAAATTTAAACTAAATGTTTAAATTATTAATGAAAAAATAAAACAGCTGATCAGACGGAAAACATATTTTTACTTTAAACAAAAAAATATATTATGAAAAATTATTTTTTAAAACTTTTTAATTAAATATGACATGACGTTAATATTAACGTTATTATAAATAAATATATACCAGCTTTTATTATAATATTAAAAAAACATGTTCATTATTAAAAACAAAACAAAATAATTTTAAAATAAATAAACTTTTTTATTTCTAACAAGTTATAATATATTTAAAAATATAAAAACAAATATATATATATATATATAGATATACTTTTATTAAAAAACTAATAAAGCTATTTAATTTATTAATAATAAAAATTAAATTAAAAATTAATATAACATTATAATTAAGGTTGAAAATATATAATAAAAATTTGACAAATGTTTTTATTAATATATTAAATATCAACTATATAGTTATAATTAAAAAAATTTTAATTTAAATAATATAATATATTAGTAAATATAAAATAATATCTTTTAGTTTTTTTAATTTTTAAAAGATTCTAAATATAATTATATATTAAGTATAAATAAAACAAAATCTCAGTTATAATTTTTAAAATATTAAAAAAATATTAATTCATAAAACTATAATATTAAACTTAATAAAAAAAATGCTGCAGTAAACATTTTTAAAAATATGCTGTTAGAAAAAAACAACTTAACATAAAACTATTTAAAAAAGTTATTAAAAATATTAATTTTAAACCTATTTAATATAATAAATTTTATTATATAAAAACCATAATATAAGCTAATATGAAAAAACTTAATATTTAAATTATTATTTGTAATATTATTATATTTATACTTTTAATAAACAACAACAAAAGCGCTAAGAAAATACAAATTATTAATATTTATTAAATTAATAAACTAATAAATAAAAATAAATAAAAATAAATAAAAATAAATAAAAATAAATAAAAATAAATAAAAATAAATAAAAATAAATAAAAATAAATAAAAATAAATAAAAACAAATAAAAATAAATAAAAATAAATAAAAATAAATAAAAATAAATAAAAATAAATAAAAACAAATAAAAATAAATAAAAATAAATAAAAATAAATAAAAATAAATAAAAATAAATAAAAATAAATAAAAATAAATAAAAATAAAAACAAACTTGGAAAAAAACGCGAGAACTTATATTTTTAAAATATTATAACTTTTTAACATGTTTAATAAACTAAAATTAAATAATTTACCGGTTTATTAATTTTATACAAATTATAAAATGAATTAATTAAAAGCTTAAAATATATTTTTTATATTAAATATTATTTGATGAATTATGGGCTGCATAGAAATATTTAATTGATAACTTATAAAAAAAATTTATTAAGCTTAATATTATATTATATATATTGTTTATATTATTTATAAAAAAGCTGGTAAAAATTATACTTTCCTATAAATTTTAAAAATTAAATAAAATTATAAAAAAAGGCGGTATTTTTATTATTTATTAAAAAATTTTGCGTTATATTTTGAATATTAAACTTTTATAAAAATTGATATAAAACCAGCATTTTAATATATTTATATATATAAAAATAATAAAAGTTTAATAAGTTTTTATATAAAACAAAAAATATATTATTATTGTTGAATAGGCTTTGTACGTGCGATGCACGTACTGTTTACGCGTGAAACAGAATACAACTTTTTATTATACGATGTTTATTATATTTAATTATTTTATTTTTGCGCGGTAGCTACATGCTTTTATGCAAAAGTTAAACACGTTTAATAATAGCTATAGTTTATAACTAATTATTAGAATTTTAATATTAGCTTTTTTTTTTTTTTAGTTATAGCTGCTTTTATTATATATATTTATTTGCTGTACAGCTAATAATTTCTTTTATGCTGTAGAAATATATATTTCTTAAATATTATATAGTTATAACTTAGCTGTACGTTGTTTTTATTAAATATTATAATTGCTTTATATAATAACGGCTTGTTTATATTTTATATAATAATAGCTGTTTTTTTATTATGTAAAAATAATTTAATTAAGTGTTATATAATAGTAACCGATTTTTTTGTATAATATTAAAACAAATAACTTAATTTTTATATAATAATAGCTTGTTTTTTATATTATATAGAAATAACATGCTTATCTTCTGTACAGCCGTAGTTAGTTTTTTTGTATTATATAATTATATTTAAGCTTTATATAGTATAAAAGCTTTTTATTTATTTATATGCTGTATAATTGCTGCCTGTTGTTAAATCTGCTGGCGTGCTTTTTTTTCTGTTTTATATACCGGTATAATTGCCTTTTGTTGCCTGGCTTGCTTATAGTATAAATTCTGGCCTAATCGTTTAAGTTTTTTTTTTTTATTCCCTGTCTGTTTTTATATACGGTTTATATATGTATATATATTTTATATAATATTTATATTTTTGCTAACATTTTATATAATATATATATATATATATATATATATATAAATATATATATAAACATATATATAACGTTTTATTTTTTATACGATCTGTTTTTATATAATATATTTGTTAATTTTAAAATAATATTGTTTTTTGCTGCTGCTGCAGCAGTAATAATAATAATAATAATAATATCTGCTGCTGCTTTTGCTGCTACTTCTGCTGCTTTTCTAGTCTGTTTCTGCTTTACGCTACTTTTAATAAAAAATATTTTGTAGTTTATAAACTTTATTTATATAAAAAATAATAAGTAGGTAAAAGTTTATTACTTTTTATAAAAACTTTAATTTATTAAGCTTTAATATAGTTTTTATTTATTAATATATATAACTTTTAAGTTTTTTTATAAATAATTATTTATATGTTTTATTATTTTTATTAATAAGTTTTTTTATATAATAAAATGCTAAAAATATTATTGCTGTTATTTTTTTGTATAATATTATATTTTAAATAGCTGCTTTAAACGTTTTTATTAACGTTTAAGCTAAGCTTGTTTATTATAAAAGCTACTTCTAGGCTTTTTTAGTTTAAAGCTAGAGGTTTATATATTTTCTGTTGTGCGTAAACAGACTATATAATAGTTGCTGCTTCAATTAAAATGCGCTGTTTAATACGTGTTATTAAGTCTTTAGTTTTTAAAAAAGCGTTTACGCTTTTTATATCTAACGCTTATATAAAACGCGATGTTTTAATTATAATTAAAAGAGGGGAGGAATAAATAAATAGGTTTTTTTTATTATATTTTTGTCATTTTTATCCATAAATAATTATAAAAATAAAGTAATTTTTTCGACTTTTTTTTAAAAAAAAAATTAATTTAATATCGTGCATAAAAAAAAAAAATTACAAAATTTAAAATCTATTATATTAGTCCACTTATAGACTATAAACTTTAAATTTTCCTGGCTTTAGTTGAAAATTAAACCTAAAACATACAATAGTTAAATATTATATATGTTGCTATTATATTACTAAGGCCTGCTTTTTAAAAAGTCAGCCTTTTAATAATAGTTATACGCTTTTTTTATACGTATAAAATAAAGTTTAGGCTATTATTATATAAAAAAAATAAAAAAAATAAAAAAATAAAAAAATAAAAAAATAAAAAATTAACAAGATTTAAAGTTTTTAATATTTTATTATAAACTTTAAACTTTATAAGCTTTAGCTAAAAATTAAACTTAAAATATATAATAATTAAATATAATATATGTTATTATTATATTATTAAAGCCTGATTTTTAAAAATCAGGTCTTTAGTAGCAATTATATATTTTTGTATAAATAGAATAAAGTTTATATTATTATTATATAAACTTTATTTTTTATTGTTTTTTTCTTTAGTTTATTTTATAAACGTTTTAATTTATATAATAAGCTTGTTTATAAATATTAAGTTTTTAAAAGTTTAATTAAACTTCTGCTTTATAAATATATTTGCTTAATTATTTATGCTATTAATTTATTATATTTTAAAATTTCTTGTTTTTATATAATTTTTAAAATAATATAATATTAATTATAAAACGTTTTTTTATATTATACTAAGCTTAACTAAATAGTTATATAATAACTTTAAGTATAAGCATAATATTGCTAAAATTAAAAAAATACTTAACGTAGCTAAGATTTTTTAAATTATTATATATAAAACTATTACGTTATTAAATCTATCAATTATATCGTATTGTTTGCTTGCTAATATATTTTAAATAACTTTTTATATTTACTCAAGTTTTAATATACAATGTTTTTAAAAATTTTAAAACTTAAGCTTTTTTTTATATAATTTTTATTATAAATATAATAAAAATCTAAGTTAAAACTTATGTTAATATTATTTATAAAAATCTATTAATAAAAATAAATAGTTTTATATATATTAAGTCTAATAATACAAAAGTTAGACTTTATTTAAAATTATTTATTTATTATTAGAATTTTAGTTTAAGTTTTAATATTGTTTAATATAAGGTCTATTATTTAAATAGCAGTTAATAAATCGTATAAAGCTTTTAGTTAATATATATTATTAATATATGTTTTTTTTGCCTGTTGTAAAATATAGTTTTAAATAGTATTTATTATATAAAGGTTGATTAAAGCTAATTGTTTTTTTGTTTTTTTATATTAAAATAATAATTTTTTATTTAATAATATAATCCTGCTTTCATTAAATTTAATTAAGTAATTTAGTCGAAATATTTCTTTTAATTTTATATAAAAATCAGCTTGTTTTAGTTTATATATTTTTTAATTAAAAAGTTTAATATAATATTTGTAGTAAGGTTTACTAGGGGTAGTGTGGTTAAGTCTGTAAAAGTGTGATGTAGATTAGATGGAGGCTTCTGGTCCCGCAGGGACCAGAAGCCTTTTAGGCTAGGTTACCTTATCTAAGCTACACAATCCTTATCTAGCTAGCTCCGCTAGCTAGATAAGGAGCCCCCCCCTTTCCTGACTGTGTCAATTTGTTTATAAACTAATAATATTAAAATTGTGCGATTGTTTTATTATATATAATAAGCATAAGTTATATATAAATATAAACATGTTTAGTTTTTTTTTATAGTGTTAATAATAAGTTTTAAATTAATATAGTTTTAATTCTGCTAGCTTGTACAGCAGTTATATAATTTTTAAAATATTTTATTTTAAGTTTGCTAAGTAGTTATATAAAGATTTTTTTTGCTAGCTCATTTTTTAATTATATATATACTTAAATAATATTTTAAAGTTTGTTTAAAGCGTTATAAACGCGTATTAATAAAAGTCTAAGTATTAATAACAGTTTTAGTTTATTTATTAAATAATTAAAAATTATATAAATATTATTTTTTTCAATATTATTATATTTTTATATAACAAGTTTTAATTTTTATATAGCTTAGTTGTGTTATTTTTAATTTTTATATAAATTTAAACTTAAAAATTTAAATTTTGCTATATTTAGCTTTAATATATTTAATAAACTAAAACATTTTTTGTATAACAAAGTTGTTAATTTGTATAGGGTTTAACTTTTTAAATAATGTTTTAGGTATATTAATTATACCGTCTTGTTAGAGTTTCATTGCTAGTTTATACGCTTGTTATTTTTTGTTGTTATAAATATAAAAATAGGTTGTTATATAAAAATAACATATATAATAGCATTTATTTTTAGTCTGCTATGCTTTTATATATTAAATAGTTAGATAATTTAAAATATTTTTTATTTATCGATATATTATTTTTTATTATATAATAATATAGTTTATCTTATATATATCGGAGTTATATAAAATTATTAATTAAATTAATAATAAAGTTAGATTTTTTAATTAATTAAATTTTATATAACTTTAGCTAGCTTTTTTTTTTTTTTTAAATTAAGATTTTGTTTTTTAAAAATAATAAAAATATATTATATATAACTAGGCCGTTATGTTTATTAATCGCGTGATTAACTTTAACTTTAGCCCGTTTTTCGCGCAACATTTTTGTAGCTTTTTTTATTACTTCTGTTTTTTATACGATATTTAAAAAAAAAGGAAGTTTTAGTTAATTCTAAGCTATGCTTTAAAAACTAGTAAAATAAGTATAAGTTTATTTAAGCTTTAATTATTATTTATAAAATTAATTTTTGTTTTATATAGTATTTAATTTCTGTTTTTAATATATTATATATATAGCAACATAGTTTATATATTTATTTAATTTTGCCGATTATTTAATAAGCTTTAATAAATATTCCGCGATATTATATACTAATTATTTTTATTTAGTTTTAGAATTTTTTAATAAAAACTTTATATTTAAGTTATATATAAAATAGTTAAAAGGTTTTTAATATATGTTAATCTAGTATTTATATAATATTTTTAAATATTATATATAAATATAAATTTTAGAAATATTATAGCTTAAAATAATGTTACAGCGTTAATAATATAAAATACTTGTTTATTATTTATTTATATAGCATTAATTATAACTTTATAGTTAAAATTATAGCTATTTTTAATTAAAAATTTAAACTATTTCAATATTTAATTATATAACTAATAATAACAACAGAACTTTTAGATTTTTTTTAAAATTAAATAGTTTATATTATATTTTGCACGATTTAATAGGTTATATAATTTTTTCGTATAAAAATATTTAAAACGTTTATATAGCCGTTTAAGTTTTATTTTAATAAAATTAAGCTTAATTTTTATAAACTTATATTAAAAATAAATGTTTTTATTTATATATAACAAATATAGTTTTTCTGTTTTATTATATAATTATATTTTTCATATTATTAAAATAGGCTTATAAATAGTCGGCGTTTTTAAAAAATAAAAATAAAAACAGTATTAAAATATTAAAAATATAATATATTATTATATTTAAAACGGTTTTTTATTTTAATTATACTAATTAATATAATAGTTTTTTACTTTCAAATTTTATAAAAGCAGCTTTTTTATTTATTTAACTTATATATAAAAGTTTTTATAAATATATATTTTTAGTTATATTTTATTTACTGTTAAATAATTAAAAACATTTATATTTTATAGTTTATTTTAATATTTTATATAATACTAGTTGTGTAATATAAACTAGTTAAATAAAATATTAACTTTTAATTTTAAATATTTGTTTTATTATATAATATAGAAATATATTATTTATAAAAAACTAAGTTAACTATATATCTTATTTATTATTATCTTTTTTTTCCGTTGTTTAAATTTAATTTAAAATATTTTTATATTTTATAAAATATATTGAAAAATTGTTTAATCATAAAAATAATTCAAAATTGTTTTCTATAAGTTAAAATATATGTTTTTTGCACAGGCTTTTTTTTAAAAAATATATAGTTTATTAACTAGCAGCTTGTTTTTTTATATATAAAACATTTTTTTGTTTATATAAGCATTATAATTAAATTGCTTTTTAAATTATAAAAAGTTTTATTATATGTTAAACTAACTTAAAAATCTATATATATTTTTAAATTAAAAGTTTTTTATGCGATTGCTTTAGTTATACTTTTACTCTGTAAAATAAACGTTATTTATTTTTTATATAAAATATTTTGTTCTATTTTTGTTTATAACGCGTAAACATGCTTTTAAATCGGCAAAAAAGCTTTTATATATAAATTTTTAAAATATAAAAGCTGTTATTAGTTTAAATATGCTTTAGCATGTTTATATAATAATTATATTTAATTAAACCTTGCTTTAATAGCTTGCTTTTAAAACTTGTTATATTTTTGCAAGCTTTATAATTATAAAATCTAAAACTTTATATATTATATAATAGCTGCAATAACAGCAGTTAAAACAAAGTCCAACTATACCTATATATTAGGAAAAAAAACTAAAGTTAAGAAAAAAAAAGAGCTATATATAAAGCCGACGGCCAGAATTCCTATTTATATATACTACTAGTTATTTATTATATAACTGGCCTACTATATTTACTACTTTATACTTGTACCTATTTAACCGGAGAATTAATCAAAGGCTGCCAGGTTATTTATTTGTTTAGCTAATCAAGGTTATTATAACTATAGGTTATAATAATCCTTGTTTTATAAAAAGATTTAGCCCGAGTTTTTAGCCGCGCAGAATTAAAAATATACTAAGCTAATTTTTTTTAAAGCTGTTTATATTACGTTTAAAGCTTAAACTAAAAACTTTTAAATTAACATTTTTAAACAGTAGAAAAATACTTTTAATATATATAATTAATTAAAATCTAAAAGTTTTTAATTCTTAGTTTTATATTTATTACGTTAATTAATTAATTTTTACTTAATTTATTTTTTAATTAAGCTATTTATTATATTATTTATATTTTACTTTTAATTTTAGCTGCGTTTTATTTTTTAATATATTATTATTTTTATACGCTTTAGCAAATATATTTTTTTTAGCCGCTTTAATTTAGTTTTATAGCTGTTTTAATAACTTTATTTTTTTTTAAATATTTATTATAATACTTTTTTAGTTTAACTAAAACGTTTTTTAAATCAGCAGCCAAATATTAATTATTATTATACTTTTAGCTTTTTAAAATATTTTATAAAACAGTTTTTTTGATTTTTAATAACAGGATTTTTTACTTTTTATTTTTTTTTTTCTAACGTTTTATTAACTATTTTTTTTAATCATAGCATTTTTGTTTAAATAAAAATTATTAATATATTTTATAATTATTTAGCATAAAATTAATAATTTTTTGCTATACCATTAATAATTTTACTTTAAATATATTAAAACAGTCGGCTTTAATATTAATAATTTTATAAGCTTATTATATTATTAAATAATCTAGCTTGTCGCTAAATCTATCGGTTTATTTTTTTTTTTTTTATAATATAAATATATAGTTTTTAACCGTAAAATCCAGGTTTTATTAATATTTATTAGCTTATATAATTATTTATTATTATATTTTCTATATTTATATTTTTACTTTTTAATATAATTACAGACTTTTTTTACAAACGTTTAAGCTTTTCTTTTAACTTATTTTTTTTATAGTTACTTTGTTTTTATTTAAAACTTTTAATCAAACGTTATATTTTATTAGCTTTTTTATTAGTATTTTTTTAAAAAACAGCTTTTTTAAAGCTTTATAAAATAAAAACGCTAATACAGCGTTTAAAACTAAAAACGTTTTAAACTAGTTTTTTAAAAATAATTAATATATAATTATAGCCGCTAATTTATTTATTAATATATTATTTTTATTTATTTTATTAATTAATAATGTTCTGCTACAGAAAAGTCCAGCTTTATATTATAAATTTTTAACAGTTTATTTATAAAATCAGCTATAAACTGGCTTTTTTATTACTAACTATTATTTTTAACTATTTATATATTTAATAAAAACTTTTATAATATATTTTAACAATATTTTTACTGTTATTAATTTTTATATATAATTGTTTATATTAGTTTTAATAGTTTATCGATTATATAAAATATTATATTATTTTTATATTTATTTTTAAAAAGCTTTTAAAATTAACTATTATATATTGTTATATATATTTTAATATTAATAAAAAAATTAGCTTTTTTAATATTTTGTCGTAGAAGATTTTTATAAAACAATAAAAACAGTTTGCTATATATTAATCGATTTTATAATATAGTTATAGCTATTAATAACGTTAGAACATCAGTCGTTTTAATTTTTTACGGCCTAAATATGCTGTTCCTAGCTTTACGTAAGCTTTTTTTAATTATTTAAGTTTACAGATTATTTAATTTTAAAACAACTAATTTTTTTTTATATAATGGGATTTTTTTTAATATTAATTAATTAAAGTTTTTATTAGCTCAGGCTTTTTTTTAATATTTATTTAAGCTAATATTATATTAATTAGCTTTAAATATTACGTTTATAAGTATTATTTTTAATAGCAGTAAAAATATAATATTTTTATAATATATATTTTATTTACGTTTTTATTATTTTAAAATTATTAAATCAAAAAAAGCTATAGTTTTTATTTATTTTTTACTGTTTTTATATTTTTAAGTTTTTATTAATTTAAAAAATATCTATTATTATATTTCTTAATTTTAAACAATATATAATAAGCTTAGCTTATTTAGCTTATTTTAAATTTAAAAATTTTTATATTAAAATATTTTAATACCGCGGAATTTATAATAACTAAAAACAATTGCAGCTATCATAAGCTTATTAGTTTTATTTTTTAGTAAAACAGTTTTTTAACTACTGCTAATATTTTTTTGTTATAAATACTATAATTTAATTTTATGTTATAAAATTTTTTAAATAAAATATAATTAGCTGCTAAAAATATTTATAGTTTTTTTACAATAAAACGCCGGCGGCTATATTATTAAATATATTTATTTTTATTAAAGTTTTATTTTATAATTAAAATGTTTTAGCTCTAGCACACTAGTTAGTTTATTTTTAACGTTTTAAACACTTTTTAATAAAAGTTTAACTAAATTAAATTAGCTTTAATATAAATTAAATTATTTAACAGCATAACTATTTGTTTATATTTATAAATAAACTTTATATAAAAGTTATAAAAACTTAAAAATAACTATACTGTTTTTAATAATACTTTTTTTTTTTTTTAAATATTTTTAATTATAAATAATTTTAACTTTATTAAAATTACCTTTTATATTTTTAATTTTAATAATAAATTTAAAAACTTAGTTTTTTATATAAAACTTATATTTTTTAAAACGTAATAATATTTTATTTATATAATATTAATATTTTAGTTTATTATTTAAATAAACTAAAATATTATTAATATAAACTATATAAAAATATCCAGCTATTTTTGCAATATATTATTAATATATTTTAAAAAGCTGCTAGCCTATTAATTAATTTAAAAGCAGCACTTTAAACTGATAAGCTTTATATCGCGTTTAAAAAACAATTAACTTTTTATTTTTTTTTACAATATAAATATAATAAAATACTTATTTAATATTAATTTGAATAAATATTTTAGCTTATATTATATAAACTAATATTTTTAAATTAATAACAACAAGTATTAATTTTTTATATTAAAACGTTTAGCTTTTTATAATTAATATATAAATATAATAATTTATTGTTTTTTATATAAACAATATAAAAACGGCTTAAAAAGCCAGCGTAAGCTTTATAAATTTTTATTAAATTATTACAAATATATTATCGGCAGGTTTTAGCTTTTTAAATTATATTTTATAAAAAAATTATATTTTAATATTTCTAGGTTTTAATTTAAAATTAAACAGTAATCTATTCCCGGCTTTTATAAAAACAGGTTGTTTAAAACAGCTTTTAAAAAAACATTTAAATACTTGTAATAAGGTTTTAAAATAATTTATCGCAAGTTTTTTTTTTAATTTTATTTTATTTTTAAATAATAGTTTATTTTAAGTTTTTTATCATTTATTATTTATTATTTTATTAATTTTATACAGCGTAATTACGTTATAATATATTATATTATTTTATTATAATATTATATTAAAAGCTGCAGCTTTAATAGTTATAATTTTTATTAATCAGTATTTATATTATTTAATAATATTTTACCGAAGTTAATAAAAGCTTTAGACGTTTTTTTCTAGCAGAGTTTCCGTTTTAAACCTAGTTTTTACTACTTTAAAAACTAGTCCAGCTTTTTAGCTTATTATTTTTTTTATTTTATATATTGCTTGCATAGTTTTATTTTTTATTTAAAGCATCCGGTGGTTCTAAAGTTTTAAAACTTATATTAAAATAATTTTAAAAAATAAAGATTTTTAAGCTTACGCTTTTAATAATCGGAATAGTTTTTAGCTAAATAATTTTTACTATATTTGATTTAAAATATTTCGAGCTTATAATTTTTTTTGCTATATTTAATTAAATTAATTATTTTTATACTTTTTATTTTTTCAGTTTATGAGCTTTTTTTAAGCAACATTTTTTAATATTTAAAATATTTTAATAAGTTTTTATTTCGTTTATTAAAATTTTAAAATTTAATATTTAAGTTTTTAATCGCTTAAAAATAAAAGTTGTTCATATAAAAATTTACTAGCACGTTATAATAATTATAATACTTTTTTAATAATTACATTATATTTTATATTAATAATTATTAAAAAGCTTTTTGCACAGTTTTTTTACACTTTAAAATATAATCTTAAAACTAAGTCTACTTATTAAATTAAATTATTATTATACTCAGCAATAATAGCTAGTTTAAAATTTATTATAATCTTAAGTTTTAAATATTTTATTATTTAAGCAGCAAAAGTTACGCTAATTAAAATATATACGTTTATTTTTATATTAGCTAAAGCTTTAATAAATAATATAAGTTTATTATTTGCTACAATATAATTTATAAAAAGCGGGTTTTTTTTAATATATTTTTTAAAAAATTAAACAGGATCTTCTTATATTATATTATATTAAATGCTAACATTTTTGCTTAAAAAAGTTTAATTGTTTTAAGCTGTTTTTTTTTTATATTTACTTTTTTATATAATTTGTTTTTATAGTTTTTATAAAAATAATATTAATATATATATTATTTAATCGGTTAAAATCGCTGTTATAAAAATAATTATTGCTATAATATTTTTATTTATAATAAATAAAACATTTGCTTTTTAAAATAAAAATTTTAAATTAATCTAGTTTTAATTTAACGCAAATTTTTATTTTATTTTTATTTATTTAATAGTTATAATTTTTTATTGTTGTTTTATAATTAATAAATACTTTTAATTAAAAACTACTTTTAATAGCTATTACTAAAACTATTTCTAGCTTTTTATTTTTTTATATTTTGCTTTTTTTTTTAAGTTTTATTTTAAATAAAAATTTTTATTATTAATAGTTATATAGCTACATATATTTATAATAAGCAGAAAAGTTTACTATATTATTATATAGCTTATTTACGTAAAATTTATTTTAACGTTTAAATAATTTATTATATATATTTTATTTAAAGTTTTTAAGTTAACTTTTGCTATGCTAGCTTAACAAGTAAACTTAATATAAAATAAAATAAACTTATCGCTTGTTATTATTTTTAAATCTTAATATTTAACTTTAGTTTTTTATACTTATTAAAATTATTATAAAACAAAAATAAATAGTTTAATATTTCTTGACTAATTTTCCATATTAATTTATTATAATTATTAATAATAAACAGCATAAAATTTTTAAAAGCTTTATTTTTTATATAACTAGCAATATAATTAAATTTTTTAATTTATATTAAAAATAGTTGCTATTTTTAATAAGTTTATTTTTAAAAACATAAATTAATATTTAAACTTTATTTTTAATTTATTTTTATTAGTTTTTATTTATAAATATAAAAGTTTAGCTGCTTTAAAAATTAATTTTAACTTTTTTAATATATTATAAGTTTAAAGTTTTTAAATTAAGTTCTAAAATAATTTTTAAACAACTATTAGGCCTGCTTAATTAAACCGATATTATAACAATCTAGTTTTTTAAACTTTTAATTTTTCGTTAGCCTTAATTAAAGCTTAGTTTAAATTAGCTTTAATTTTTTGCTTTTACGCCGCATTAATTTATTTAATATATTATTTATATAAAATTATTATTAATATTATTAATTATATTAACAACATTTTTAAAATATTTTAAACAACGTTTATAAACAAAAAATCATGTTTAAACTTATAATATATATTTTTAAAATAGTTTTAAACTAGTTTTATAAACTATTAAAAATTTATAAAGCTGTTTTATAAAAAAAACGCGCGTTTTTTTATTATTTATTATTGCTATAAAAATTATTTTTGTTTATTTATTTATAATAAAATAAACAGCATTAACTTTTATTTATTTTATAAAATTTTTATAAAGTTTTATAAAAGCTAGCTGTACGTATGTTTTAATTATTACTACTAATAGTATAATTTTAGTATAAAAGTATTAATAAGTTTGTTTTTCTGCTTTTTTATCTCTGTTGTATTTTTTAATTTTTTAATTAAAACGTCCAGCCGTATTAATATTATTAGCTTACGTTAACAACTTTATAAACTTTAAAAACTAACGCTAAAGTTTATAATAGTTATATTAAATACTATTATATAAAGCTAGTTTATTTAAGTTATTTTTTTTAAAACGTACTTATTGTTTAGTTTCTGCTAAAAAAATTAAATTATTTTTTTTTGCTGTAACGTTTTAACAAATTAATTAATTAATTAGTTGTTTAATTAATTAAAAGAATTTAATATTTTTTTAAACAATAAAAAATAAACTTTAGTTTTATAATAGCTGCTATAGTAGTAGTTAAAATAAAGTCTAACTATACCTATATATTAAAAAAAAAAAACTAAAGTTAAAAAAAAAAAAAGCTATATATAAGGCCGACGGCCAGAATTTCTACTTGTATATACTACTAGCTATTTACTATATGACTGGCCTACCGCATTTACCACTTTATACTTGTACCCACTTAGCCGGGGAACTAATCAGGGGCCGCCAGGCCACTTATTCGTCCAGCCAATCAGGGTCATCATGACTGTGGGTCATGACATATAACTAATTTAAAATTATTTTATTTTGTTTATATAAATATAATATTAATTTAATCAGCTTAATATTAGCTATAATTTATATTTATACTGAAATAAATATTTATTATATAATCGATTTTGCTCTAGGTTTTATTTAGTTTAATATTATATTTATAAAATTCTTTAGCTGGACTTTTTAATATAGTTAGAAATACAACGTAATATTAATTTCTTATTATTTTAAGTTATTAATATAAATTAATAAATAATCATGTTTTATTATATAATAAATTATATAGCTTGCTCAAATAGTTTTTTTTTTATATTTTTTAAAAAATAACGTAGTTATTTAAAAATATGTTTCTGTTTTATACGTTTTAAAAAAAATTAAAAAACATGTTTATTATAATTAAGTCAGAGGTTATATATATATATAATAATTATTTAAAAATTTATAAAACATAATATATAATAAATTATTTATAAACTAATTAAACATTTAACCTATGTTTCATAAATATTATATACCTGTTTATTAAATTAAAAATATATTTATACTTAATTATTAATTATATAAATAATCTATTAATTTTTTTAAAGTTTAAAAATATATGTTAAATATTTGACCTAGTTATAATATATTAAATAATATTTCAAGCTATAAAATACTTATATTATTTATATTTATATAAAATTATTAGCTTAAAATATATAAATTAAATGTTTATATAAGTATTAATATAAATATAAACAAAAACGTTCGAATTTATTTAATATATATTATTTTTATATAATTTATATAAGCCTAACTGCTTTTGTAAAACTGTTGTTGCTGCTAAATTATACGGTTTTTTTTTGTTTAATATATTAAGCAGCTTTTATTAAATCAGCTTATAAAATTAATTTTATGTTTTATACGTCTATAATTTAAAATCTTTAACATGTAACTTTTATGATAGCTAGCCGGTTATATTTAAATATTTATATTCTAAAATATAATAAGGTGCTTATATATTAAACATAATCAAAGTTGCAGTTATAACATTAAGCTTTTATTTTTAATATTACATATTAATAACGCCTTATATAATACGTTTATTAATTCTATAGTCTGTTATAATTTTATTATATTATTTAATATTATTATATATAATAAAAAGTTTTTTACTATATGATGATTCTAAAGCTTTTATAAAAATACATTAAAAAATAAATAAACAAGTTTTAATAATAAATTAATAAACAGGTTTTAAAAGTATATTTATATATTGCATAGCTTTTATATAATAAATAGTTTTATATAATTATATATTATTACTTTTTAATATTTAATTTTTATATTATAACTTTAAAATATAATAAAACATATAAAAATATAAATATTTAAAATTAATTCTTTTTAAGCTTTTATGATATAAAAATAACTTGTTTATATAAAACAAAATCTTTAAAATATAATTTAAAAACTTGTTTAAGTTTATTAAACTTTAAGCGCGCTTTGTTTTTATTTTTATTAATTTATATTTACGTTCTACAACTATTAATTAATATTAAATAAGCTTTATATATAAAATAAAAACAACTTTTATTATATAATATTTATTATATTTAATTATTTTATTTAAAACTTCTATATATAGCAGGATTTTTATATATAAATATAAAAATTCTGCTAACGTATAAACTAGCTAAATAATAAAATAACACGTATCCTGTTCTTGCGTAGTAGCTACACGCTTCCGTGCAAAAGCTAAACATACTTAATAACAGCTACAGTCTGCAACCAATTGCCAGAATTCCAACAATTATAAAATATTATTATTTAAACTAATAAATAGTTTATTTATATTTTAAAAACATATTAAGAGTATAGTATTTAATTTTCTAAATAATTTAAAAATATATAAAAATATATAAAAATATATAAAAGAAAATTTTAAAAATTATATAATATTAGTTTATAAACTAATTAAAAAATTAAGGTGTTATATAATAAATTAACCTTTTAAATTATATAATATTAGTTTATAAACTAATTAAAAAATTAAGGTGTTATATAATAAATTAACCTTTTAAATTATATAATATTAGTTTATAAACTAATTAAAAAATTAAGGTGTTATATAATAAATTAACCTTTTAAATTATATTATTAATATTAAAAATACATAAATTAATTTAATGAACATTAAAGCTATAATAAATTAAAAACTTTGTATTTTAATAAAAATATATAATTTTTGAAAAATTTTATAACTTTTATTAAAAATTTATTAATTAATATAAGTATATTATAATTTTTATAAATTATTTAATATAAAACAATAAAGCTTTTATTAATTAAAAAACTTTAATAATGGTTTTTTATTAACATATTATTAATATAAACTATTTATAAAAATTAAAACTAACTTGTTTAATAAAATTATGATAATAATATTATGGCAGCTATATAAAAAATATATATATATATCTTTTATACCTTATTTTTGAAAATATTATATAATATTAAATGCAACTATAATATTTTTAATCAAAAAATCCTAGTTATTATTATAACGTTAAACAAATAAAAGCTAAAATTAATAAATAATTAGAAAAAACTTTTTTATAATTATAAACTATGAAATATTAAAATATTTTAATATAAAATAATATTGAAATTTAAAACAAGTTAAATAAATTAAACTATTTTTAAAATATAATTTGTTAATTATTTTTATTTTTAAAAATAAACGTAGTAGCAAATGTTTTATTATATGAATAAAAAACTTAATAATATAAAAAGCTAAAAAAGATGTAAAAATATTTAATAATTTTTAATTTATTACTAGCAAAATAAAACCTCAACAAAAACTAAAAAAGCTTTACTATAAAATTTATTAATAAAAATTAATATTAAAAAATATTTATAGTTTAAACAAGCTAATAATTATAATATATATATAATAAACTATATAAAATACTGACCAGCAAAAATATTTTATAATAAAACTTTAAAGTTTTAAAATTATTATTAATTCTAATTATATATAATAATATTGAACAATAAATTTTAAATAAATATATAAAAATAACTATAAATATAATAATATCTTAATTATAGTAAACTATTCAAAAAAACATAAACAACTTTTTATATAATATAAGCTATAATAATTAGTATAATAAAAACATGTTATAAAAGTTTATTTAAAATATTTAAAATATTTATAATTATAATATTAAATCAAAAATATAATTTATTTCTGTTTTTATTAATAAATTAGATAAATGAACAAATGTAAAATATATATTAGCTTTTATACAACATTATAAAATTATTAAATAAATAAAATAATAAAAATTATTTTAATTAATAATTAAAACTTTATATTAATTATTATTAAAATAATTATTTTATAAGTTTATAAAACCATTACTATATAAAATAAAAATAAAACAGCTGCAAAAAACTCAAACAATTATTAGTTACAAAGAAATATGTAAAATAAAAGCATAAAATAGGCCAATAAAAATTGTTTATTTTATAAATTTTGTTAAAAACATTTAAAAAATCTAAATATAAATAATAAAATAAGCTAATTATAAAGAATAAAACTTTAATTTTAATATAAAAACTATATATTAACATGAAAAAAATAATTCTAAAAATGAACTGTTCATTTAATAAATTAAACTATTTTATAATATAATCAAAGTTTAATATAATTATTAAAAATAAAAACATATTTATTTTAAAAATATTATTTAATTAATAAATTAATAAATTAATATTTTGCTGACCGTTTATAATTAAATTTAAATAATTTATTATTAAAATTAAAAGCTAAACACTTAAATAAAAAACTAGTTAAATTATAAAAAAAATTATTGTAAAAAAATTAAACCTTTAAAAATATATTATAAAAAGCTTTAATATTAAATTAATTAAAACAGTTAAAAATTTAATAATATATAATACTTAATAAAAACTTTAAAAATAATATAAAGTTCTTAAAAAATTTATTAATATAAATTTAAAAGTAGCAGAACTTTTAATAAAATTAAACAATTAATTATAAGCTATAAAGATGTTTTTAATATAAAATATAAAAATAATAATAAAGCTATATAAAAAATGTAATAAAATGAAAATAAACAGAAATATAAACTAAAATAAATGTAACAAAAATAATATAATATAAAAAATTTATATAATAATTTAATAATATAAAAGCTTAACAAATATTATATAAATAAATATTTAACGCAATTTTCTTTTATTAAAAAATATTATGTAACAATTATATGTTTAAAACTTAAACATATTTTATAAACAAGCTATTTTTTTTTAAAAAAAAAATAGTTATAAATAACTAGTTTTTTAACCGTGGCATATATAATATACGCAGAATATTTATATATTTGTTGCTAACTAATACATATAAACCGGCTATAGCGCATAAACTAGACCTATTTTACACACCTGCACTTAGCCAGAATTCTAGTGGGCTAATTCCTCCCACTTACTCTTTCCTTTTTCATCTGTAGATTTTCGTACAATACATCACTTATTGCTGAAGCCTTGACTTCTTATTTGTGACTGGTGCAACAAGCTATAAGTTTATAATATATTAAAAAGCTTATATGTTAAAGTTGTTTTATTTTTAATAAAAAATTTTTTAATTATATTGCTAAATGTTTAATTTATAAACATTGATTAAAAAATTTAAATATAGCTAACAACAGATCTTACGCTTATAAAACAAAGAAAAAGCCGATTTTTTTAATAGTAAAACAAAAAATAAATCGGTTAAAATAATCGGCTATTATTAATATATATTTCGACACGTTTAAGCTAATAAAAAAATTAGTTTAATATACTTTATGCTGACTATATTTTACAGCCTGAATATTATAACTTATTGTTTAATTATAAGTAGTAATTTTAGTTTTATTTTTTTATAAATATAATAATAGTTATAATATTTATTAATATTTATATTTTTTAACAGATATTAAAACCGTTTTATTAAATTTTTTTAAATAATAATATATCTATAGTGTTTATATTTATTATATGCTTATTTTAATACTACTAGTACTTTTTTTAGCAGAACATATTTAGCTAAACTTTTATTTTGTTTAATTTAAAATAAATAGCTATTTTAAATATAATATTATATTAATTATTTTATTATTATTTTTTAATTAATAATTAACAAAAAACTATTATTAGTTTTTTATTATATACTATATTAAGTTATTATATTATTTATTTAATTTATATTATTTAATTAATAAGTTAAAATTAACTTTTTATTACTAAAAAAAAAAACAATAATATATTTATTTTAATAGGCTTTTTTTAAAATAAAAACGTTTAAAGTAATAAAAAGTAATTTTTAATATTTATTTATTTAACAAGTTTAATAATAAAGCTTTATAACTTAAAAGTTTATTTATAATTTAAATAATATATATTATATTAAGTTGATAACGCACGACAAACTAATATTTATTTAATTTTTTTTTAGCTATATTGCAATTTTTTTTAATATTTTTAACTCCGGTTTAAAAATAAATAATAAGTTTAAATGGTCTGTATAAAATATCATAAAATAAAAACCTTTTAGCATTAATTATTAATATTTTATTAAATATTTAATTAAGCTTAAAGCTTTTTTTATATAAAATATCGAGTTTTTAAATCTAATAATTAAAACAATATAAATATAAAAATTTTTATAAATATTATAATTCTATTTAAAAATTTAATTTTAACAGGTTAAACCGCAAATTAAAAAATACTTTTTTATTTTTATTTATAAAACGTTAATAGCTAGACAATATTAAAAAGTAAAGTTTAGATTTTTATTATTTAAGTCTGGATTTTTAATAAATAATAATAAAAGCGTGATTTTATTTTTTAATTTATATAAAAGTTTTTATACTTTTTTTAGCATTAAAAGTTTTTAATTAAAATAATAATAAGCGCTAGTTTTATATAGGCTTTTTAGTATTTTTATTAAGTCTGCTTTTTAGCAAATAAATTTTTAAATAAAAAACTAAATAAAGAAATTGTTTTAATTTTTTTTATTTAAAAAATGGTTTTTCAGTTCTGCTTATTATATAAAATAAAACTTATAGTTAATAAATAATTTAACTTGCTTTTTAATAATTTAAAATTTAAAGCTATAACGTTATTTAAAAAAAAGTTGTTTTTTAAAATAATTTAATTACAATAAAAATAATTTAAAAAAAATAAAAAGTATAAAAAAATTAAACAAATTATTAAAAGCTTTCTTTAATATATTATAATTATTTATATAAATATTTAAAAATATTTTGTAATTTAAATAATAATTAATAAAAAAAAGCAAAACAGGTTTTAAAACTTTTATTAAGCGGTTATTTATTAAATCTTATGTTTTTAAAATATAATAAATATATAAAACTTTTATAAAGCTTTAAAATAATTTTTTATTTAAATATTATTTATTTAATATGATAAAAGCGGGTTTAAGTTAAGTTTATAATTTATTTTAATTATTTAAAACTTATAAGCTATATTTTTTAAAAAATATTGCGTAATTTTTAAATTAAAACATTAAATATTTTGTTGCGTTTATAAACTAGTTATTAAAGTTTTATTATTGCTTAATTAATAAAAATATAATAATATACAAATTATTTATTTTTTAGTTTTAATTTTAATAAATATTTTATTTATGTTTTTAAGCTGAAATGTTTAAATAGATTAGCTCGGCTGTTTTTAATTAAAAAAAGATTTTTTTTATAAAGTTTTTTTTGTTTATTATATATTTTAATTAACATAGTTTATAAAGTTTAATAGATTTGTTTATTATCATAATATACTTTATTAAGTTTGTTATTTTTATATTTTTTAAGCTGCTAATAAAACAGTTTTTTTATATATAATAAAGTTTTTAAGCTTAAGCTTGTTGTTTTTAAATAACAGCTTTATTTTTAATAATAAGTTATAATGTTTTAAACTACTAGTTAACTATTTATTAAAGTTTATTAAATAATAACTATTGTTTAAATTGCTTTATTATTTTAAGTTTTTTTGATTTTTTCTGATTTAAAAGCCTGTAAATAAGTTATATATTTATTATAAATATTTATTAATTTAGCAGTTGTAAGCTTTTATAATAAATAAACGTTTAAATTATTTTTAAAAGCTATTAAATAAATTTAATGTTTATTGTTATTTTAGCTTTATATTTATTAAATATTTTAACATTTTAGCGAAAAAATTTGTTTTGTTTAATAAACGTTAAAGCTAGATCTATATTAAATTAATTATTTAATTTTAAAACAGTTATTTTTTAATTATCGCAAATATTTATTTTAAGCATTAATATATTAAAATTATTTATTATTTAAAAGTAATAAACAACGAGGTTTTTTATTTTCAGGATTTTTAGCTAATTTATACGGTATTAATAAAATAATTTTCTAAAAGTTCTGCAGACTTAAAATTAAATTTTTTTTTTAAAATAAACAATATTATATATTCTTCCAACCTTTTTGTTTTAAAAATATAATTAAATAAAATTTACTAGGATTAATAAATATAATAAATAAAAAGCTTATAAAAAATTTAATTATATAAATTATTAAAAATAGTTTTTATAATAATAAACAGTTAATAATTTATAAATTAATATTTAAAAGTTTTTTTACCGGGATAAAAACAATTTTATTAATATTATAAATTTAATATGCAAGCTTAAAAGATAAAATTAAGTTTATTAAAACAAAAGAAATAAAAATATTATATTTAATAAAAGTTATTTTTTTTAAAAAGGTTTTAAGTTTTTTATAGCTTAGTTAGTTTTTGTTAAATTATTATAGTCCTGTTTTAAAGCTTAATTTAAATATAAGCTTTAATTTAGTTTTTTAATTTTATAGTTATTAATGCTTTAGTTTTTATTAAAATTAATTTAGCAATATTAATTGCTTTTTAGTTATATTTTAATTATAAATGTTTATATAATAGATTTTTTTAAATTATATTGTTTAAATTTAAATCGTTGTTGTTTTTTTTAATGAAGTTTTAATGCGTTAATTATTTATTTTTAAACGTTTTTTTAAAATATTAAGCTTAATTAGTATTATTTTTATTATTTAAAAAATATATTTAGCTTTTTTAATGTTTTTAAAAGTAATCTAGTTAATAATATAGTTAATTACGGTAATATTTTGTTGCAGCTAAGCTTTTTTTAGTAATAAATTATAAGTTTAATTTTAGCTTATAATATAAGCATATATAACTAATATAACTTTTTTAAATAATAAATAAAAATATTATATAGCAGTATATAAAAAAAATGCTGTTATTAGCTATTTTTAATTTTAGCGGTTATAATACTGTTTTTAATTTTAGTTTATAGCGTTTAATATAATTAAAGCTAATAAGTTTAAATAAAAAGGTATTATTAATTAAACATTTTTTTATTTAAACTAAACTTAGTTTTTTTTTAAATATAGCTAAAATATGTTTTTTTATTATTATTAACAGCTTGATTAATATATATAGCTTAAGCTAATATAGCTAAAAAACTTATTTTTATTATTATTAAATAGTATTTTTTTTTTAAACTTTTATAGTTGTTTAAGCTTTATAATAAAAAATAATTTTATTTTATAAGTAAGCTAGGCTTAAATAATAGAAAATTTATTTAATAATTAGTTTTAAGTAATATTAACAAACAAAATGAATTTTAATAATTAGTTAATATTTATATAATTTTTACGGTTATTTTATAAGCTTAAATAAAAATAGTGTTTTATTTAGCTATTTATTTTAAGCTTTAATTAATTATTAAATAAGTTTTTTTTATAATTTTTTATTAACCTTGCTTAGTTGTTTTATTTATAAAATTAAATAAAATAACAGTAGTTTAAATAATATAATTTTTTTTAACTAAAAAAGCATTATATATTTTAATATTATTATTTTTGTTTTAAATAAATATTCCATCTGCTAAAAAACTTTTTATAAATCGGCTTTATTTATAAAGTTAAACAGAAAAAATATTTATATAATTAAGTAATATTTAAGCAGTTTTAGCTTTATAAGCTTAAAAAACGTTAGTTTTTGCTTTATATATAAATTTATTTTTTTCAATATTTAAAAGTTGCGATTTTTTATTAAAATTTATTATTATATTTATATTTATATTAATAATAGCTGGTTTAAAAGCTTATAAAGCTAAAAAATTTAAAAAAGCAGAAAAAGCTGCAGAAATTATATTCTGTTTTTAAACAACAGCGTTTAATAAATTATAACAAAAGTTTGCTAGCAACAGTAATTTTTGTTTTATTATTTTATAAATATAAGCTTATTTTAAATACAGCTTTTGTTTTTTTAAATATTTATATACTTTCTGTTTTTTTATATTATAATTTTAATAAATTAAATTTAAGCAGGGTTAATTTTTATATTTTTATATTTTTATTATATTTTTACGTATATTATATTTACTGCGTTTTTAATATATTTTATAGTATTCTTTTTTAAAATGTTTTACGCGGATTTTTTGTTTATTTAAAAACTATTGTTTTATTATGTTTTTTATAAAATTTAAATACTTAAAATAATAGTTATTATTTTAGTTTTAAATATATTTATATTTTTAGCTAAAAGTTATAAAAATATATATAATTAATACTAGCTTAATAAAAGCTGTTTGAACATTTTATAATAAGTTTAGTTATAATAGTTTATTAAGTATTTATATACGTTAAATTAGAACTAAAATTTTAAAAAAAACCGGAGTAATATATATATTAGTAAAGCAGGCATAATAAATAATAACATTATTTTATTTTGTTTAAACGTAGTTTTAATAGCTTCATTTATTTTTTTAATAAAATTATTATTGTTTGTTTCAAATAGTTAAAATTTTATGCTTACTTAGTTAAAAAATTTAAATTTTTTATTAAATTTTAAAACATATGCTATTATAATATCTGCTATATATTAATATATATAAACGTTTATAAATTTTTTAAATCTAATTATTAATTTTTAACCTATTAATTAGTCGGTAATTTGTTTATAAATTTAATTATTTTTATTATAGCTTCTGCTATATATATTATAATATAAATTTTAACGCAAATTTTTTAGTTAAGCATTATTAGCTTTTAAAAATAATTTATTAGCACGATTTATTAACTTAGCTAAAAATTTTATTAATAGTTAATTAAAATTTTTAATTTAAGCTTTTAATTTTAAATTTTAGTTTATTATTTTTAAAAAATTAGTTCATAAAACTTTTTTAAAAGCTGTTTAATTTTTCTGCAAGTTAGCTTTTATATATTAATATTATTTTTAAGCTTTTTTTAAAACTTTTGCAAAAATAAATTTTATTTTATTTTATAAAATTAAATTATTATTAAGTAAACCTAGATTTTTAAAACTTTTAAATATAAAAGATTATATTTTTATATATATTTTTAAGTTTTATTTAAGCTTTTTAAAAAAAATTCTTAATAAATATTTTAAAAATCGCTTATTTAAATAAATAATTAAAAGCTTTAAAAAGTTAAGCTATAAACTATATAAAAAATAATATAAATTTATTTAACTAGAAAAATTATAATATATTAAAAATTTTTAGTTAAGATATAAAAAATTAAACGCGTTTTTTGTTGCTAATAAAAAATAAATTAAATAATTTGTTTAAATTAGCTTAAATCTAAGTTTTAAGTTTTATATAAGTTTTTAAACAGTTTAACGCTATATGTTTTTTAAGTCTAAGTTATTTTAATATTTTAGCTAGCTTAAAATTTTTTGTAAATTTTACGATTTAAAGTTTTATATTAACGTTATTAAATAAAAAAATAAAATAATTATATTAAAATTAATATTAAATAATAAATCGTTATTATATAATAATAAAAACGGTTATTAAACCAATAATAGCAAGTATTTTTATTTTTTAAAGCTAATTTTATAGTTTTAATTAACAAAATTTTATTAAATAATAATAATAAAAATTAAATAAAATATATATATATATATATATAAGTTTTAATTTGTTTAAAAAACCTGTAATTTAAATTAAAGCTTTTAATAAAATATTTTAGCTTTATAGTTTGTAAATATATTGATCTGTTTTTAATTTTTAGTTTTGTTATTATTGTTTTTTTTATTTAATTTTTTTAAATAGCTACTACTAGACTAAAAAACTTTTTAGCAACTTTATTCACTAATAATTTTAATAATAAACAAATATATAAGTTATATTAAACCACAGTAAAAAAAAACTACGCCGAAGAAAATTTAAATAGCTGCAGCTTTTATTAATTTATTAAGTTTAAAATAAAAAATAATATTATATTAGTTATAAAGCTATTTCTTAAGCTATGGTAAAAGGTGGATTAGTCTTAGGTCTTATGTGCACGGACCACCATACACTACATAATTTAACACAGCTTATTAAATAAATTAATAAATTTGTTTATTATATTAATAAATCTAATATAAATTTTTTTTTAAATTTATATATTTTATTCAGCTTTTATAAAATAACTTATAATTATTTTTATAAAAACAGTTTATTTTTAACAGCTTATTTTTAAAAATATTATAAATAATAATAAAATATTATTAATTTTAACTTTGTTTTATTAAAAATTAGCAATAAATTATATAAATAGCTTTATTTATTTAATAAATTAAAAATTAAATGTAATAAATAAACATTACAGCGTTAAAAATCTTTTTATTAGCATATTTTAACACATAAATATAAAACTTTAATATTTTTTATAAAATTACGCTAATTTAAAATAGTATTAATATTTTTAATATAAAGCACGCCTATATACTAATAGTTCCAGGCGCACGGACAATAAATAGGAGAGAAGGTACTCCTATGACATATGCTCCGTGGAATGGCGGGCCAACTAGCCTCGCAGTATGCTTCTCAGATCTCGTCATTATGTCGCAAATACAGACATACGATCCTACTGACTTAGGGCCTGGTATAATCTGTTCCTTCTTCTATCGGCACCAACGTGTACGATTCTGTAGAAGAGAGTGGCTGAGGCCCAGGAACACCGGTGCCTTGTTGATTCCGATGATGGAGGGATCTTTAATGGTCAACCGTTTACCGACACGGCCTCGCCGTAACCGCCTCGGGGAGTGGGATTCGTCGACGTAGGCATCTACGCCCAGGTGAGGAGGAAGGGGGGGGTTTGAAGAGGTATTAATTATACTAGCATGAGAAAAGCTTGTATATCTGCTGGTACTGCCAGGGTCGTCGCGTATTCTAAACTTTTCGTGGCAATCTTTCCGAGAGATGTCTGCATAGCTGGACTCAGCCCAGGGAAGTAAATGGCCCCAGGAATACTTTTCCCACGAACCAACACGAACCTACTATCCGCATGATAGCCATCCAGCCTGTGGGATAGCACACCAATAATAATACTAATACTTATACTTCCACTACTACTTCCACTACTAAGAATGCAACGGACATGCTCTGATATACTCATTAACTAGGATTTCTCTTCGTTTATATAAGCATGTGTGTGATAGCGGCGCATATCCCCTGTGCCTGTCTCGATTCTAACTGTAGGTAGTCCTAGGAATGACTTACGTTGCTGCACAAGGAGAGATGTTCTCTTTCCCCGGGTGGTAGCAACGGCTACGTCGTCTATGTGAAGTGTACCATGGGGCGTTTCCGTTGGCCATGGCTCATTGCAAGATCACACCCATTTACATGTCAATTAGCCTCTTTCAACATAACCTCTCTTTGGGGGCTTATCTCAGGAGCAGGTTAAATGGTCCATGCCCGATGTCTTCATGCCTGCTATTTAATTCAGCGGGCAAGATTTATATTGTCTTGGGCATCTTCCCGTTGAGAACTTGCCACCCTGGCTCTCACCTATAGCCAATAGGATATGTCGTCAGGGCTGCGCCATGATTTTTGAAACTGTCTTCAGATATGGGTGCATGATGGCACATTCCCATGCTAATACGTGAAATGGGAATATGGGAATATTCTTCGAATGGCCACCGCTCTCGTTTCTGGTGAGGGAAGAGGGAAACCAGGCACTGCATCTGTTGTTTTAGTAACAAGATTTTTGCCAACCCCCGGGTTAGCCACACTGAGCCACCCCTGCGCGTGCACCTAGTCGGTATAGGTACCCAGTGGAACCATTCTATTTTAGAATGTAGTCAGAAAACCGGGCAAATAATATCTTAATAAAAGGATGATGCACGGACCGCACACGCGCGAACCTTGGCTTGCTTGGACGCACGAACGGCAGACGCACAGACTGCGCGATTCATGGGTCGCAGGACTCCACATCCTAATCAGGACAGAAACCATGCCCAAACCATGTCCATACCACCCCCAAACGAGAAGAAAAAAAGGGAAAAAAAAAAACCCATTGCAAGCGTGGCAAGATGCTTGGTTTGTACCAACCAAGAGACTGGTGAGCATCGATTTAGTCAAAGCGTTATAGAAACTAGTTACGTTATTGTTATCAGAAAGATTCATTCCACAACCTGTCGTAGGATTTGCTCCGCTGTGTGGAGGATACCTAGGTACCAAGGAGGTAGCAGGTTGTGTCCTGCCTGTCACTTACATGATCACAGCAACTTTGGTAGGTAGGGCCATATTGGGACAGGTTCAAACTATGCTGGGGTGTACAAACACGATTAGTTTCACAACCGACTAGCGTGGCGGCTTCCCATCGGATGCTCCATTTCATCTATAGTGTACAGTATGAGTGCAGCTCGTGGTCATCTCTCTGATTCCGATCCCTGCGAACCTACCTAGTGTAGTACCTAGTGTAGTGTATAATCGCCCAAACATAAAACGTCGCGCCCACAGCTAACCCGCGCGCGGCCCCGTTGACTCATGAGAGCTCGTACTGGGCGATGAGTTTCTCTGCGCACGCCACGCCAGCGACGTAGGCCACGGCCTGGACATGGCAGCTCGGCAGGACGGGGACGACGCTCATATCGGCGACACGAAGGCCCTCGAAGCCCACGAGCCTGAACGCGTTATCCACCACGGCATCCGCGTCCCCGGGCCTGCCCATCCTGAGCGTGCCCGTCATGTGCCAGCTGGACCCGATATTCTGCCGCCAGTAGTCGAGCAGGTCCTCGTCGGACTCGGACTCCGGGACCGCCAGGCTGGCCGTGGTGTCCTTCGCGTAGGCCTCGGTCCTCGCGAGCGCCAGGACCTCGCGCAGCGCCCGGACGGCCACGTGGCGGTCGAACGCCGTACCCAGGAACCGCGGGTTGAACCTCAGCGGCACCGCCGGGTCGGACGACTGCAGCGTCACCTCGCCGCGGCTCTGCGCGTTGTAGTAGAACACCAGGAAACACGAGTAGTGCGCATCCGGCGCGACGTGGGGGATGAAGTAGTGGACGGGAAAGTGCGTGATGACCTCGTAATGGGGGACCGTCTCCTTGCGTAGTAGGCTCTGCTCGTCCGGGGGCAGGCTCTGGAATTCCGCCGAAGACTCCAGCCCCTCGAGCTTCTTCCATCCGATGCCCAGCTCCGACGCGTACTTCGACCAATCCCCGGTGCCGTCCTTCTTCCACTGCTCGAGGGCGGCGTCCATGGCCCGGGGGTTGCCGTAGAACGACGCGCGCGAGGTGCTGCCCTCCGTCCGCTGGTAGACCAGGGGCACGAACATGTGATCTCGTAGGTTCTGCCCGACTGCTGGGATGTCGCGGACGACGGGGATGTTGAACTCCTTCAGCTGCCTGGCCGGTCCAATGCCGGAGTGCATGAGAATGCTGGGCGAGTTCAGCGACCCCGCCGCGAGGACGACTTCCTTGGACGCGAAGTAACGGGCTTCCTTCGTCTCGACGCCGGCAATCTTGGCTCCCTCCACAATCAGCCGCTGGACCGCCGCATTCGTCACAACCGTTAGGTTTTCGGGCCTGGGCGTCAATAGGTCGTTCGCGGTGGAGCGCAAACCGCGCTGGGCCGAATTGATCACGGTTGCCATGCCGATAGGGTTGCCGGAGTTATGGTCGGGGTTCAGCGGCCAGCCGGCCTTCTCGAATACATCAAGCATATGAGGAAAATCGTCCTCGAATTCGCTGGCATACCCAAGCTTCAGAGGCCCCGAGAGGCCGTGATCCGATGCCTTGGGTGCGGCATACTTGGCACTGATGTTAGCGGGTAGCGTTGGATCAAAAGATTCGAGGTCCTTGAAGCGTTGATGCATGCGATCCCAGCCGAATGAATTGTCGTCGACGATGCGGGCCCATGCCTCGTAGTCGTCGCGTGCGCCCGTGCTGTAGACTCCAAAGTTGATGGCACTCGATCCACCGAGGCCGAGACCGCGGGAGTAATCCAGCTCCCGGCCCGCACAGTCAGTCTGCGGTGTCGTCTTGTAGCCCCAATTCAGATCGGGGTTCATAAAGGTTGTGAAACGCTGTCCGTTGACGCGGAGGTCACGATCTGCGTTCTCGCTTCCGGCTTCGAGCAGCAGGACGGATGGCCTTTTCGGCGATTTAGCGAGGCTGGCGGCCGCGGCACAGCCAGCGGGGCCGCCTGCCAACCATTAGTCTTGGGAGCTGGATAAACGAAGCACATGGCGTGACTAATGGAAAGGGGGTGTGTTCACGCGTATGCGAACCCTAGTCCGAGGACGCGAACAGTGCTCTGAGCCGGACCTACCTCCAACAACGACAAAATCGAACGTGTTCGGTGCCATAATTGATGACTACGTGTAATTCTGGATACCTCAAGGATAAAGGAAATTGAAAGTCATCTGCAGTCTTGGATTCGGTGATTGACCTGGGCACGGGGGCCGGGGCTTAAGTTATATCATATGCCATTCGGCTGTTAGGTCGGTCGAGTATCATAATGGAACCCCGGAGAGCATTATCTATATAGCTGCTGAAATATGCTCTCGAAGCTTCTACACATGGCATTGATACCGGGCTGTGTGTGTGTTTGTGTGCCTTACATCAATACATACATAACTATTACTTGTAAGCACCGGGGTTATGGATTGTTAGCTTCGGAAGCTTGGCAAAGGACCCTGGGAGGGGGGAGTCTTACACGTGTAGACCCAAGGCATGCGCATTCATACCGGAGATATGTATGTGCATGGCTATGTGGGTTCGACGACGTGGGTGCATTAAAACATGCTCCACCGTCATTTGTATGCAATGATCCACGGAGTTACATCGATATCTCTGCTGTAACTTGACCTGCATATAATCCTGGATCCTTCCTGGATCCTGCCCCCCCCTCCCTCCCCTCCTCCCCCTCAACGGCAAACGGCAACGACGAAGTCTGTCAGCCGAGGTGGTGGTTATAGTATTCGAGGGGCACCGTTCCGTCCTGCACGAATACCGGGCCTACGGAATTTGGTCTCGCAAGCATATCCATGTGGGCTCTAGTTGTCATGCCACCGAGCAACTTGGGCTCCGGCATACGGTGTAGCACACCATGTCCGACGTTTTCTTATCACACACCTTATTCCCGTCCGAGACGTTGCAGTCCCCTGTATCCTCATTCTGGATTATGAAAGAGGCCAGGACAATGGTAGCTGATGGGCCGCTGATGGTCTGTCACAGTGCACACCGCTGCTTGTTCCGGCATTGGCTCTGATCATTGCCCGAGGGAGAGAGTCTCGTACTGTCATGTAGAGTTGTATTGCTGGTAAAGATATACGCGGGCCATGGGTCCGTGCTCAAGACTCCTAGCGTCCGTGAATCCTTCCGTGGCAAACCGTCTCACGGCCTCTCTATACATCTCAGCTTCGGCTCCGCCATCAAGACCTGCCGTCCAGACCTGCCGTGTGTGTCTTCTTCCAACGGGCGTTTCAATTTCCACTTTATTGATTACATCCGCGGGCAGCTTACTACGGTATCCTGTGAACAAACCTTCAGACCTTTCATGCGCGATGACTGTGGATGCGGAGCCGTGGGTGCTCTTGTCGTTGGGGATAGCCTTCGTCCTCCTTCGGCTTTATGCGCGATGGTCTAAAGTTGGATTTCGGGAATTTCAATTGGACGACTATCTCATGATAGTGTTTATTGTAAGCCATTCCAAGCCAGAACGATCCCTATCGCCGGTAGCACTCATCTAATACCTGTTTACGCTTGCAGCTTGGCTTTGCGGCAGACAATACATTAGCCTACACCGTCGGTGCGCTATTCCAAGGCTTAACGAACAGCTACATGACCGATGCACAGCGTGCATCACTGGCGCCCGACTCGTTAGAATACAATAATCGCCAATGGGGGTCTAAAATACAGGTGGCGGGCTGGTCCGTCTATGTCTTTAACCTATGGGTTGTCAAGTTCTCCTTTGCTGTTTTCTTCAGCCGCTTAACGTGAGTCCATGCCGACTGGTAGCATCCTAACGAAGCCATATGCGGCGAGACAAAACGACTAACGTGGGCATCCGGCAATAGATCGGGTATTCGTCATTTGCGTATGCGTGTTTATATAGCGTACGCCTTGCTCGCTGCCACCTATCTCTTTGTCGCGCTAGGCTTGCTGCTGAGCTGTCAACCATTCCATCACTTTTGGCAGGTAAATCCTGACCCTGGTGGTATGTCCTCCCAGTAGTGAAGAATGTTCCTGAATAGGGAAACCTATCTGACCAATACATAGCACTTTGTCAACCAACGAATTCGCCATTTTATGTTCTGGCGGTCCTAGTTTCAGATGTCGCCACTGATCTCTATTTGGTATCGATTCCTTTGTCCGTGAGTATTGTACATTTTCCCGTCTAATTTCCATCAACTAATTGATCTCAGCTTCTCTGGGGGGTTCAAATACCAATGAGAAAGAAGGTTATATTGCTCACACTTTTCGGTGGTTCTTTCTTCGTCATCGTCGCAGGAGTCATCCGAGGAATCGTTATCTTGACGGTATGTTGCAGTACCGTAACTCTTTCTCGGAAAGCGCAGAGTCTAACTTGCCTTTGGTGGATAGGCTGGCGAAGAAGGGGCCGTATCGGGGAGCCAGTGGGCAAATCGCGAGACCTTTGTCGCCGCCATCATCGGAAATCTTCCGGCCTCTCAACCGCTCTTCCGAAAATGGGCCGCCAGGGTCGGTTTAAGTGGGATATTCTCAAGATCCGACCCAGCTAGGGGTCAAAGCCACCCCCTGAGTAGCATGGACAATCTCAACGAGAGGCGAGCGGCTCCAGACTCGCATTACAGGGGGACTGCTTGGGCAAGAGATGAATCCCCCAGCGGAGACACGGAGTCGCCACCCGCGACTAAGGCGTTCGACAAAAGTCCGAACAATATTGTTGTCACACATGACTTCACAGTGAAGTCGGAATACTTAAGAGGTAAACAAGCTCCACGCTAGCGTGTATGTAATATAACAGGGCACTTTTTAATCGGCAAACTTCGTGTTGGGGCCTCTCGTCTCTAAAATTGCGGTCGGACGAAGCCAAGCGAAGGTAACGGCGTATAATCCAGTTTCTTGCTATATAATATACCATTTACAACAAGATTGGTCCATATTTCCCGCTTTGGTGAGCTAGTAAAACATGACGTTGAAGTTGGCATTGCGGCCATGGATGCACAGGGTACTACTAGAACCTAGTCTTGTTTTAATGGCCATTGTAATCACGATATTAAGATGGTAACGAAAGATCACGTAAGTGTCATATAGATGTGTCGCGGAGTAAAGCCTCGTCACCGTCGGGTAGCGTCTGGGTCGCATTGCGGATGGGAAGCCGTAGTATATGGTTGTTGGGGCTCAACTGCATTGATTCCAGGGCCCCTCTCCTTTGTGAGAGGCCCGTTGTCCTTCTGTATACCAAAATTCCACCAAATAGCAGCAGCTGAAGGACTATGTAACTTGTCTACTTTACAGTAAGATACAGCAAATCAATCGTAAAATGCCTCGCGTATGATGTTTTATCATTTTATGACTTTCCTTTCTCACACTTGATAATAGTAACTAAGTCATCTTCCTGGAAAATTTTTCATTCTTGTATGTGATGATATAGAAGAGTTACGTTGGGGTTTAGCGTAGGGTGGGTGATTGTGGATAAAAGGGAATGAATGAATGAATGAATGTATTTTACATCATGAGGATAACTGCGTAGCAGTGATCCAAGCCTCCCAAGGGGCATCAGATGTGACGAGCCGTCCTGCTATGTGTATACTATATCCGGGTACATAGTGGCCACTGCTGTCAGATTTAAGCCTTTTGGACTTGCCGTGTCATGACTCCGTGTCCACTCCAACTAGGACTGCCGGGCCTCGTGGGTTCGTTGACTTCAAAGGTGAAGTAGGTAGGATCTATATACTCTAGCATCTACATGTGTGGATAAAAGGGGTACATGCGGATGACGTATATTTTCGGGAAACATCACGAAGGGTGCCTCGTCTAGTGAGTATCTCGTATAGTAGAATATATAAATCAGTTCTATTTGGCGCTAAGGACCGCATGGGGTAATCAATTAATCCCTGAGCTCTTTGAGACCTCGGAGGTCTTGAAAGTCATGCATATATAGCCGATCCCAGCAATACAATTGACCTGGAAATTGAACGGATTCATCTGATACATCTCTAGGATTCGTTATCATGGAGATAAACCGCGAACCCAAGCCCAATACGGTTATAAGCCTTGATACGCTTTATCGACTTGTGCTACTACGATAAAGTGAAATACGCCTCGATCGTATCTACATCGGCATCGGGAGGCCTATGGAGGAGAATTTGAAGTCTAATGGTGCGGCTCCCACAAGCGATGGATTGTTGTACTAACGAAATACGTTTATCGTTCTCTGACCCGCGCTTAGCTCAGGTGCTAGGCAATGTAGGGGCACTTTTATTACGAACAAAATTGCCCAAGGCTATCGAAAATATCGTAGGGGTTGGGGGGTAGCCAGGGTGAACAGAGTGAGTAGGGAGCTTTTTAATCAGTTTGAATTGGCATTTTAAGATCGAGTATGACCGAGCCCCCCCTCTTTCCCCGGGAAAATACTGGGCCTCATTCTCCCGCTTGTACGGAGCCGTGGTCGCTAAAGCGTATTATAGTGTCATGGGGTGGAAAGGTGTTTTAAAGTCAAGCGAAATATAGTGTATCTCTAGTCTTAATGTTTGGGAGTTGGCAAAATTAAATCTTAAAGAAGAGAAGGATTCCATCTGAAACAGACATGGGGAAATTACCCCATTTACTGAGCGTGAAGTTTTCTTCACGTCTAATGCATACTTGTCACAGTACAGCTCAACGATTAACTTGGCAACTTTTTACTTCTCCGTCTGGGTTGGTAGCGCTATAGTTGATGCTATGGTACTGTTCCGTGATAGTAGAGATCGGGCTTGGCGATATGTGGAACTCTCCTTACGGCACCAAGCGCTTTGCGATATTGCATCATCTCGTCATAGATAGATATCTTACTTTTCATAAGAATTAACTTGTTACTGGTGTAAATGGAAAGGCTTTCTGCGGACCTCGTGGGAATAATCAATCGATTGTTAGATCCTCCTTTGATTGATTCGAACGTCACAGCGATAATGGTAAGGCACTGATATTGTCACAGTCCGTACTGCTGGTAGTTCGAGAAATGATTTATGTTATTGCAAAAGGAGCGAAGTTTCCCATCTCAAGCAGTCGTTAGTTATCTCGGCTTATATACATGGTCTTCAGGTCCGTTCCCGGCGGAGGTCTAGAGGCTGGACTTGGTTCCGTGACAAGAATAATGTACGCTGCTGAATTAAAAGCAAATATCATGTATCTCTTCGCCACTGGCGTGGGTCGTAAAAGGGATTTACATGGTCAGTTATAATATCTATGTTAATGCAGGTATATATACACGGGTAGCCTCTTTGTTGCTGCATTTTACATAACGAGGCGAATATCGATAGCTATCCTAGTGACTGATTTGCGCAGAAATCGTGACATCTATTGTCATCTCGTGATAATTTGTGTGCGCGTTCGTGCGTGCGCTGTAGGGGCCGTCTGGTATCACTACAACTATATCTATGGGGTGGCGTAGCAATTAGACCCATAATTCGTTGTAGGGAACCTACAAGTAGCGCAGGTAGTTTAGTGAATCGAACGATTGGTTGCGAGCCTTGTCCCGTTGGGTGTTGTTCCAGCATGTAAGGGATAAAACCTTTTGTTTATTTATATTTTTATCCTTGAAGTGTCACCTAGGTAACCAGGGAGCTAAAATGTTATATATAGCATTATTTATGTTTAGTGAGTACCTACCGTCTCTTTTATTTAATTTACTTTAATGAGCATATAAAGAAGTTCTTCTACCGCTTACCATCCTCTTGTCGCCAGCAATTCATATTTATGGCGGCTATAAATGTCCTATAACAACCATATCCCGACTTCCAAGCCTTGACTCGCAAACCATTAGGACGCGCCAGTCTAAGTCTTGTTTGAACCTCGTCGCCGTTCAAGAGACCAGCACAGCTGCAAACAGTAAAGCAAAGTTGCGCCAAGATCCGGCTTAAAGTGTGGCCCGATTGACACAAATGACGATGGATCAGCCTCGTAAGATGAATCAACCTAACGAGATGAGTCAACCTGGCGAGATGGATCAATCCAGTGAGATGAACAAGCTTTTCAACGAGCGCTTCAATGAGATGGACAAGCGCCTAGACGAGCGCTTGAAAAAGATAGAGACGCGCCTCGACGAGCGATTGGGGGAGATAGATACGCGCCTTCAGGCATCCCTTGACAAGGTGGGCAAGAGTGTAGAGGCCATGTAAGTGAGCCTGCTTTTATGGATCCATCTTATAGAAGGGCTAACACCAACGCAGCGATTACAACTGCAGAGCACGAGGATATAACTCTCTGGTCAATCAATCACAGCTTCCTCTCCGCCCGCTGAAAAACACGACCACCGGCGCAATAGTTGAGCTTCATAAAACATTGGGAGAATTTCTCGAACTCGACTGTGAGTTATCCTAATCGTTTCCCTTTCCCCGGTGTTTCTGACGCCCCTGGACTTTGCTGACCTAATTTCAACTTAGCGACCGATGCCAGCGCCCTTCTCGAGGCGTGGGGCAATCCGACCCCTACATCTCCACATGATGACGAGGTGGCGTTGCTGAGGTCGTTTGTCAGGATTGTTTAGAGCAAAGCCACGAGCAAAGCTACGAGCAAAGCCACGAGCAAAGCTACGAGCAAAGCCACGAGCAAAGCTACGAGCAAAGCTACGAGCAAAGCTACAAGTAGACTAGAAAAGCTTGATTTGACGGAGAGGTTGGTCGCAATTAGTTAGTTACCTGAAGCGTAGTCAGCAATTGATCCCTTACATCTTTCAACCTCGCGCTCCCTAGGTACCTATTGCTCTTGGCTTATCGCTTGGAACTGTGCAAGTGGGTAGGGTAGGTAATACGGTGGACTCCATGTCAATTACTAGATCCGTCCATCTACAACATCGCTTTCCAATCGTTACAGGAACGACTAATTTCTCGAAGCTAGTACTTAGCTATGCATCTAAAACTGCTGACTGGGTACCTGCCCAGGTACCTAGAGTTAGGTTCCGATCGGAGCCTGGCGAGGTACGTCGATGCTCAGTATTTGCTCTATACTTGTCGGTAGGTATTGATTGTATTACTATTACCTACTTTGTAGGTACTTCGCCATCCATACCAGATTCTTTAGTTCCAGTGCGCCATGCCTTCGGGCCATGTCCTCGGGTCATATGTCCTCGCGGTTGTATCCTCGGGGCCGTGTCCTCGGGTCATACGTCTTCGGGGCCGTATCCTTGGGGCCGTGTCCTCGGGCCATATGTCCTCGGGTCATGCCCCGGGTCATGTCCTCGGGTAGCGCTCTGAAGTCGTCGCCACGACACCTATCTAACTAGGCAGGTGTTGTTCCCAAGATCAATTCCACGCCCGAGCCAGACTTGAGTCAGGCTCTCGCGTCTCTGCCATATCCTGACCAGGTGCTGACTTGCGTGCCGAGATCGCTGCGCAGACGATAATCATGGCCGATGACGATGGTGATCTGGTTGCCAAATTGGGGATGGCTGGCGAGTATCGACCGTTGACGTCCTTCCCGAGAGGGGGATGATTGACAGGTCCGAAGCTCCCACCAAAACCCACCAGAGGCGCTGATCAACTCCCGCGCCTAAAGCCGTTTTAGGTAGGTCCTCGTCGCAGCTTTTACAGCGTACTCTATCCCGCTCCATCCTGCCCATGGCATGGAAGAAATAAGCTTTCCATCCACGATCTTGGCTACTTGGCTGCAGGGCCAAGCATCTTTCCGTCTTGGCCTGGTGCCTCGATGCACGATGCCGTGTGAAGTTGAACCTCGGGCCGCATACGGCATATCGTCATCGGCATATCTCGCCATTAACATATATTGTCACTGACATATATTGCCATTGGGGAGGATGTCGATAAGGGCGGCATTATGCATAAGTTGCCATGTCCAACGGCCGTGTCTAACGGCCGTATCCAATGGCCCTGCCGATCATACTGTGTCCGTCATCTACCTAGTGTGTAATGCGTGATACGAGTTGCGTACTATACCTAAATCATCCCACGGCGAATAGCCTGCGTGAGAAATAGGTGGTCCTCTTGACCGTGTGCCTGGTTTATTCCATCTCAGACTTACAAAGCCGCGGCTGTGGTACATTACGGGTCCTTATAATCTCATCGACATTCCCTCTTTAGCCTCGCGGATCGACAACCTGATAATCTGCGTACAGCGTCGATCGGTGAATCCCCTCTCAAACCGACGATCCCGAACTCGTGTAAGGACCAATCCTGTTGCATAGACGTCGAGATATTATTGGAATGAACCTGTCGATATACAGCCTCAAGGAGTATAAAGCTGAGCTTTCCTCGCTGCTGAACAACTTCTTTTCGTCTCATCATCTTCATCATCCATCGTCTCGTTCCTCCCCATCTTATCGTCGCCCGTAAGCCTCTCTCAAATCACGACCTATATTAAACCCTTCAAAATGAAGTTCCTCGCCAGCGCCACTCTTCTCGCTTCCGTAGCAAGCGCTGCCTCTATCAACAATGCTAAGCGCAGCTCACCTCTCGATGTGAAGATCGAGATGGTCGGCAACTCTGGCATCAAGGCTAGCATCATCAACACCGGCTCCTCCGACTTGAAGGTGTTTAAGACCGGCACCCTTCTCGACAACGCTGCCACTGAGAAAGTCAAGGTCTACCAAGGCAGTAAGTTAAACACGCTCCTACTCACATGTAGCATGGTGCTTGTTGTGATTACGTACGAGGCTACTAACCATTTCACAGAGGACAAGGTGGGATTCTCTGGCGTTCGTCTCAGGGTCGCATCTAGCAACCTACCTGGGGCTGCCTTCCAGACCATCAAGGCAGGAAAGACTGTCTCGGCGACGTTTGATGCCGCGGAGCTGCATGATCTCAGCGCAGGAGGTGCCTATGATATCGTCTCGAAGGGCACCCTACAATATGCCGCTGCCGGCTCCAACAAGATAGAGGGCTCCATTCCGTACAGCAGCAACGTTCTGTCTGCTAAAGTGGATGGCACCCAGGCCTCGGCAGCTTTCAAGAGTTTCCACACGAAGCGCCAGACTGTGCAGAGCGATTGTTCAGGGGACGAGCTCACGGCCACAGTCAACGCCATCAAGGGTGCCGCAGCCCTCGCTCAGGCTGCTGCCAGCGTTGCTAGCAGTGATGACGACAAGTTGAATGAGTACTTCCACAGCACATCGGTGCGCGACCAAGTCGTCGACGTTTTCAACAAGGTGGCGCAGGAGACAAGCAGCACGTCGAGCGGTGCTGCCTACTACTGTACCGACGTCTACAACAGCTGCAGCGACGGTGTTTTAGCTTACACTCTGCCGTCAGAGGACTACATTGTCAACTGCCCGATTTTCTTCAGCGATTTGCCTGCTGTGTCCAAGCAATGCCATGCCCAGGACCAGCAGTCGACTGCGCTTCACGAGACTACTCATTTGTCGGAGATCGCGGGCACGGCTGACAATGGTTATGGCTACGATGCCGCTACCGCTCTTTCCACGCAGGATGCGTTGAACAATGCTGACACCTATGCGCTATTCGCCCAGGCCGTTTACGCAGGCTGCTAGAATGGTCAGGTGATGAGGAAGAGACTTTAACATGACTCAATGATGAGATGATCCTTGGTTCCTTGGTATTTTTAGTTACATCTATATGTATATACCCACCACCCGCATGCACACACACGCTCATATATATATATTTATTATATATATACAGCAATTTACATGTTACCTATGAACTCTTTTCGCCTTGGTTTAACTATAGTGCTAGCCTGTCTCACCTGGTGGGTTGGACTTCCTCCGCGCCCCTTATACTACCGCCAATACGACTCTAAATGCCTTTACTTAACTATGTCTCTATATATAGATAGGGGCATTCTCTCTATATAACATAAGTAGATCAACAAGCAGACCAACCTACCACGACGCCATCACAGCTCCCTAATAGCTGCCCGTAAAAAGTCGGATATCTCTCTTACTTCATCCTTCGTTGTTCCTTGGCTTCCCATGATATACAGAACGTTACCAAGCACCCTCGAGTGCACGTTCCAGGCCAACCCTTCTGCATTGTTCTGACCAGCCAGAAGTTTCTCTCGGAGGCCTTCGGCGGCCATACTCGCGTATCCGCTCCCGTCAGCCGCCTGTAGGTGAATGGCCAGCACGCTGCCGATGGCCCAGGCACCTGCTATGCTATTAGTTTGGAACGACATCCACTCAACCAAAGGTAACGGCCAGATAGACCAAATGCACTCTCGTGCTTCGGCTACGCCCCCAGCACGAGTCGCATCGTTGGCCACTGTCCAACCCTCCGATTTCGCCCAACTCCACGCATCAGTCTTTTCCATAAATTGCAATTGCTTCAGAGATTCAATTGCCACCTGGCACCCAACGGGGTGAGCCGTGTAACTATGGCCATGGAGCAACGCGTCTGACTTTTCTTGGCTAGCGAAGGCATTGAAAATGAGTTCGGATGCGAGAGTGACACACAGCGGAACAAGCCCGCCAGTGAGTAACTTGGCGTGAACCGATATGTCCGGCTGTACACCAAGGAAGGAGGCCGCCGTGAGTCTGCCTAGGCGGTAAAGTCCCGTAAAAACCTCGTCAAAGACAACGGGCAGTCCTCTCCACATGTTGGGGTCTTCGAGGGGACTTTGCAGTGTATCTTGGCCGAAGAGCGACGCATTCTGCCTCACAACCTCTACTAATGTCTGCTGAAAAAGGGGGTCGCTAACGCTGGGTTAGCACTCGTTGGACATTGTCAATAAAAATGCTTAGTGCCGAAACTTACACCATAACCATGCCTCCTGCACCTAGTACTACGGGTTCTAGTATCAAGGCCCCAAACTTACGACCTTGTTCCAAGTGTCGTCGTACGGTGGAGAGTATATACCTCTCGTAGTATTTATGCTCACCTCGAGCTATGCGCCCTCGAAGGTCAAAGACATCTGAAATATTCGAGAAACTCAAGCCTGATTCTGCCACAATCCCAGGTGGTACCTGAACCTGCCACTTTCCTGCAACACATAAGACTTGCGGGTAGTCTAACCAGACACCCTTACCTTCATACCACTCCACCTTCTCGTTATATATATTTGGCTCGGCGCAGCTCATGGCGCCGATGGTGTCGCCGTGATAGGAGCCCTTGAGTCCCAGGATATCAATCTTGGTATCGGGCGACCAGCCATACCGCACACGGGCCGCGCGCAGGGCCATCTTGACCGCGACCTCCATGCCTGTGCTCCCGTTATCGGAGAAGAAGACGCGGCTCAACCGTGGGTTCCGGACGCTCTCGAGCATCACGGTCGCCAGCTTTAGTGCCGGCTCGTGGACGGTCCCGGCGAACATCACATGCCCATAGCGACCGGCGGCGTATGCCGCAGCCATGGTTAGCGTGGAATTGCCATGACCCAGGCCTTGTGTCCACCACGACGCAGATCCATCGAACGACGGCCGTAGTAGAGACTTGCTAGTAGGCGTTGGCGACGAGCTAGAAGCTAGAGTCTGGAAGTGGTTCCCGTGAGCGCTGTCGATAGTTACGATGTCGGGCACCTGAAGTAACTCCTGTTGTGTAAATGGATACCAAATTCTCTTGTGAGCTTGTGGCGCCATGTCCTCCAAGGCCTTGATGCGGGAGCTGTGTCGATCGTCGAGACGAGTGAGTATATCTCGTACCCCTTTCGCTCTACTCTTCTCCAGGTAGTATTTGAGCATGGATTTTTCGTCCTTATCTTTGCCATCGTCACGATTTCGAGCAGGGGGCATAGGTAAAGCTGCGACCGTAACGCCGTATCGCTCTCCAAAGTATTCTTTGAGGTACTTCGAGTTGCCGTAGCTGTCGTCCTCAAACAAGATGATGCTTTCTACGTCATACCCTCTCATCCTAAGTGACTCGAACGCGGAAATTGTAGACGATATTCCGCCTAACTTCCAGTCTCCCACGAGCACCACCGGACATCTTAGGACAGAGTACAGATCAGCTTGTGTGGTGCCGGAAGGAGCTGGAGAATGAACGCCACCGGCGGTTTCGATAAATAGCCAGCCCGGACCAATAGATGCCCTTCGGGAGGCGAAATCGTGGACCGATTCCAGGATACGACCGTTAGACACAACCTATGCGGGATTTTAGTTACGTCCGGCGTTTTTATTTTCTTCTACACAAGGTCTAATACATTTCCTTGGGCGGCAATATGCGGGCTCACAGCTTGGCTGTATTGGTATAAAGTCTCATATGCAACGCCTTTGGTAAACTTCCTGATATGGCTTTCAATCCCAATAGTATCAGCATGAGACCCTTCGCTTCAGACGATCTCGGCTTCTTGTGCTTCTTCTTCTTGAAGGTTAGGATAGGATTCAAAGATGGAAAAAGGTGATGCAAGACAAACACTGGTCATCTGCCTCATCTTCCGCCCCGGTGGAGACAGGCTTTAAATACGCCGTCGACTCGTCCTTCCAGATCTGCTTCGAGGCATTGCAGAGTATTGAGGTGATAACGGTTTTCCCTACATCGGTACTGGCGCCATATATCTTATAAACGCGTAGGTTCCGCCATAGCAGGGATCCGACCGGGGACATATTCGATATTCGATATTATCGTAATTATAAGTAACAGCAATGAAACATCACAGAAAATTTTCACGCGAACCTATAATGTGTTTGGAAGCCATCGTAAAGGCGAGGGGAAAGCCCTAGTAGCGGATAATACGTCCTTATCCGGATAAATGCCGAACTCCCCGAAGCATGCATGGCTGTCACGTAGTGCGGAGTGAGTGGTATGGATCTGCCGAGGCACCAGTTCCGAATATATCTCGTACATGCTTCTGCACTAGGATGGGAAAATTCTACGCCGAAAGCCGTCGTTGGCAGCTGTGTTGCATATAGTTAGGAATGGAGAAATGGTGTAGGCGTTTAGATTCGAGGCTCTGCACAATGCGGTTTGTATCCTCAGGGTCAATCTTAGTCACCAACAAACCATGGTTCCCATTGTTCAGCATGGAAGCTTGGAATCGACTCTCCAGAGGCGCTTGGCACGACGCGCATCTCAGGGTCGATTGCGGTATTTAGAGATCCCCAGATCAAATTTAGTCGACTTTTCATCGAATGACTATCTATCACTCTCACAAGATTCAGTCATCCGTAACGCCTTGATATCGCATCTAAACAATGCGGATGGGGGGCTCTCGGCCGCCCCCTTAAACCGGCGGGTGATTGGTTCTGGAGGCTCCCGCCTACTAGATGGGAATTCAGCTTTTGTTGAACACCTCGAACATAAGATTTCTGGTTTTCACGGCTCGGAAGCGGCACTACTATTTAATTCCGCCTATGATGCCAACGTTGGCCTCATCAGCTGCGTTCCAGAAGCGGAAGATATCATCGTATATGACAACCTCATTCATGCGAGCATTCACGATGGGATGCGGCTGTCCCGTGCTACTCAAAAGATTCCATTCGCACATAATTCCATTGTTCAGCTAAATGCTGGACAGAGTGTGGTGCGGGGGAACGACGGCATTGATACTACGGCATCCAGAGGACGACCTCAAAGTTTGGAGTTTGCGTTGAAACAATTGATACACCATAACCAACGGGTTCGATCGGGGATATCAAATGTGTTCATCTGTGTCGAAGCTCTCTATAGCATGGACGGCGATATGGCGCAGTTACAGTATATCTGTGATCTAGTGGAGAGTTTGCTTCCAAAAGGCAACGGCTACATTATTGTGGATGAGGCGCACTCTATTGGCCTCGTAGGGGACCGCGGCCGGGGCCTCGTCTCTGAACTTGCATTGGAAGATCGCGTGTGGGCACGTGTTGTCGGCTTTGGCAAAGCTATGGGATGTGCTGGTGGTTTGTACATCTATACACATCCATCATACTACTCTTACTGACTTCTTTGTCTTGAGCTGCAGGTGCCGTTCTCTGTTCTTCCATCGCGCGTCTCTACCTAATCAACTATGCCCGAACCCTTATATATACAACCGCAATGTCGTTTCCATCACTTGCTAGTATAAGTGCAGCATACGATTACATGATTATCGAACCGGCCGAACAGCGTCGACAGCAACTAAGAACACTAATACAGCGTTGTCACGTTCAACTACAAGGTCTCCATGAACGCCTGAGACCGACCGCTGATATCCTTCGCTTACCCGGAAATGCATCTAGCTCCCCCATCATTCCGTTATTCACCAAATACTCTAGTAGCCTAGCTCAGCACTGCCAGGCGTCTGGGTTCATGATCCGTCCAATAGTTGCGCCGACTGTTCCCAAGGGCGAAGAAAGAGTTCGGATCTGCCTCCACGCTGGAAATACAATTGAACAGATTGACGGGCTTTGTCAAGCCATCGAATCATGGTTAAACGATATAGAAAATAGACGCGGCGTTAGAGAGGATGATAGAGGGAGCTCGAACCAGACACTGGTAGAAATGGTCAAGGCCAGACTCTGAAAATATAGATCGAGGAACTCTGGGTCTGCCCATGTATTAGGACATCTACATCACCAACAGGGCACACCGCGCAGTATAAATAGCATGTATTCTAAGGGGGAGCGTGAGCCTAATATAGGTCGCTTTTAGTACGAAGCCGCAGCTAAAAGTGTAGCAAACGTATGCTTATTTTTTAGCGTTAAATTTAATATGTAGTCGGGCTTAAAAAGCTAGCCGGAAAAATATTTTATATTATATATATTATTTATTAATTAAAAAAAACTTAATTTTTTTTTAGTGGCCTGTTGTTATTAAATAATAAATAAAATAAATTTAAAGCTATTTTAAGCTTAATATGTTTAAAAATTAAAGTTATAAAAAAAAATTAAATAATAAAGCTTTAATTTTAATAAAATTTAATTATTTATATTATTAATAAAATATATTATATAATATAAATAATATATATTTTAAAAAAACGTAAGCTTAATATAAGTTGTTTTTAATATAAAACTATAATTAAAAATATAATAAATATATGTTTATTTTTAATATTAAATTTAATATATAATTAAATTTAAAAACTAGCTAAAAAATATTTAAATTTATATTTTAAATATTTATTTTATTTATAAATAAAATAATAAAAATTAAAAAATATAATTAATTTATAAAATAAAAAAGTTAAAAATATATAATTAAATATAATTAAATAAATTTTTAAATAAAGCTAGCTAAATAAAATAAAAATATAATTAAATTTATAAATAAAAGCTTTTTTTTAGCTTTTATAATTTTTTTAATAAATATAATAATATAATATAAATTTGTTTTAAATTTAAAATATTAATAATATATTAACGCCTGGTTTTTAATAAATAATAATATTTTTAATTTTAAATAAAAACGCGTTAATTTATTATTAACTTTTAGCCTGCTATTATTAAAATTATATAATAAAAATAAATTTATTAATAAATTTTTTAAATTTAATATTAATTTATTATAAATTAAAAGCTTGTTATAATAATTAAACGTTAAATTTATTATATTTATTATATATTTTATATTATAAAAATTAATAGTTATAATTTAAAACAAATTTAATATTAATTTATATAAAATATAAACGTTTTTATATAAATAATATTAATATATAAATTTTTAATATATATATTATATAAAAGCTTAAAAAAAACCGTTTAAATAAATGTTTTAATATAAATTATTAAAACTAATATATAATAAATTTAATATTAATTTATTATTAAATTAATATAAACAATATAAAAATTAAAAATAATAAGATTTATTTATATAAGCTTAAGCGGCCGCCTGTTATAATTATATTGTATTAAATATTTATAAAATGTTTTAAAACGTTAAAAATAAAAATCTGTTGTAAATTTATAATAAATTTAATATTAATTATAAAGTTTTATTATATAAAACTATTAATAAAATTTAAAATTAAAGTTTAAAACAAAAACAAATTAAAAAACTGCTGTAATAAAAGCTTTTAATAATAATAATAATAATAATAATAATAATAATAACAACAATATAAACAATAATATAAATAATAATAAAAATAATAAAAGTTATAATAAAAAAATATAAATTTGCTTAATAAAATTTTTTTTAAATATTTTAACGCTAAAAGCTGTTAATAAATAAATTAATTATAAATTAAGTTTAAATTTAATACGTGATAACTTAAATATTAAATAAAAATATATAATATAAAATATTTTTAAATAGTTTAATTATTTTATATTTTATTATAAACTTAATATAAATTTAATATATAATAATATATATTTTTTTTATTTAATAGTCTAGAGCAAATTTGCTGCAAATTTATTATATAATTAATTAAATATATTACTGCTAGATTTTATTAAAATTAAAAGCAAATTTGCAACAAATTTAATATTTATATTAAATATATTTATTTATTTATTAATAAAAACAAATTTAATATAAATTTAATATTAAATAAGCTTTTAAAATAAAATAATAAATATATTTAAAATTTAATTTTTATTAGTTTTTATAATATAAAATAGTTTAAGCTTATATTAAATATAAAATATTTATTAGTTTTTAATATTTTAATTAAAAATATTTTATAATAACGTTTTATTATATTTAATATTTAACGGTTTAAAAGTTTTATATTATTTTTATTTATGCTTATATTATATATATATTAAACAGCGCTTTATTTAAAACTATAATTTAAATATAATAAACAGTTTTATAAAATTTAAAATATTTTAGTTTTTAAAAAACGTTATATATAAAATAAAAAATAGTAATAAATAGTATATATATATTAAAATAATACTTTATTTTAAAAATTTACTACGTAAATAATTAAATATAATAAGCTATTTATAACGTTTATTATTATATTTATTTTAAAGCGTTTTTATTTATTTTTATTTTATATAATAATATTTAAAAATAGTTTTTATTTATTAAAAATTAAATTAATAATTTTAATAAGCTTAAAGCAGCTTATTTATAAAGCTTTTATAAGTTGGATTTATTATATATAATTTTATTTAATTATAAAAAGCTGTGCTAAATTATTATTAAAGCTGCGTTAGCTATTAGTTTATTATATAAGTTTTTATTTGTTATAATTTTATTTAATATTAGTTTAATTAAAAGTTGTTTTAAAATTAAAGCTTTAATAAAGTTGTTTTATTTATAAAAAAAAATATACTGCTTTTTAAATTAAATATTTAATATATAAATATTTAAAAATTTATATGTTTAAAAATAAATTAATATAAATTAAATATAATATAAATATATATTTATTTAAAGTTAAGCTTTAAACAAGCTGTTATAAAAACTAAATATATAATTATATATATATAAAATAAAAGTTTATATTAATATAAACTAAGCTAGCTTGTTTTAATAAAAATATTAGTTTTTATATAAGTTTATTATAACATTATATATTTTTAAGTTAAATTTATTAAACTTATATATAATAAATAAATATAATTATTTTTAAAACAGAATAAATTACTGCTTTAGATTTTGTTTAAAAACATAAAATTAAATTATTTTTAATAAAAACTATTAATTAAAACATAAGTTAATAATTATTATAAATTTAGCTTAAAATAAAATATTAGTTAAATTATTATTTTATAATATAATCTGTTTAATTTAAAAATAAATATTGTTTTATATAATTAAAATAAATATTTTATAAAACAAATATAATAATAAAAAGTTTTTATAAATATATTAATTAAACTAGCTTATATAATTATATTATTTATATAAATAATTCTAATATTAAATATTTAATATATATATTAATATTAAAATATAATTTAAATTATTATAATTTTAAAATATTAATATTTTATAATGTTTTATTTTTAAACGTAAATAATTATAAGCTTAGTTTTTAAAAATAAATAACGCTATATATTAATTATAAATATTTATTTTTATTTTAAACTAAAATTTATAAAGTTTTAATTTTAAAACGTTTATAAATAAATAATAAATTAAATAGTTGTTTATATTTAATATAAATATTTTATTAAAATTTTTAAAACGTTAAGCTATTAAATAAAGTTTTATATTATATATTTAAATAATAGTTAAAGCAGCTATAAATTAAATTTAAATAGTAATGCTTACACGTTATAAAAAAGCTCTGCTAATTAAAATTATTATAATATAAAAGCTTAAATAGTTTACAACTTTTTAGTTTTTTATAAAATATTTATAGTTTTAACATTATTTTAAATATAATTTGTTTTATTTTTTATTTTTTTATTAATAAATTATATTTATATTAAAAACGTATTAATTTTAATATTAAAAACTTTTATATAAATGTTTTTATAGTTTTTATTATAGTTTAAAATTAAGTTTAGCATGTTTAAAAAACGGTTATATTTTTAATAAATATTAAATATTTTTAAATATATAATATAAATATTATAAAAATAAAGTTGTTTAAATAATATATTATTAATATAAATAGAAAAAAGCTTTTAAAATTTAATATAAACTTTTAATAAATAAGTTAAAAATAAAAAAGCTGTATATAAGCTAAACAAAAATAATTTTTATAAAAAACTTTAATTTTTATTTAAATTTAAGCAGTATTTATTATAAAAATATAACTAAAATTAATTAAAACATGTTTTTAAGTTTTTTTAATAAAATATATATTTAAACCTGCGGTTTAAACTAAATTAAATATTTATTATATTATTAAATATTTAAGCGCTATTATTTTAAATTAAATTTAATTATTAATTAAGCTGTTTTTAAAAAAACAAGTAGTATATTTAATATTATTTTTAAAATTTTTAAAACTAAGCTTAAAAAAGCAAACTAAGCCTGCGGAGCTATTTTATTTTATAATTTAATTTTATATTAAATCTGCTTTAATTTATTATTTAATTATTAAATAGTTTTTATTAGCTAATTTTAAATTATTTAAGCGGCTTAAATTAAAATAGTTTTTATAATTTAAATAAATTTTATAATATAAAATATTAATTAATAGTTTTTTAAGTTATTTAAATAATTTTATAATATTTTTATTAAAATTTAAATCAAAAAAAATAAAAAGCTATAAATAAAAATCTATTTAATTAAAAACTTTAAACTTTAATATTATATTTACTACAGGTTTAAATAATAGTTTTAAAGCTAATATTATTATTTAAATAATTAATAATATTTTAGGTTGTTTTAAAATAAATATAAGTTAAGTTTTAATTAAATTATTAAGCTATAACTAGGTTATAAAACAGCTGATTTATTTTAAGTTTTTTTTTTAATATAAGCTGGTTTTTTATATATGTTTTTATAATAATAGCATATATGCTTATAGCAATATAAAATCGGGCTAATTTTAATATAGTTATAATTATTTTATTTATTATAAAGTTTATTTTTTAATAAAATATATTTAAACATAAATTATTTTTAGTTTAATTTATTATTAAATTAACGCAGTTTATTATTTTTAAAGCTATAATTAATAAATAGCTAAATTTTTATTTTTAATTTTATTTTAATTATAAAGCAGCTATATATAAAGTTATTAAATAATGTTTTATATAAGCTGTTATAAAAAATTATTATTTTTAGTTTATATATTAAATTTAGTTTATATATTATATAAACAAAATTGTTTATAACTAAAGCTATATATAATTATAATTTAAATAATTATATATAAATTATTATAAAAGTTAAAAATTTTATATTTAAATAAAATATTATTTTTATATATTTTAATTTAAAAATATTATTTATATTATAATATTTTTTTTAATTTATATATAAAACTATAGCTATATTTAAAATGACACAGTCAGGAAGGGGCTCTTTATCTAGCTAGCGCAGCTAGCTAGATAAGGATTATGTAGATTAGATAAAGTACTAGCCTAAAGCTTCTGGTCCTTGCGGGACCAGAAGCTTTTTTTTTTTTATGCCGGCAGATAAAACACGCTTAGTTTTTTAACGTCCGCGTATATTTAAACCTTAATACAGCTTTTTTTTATATTTTAAGCAGCGCTGTTTATAAAAAAAGTAGAATTGCTAGCTTTTAAGCTTAACTGTTGCTAGCAAAATCTATTAATATTTATTTTATAGATTTAATAGTTCGATCGATTTAATAAATCTTACGTTAGCTAATTAATTAATTATTATATTTTAAAACAACAGCAGCTAAATTTAACTCTGCATTATATTTTAGATAATACTACCGCATCCGGCTATTAACATATTAAAATGATCTGTTGTTTTTTTTAAACTTTAATTATTTTAGTATTAAATATTTAATAACTATAGTATTACGATTAGCTGTTTTTTTAAACTTTAATCAGCATTATATTTAAATAGTAAAAATTATAACTTATAATTAACACTAGCTTTACTCTTTTAAAAGCCTGCGTTAGGTTTTTTAACAAGCACGCAGGTCTTTAATACTACCTGATTATACTTTTTATTTTATTTTTAATTTTAAAATTTAATTTTATTTTAAAATATATATAAATATAAATTTATAAAACAGCTAATAATATTTGTTAGCTTAATTATAAAACAACTTATATATATTTATTTTACTACTAATTTATTTAATAATCGTTAATATGTTAGAGCGTAAAATTAACCCGGAATTTTTAACATTTAAAAAGTTCAAAGTAATTTTAATAATTAAAAATTTAACTTTAAAGCTTATAAAAACAGAAAAAATCTTTAGCTTTAGCATAATCTAATTTAAGCTATTAGTTTTAAAAATAATGCAGAAAAAACGTTATATTTTGCCGGCAAAACTTAAGTTTATTAAGCTAGCATTTTTTTAATTTATGCAAAAATTAAAAACTAGAACTATAAATATTAAACATTTTATATTAAAAAAAAAATATAGTTTAAAATAAGTTTAATAATAAGTTTAAACTAAGCAATAATAAAAAATTATAAGTTTATATTTTAAACTTGTTTAAAAAACAATATAAAATTAATAAAAAATTTGATAAAAACTTTAAAATTATTGCTTAGTTTAAAACCGAAAAAAACAACGTTTAATAATTATAACAGTTTTTCGATTTTTTTTAAAAAAAAATAAATAGTTTTAAAAATTATATCGCTAAAAATATAAATAAATTGTTATAATAGTAGCAATTTAAATTATAAGATTAAAAATCAGAATTTAAACCGAACAAGCAAGCTTTTAAATTATTTATTCCAGCTATAAACTTTTTATAAAATTAATATAACAAATTAAAAAATAATATAACTAAAATAAAAAAAATATGCTAAAAATATTAAAGCAGCAAAAATAATTAATTAATTAATATAATAATTAAAAAATACTAGAATATTAGCCGATATAAGGACTTTAGCCTTTAAAGCATTTTATTGCGCTATTAATTAGTTATTTAAAGCTGCATTAAATGCAACTAAATATATAGCAGTACTACTTGTTTAATTTTAACATTTTAGTTATTAATACCTAACCGCAGCTATATTAGCCTTAGAATTATTGCTTAGATCGTTTATTTTAATAGTTTTAATAAAACTAGTATAAGTCTTAGTAATAGCACTAGCACTTGTTATTCCAACAGTTTGTTTTAAAATATAAACTATATACCTGTTAATAAAAGCTTTATTTATTAAAATAATATAACAGCATATAAAATTCTTTATTTTATATTAGTTTAAATATAATATACTTGTAATATTTTTTGTTATAACATTTTTAAAACTATAACATTTAACAAGTAATAAAAACTTATTAAAACTATTTTTATTAAATAACAACTTCAGCAATTTAAATAGCTCAGATATAAACGATAAAAAAAAGCGGCAGAAAAAAACCTTTAAAAAGACTTTTTAATTAAAAAAGTTAAAATAGCAGAAATAACTATAAATATAAATAAAAAAACTAAAAAAAAAAATATTAAACGTTTAACAGCTTTGTTTTTTTATTATATAATAATTATATAAAACAGGCTAATATTAACTAGTTTAACTTAAATAAAAAAAATAAAAACGATATAAAAATAATAGCTAATAAAAATAAGTTTATTTTTATTAACGTATTCTGTTTCGCAGAAAAAGTTAATTTATTTTTTAAAGATTTAAAAGTAGCAGAACAAAATATTTAATAAATTTTAATTATATTTTAAACATTGTTAAAAAAACTAGCAGTTTTATAATAAAATAATAAACTAACTATTAATAAACAACTTAAGCTTAAAATATAAAAATTAAACGTTATTTTAAATAAAATAATTATTTAATTTAATATATAACCTGCTGTAATAATAAAACGTTTTATTTAAACTAAATTATTATTAAAAAACATTATATAACAAAATACTGCTTTTATTACGTTTATATAAAAAAAACTAAAATATGTTTAAACTATAAAAACTTTAAACGCCGATAATAGAAATTAATATAGCGTTATAATTATAATATAAACTAGCATAAACTTTAAAATTAAGTAATATTTTTTTACGCTTAATATAAAAAATATTTTAGTTAAATATATAATTTAAATTGTTAAAACAAAACTTTTTTTAATAGCAGCAGTAAAAAATAAATATTTACAGGTTAAAAAAAGCAATTAAAACTATAACAGAAAATCTAATTAAAAAAATAAGCAACAGAAGAACGTAGATTAAAATAAAAATAAAAAAAAGTAGTATAATAAAAATAAAAAAAAAAGCCGTAAGCCCGAATAAAAAAAAAAAAATAATAAGAAAAAAAACGGCCGAAATAAACGTAAAAATAAATACGATTGCTATTAAAAAAAAGCGCGTTAATACAGCTAAATTAAACTTGTTAATATTAAACGCAACATTATTTTATATTTTATTTAGTTTTAAATTAAATAACAATAGAGCGTTTATTATAATCGATTATAGCTAATTATATAAATATTATGATCAGGTGTTTAATTTAACATGTAATTAAAGTTAACACGTTATATGTTATATTAAACGTTTAACTAAATATATTTAAAACATGTTATTTTTAATTAAATATATTTGCAAGCGATATAATATATTATTTATATTATATAATATATTGTTTTAATATTTATATAAGTGCAATTATTTTAATACTATATTAAAGAATTATATAAAAATTGTTTTTTTTTTAGCAGAACTAATTAAAAATATAGTAGTAAAAAAAATTATAAATTTTAAATAAAAAAATGAATCGATTATACTGTCGGTTTAAAAAACGTTTAATAAGTTATATAATTTTAAAAAAGCAAAAGTAAAAACAATAATTTTTATATTTTAAAATTATTATTAAAAATTTATAAATAATAAAAATATTATTATAAGCCTAAATATAAGTTATATTTGCTTAATAATAATAAAATAATTATTAAGCAAATTTAAACATATTTTTAAAAATAAACAGGCCAGATTTAAAAAGTTAAAAATAATAAAATTAAATATAAACAAAAAGCTATATTAAAATTTTATATATTAAGCAATAATAATTATAAATTTTATAATTATTAAAATTTATAAACACGGCTTAAGTTATAAAAAAAAAAATAATATTAAAATGCTATTAAAAAGCAACTTTTTAAATATTCGCGAAATATTAATCGATTATAATTTAAATGTAGTTATTTTTGCTAATATTAAAAATTTTAAAATACTTTTTTAAATGTTTTTTAAAGCAAATTTATGCGTTTATAAAATAATTTTAATATAAAAAGTTATTTTAGCGCCTAAAACATTAATGCTAGCACCAGCTAAATATAAACTACTACTTAAAAACCAAAATTTTATATTTAAACTATTATAAAAAAATAGTATAGCAGCTTTAATTAAATCTACGACTTTTTTAAGCGTAATAATTATTAATCTGTTTTTTAAAACTAAAACTATTTTTAAAAACATTTAAATAAATATAATTTAAAAACAACTATATTAAAAATCAGGTATTAAAAATATATAAAAAAAATCTTTAAAAGCTGTAATAATAACTGCAGGCTTAACAGCAGCTAAAGCTGTAAATATAGCTAATATATTGCTAATTAACACTAGTTTATTATTTAATACGTTTTTAAATATTTTATTAGCTATTAATCTTAGTATTTTTATATTTAAAAATATATATATTTAATAATTTCAAATTATTAAATATATATTTATTAGCAGACCTTATATTAATAACTTTTATTATCGCCGTTATTACTGCTAACATGTATTAAAGTTATAACGTAACTTAAAACTTGGACTTAACTATAATAAAAACTAGTGCTATCGCTAAAATAATTAATACGTTAAAATAACACGGTATTTTTTTAGCGGGCTTTTTTTCTAACAAAATTTTTAATATAGCTAACGCGATTAATATAATAAATATAACTAACGTAATTTATATAACAGAAATGCCTGTAGCAAAAACAGGCAAAAAGTTAAACAAAGCATTAAAGCTTAAAATTTAAAAAGTCCTGTTAATACTAAGTATAAAAAAGCCTAATAAAAAAAACGAAGTTAAAGCCTTAAATAAACAGTTTATTTATATAAAAAAAGATATTATAGCACTAGAAATTTTTAAATAGTTAAAAAAAATACCGGATATTTAAAAAAACTAAAGTATTATTAATATATTAAAAAAAAGAACAAATAAAAATCCTTTTAATAAACAATTAGCAATAAATAAAGCTAAATTCTTAATTATATTTTTTTAATATATGCGATTAAAAAGCAGTTAATATAATATTCGATAGATTTTATAAGCAAAATAAAATAAAATAAATTAATAGTTTTTTTATTTGCATACTTAACTTTTATTATATAGCTTATATATAAAAAAAATTATATTTACGTTTAGTAGTTAATTTAAAAGTTTTAAATAAAATCGCTGTTTTAAATAATTATTTATTATTATTATAATTTATAATTATCGCGTTAATTAAAAAAAAAATATTTAATTATAGTAAATATAACCGTATTTTTTATTAATTTATAATTTATTTTAATTATTAAAACCGATTTATAATAATAAGTCCTTAAAAACTGGAGCAATTAATAATAGCTTTAATAAGATTTTATAACACGTTTACATATATTTAACGTTTTATAAATAAATTGCTTCGTTTTTATAAACATTATTATAAAACTTTTATTAATAATATTATTATTTTTTAGATATTAAAACAAATTATTTAGCTTATTTATATAATATTTTTATATTATTTAATAAAAATTTTTTTTTTTTTTAAAAAAACTTTTATTATATATTTTTTATAAAATTATTAAGCTTTTAAATAAACGTTTTAAATATATTAACAACAGAAAAACAGCTAGCAGTATTTAAAAACTTTAAGTTTTTAAATTAATTAAAAACTTTAAAGCAATACTTAAAAAGTATAAAATTTTTTTATATATTATTGCTATATTATATTAAAGTTGCAGAACTTTTATAAAAGCGTAAAACAGAATTATTTAATAAAAAACATAAAATAAAACAATATAAAGCTAACAATTATAGCAAGTATTAAACATATTATCAATTTATATATTTTAAACTAACTATAGCTAAAATAAAATTATTTAAAGCTTTTTAAAACTTAATCTGTTTATATATTACGTTTTATTATTATAATCCCGCAAAAATATTATATATATAAATAAATAACTTATTAAAAAAGCTTTAAAATAATATTATTTTATATTAAAAATAAATATATATAAAAACCAGGATTAATAATTTTAAATATATAAGTATTACTAATAATATTTTTAAATTATTATATATTATAACTAAAAATAAAATATAAACTTTTTAAACTAAAAATAGCTTGCGTAGTTTAAGCATATTGTCGCTTATAAACTATAATTAAAGCTTTAATTAACCTAGTAGTTTTTTTTACTGATTATTTAACAATAAAAAATATATTAAACTAAACTAAGCTTAATAATAGATCTACGGACTATATAAACAAACATTTAATTAACGCGTTTATATATTTATTATAATATAAATTATAAATATATTATATTTTAAACAGACTAAACTTTGTTTTAAATATATTTAATTAATTAAAAATATTATTAATTTAATAAATATTAAAAAAATAGTCTGAACAAATAAAAAACTAGTACTAAATAATATATAAATAATATATTTAAAACCAGTAATAAAAAAACAGTAAAAGCTAAAATTATAATAGATTATATTAAAGATCTTAAGTATTAAAAAGTTCTAAAAGCGATCTATAAAAATAATAAAAACGTTATAAACTTTTTAAGCTTAAATATTTTTTGTAATTATAAACAATTTATTATATAACGTTAATTAAAAAATAAGCATAGATTATATATATTTAAAAACAAATAATTAAATTTTTAATAATAGCATATAATAATAAATACTATTTTAATAAACAGCGTATAATAAAAAAATTAAAGCTTTATATAATTAAATTAAAAACTTATAAAGTAAAAGCATACCTAGATTATTACAACAAATATAAGTTATATAATACTAGCAAAAAAAAGCTGCATAATAATTATTAACCTATTTAACTAAAAAATATTAAGCTAATAAAAACAATTATAATAAACTTTATTATAAGCTTATTTAAAATATTATTTTTAGCTATATTATAATAATTAAAAAATCTAACTATTATAATATATTAATAATAATAATATATATTATATTAAAACGTTTATTATTTATATTTAGCAACAAAAAATACTTTGCTAAAAACTAGGCAAAAATATTAGCTAAATAATTCCTGTTATTTAATTAAAACGTATTAAGCGGCATTATTTTTAATTAAAATTATAAATTTACTTTTAAATTTTAAATAAAGCTTTAAAAAACTATAAAAGCAAAACTTTTAATAACAACTTTTTATTATTTATAAAATAATAAATTGTTTAAATAAAAAATTAAATAATAAAATTGTTATTTAATACTATATATATATATATTTAAACCGCAAATAAGTAAATATGTTGCTATTTTTTACAGTAAAACTTAAATAAAACATACTTAGAATTTATTAAATTATTAGCTTATAAACAGCTTTTTAAATTTTAGCTACTTAAACTAAATAAAGTTTTTGCTAATATAAAAATAAGTATAACTATTAAAAACATTTAATTTATATAAAAATATTTTTATAAAAATATAAAATTAGCTATAAATTTTGCAGCAGCACATATAAAATAATACTATAATAACAAGCATAAATTAATAAAATTTAATATAAAAAATAAAATATATTTAAAGCTTTATTTAAAATATTATTTTTTTAAAAAGCTATTTAAAAAATATTTTTAATAACGCGCAAAGCTATAAAAAATTAAAAAAAAAGTTAGTAAATTAGCTTATAAATTAAAATTATTAAAAACTTTTAATATTTACTTTATTATTTTAGTCGCGCACTTATTACTTAAAAAAACAGATAAGAATTTTTTTTATCGAAAAATACTAGTACTAGGCCCGGTGTTTAAAAAGCAGGACTTAAAAAAAAAATAATTTATTTAAGATTAAAATAATTTTTAAGCATTAAATAAACCGTACTAAAAACAGATTTAATTATTTTATTAAATAAAAAAAAATATAGTTATAAAAACAACTAGTAAAAATCGGAGTAATAACTGCGTAGCATTAAAAAACTAATTAAAAAATATTAAAATTAAAAAAAAATAGACCTCGGCTAGAAAAATTAAAAAAAAGCTGTAGCTGACCTTATAAACAATAAAAAAAAAGTTATATAGTTATTAAAAACAATAACGCTTTATTATAGCCCCAGCACTTAATATAATTAAAAAAAGGGGCTTTTTATCTAGCTAGCGCAGCTAGCTAAATAAAAATTGTGTAGATTAAATAAAGTATTAGCTTAAGGCTTCTAGTCCCTGCAGGACCAGAAGCCCTTCCTTCTTTAATTTTATATCACATTTTTACAGACTTAATACTACACTACCCTTAGTAATCCTTACTATAAAATATATATATTATTTATTTATAGCTTAATTAAATTTATTAATTTAAAATTGCTATAAAATATTATTATAATCTATTTTTAATTAATTTTAAAAACTAGCTTATTATTAATTAAATTATAAAAATAACTTATATATTTTAGCAGACTTAAAATTTAAGTTTAAGCTTTTTAAACAAGTTAAATTTAATTTAATTTTAAATTTAAATCGGTTTAGCTAAAGTTTTTTTTTTTTTTTTACGTTTAAAATATTATAAGCAAAAATATAGCTTGCGTTAAGCGATTTTTTTTTTTAAAAATAAAAAAATGTTTATTATATTAGCTCTAGCTTGTTTTTTTAAAAAAAGTTGCAGGTTTAATTTAATATAAATATAAGTTAATAGTAAGCTAAAAATTATAATATTATTTATATTATTAAAAAATTTAGTTTATATAGTTATTAAAAATAAAGTTTTAGCTTATATATTTTTTGCTACGTTATTAGTTTTAAAACAAAAAAATATTATTATAAATATAATATTGTTATAGCTTTTAAACGTTTTTTTAATATTAAAATGTTTAATTTATTATTTTTTCTTTTGTTCTAATAAACAAATTCGGGGCTATTTCGAGCTTAATATGCTTGAGAGTTAGAGTTGTAAAAAGGGAAGTTGGGTGGTGGAGCCCTGACCCTAGTAGAACCTAATCATTAATAAATATCTACGCATCCTGCTCTAGAGCCTAGACCTGCGCACTGACCCTTCGTCCTTCATTATCTCCCAGGATGATGTCGTCGCAATGCAGAAGACCAGAGTCAACCAGGGTATTGCTTTTACCTGTGCGAAGAGGCTCCAGACCCCATCGACTGAACATTGCCTTGTCCTCATCCCAACCGTTGCAATCCGTAGTCAACATTTTCTCCCCCGTAAAAATGGCGTTCGCGCCGGCCATGAAGCACAACATCTGCTCGCTCTCGGGCATCGTCACTCTCCCAGCCGCCAATCGAATGATCGTCGCGGGCATCACTAGTCTGGCCGTGGCTATACAGCGGACGAGGTCCTCCAACTTGACGGGTTCTTGGCCGAACATAGGTGTCCCCTTGATGGGAACTAATTTATTCACGGGGAATGATTCGGGGTGCTCTGGAAGCGTAGCCAGAGTGTGGATCAGTCCGACGTGGTCGGTCTGTGGCACTTCCCCAAGGCCCAGAATGCCGCCGCTACAGACGTGGATGCCCGCGTCTCTCACATTCTCCAGCGTCTGAAGCCGTTCATCGTATGTCCTCGTCGTGATGACTTTCGAGTAATGTTCTCTTGATGTGTCAAGGTTGTGATTGTACGCGGTTAAACCTGCCTCCTTGAGCTGCTTGGCTTGCTCTTTGTCGAGCACTTTGGTGTCCAGAATCAGTATCCCCATTCTAGACGAGGGCGGGACGAATCATAACATGCAGTGACTGGTTCACCAAATAAACCACCAAAAAAAAAATTCACACTGTAGATCAGGAAGAAAAGGGATATAATGCAACGCCCCAATAGTACTTACTACCCAGTGTCACACATGCCTCCATGCCCAACGCTCTCACTCCCTTGACCATTTCCACGATATTTTGGATCCCTCGTTTTCTACCCCTCATATCTCGCCATGCGGCGCCCATGCAGAAGCGGTTGGAGCCATTTTCCTTCGCGATTTTGGCGGCCTCCAGGACCGAACCGACGGTAGAGAGCTTCGTGGCCTCGAGCCCCGTGCTGTACCTCGAGGACTGGGCGCAGTAGGAGCAGTCCTCGGTGCAGCCGCCGGTCTTGATGTTCATCAGGGTGCACAGCTGGACGGCCGAGGGCTTGTGGAATCGGCGGTGGACGGTGCCGGCGGCGGACGCGAGCTCCATGAGCGGCCGGCCGTGGATCTCGGCGACCTCCTCCCGCGTCCACGTCGTCCTCGGCACGACGGCGGCGACCGCCTGCTGGAAGGTCGAGACGCGCTTCAGGTGCGACAGCGACCGCGCCCCCAGTCCGCCGTCCTTGCTTCGAAGGGCGCTGGCGGCGCCGAAACGTCTCATGGCTGGCTGGCTGGCTGCAAACACCGATATTGTATCACGATAAGTTTACCGTGGCCTCCTTTCCCCCCCCCGCGGGGTCGTTCGCCCTACCTTTCACCCGGCCGGGTCTGCTTCGTAATGCGTTACTTATTACTCGCTTGGCGGTGCCCATGTCGGATAAAATTATTGCGTGTGGAGTAACCGAGGGACACCTGGGTTACGTAGGTAGCTCTGCTCTTAATGCTCTGCAGATGGGGTCGGATGGCACTTCAACCACTCCGCAACCAATCATGCGTATATATTATATTTATTTTATTTTAGAAATTAGGTACCAGATTTTGTGCTTCCATTGAGCTATGCGGCGTCACTCTTTAGGATATTTTATTTTATAATTCACCCGGTGTTTGTTCCTGGCACGAGCTATTTGCCTTCTTTTGAAATTTGCGGTATATAGTGAACTTGCCGCGGGGTGCCGAGACGAGATGTGGCCGGACGAAGGGGCCGAGAGGGAACAGCGTTGCGGCAAAATAGCGCGCGAGCCGAGGAAATTGGAGACATGAATTGCACGAAAATGGACAGGGGGGCTAATTGAATAGAGCGTGTAACATCATGCTTATACTCACTCTTATTGCTTTCCAAAAGACCAGCTGAAAATGGGGCGACGTCACGTAATGATATACACCACGTCCAGTCCGCCATAGGCCCCTTCTTTGCTTCATGGCCGCCTCTGCTTTGCACATTGGATTAACTGCTTCATACGTGACACCCCTGCCGGATACCCGGCAATGGCAACTTCGTCACTAGTTATCGTGGTGACATCACCGAGAGTCAATACATGGCCTTTCGTCTTGCATTCGCATATGCCAGCATGCACGTTCCTGTGATTCCCTCTTCCTATGGAAACTAGCCCCGCGGCTACGATATCACTTAACTTACCTAGGTTAGGTAGTTATCGCCGAAAAGCGGAAGACGCCGCCAGTTCACGCGTGTGAAGCCTTCGAACCAAAACTACACTACAGTAGCGTTCAGAATTACCGGCACTAGACCATTATCAGCTAACAAATATGTACTCCTATGTACGAACGACACACCCTAGAACCACGTATAGCAAACAGGGCCTATCAGCGATAAGCTAAACATTGAAGCAACGGCGACTTGGGTCAACTAGACGTAAGTCGGTCTAGGCTCGTCGACAACATGCTAGTAGTTTCAACGCTGTTACCATGGAACATCTTCTCGGGTCTAGCTCTCTTGGCTTGCTTGGTCGTGCCAAAACCAATGCCCATATTTGAAATTGCATAGTTTCACGTCTGCCGAGAGGGCTAATCCTCGGCGGAGCTGTCGCCCTTCTTCATGGAAAGAAACAGCTTTCCCCCTTGCTCCTCTAGATAGCTGCAATTTACTATGCGGTGCTTCACTCGGGGTGTTATTTTGAATTGAATCTTGAGAATTAACATATTCTTTAGGGACCTGGTGAGTATTTTGTGAGGTATTGGGTGATGCCTGGATCTCAAGAATACAGACTTGTTGGAGCGCTGGAGGATGTGAAGTGCATGTCATGGAACATAGTGATACTCAGGCTTCCCTATCTTGTTCATAACGAGAAAAAAAAAAAAGCATTCGTTTCATCAACGAGTAGTAATTAAACTGGAAGGCATGTTAACTAATAATGAGCTAACCAGAGAGCGACCAGATTATCGAGAAGATGGTCGCCGGTATTACTCAATATAGTAACCCCGGATGCTTCGATTTCACTAAGCCCAATACGTGGACAGGCAACCCATCCCAAATCTTCCATCGTCCATGGAGTTTGGTAACATGTTCGACGATCAGATCACCGAGGCCATGGAAAACAAGGAAAAATACCCGGTGGCGGGCGTCCATTCCAGCAGCCATGATGCTACTCCCGAGACACACTCTCCCTCTCTGACAGAGACGGACGCGGACGCAGAGAATGCCATCGACGCCGCCTCCGAGTACTCGCACGAGTACTACCGGAAACTGCTATGGAAGATCGACCTCTTTCTCCTGCCGCTGATGTGGTTCTCCTACGGGACGCAGCAGGCCGACAAGAACTCCCTGAGCACCCAGGCCGTGTTCGGGCTCCGCCAGGACACGGGGCTCGTCGGCGACCAGTTCAACTGGCTGAGCACGGGGTTCTACCTCTCGTTCCTGGTGTTCGAGGCGCCGAGCAACTGGCTCCTGCAGCGGGTGCACACCGGCCGGTTCCTCGGGACCGTCATGGCCCTCTGGGGCGTGGTCGTGCTGGCCGTCGCCTTCGCGCGCAGCTTCGCGCACCTGATCGTCCTGCGCGTGGTCCAGGGCGCGCTCGAGTGCACCATCTCCCCCGCCTTCCTGCTCATGACCGGCGCCTGGTACAAGTCGCGCGAGCACGCCTTCCGCTCCGTCGTCTGGGCCACCTCCAACGGCGGCGTGAACATCATCACCGGCGTCATCTCGTACGCCATCGCGGAGCGCGCGCAGCATAACCCCGACGGATTGGCCGCTGTGAGTCCGACTCCCCGTTCATCGCGACGAGATACTGCTTGCAAGGGCGCGATTGAAAAAAAAAAACCAAAAAAAAAACCCCCTAACGCTAGTCGTGTGTGTGTGTGTGTAGTGGAAAGCCATCTCTCTTTTCCTCGGGGCGCTTACCATCGTCCTCGGCGTTCTCGTCTTCTTCATCCTGGGCACGCCCCGCGAGGTGCGGTGGCTGAGCGAGGACGAGAAGCGGGCGGCCATAGCCCGGATCGTCGAGAACAAGACCGGCTCGGACAGAAAGCAGCGATCGGAGTTCAAGTGGGATCAAGCCGCGCAGGCTTTCAAAGATCCGCAGACGTACTTCTTCTTCTTCGTCACGATTATCAACGCCCTGCCTAGCTCGGCTAATACCGTGTTTGCTTATCTGATATTCGAATCGTTTGGCTTTACACCTTTGGAGACGCTACTTAAAGGCGCCGCGCCATCCTTCGCTGTAGGTATCGTCTGGTTTCTTCTGTGTGGTTGGCTTAGCCTGAAGAAGCCCAACATTCGATGTGAGTAGCCTCCAATTTTGAGTATCGCTTCTCTGATGTCTCGATGCTCCTCGATGCTCCTCAATGCTCCTCAGTGCTCCTCAGTGCTCCTCAACATGACGCTCACCCATGACTAGTTTACTTGATGCTGTTTTCTCTTCTCCCGGCATTCACGGGACTGATAGCCTTGGGTCTCCTCCCCACGGACTCCATGAAATGGGTTCGGTGGGGGTTGTATATCATGCAGTCGACCGGCACTCTACCCGGTTTGTGTAAGTCGCCGGACGCTATCTGTTGACCTCCGCAGGCAGTACCTAAATGGGGGAATTTGTTTGACGCGCGGCTGACTTGGACTAGTGATCTGGACTTTCGTGCCTTCCAATGTCGCGGGCCGAACCAAGAAAACCGTGGTGACTACTGTGCTGTTCGTAGCGTACAGCACAGGCGCAGCTATCGGAGGTCAGATCCTGCGTCCAGAAGATGCCCCAAAATACATCCGAGGACTGACCGCCTCCGGGATCCTTTATGGCGTCGATTTCTTTGCCATGGTTCTGTGGCGCAGCTACTGTAAGTCTCCGACCTCTTCTGAGACCCGGAATAAAAAGAAATAAGAAGGAGCTTTTGCTAATGTGCAATTCTTCCCTGCTAGATATCTGGCAGAACAAACGCCGTGCTAAGATGATCCGAGAGATGGGTATCTCGCCAGAGGAGAGCGAGCGTTTAGGCAGGCTCAATGCTGAGGCTGATATGACTGATCAGGAGAACGTCCACTTTAAATATCAATTTTAGTCACAGTCTGGGTACACTTCTATATATGTCTTGCGGACAGCAGTATTTCTGGGTACCTGCCTAGTTATTACTGTGTCTATTATTGGCGACAAGTGGATGATGAGCACGTAACGGCCCCGCACAGTGGTATACGACACCATTTGCTATGATGCTATATTGGGCTCCTAATCTTGTAATGCACTTATAATGCCCAAGTTGTTGCACAATTACGTAAACAGTATCACACTTGGTAGCCGTTGGTGATTTGCGGTGATACACATGCTTGAGACATGATAATCCGACCTAAGAATGGGGTCGGCAAAAATAACGTTGATATCAAAAATGAACGTTGAAATGGCTTGAAAAACCTAGAGGTACAAGCGGCGACGGCTTAACATATATATATATATATAAAGAAAACCAAGAATTCAGTAATCGCTAAAAAGAAATTGAAAACACCTATCGCTATAATGCCGGTGAAGGCGGCGTGAAGCTCTGCTAGACTTAAAATGTGTATGCTGATGGCGCAGCGGGCTTAAAGCGGCAGATCAAAGGCTTACGGTCCCAAATGATATAAACATCCTGATCGACCCAATCAGGGCCAGCCTCTGATTCGATGTCGAACTGGTAGACCAGCTTGGCAAGCATCAACCTCATCTCATGCCATGCCAGATTGATCCCCAAGCAGTTCCTCGCGCCGACCGAAAACGGCTGGTGCGAGGCGCGGTTATCATCCTGATACTCGGGGTCGCCCAGCCAGCGTTCGGGTACGAACATATCGGGATTCCTATTAAACATCATGTTAGCTCAAGTAATTTGAGGCTATGGGTGTCATATTCATTGTGAGCGGAGCGTAGAGGAAGTCACGTACTTGAAGTTTTCGGGGTTGTGATAGGTTGCGAACTGGTGAACTGATACACTGGTACCCTCCGGAACCCATTTCCCCAGGATAGAGTTGCCTCCTTCGGCAACTATACGCGGGAGGCCAGATGGGACTGGGGGGTAGACCCTCATGCCTTCTCGTAGACCTATAAAAGCGATGGTTAATCATACGACGCCAATACGATTGGAACAAGTCAATGCTTACATGCGTTCAGGTATGGGAGTCGCGCCAGGCCCTCTAAGTCAATCTCGTCGGCGCTAGAGAAGCTTGTTCGGACCTCGTTCACCAAAATCCTCATTTTGTTCGGGTTTTGAACCAAGTAGTGGGTTACACCGGTCAGTAGAGAAGCTAGAAACTTATGGTCAGCGCCGTGCGAGAATACAGTTAGGCCCTACATACCGGTTGTCTCTGTGCCAGCGGCCATGAATAGCTCGGCGTTGACGTGCATCTCCTTCAGGCTGAGGACTTCGGCCCCAAGAACGAAATCCCAAAGATCCGGCTTGTCTGATCCGTGATTCAGGCGTTTGTTCACGCGTGTAACTGTGTGGTCGAAATGCTCGCTGCGCATCTTAGCGATAACCTCGGGCTCGATAAGATCGAATATCTTCTTGGCGAGAGGATAAAACTCGATCATTTGGACGAAAGGTAGGATCTAGTCATGTCAGCGACTGTTCGGAGCCAGTTGATGATCCAATTTGAACATACCCTAATGGAGTTGAAAACCTTGGCAACCCAGTCTGAGTATTGCCCCTTCTCTAGCATATGTAGCGATTCGCCGAATGCAAAGTCTGCCATAATGTCGAATGTTGCGAAATTCATGAGGGCGGACAAGTCAACCTCGGCTGCCTGGCGAACTCTGGCGACCACCAAGTCGGTGTACTTCTGCAACAGTGGCTCCTGTGCCTTCAGGGCTTTCTCGGAAAACGCAGGCGCCAATGAGCGTCTTAGCCTTGCATGGTGAGAGACGTCATTCACGCAGACGATGTTCGGCACACCATTCGCCGATGGCGCGTGGAACCGAACCTCCTTGCTATTCTCCTTCCTGCCCCTGGGGGCGAGGCAGATGTCCCCCCAAGCTCGCCCATCGCTGTAGCTCAGGTCGTCAGGACCGAATCTGACGACGGAGCCGTACTGCCTATGGAGTTCGGTCATCCACCGGACTTGATCTCCCTTCAGGCAGGCGATCCAGTAAGGTAGCCGAGTGATGGCCGCTAGCTTTGGGCCGGGGTATGTTCGAAGCGGGTGTAGGTAAAGAGCGTATATGGGATAAAATAGAACAACAAGAACGGATAGTGTAACCAGACACTTGAGAGCCGTGACATCCAAGATCGGAGTCGGCTGGCCGCGAACGGCAACGGAATTGATCTGAAGCGACGTCATGGCTGTAGTTGAGCCAAGAACGAGTGAAGAGTTGACTCAAGATAACATAAAAAGAAAAATAAAGAATGACGATGGTTGTGGGAACGAAAGACCACGCCTTCCAACGGCAGAGTAAGTCGGAGGGGGGGGACTCTGCCGTTTTATTTATCTCTTTTCGTCGTCGTATTTGGATTCCCTCTGATCCCCTCGTCGTCTCGAGGCGGCCGTTGTTGATTCAGGCCCCGCTTAGGTGGGTGGAATGAAAAGGGGACTCTGAAGGTGCCGGGCCTAATTTACCTTGCTCAACAACTCCACTGAACCGTTGATAAGGCGAGTATAATTTACTGATGGAACAAGGGGGGTAGCAGATGTGGCCGGGTTTTCGTATGAATGGTTGGCACAGGCACAGGCACAGGTTGGGTTATATTGGGAGTCGATGGGAGGTGGGCCAATTTGCGAGATAATTCCTGGCCATGGCCGTCCGGGGATCTGCTTTATAGTAATTAGCTGTCAGCCTGTCACGACGAAGGCACCCACCGGGGCACGCCTCGCATCGTCTTGCACCTCCTCTGCGCCCCATGCCGCCTTCTTTGGGTAGTGTAAGTACAGAGAATGCCGGAGGCAAGCTGGTACATAGCCTACTAACTATGTGCCTAACGACCAAGACCCAACAACGCTACCCACGGTGTCGACTACACAAGTGATGCAGGTTGGGTATACTGTAGCCGGGGGGAGGGGGGAGGAGGGGGAGACAGAGAGCAGGTCGGACCACGGTACGAATGCGGTCGTTGCCGTCGAGAGGCGTGCCATGCCGCCGGTTCTTGGTGTCCCCAGAACTGCAAAGATATTCAGCTGTTCGTGATTGTGCATATGCCGTACACGCGCCTCAAAGGCCCCCCCGGTCCCCCCCCCCCTCCAACAGCGCCCGAATGGGCGGGACGCTCCATCGAGGGTAAGCATCGCTGCCACCACCACGTGCACGCTACAGCGTTCTACCATGGTTCATCGGTCAGCCCCCCCACCCAAATTAATATCCAAAGCTGGCGCCTTGCCCTAATTGGATACCTAATCTAGAAATCTAACGGTACGGTATAGGGCAAATGAACAAAGGGGACGCGAAGAAGTGCGAAACAAATAGCGCAGCTGCTTGGCTGGAACGATGGGCATGTGTATGTATGGACCTATGCAGCTGTTGCTGCATGCCCGAAATGAAGATCGCAGTAATAAAAGGACCTGCAAGAATCGAGCCACCGACCAACTTACCAGGCCAGCCTACTAGGCCAACCTATCAGGCCAACCTATCAGGCCGACTTACACTAACTACCTTGTCAACCAAAGAAGCTGCTAGTCCATACAGGATAGGAGGATGACATAGCAACGAGCTAACTAGTGTAGTGCAGCTCTCTCTTCGTGTCTAGTTATCCCAACTAAATATAGGACCAAATATAGGACCAAATATAAGACCACAGAGAACACGATATACACTATACTAGTCCGCTCCGCCCAACCTCGTGGGAGGAGAGTTTGGTGATAATACCGACCAATGCCCCGAAGGGGCATAGTCGATGCTGGGGGTGGGCGGTCTGCGCTATTGTCTTGGATCGTCGCCGAAGTATCCTCTCGACCAGTCGAGGATTGGGTAAGAGAATCTGCTATATATGGTCGATAGAAGCTAGACTCATTTTCACCGCTTCTCGTGAGAAGGGTTCCCGGAGGATCGGTAAACCCCATCGTTCCTCTCGAACTGCCGAGCCCCCAATCAAAAATGCTGAGTGCTAGCTATCTACTGTATGTCTTAGTTGATATCACAAAGGACTCACCGTTGAGAGGTAGAACCCGCCCGCCGACCCAACCAAAGAACCCAAGAACCAAAAGCCCCTGTGACGCGCGCTATAGGCCCAGCTAGGTCACGCCACTCTTCCCCCGGGCACCCGAGGCTTTGGTACCGGCAGCGTTGATCGAGAGACAGCTCCTTCGCGCAGCTGGGCTCGCTATATTCCCTCGCGCGGGAGGCTGAGCTATCGATCATGGCATGGCGCCGGCTGCTCGTGTCCGTCTCTCTCTCATCACGCCCGCCCGCCAAAAATAGCCAACGGCGCTCTCTCTCTCGCTCGCTCGCCGGATCGATGTCTGGAAAACGGTGCGAATAAAAAAATTAAAAAAATAAAAGACACCCCCCTCTCCACCCCGGGCGGGATCACGTTCGCGATGAGCTTTTAGTGCATGCATATCTTCCGCATTCGTGCGGCTCTGCATTAACTATCGTTTTTAGCATCGCCACGCAAACCGCTTTTGGTCCGAGGACACACCTCTGGTACTCCGCCATCCTGACGTCGTCACCAACTGGTGGGGGTGGTTCATATTTGGTCGGTTCCTCGCTAACCTAGATGGTGTTGGCGTGGACAATGGGAGGAACGGCTGGGGTTTCTTGCACCCCTTCGATGAATAGCGAGAGTGCGTTGAGCGCGAGCAGCGCGCCGTTCCGTGGTACAAAGCCCATATCACTTAGGTGGAAGACAGCATATCTAGTATATCACCTTACATGGCAATAACTATCCTGTCGGTGAAACCCGACGAGAGGATGGCGGTACTGGCCCCCCCTGAGAGATACGACCTACGTGGTCAGTTCATCGAGCCAGTTTGCAAACTGGGTGTTTTGAAATTAAATAGTAGGGCCAAGTAGTAGAGAGGCATACATAAAAAGAAGGGGTCAGATAGAGAGCGACGGAATAATACACTACGGCAGTTATCTCAGTCGTGGACTGGCTCACCTCTGGTTGAACATATGGTTCTGGCCAAACGGAGACCTTCCGCGGCCATGGGGTCGGCCCGCCTTATCTTAAACACGTCGCATTCGCTTCAAAGCTCGACGGCACGGACACACCCACCCTGTAGTTAAACTTATAGTCAATCCCCGGAACCCGAAAATCCCAAGTTGCGATGTCGCAGTCATTCCCCCCCCCCCCCTCCTCGGACAATGCCTGGTCGACGCGGTCGTGTAATTGGGCATTAGACTGGTATTAATCTCAACACCTGCATTTCATCGCTAAGCGAGTGCTCCCCCAGAACCACGTGGGTTTTGGTGCCCCGGCAGTAGTGCATATATGTATGTATGTAGGTATGTATAATAGCACGGGATATATCAAGTCATTTTGCATGCTTCCCAAGTCACCATATGCCGCGCTGCCGTCGCCATCGACCCATCCATGCCTGCCTGTCTGCCTGTCTGCCTATCTGCCCGTTTATCTGGATGAAATTGTATAACATCCCACTGATCCCGGGATGGTTCTATTATGATCAGCTGAAAATCAAGGGGGAAGGGGGGGGAGGGAAGGCTGGAACACTCCTGGCGGAGGTTGATGGAACGTCGTAATAGCGAGGCAGACTACTAAGTCTATTAGTTAGTTAGTAACAGCAGGCGAGAGGGGGGGAGCGGAGAGCTCGATAGGCGTGCGCACGCGCTAATTCCTTCCTTCGTCCTGGACGCCCGTTCGTTCGTTCTTGGGTTCCCCCGCCTCGATCGTCTGTGCTGCTGCGGCCCTTGTCGCGGAAGCACGCCTTGGCGCCTCAATATACCACGTAATATCGCTCCCGGGATCAGGGTACGTAAAAATCCCCCGCCGTCCTGCAATTTCTCGACGCAACTCTATACGCAACCTAGACGACGCCACAGGCAACAAAGTGCGGGCGGATGCTGTCGTCGGGGTTGAGAGCGAAGGCGTGAAGGCGTTATCGGCACGGAGTAGTGATTACTACTGCTGCCTGCATGAGGGAAGTCTTGCAATCTCAAAGCAAAAAGTCCTGCATATTCTGTTACGAGGAAAGTGGTCATTTCCTGGCAGGCCGCTGCAGCATATTCCCGGAGTAGTATGGTCAAGGTGCACGCATTCAAGCCTCATCGTACGTAGATATTCAGCAGCAGGGGTGTTTACTTCGGCAATCGGCAGAAACACGCAAGTGGGAGAAATAAGCGATGTGTATGTAGGGAACAGTGGTTGAAGGATTGGCGAATGACCTCCAGGTTTTCGCTTGACTACTCTGCTCGTCGCAGTCACAGTAGCAGGAAGAAGAGGTGACAAGACACGCGTCCCATGTCTGGTTACGTCTTTGCCCACCTTCACCCATCAGTTCCGTGACCCTATCCTGTGACGAGATAAACGTAATGGCGTTGGCGTAGAATGAGTGAGATGTGCAGATGTGCCAATGTTGCTGTCTTCCAGCATCCTGCCATTTTTGTCTGGGTAGATAGAGATTGACGTCCATACCTACATAGATGTGCAAATCGTCTGCTCGGCACTGGGATTTATTGACTACAAGTATGCTAGCCAAAAGTTCACAGTTGGAGTGAGTGGCTTGGCCATGCGGCCATACCACCAGCCATATACCGGCCCGACAAGCTGTTGACAAGCTGTTGCCTGGAGGATACCATGCCAACATGAGCAGGTATTGTGTCCGCTTCCAAGAAGAAGTAAACAATCCAGTACTGCCTCAGTCCGCTCATGGTTCCAACGGGAGTGACTTGCCTTGTTTCGCAACGTGTCCGGCCACGATGTCGAACAATACCTCTGAGAACAAGCTTGGCGTGTATGTACGATGGCGACCGTTGGACGAATCAGAGACCACGGGGGGTCAGATCGAACAAAATAGCACAGCGGCAAGCGATACACGCCCGCCGTTCTCCATCTCCGTGAATCCCCGAGCTCCGGGGAACCCGCGGCCGTGGACGAGCCCGCACGCGTTCCGAGCCGTCCTCGGCCCGGGGGACGACAACGCGCACGCCTACGAGAGCATAGTGGCCCCGGCGATCCCGCAGATCCTGCGGGGCAAGAGCTGCAACTTCTTCGCCTACGGGCACTCGGGGAGCGGCAAGACGCACACCATCATCGGCTACGACTACGAGGAAGGGAGCGGCAAGCTGGGGCTGTGCCTGGCAGCCGGCCAGCGGCTCTTCGAGGCCCTTGATTCCCTGAACGGTAGCGGCGGAGACGGGGACGGGGACGGGGACGGAGACGGGGAACGCCGGTTCGGGCTCGGCTTCAGCCTCTTCGAGCTGCGCAAGAACACGGCGCTGGACCTGCTCAACGGGCGCACGGCGTGCCACGTCCGCGAGGGCCCGGACAGCCGCACGCACATCCGGGGGCCGACGGAGACGCTCGAGGGCGGCCGGGTCCGCGTGCGCCCCTGACGCAGCGCGCGTGCTGGACGCCCGGCGCGCTGCGGGAGGCGCTGGCGGCGGGGCTCGGGCTGCGCGCCGCCGGGTCGTCGAGCGTGCACGACCAGAGCTCGCGCACGCACGCCGTGCTGCGGCTCGAGGTCGTCGACCGCCGCCTCGTCGCGGCGCGCCGGGACCTCGCCGACCGCGAGTCCGAGCTCGTGCCGGCGGGCAAGCGCGCCACCGACGTCTCCATCGAGGAGCAGATGAGGGCCATAGTGAAGGGCCCGGAGGGCACGTGGGCGCCCAACCCGGACTACCAGGTCGACCAGGCGCGCATCGACGAGGCGGAGGCGGAGAAGGCGCGCTGCGAGGCGCGGGTCGCGGCCGCCGAAGAGCGCGTGAGCGCCATCCTTTCCTCGTCGTCGTCGTCGGAGGAGGAGGATGAGGACGGGACGGCGGGCTGTCTGGGCGGGAAGATGGTGTTCGTCGACCTCGCCGGCGCAGAGTACCAGGCCGAGAGGGGCGCCCAGACCCCGCTGATGAAGGCGCAGACGCTCCAGGAGCGCCAGGAGGGCCGGCAGATCAACACCGACCTGCTCGCGCTCAAGGAGGTCATCCGCGCGTGGTCGACCGGCCAGGTGAGGATACCGTTCCGCCAGTCGCCGTTGACCATGGTTCTGCGGGAGCATTTCGTCGGGGCTGGGGATGGCACATCGGCTATGATCGTCACCGTCTCTCCGGCCAAGGGTCAGTATCCGGCCACGCTGAATTCTCTCAAGTATGGAAGCTTGGTAGGCACTGCGAGCTCGTAGGAGAGGGGCATGAAAAAGGGGAGGGAGGGGGGAGGGGGAGAACACTCTAGCCGCCGTCGACATAAATTTGATACTAAATGGTCTTGCAAGTAAGGGGTTGTCAACGGGCTTAGAAGCGGTCAGCGGATTGGATTCTCTACAATCACACGCTTGGTGTAGCGGGATATGGACGTCGTTTCCCTCACACATGCGCGATCGTTACGACTCCGGCCTACACGATGAAGTCAGTTTCTTTGTGGTCTCTCGTGGCGAAAACCCCTTCATCCATACCGCATCGCTTAAAATGGGCTGTCCCGGAACTTGGTAGCCACACTGATCTATCACCGTATGCTCTCAGCGATATCTACCTATCATCTCCGCAATGCCAGCTAGCCCTAGTTATCGTCTGAATCGTCAACCAGGTGCTAGCCGCGTCGTTTCTAGCTGTCCGCAATGTCACACTTCGTACCCCCTTCGCTTACGAGAAAAGCTTGTGAGATGTACTCGTGTTTTCTGGACGATCGACGAGGCACAAGACAGTGTAATTTACTTTCTTTATTCTCATGGATGCTTTTCGCTATGATTGTGTCAAAATATACCAAGAATAGTTTCAGCAGAATAGTAATAGAAAGAGAGATGTAGTACATTCACATATGTTACTGTGTTGTGCAAATATACCACCCATCGAGACCTCACCGGTTGTAATGTCTTCTAATTATTACCAATTATGTCCCTCTTTCTATCGCTTCTGCCTGGTATTGATTCAATAATCTATGCAAAAGTACGCTCTGAATATTTACACTAGTTAAAATTCGTAAGAGGGCCTCGTTAATTCGCCGAAAGCAAAAGCGTCAAGTAGTCAAAGTCCTAGGAAGCTTACTGATACGTCGCCGATCAAATATTTGCTAGATAATCAGATATTGGTGAATGGGTACCCTTCTTTACGTTCCTTGTGTTGGGTGCGCCACCGGATCATTTATGGTAACCAGTGGCTGATCTGTGGAAGAGCTGTCTCATATTCCCTTTGCTTTTGGGTGTCGTAGCCTATCGCATTTTCCCTTTGGAAAGTGATATCTCCTGCTGTAATACCAGTCGGCGGTGTTTCATTGTCTATATTCTCGTGAACCCAACAAAGCTGAAAAATAGCAGGAGCCTTCCGTAGAAAAGGCCCTCGAGGCCGCATTCGAGAGAGAGCCGAGCATGAGTTTTCACCCAAAGCTAAAAACGCGAGCGAATCTACAATAATCCGAAACTTCAGAAGTTAAGTTTTGCAGCACCCAAAGATGAGCACCATGGAGTCATCAAGATTATTTCATCCAGTTCAAATCGGCAAGGTGAGGCTCGCTCATCGTGTTGGCATGAGTCCGCTCACACGCCTGCGAGCTTCAAATGACCACGTGCCCCTCGATATGGTGGCAGAATACTACGGCCAACGGGCGAGCACTCCCGGTACGTTGGTCATAAGTGAAGGCACCTTCATAGGAAAAGTCGATGGGGGCGTCCCAAACGTACCCGGCATCTATAACCAGCAACAAATTGATGCCTGGAAAAGGGTCACCGACGCAGTTCATCGTAATGGCAGCCACATCTTCTGTCAGCTTTGGGTGCTGGGTAGGGCCGCCATCGCAGGGTTTGCCGAGTTGGAGGGTATGACTATATACAGCTCAAGCGCCACATCCCTGGACCCCTCGCAGGCGCCACCCCGGGCATTGAGCCTGGAGGAGATCCAAGAGAAGATTGAGGGCTATGTCAGCGCAGCAAAGAACGCTATCGATGCAGGCTTCGATGGGGTCGAGATCCACGGGGCCAACGGATACCTCATCGACCAATTCACCCAGGACTGCTGTAACAAGCGAACAGACCGCTACGGTGGCAGCATCGAGAACCGCTCCCGGTTTGCGGTGGAGGTAGTGACGGCGGTTAGCAAGACGATCGGGCCAGAGCGTGTGGGAATTCGGCTGAGTCCGTGGAGTACTTATAACGCTATGAAGATGACCGATCCCATCCCTCAATTCTCAGACCTCATCACACGGCTCTCAGTTTTGGATCTGGCATACCTCCACCTAATCGAGGCTCGGATAACCGGGGTTGAGGAAGCAGCAAGTATACCGGATCCGTCCGAGACGCTCGCCTTCGCGTACGACTTATGGAAAGGACCACTGCTCGTTGGCGGCGGTTTCACGCCAGAGGATGCACAAAGACTAGTCGACGTCGAGCACCCAGACAGGGACATAGTGGTCATGTTCGGGCGGCGGTTCCTCTCGACACCCGACCTACCGTTCCGGATCCGAAAGAACATTCCTCTCAGCGAGTATGATCGAGACACATTTTACTTGCCCCAGGAGGCCACCGGATATATAGACTATCCATTCAGCGACGAGTTCCTAGAAGGGGAGGGGGAAGAAGGAAAACAGCAGCATCATCAGTAGCGGGAGTAGGTAGAACGACGGTACTCGCAGGGACGTGTTTGCACGTACACGTAGAGTGGTCCTGATCCGAGAGGTGTCATGGATTTGCGATAAGTGAGTAAGAGGGAGGGGAAAAAGGGGGAAGGTGAAAGACAACAAATAACACAGAAAAAAAAAAAAAAAGGGGAACGGTGTGTGTTGTTTCACTTCTAGGAAGCCCCTAGTCCTAACGGCCGGCGACGAGGGGTGCCACCTAGGCGCCACCTAGGTGTGGAAAGTTCAGCAAACTCACCTCTTCGGAGTTTTACGGGGATCGCAGTGGGGTTGTGCATCGGATGCCAGCACAAGCTGTATTAGGTACACACGTATTCCTATTTCAATAGTATCGATGACCCAATTCTCTCGTACCTATACCCTGCTCGGGCGATTTGATGTGTACTGCATACAGCTCCACAGCGGTGCTTTACGTGTGAGGAGGGGCTCTCTGGTAAACCATGTACAAGATGCACAAGTAGGTAGGTACGCACCAAATGGCGTGAGCAGATAAGCAAATATAGGTACCTACCCAGAAGCACAAAGCAAACGCCATTTGGAGTGCAGGTAATCAATCAGTTACCACCAATAGATGCATACGGCCACCGAGGTACATAACTACTACCTACTAGCTACCTAGGTAGGTAGATAAGTGCCTGCCTCTTACTAAGTAGATAGGCACTTACCTACCCACCCTATAATGCAGGCCGCTGAACACCAAATTCTAAACTCCTCCTCATCCTCACACCGAATTTTTCTGGACGCTTTTCTTGCCCTGCCAATTCCACAGCAGAGCAGACAAGATGTCCGCAGACGACCAGCAGTTTTGGGATCTGGTAAGTGGTCACACGAATGTCCTTCCGTCTGTCGTTTCCCGTTCACGGCTCCCTCTTTTCCCGAGTCCATTTCCCTTGTTCTGCTCCTGTTGACCGATGGTGGCATGTGACAGCTCTCCTCAGTACCCAACCATGTCCGGCAATACTCGGGTGAGATTGCCGACTACGTCGACAAGGCCGTCGACAAGGCTGCCGTGAACGTTCGGGATGCCCTCGCCTCGACACCATGGATACCCGACTACGCCCGTCCCGCGACCCCGTCTCCGCCCCCGCTTCCCATGACATCCGTGTCGACCTGGGAGAGGATGCAGGACTGGGTAATCCGCCACAGGGTAGCCAGCGGCTTGTTCGTCTTTGCCGTGAGCTACGTGACATACCGTGTCGTGAGGCATAGCAGACTAGATCGAAAACCAAGACGGGCGAGGCGAGCGAGGAACGGCGGCCGGTTGGAGGTCGTCGTGATCGCTGGCTCACCTTCGCTCCCTGTCACAAAGTCACTCTCCCTAGATCTGGAGAGAAGGGGCTTCATAGTCTACATCGTATGTAGTACGATTGAGGACGAAATGGTGGTCCAGAGCCTAGGCCGGCCTGACATTCGAGGACTGAGCATCGATATCACCGACGTGAGTATACGCCCTCCTCGCCTCCCTTCCGCCACCCTGCTCTCATTCAGGTGGCATAGACAAATGAGCCCACAACTAACAAATGCACTCCCCTGCGCAGCCATCCAATGCAGGCGTGTCTATTGAGCGTTTCGCTGGCTATCTTCAGACACCACATGCCGCAGTCCCACGCGCGAAACCCAACTACCTAACCTTGACCTCAGTCATACTGATCCCATCTTTACACTACCAAACCTCGCCCATTGCCACCATCCCCCCTTCTAATTTCGCTAATCTCTTTAACACGCACCTCCTGCAACCCATACTCACCATTCAAGCCTTCCTCCCACTTCTCACATCACGCCTAGCGCCTCCACCAACCCCGCCCCCGCCTCCGGCCCAAAGTGGTAGCCACGGCGACGACGTTGTGGCCAAGACACCCAAAGTCCTTGTCTTCACACCATCCATCATCTCTTCCATCAACCCCCCCTTCCATGCCCCTGAGGCTACTGTGTGCTCGGCTCTCTCGGCCTTCACCGACGTTCTTACGGCCGAGCTACGGCCCCTCCAAATCCCTGTCACACACCTCCAACTCGGCACTTTTGACTTCACGGGTTTCGTGCCCGCCCGCGGGCCGCAGAACCCGGGGCCGCTCCCGCCGACCGTGACGACGCAGCAGTGGCCCGAGCCCGCCCGTCTCGCATACGCCCGCAATTACGAGTCGCAGTCGTCATCGGCCATCTCGGCCGGTCGCATCCGGGGCCTGCGGGGCAGCTCGCTGCGGGATCTACACCACGCCGTGTTCGACGTGTTGGATGGGTCCGAGAAGGCCGCCGTGGTGCGCGTTGGGCTCGGCGCGGATCTATACGGGTTCGTGGGGCGGTGGGTGCCGCGCGGCCTCGTCGCGTGGATGATGGGCATCCGCAGGGTCGACAAGCTCAGCACCTGGGAGCGCCGCGCTACTAGCAGCGGTAGCAGCACGAGCAGCGGCAGCAGTACAAGCAGCGAGAAGAGCGGGAGCGAAGGCGAGGGCGAAGGCGAGGGCGAGGGCGGCGAGTCCCACGAGTATATCGCCGTAGGCCGAGAATACGAAGGCAACCCGAAGTAAGTGATTTGTCGGAGTTTTTATCTATTGTTACCTACTTGTCTCGGTAATCGATAGGCCCCCTTTAGACTTACCAAACACGGATTTGTGAGCTTCTATATGCTCCCGGACTCTCTACTTTTCCGAAAGCAATCCCGGAGAGATGGCCATTACTAACGGGGTATTATAGTGTCTGGAAGGAAGAATAATCCCCCCTCTCCCCAAAAATTTAAAGAAAATTAAATAATGCCATATCATGTCACGACCGGTACACGTATCTAGGGGATAGTTTGAACGTCTTACGAATTGTATATATCAATGTTGTTGTCGGCGTCAAGGCGTAATACTTTTATTATTAGAGGCAAAAATTCCATTCTCGCCATGGAAGCACACCGTAGGCTTCATGCTGCCTTGGCAAGTATCAAATCAATTCAACAAGCATTTTCTCATAATAGCCTATGTTTGATGAATCATCGAAAGCCATCGCATATCGCGTCCAGTGTGATTCGATTATATTTGTACAAGTGATTTAGGAGATAAATCCCATGGGTATCTCTCACTTCTCCCTATCATCCTTCCTCTTTCTCTCGTAATCTATCATCCCGTATAAAAGGGCACCCCGATCCTAGTAGGAGGGATCGATCTTACGGAGGTATATCTTGTTATATAGGTCCGGTGAATTCTTTTCACTAGGTCGGTGTTTTCAAGTAGCTTCGCTGACCTGCCGTAAAGCCCCATGTACCTCCTCCGGGGCACTGAGAAATTGTCATGGTGGGTTATTGTTGGTCGGTCGGTTGGTGGAAGAGATGGCGCGGCGAAGTTCGTGATCCTATCACCTGGATCAAGGCAAACGACATATCACCAGCACAGGCACACGCGCAACGCAGGTGCCGTGACGAGGTACTCGAAGCTTGTTGTGTGGACTGCTTATGGAGATCGGTTCGGTCGAGGAATCGCTCAATGATGGCCCCTTCCCCCTGAACTTCCGGTCTCCCCTCCCACGCCACCGGCCACCCCTTCCACCGCCGAAGCGGTCCCCGCCGCGGCCCCCGCCGCCGGCAAACTTATCGTCCCTGTCCCTCCTACCGCCACCACCACCGCCGCCACCACCACCACCACCACCAAAGCCGCCCATCTCGTCGTCGCCGCCGTCGTCGGGCCTGCCCCGCGGCTCCTCGCGGACGACCTCGCTCTTGGGGACGGGGCGCTCGAGGTTGTCTTCCCAGCGGGCGTGGGTGCCCTCCCTACAGGCCTTGCCCTCGGGGCAGAAGCCGGCGAGGTAGTAGAGGCACAGCTTGCGGCGGACGTGGCGCTTGCTGCAGTTGGGGCCCAGGGGGCAGAAGCCGCGGTCGTAGTGCGGGCAGGGGGGGGGAGCTTGCTGAGCGGGTCGATGTGCAGGTACAGGCACTCGTCGCCGTTGGAGCAGTACCCGTTGCGCACGAAGAAGTTGCACTCGGGCATCTTGCGCAGGTTGTACTCGTGCAGGAACTCGCAGCCCTCGCCCTTCTTGCACAGCGCGCGCAGCCAGTGCTTGCACACGAGAGAGTTGTACGACGCGTTGTTCCCCCCGCCCGCGCCGGGGTTGCCGCCGCCTCCGCCTCCTCCTCCTCCTCCTCCTGCTCCCCCCCCTTCCCCCGAGGAAGGCGAGGAGGAGGACGTCGTGGCTGCGTGGCGGTCGGGACACTGCGCGCCGGCCGGGCAGTGGCCGGCTAGATACGGCTTGCAGGCCGGCCGGTTCGGAGGGTACCCGTGGCCGTAGGTGTTGCGGAGGAAGGGCGAGAAGCTGAAGGTGTAGCTCGGCGCGCGGTGGTCGAGGATCTGCTGGGCGAGGTCTCGAGCCGCTGGGGGGCCGAGGGCTAGCGTGTCCGCCATCGTGAGGGGGCGTTGTTTTTCTATTGTTACTGCTCCTCTGCGACACCAATTCTCTCGATAAGTAATGGGTACGGTGAGAAGACGGGTTGTTGATGATGTGGGCAGGGGTAGGCAAATGTTGCGATGAACTTTGATGATGGAACAAATTCGATCTCACTGCTGGAGTTTACCCAGAGTTGACCATTACAGCACAGTTAAGGCCCACTTTATTCTGGGGGTCGGTTCGAGTGTCTGGGTGCTGACCAGAATATGCACAAAAGGGAGCTAACAACACTTCCACCTGCCGTGAGCAGAAGAGCATCACATGCCAGACAGTAGGTAGTAGATAGGCAATATTTCTAGTTGCGTGCCACTGCAGCTTTTAATGATCACGGTTATATTTAACTATTCCGATGTTAACGGGATTCCCCCCAATTTTATAATAATACAGGGTTCTTTCACACAAACATCGAACTTATATAACCTTTCCTTGCATAACCATAGGAATAGTTTCACGGGCAGATAACGTCTAACTACATTATTACATATAAGATCTAGTGAGTACCTACCAAGGTGTGCATCTTCTGCATCAAAGGCATACCCACACAGGTGTATCTGAGCTGATCACTCGGGAGGCAGGCAGGCTAAGGTATGATGATGTAGTTAGTGAGGGGGCCGCTTTGCGGGGAGAACGGGACGGGACCAACCTCATGCAACCCATCCCGTACCCACCCCTGTCAGTAGTAGTCCAACCTTCCACCTTCCTCCACCCATCCGTGCCTCACCTCGTCCTGCCATCATTGATGAACCAATTCTCCAATTGCGTATAGTCCTTTGTTTATAAGAAACAACCAGCACCCTAGATCGAGTTGCAGTGATCAGTAGACGAAGTTGGATCATATACAGCCTGGGTAAGTGTAAGTCTACCTCGAACCATCCACTGCCTAGGTAGCCTGCGGGTTAATATATAAAAGAAAGATATTACTTAAAAATCGCTCGTTGCTTTTCTATGCTCTCCACTCACTGCCTTAGACGCTCTCACTCTTTCCTCGGGAAAGGCACGACCAAGACACGACTAAGACACGTCACGCAGGCAACGATGTGCCCGATGCTCCAATAAGAGCCCACAACACGTCTGTAGTCGCAACGAAACCACATTTCCTCGTCGGCGGTATGGACGGCCTAACTCCTTCGCCATGGCCACTGCTACCACACCGGATCATTAATCTGCTAAATACGAGGTTAGAGACTTGGTACGAATCCTTGACCCCGCTTTCTCGGCTCGTCCTTATATCCAGCCTCCTCGGGTCATCAGCCCTGACTCTCTATGGCTCTCTACACTTGAAGAGACGCCGTGGGGAGACAGTACGAGCCCTGGCCCTACTCCTCGCCATGTTCGTGATCCTCGCAAGTCTTCTGTTCTCGCTGCCGCTATCGTCTCCTGCCGCACTACGCGGGCGAGATGATGTGGCCGTGATCCCTAACATCCACGACCCGGACGCCGTGGACCCCCAGTCCGTGTGTCCTGGATACAAGGCATCTGATGTGGTCGAAACACCCCTCGGCTTGACCGCCCGTTTGAACTTGGCTGGCGATCCTTGCAATGTCTATGGTGCCGATGTTGAGGCCCTAAACCTCATTGTTGAGCGTCAGGCAGCGGACAGACTTCATGTCGAGCTCTTTCCGACGTATCTCGGTCGAGACAACCAATCGTGGTTTATTCTCCCTGACATCTTGGTGCCAAAACCCAGAGCCGAAGCCGATGCTGCGCCGGAGACGGATCTTGACTTTTCATGGAGCAATGAACCATCCTTTTCTTTCAAGGTCACGCGAAAGAGCACTGGCGATGTTCTTTTCACTACCGAAGGCTCTCACCTGGTCTACGAAGACCAATTCATTGAGTTCAAATCTGGTCTGCCTGAAAACTACAACTTATATGGACTGGGAGAGACGATTCATAGCTTCCGATTAGGGAATAATCTTACAAGTACGCGTCACTATTCTTTATAGATGCAGATGGCAACTGACCAGTCCAGGGACGCTGCACAATGCTGATGTCGGTGATATAATTGATGCAAACTTATATGGTTTCCATCCGACGTATCTCGACACTCGCTATTTTGAGGTTGATCAAAGTGGTAGCATGGCCTACGCAGCCCACCCTAACGATAAGTCAGCCCAATACAAATCGTTCACCCACGGTGTGTATCTGCGAAACGCTCATACACAAGAGATTTTGTTGCGGGGACCCGGCATAACCTGGAGAACACTTGGTGGAGCTATTGACTTATATTTCTACGAGGGCCCAACCCAGGATCGGGTTACTAAATCATACCAGACAAGCGCTATCGGGCTTCCTGCTATGCAACAGTATTGGACCTTCGGATATCATCAGTGCCGATGGGGCTATCAGAATTGGTCTGTCGTTGAAGAAGTTGTCAACCAATTTGCCAAGCATGAGATCCCTCTTGAAACAATCTGGAGTACGTGACCATCATCTAACGAGTAATTCAGTACCCGCCCGTAGACGGTATTAACCTGGGTGTAGATGATATCGACTATATGAAAGCTTACCGAGATTTTGAGAACGATCCGGATCGTTACCCTTACGAGGAGGGTGCTAAATTCCTTGCAGAACTCCACGGGAATAACCAGCATTATATCCCCATCATTGATGCTGGTGTATACGTGCCAATACCAGGGAATCAGAGTGACGAATACCCCCCGTTTGATCGGGGGCTTGAGCAAAATGCTTTCGTCTCAAATCCTGACGGGTCCTTGTATATAGGACAAGTCTGGCCGGGATTTTGTGGTAGGCATAGTTATCTCCTAGGCGAAATGCCTTATGCTAAATGATTATAGCCTGGGCCGACTGGATCGGAGCCCTCTTCGGACGTAACGGAGCCAATCAATGGTGGATATCAGAGGTCACCGAGTTTCACAAGAAAATCCCCTTCGACGGCATCTGGATAGATATGTCTGAAGTTGCCTCATTCTGCTCGGGTAGCTGTGGAAGCGAAATGAGAGATTACGGTCTCACGAATCCGGAATTATCGTCCTCTTCTAAGTTGACAACCGCTGGTGCTCGTGATATCGAGTTCCCCCCTTACGCAGTGAACAACTACCACGGTGAGCTTGGAGGCCACACACTGAGCCCCAACGCAACGCATAGCGACGGGACGGTACAGTATGATTTCCACAATGTCTGGGGTCACCAGCTCTTGAACGCGACATATCACGCTCTCTTGAATATATCTCCAAAAACGCGACCGTTCATCATCGGAAGGTCGACGTTTGCTGGCTCCGGAAAGGTTGCGGGTCACTGGGGGTAAGTCACCACCATGTCACGCACATTTGTCAAGCCTGACATATATTAGTGGCGACAATTACTCGAATTGGCCTTACCTTTATTTCACTATCCCGCAGGCTCTCTCGTTCTCCATATACGGCATCCCCATGTTCGGTGTCGACACGTGCGGTTTCGCGGGAGATGTCAACGAAGAGCTCTGTAGCCGGTGGATGCAACTGTCGGCCTTCTTCCCCTTCTACCGCAACCATAATGAGATCAATGCCATCTCGCAGGAGCCGTATCTCTGGCCCTCCGTGACGCAGGCAAGCAAGGACGCGATGAAGATCCGCTATGCCCTCCTGCCATACCTCTACACCACGTTCTACCTAAGTCATTCCACGGGATCAACGACGATGCGCGCTTTGATGTGGGAGTTCCCCGACGAGCCGTGGCTGGCAGAGGCAGACCGGCAGTTCATGCTCGGCGGTGCGATATTGGTCACGCCGGTTCTCGAGGAAGGCGCGACGACCGTCGACGGCGTGTTTCCCGGCGTCGGGTCCGGTACGGTCTGGTACGATTGGCACAGCCAGACTCGCATCACCGATGTCGAGGCCGGGCAGAACGTGACGATCGAGGCGCCGCTCGGCCACATTCCCGTATACGTACGCGGCGATAGTGTGGTACCGATGCACGAACCGGGGCTGACGACCGCGGCCGTCAGAGCTAGCCCGTGGTCCTTGCTTGTAGCGCTGGGCGCGGAAGGTGAGGCAAGCGGCGGGTTGTATCTCGACGATGGCGAGAGCGTGGAGCCGGAGGCCACGGCGTGGGTTGATGTAAGTTCTGCATAAATTCGTCTCGTCGCATAATTTTGCAAAAGCGTTGCTGACTTCGACTCTCCTACACTAGTTCTCCGTGTCCGAGTCGTCGCTCACAGCGACGCGGTCGGGCGACTACGACGAAGATCGGAATCCTCTGGGTTACGTTACGATTCTCGGCGTGGAAGGCGATGTCTCCGAAGTCACATTTGGAGGAACGAAGCTTGCTGCTGAAAGCTGGCATCTGGATTCCACGTCCCGAGTCCTCAGAGTAGACGGGCTGGATAGATTGACCGAGAAGGGGGCGTGGACGGATGATTGGACTTTGACCTGGGCTTAGCATTGGCTTGGGCTAAATGCAGTGGATTGTGCTTCATCATATTACAGTAGTAATGTGTGGCCAGATAGTTGTGTACTTTGCCGTTTGAAAGGGATGGGATTTGTATCGGGCATCGTTCAACGACTGCTTTTATTGCTATTCTCATTTGCTGCGTTAATCCAAATGCTGTAGCCGTAGCGTGTTTTATATTCATATACTGTTTTTTTTTGATGATTTACCGCCCATTCACCAATCGATGGAAAATATAGCGACATGTAATTGTGAAATATCCGAAAGTCTTGACAATGGAATGAATTCTGACAGAGTGCTGCTGACAAGTATGCACTAGCTATGTAATTAACCAGGTATAACGGGAACCGGGAACCCATATCGGTTAGCTGGGCAAATGTAGTCATGTATTATTAATGATCTTTTAGTGAAGGCTTACTTTAACGAGGCCGTCTGGCATAACTTCAAGACCCTTGCCAGACATTCATCATGCCGCGGCCGCTGAGGTCCTCTTGTGATCGATGTCATTCTCAGAAACTAAAATGTCCAAAGGAACCGAGGAGTGCGATTTGCTTGCGATGCCAAAAAGCCGGATCACATTGCGTCTTCAGTCCTGCCGGGCCGGCTTGGCGTCGCTCGTCGACTAACATCGCCCACCCAACAGACGCCTTACTCTCCCAGGACTTACTTGGAGGCGACAATATACTAGACCTTCATCAGACCTGGCCTCCTTTATTAGATGTAGGAGATTTGTCGATGGCAAATATAAACTACACTGCCTTATCTCCGCCAGACCCAACACCAGATCCAACACCACAAGATCCTAGATCCGCGTGTATACGTCAGCTATCAGCCATCGCTGTCGAGATAGACGATGTATCAGTTGAACTAAGCCCAGTCACAAGCATCCACCTATCGAAAGATGGTGATCTCGAGGAGTTTTACTCCCAGCATGTTATCCAAGTCTCTCACGCCCGGTGTATCGAGCAACTATTTACGCTTGCCCAGCGCTTAACTGATCTATACCCAACTCTTCTACGCCTGTTGTCCAGTAGAGCCAGCTCACCCCGAACAGATAATTGCCAGGACGCAGATTGCTTTCACAACTGCGAGGTATCAGAAGAGTTCGCCAGCATGTTCATAGAAGCATGTCAGCCGCACAGTCCGATAGATACATTCCTCTTCAACCTTCTTGCCGCCTGCCACGGGAAAGTCTCAGACGTGCTGGACCATATCGTCACGGCGACCAAATTCTGCGCCAAGGTCACCACAGCATCCCCGAACCTGATCCAACCTCGGCTGCACATACCCGAGCTGCGCGTGGGCAGCTTCGTCGCCTCGGCGGCCTCGGCGTCGAGCATGCAGGCGACGTTATTTGCTCATATTACTTCGGTCCTGAGAGAGAATGCCAAGCAGCTGCGGAAAGCAGTCGAGGACGCTTCAAAGGGAGCTGCCCCGTCCGATAAGGGGACGAGGGTAATGCTGCTTCAGTGTGAAATGCTCGAGGAGCGCAGCGAACTCCAGGCGGCGCAGTTCATAAAAATTAGGGACGGGTTGACAAAGTGCACCCATATACAACAGCCCACCGAGGAATCCGGATCATCGAAATCTGCTACGGGTTAGTTGATGTAACAGAGTCAATCACTTGACGCAGCCTTTTGAGACAATCTTAGATCCGGAATTAATCACAATAGGGTTGTTTTTTGGCGCCATGTTTGTCGAGTGGCTTTGTTTACTGTCTGCACACAATATAACTGTTATGCTCTTTGTCCTCCTATTATAGATGATTAATGATGCCCTTGACTACCGATCCGTTTAAATTGGCTATGAAGGCCAGCATTACTTTCGATAGGCATCAACTTTACGAGCTTGGTGATAATATACCATTACATCGAAGGCCACTAATATGCGGCGAGTGTCGAATGCAGGTACGGGCCTTCAAGGGGGGAACCATGACAAAATCATGACAAGGCCCTCGGTAAGGCGGTTAAAGAAGCGCCGCGTATTGCTCTCTCCGGCCGGCAGCGGGAGTCGTGCGGGCCGAAACACGCCACACATTCTCAGCCGGAGGCCCGTACGGTGCATATCCTTCGCATCCCGTGTAAGGGGCTATTACCGCGATGTAGCGAAGATTGCCGACGGACTGCGGCCGGATCCTATCGCCAGATGGAACGGCCGCGATCGGCAGTCGCAGATGGACAGCTACGACAGCCACGAGGAAGATTTAAGGAACGGCGTGCGCATCGCTTACTCCGCAGAGGGACGTGTAATATTCAAAGCATCGTTAAGATACGTGCTAGAATCCGAGTTTCACTCTGTTCGGGCGCGTGGTGAGCAGCTCTCGGCGATGCTTAGCGAGTTGGAACCAGAGCACCGGCAACTCCGACGACACTATTCTGAGACGTTGGGCCTGGACTGGTCGACGTCGCAATGGGAGTATTTCTTCCTTTTTGAAGACAGGTATTTTAAAGTGCAGGGGAGGCTTTATGACGTGCAAGATGAAATGGAACATATGACTGCGCAAATGTATCTATTTCTCGTAGATCCATATGATTATGGTTACATGATAGAGGACGGCGATACTACTGTCTGGTCCCTAAATGGGATGGCCGAGGAACAAGTCAGAAACAATGAATACCCGGTATTGGAATGGAACGGGGTCGATCTTAATGAATCGATTTGGGATTATGAAAAGTTATCGTTAGCATTATAATTCGCGCATTATATTTTCTCTACCACAACTTATTTATATACGGAACTATCACTGTGTCAAAGGGTACGAAACATCATCTACAAATTTCACGCACCCGGGCAAAAGCCCCGGCCAGGCGATTCTAGAGTCGAATGTAAAACTGACTGGTCATCATCACAGTAGAACTGAAAGGGAACATATAAACAAAATGATTGTCTCCTTTCACAACGTTTTCATCAACCTAGAATTCAACATATTTTCGCCAGGAGATATTGCTCACTCAAGCTACATACAACGTCTTGTCCTTCGATAACAGCAACACCATCCACGCCTCAGCCATGAATACACCGCACTGCTCAACACATACCCGCAACCCCGGATCCGGATATCCCCAGCCCAGGTTTCCCCCAGTGATACCAGGCTAGTATGAATACAGCTTCTACAACATAGGGGTACTCGTGTCTCCGGGATCCCATTTTGACTGATTTATCTAAATTAGTCGCAACGTAGGGCCCATCGCTGAGTGGCTAAACAGTTTAACCGCCGGGTCATACGTAACCTACCGATCGACGGATCTCCCGTCTCTCTCCCAACCCAGCTGCGTCCCGCCGGCATCAGTCGAACGTAGCTCTCCCGGTAAATCGCCCAGCTGATCAACTCGCTTCCGCGTCATCAGCTCACACGGGTGATGTGATGCCGGGGGGGGTATAATATGAACCGAGCGCACCTGTTCGCCGAACAGGTAGGTTTCTCAGTCCACATCACCTCGCATTCTCGAGGATCCGCCAAGCTTCAGAAAAAAAAAGGACGACTTTAAAATGCATATGATCCTCAACCTTCTAGCGCTCGAGTTGATCGCGCAAGCACACTGTAATGTCTAACCCCCCTACCCCCCCACCCCCCCCCTTCTTTTTTTTCTCCTTCCCGTCAAGTTTCCGGCAACCTCGTCGCCTTCCCCGGCGCCTATAAGACCACCGACCCCGGCCTCATGATCAACATCTACTACCCCGTCCCGACGTCCTATACGCCGCCGGGGCCGCCCGTCTTTACTTGCTAGGTTTTTGCTACTTATAGGAGGTAGTAGTGAAAATGAGGATCTGATCAATCGATCAACGAATCAATTCATAGTCCTGACTATGTCATGCTTCAATGTATTATACACTGAAGGGTACGGGAAAGCCGATAGATTTAAATTGAAGAGGTATTACACGCACCGTTGAATTACGGATAGACAGACATGCACCAGAAGGGAGAGGAGCATAGATATAGATATAGATAGAACGTTCAAGCGGGTCAAGGTTTAAATTGGGGGTTTTTTTTTTATTAAATAATAAGTCCATACTCGAGTTTTAGTTGGCTGTATCAGTTTCCATCCTCGCCACGCGTGCCGCTCTCAAAGCGAAGGCGATAGAGTAGGGAAACCAGTTCTCCCATGTCCTGTCCAGTGCGACTTCTCAACCACCTCAAGCGCTTGGGTCCCAGAAGCCCAGCGAGGGAAGGGGGAAGGGTATCGATTTTAGGCGGTGGTGGCGTCGAACGACAGGAAGGTGGAGGCGTTGCCGGCCTCGTCCTCGTCCTGCTGGATGTTGTTGTTGAGCTTGGTCTGCTCCTTGTCGAGCTTGTCCTGCACGTCCTCGCCCTGGGCGGCCTGGGCCTGGAGCTTGAGGATGGTGGCGGTAAGCTTGAGGACCTTGTTCTTTATCTTGCCGCGCTGGAGGGCGTCGGCCTCCTCGCCCGAGGCCGCGTCGATGGCCGTGTTGAACGCGTCCGTCTCGGCGTCGTTGCAGATCTGGTTGACCGAGTTGAAGAAGTCGAGGTCGTCCTTGTCGGCCGCCCCCAGGTTGTTCAGGTCCAGCGCGCCGAAGACCGCCAGCGCCTCGTTCTGGGCGTTGCCCGCCACGCCTCCGGAGATGGAGATGTCGTCGTAGGTCTGCTGGCTGAAGACGCCCGCCTGGGCGAGGGTGGCGCAGGCCGCGATTAGGCTGAGTGTGAAGCGCATCTTGGAGGGTAAATGATATTTGACGTGGAGAGAGGGGATAGCGAACAGTGGTGTTATTGGAAGCGCTGAACCGTCTACGATTAAGCAGCTATGGCAAAAGAGATGATCTGATAAATTAACTCGAGTATTGGCAAGAAACGAAAGACAGCACAGCTGTGTTGGTGGAAGGATCAAGGAAGGGAATGGGATGATGGTAATGATCGATGTGTGATGAGGACAGAAAGTTTCTTGGATACAGACGGGACGATTGGTGATCTTATATGAAGTGATCTTCTTAGATCCAGCAAATCACTCAACATCATTGCGGATCCATATTCCTTAGTGATCATTCTTTACCGGGATACGAAGCTCTCATGTTAGCCGAAGGGTCCCATAGCATTACACGGGACGTCGGATGTGTGAGGAACTGGGGCCTTAGGGGCATAGCTGCCCCCCCCTTGGATTCTACATAGTATAGTAGTATTGACCTGCCAGGCCGGCGTTTAGGGGTTCGCAAACATGCAATAGTTGTGACGTAGGATAGATATCGATGAAAAGCATTGGTGGGAAATATCAACACGACGGGTCTTGCCCCTGAGGCATGATGAGGCTCTCAAGCGTCATCTCATGTTGGATCCCCAAATGCCATCTTGGAGCAGGGGTATCAGCTAACGATGCCGTGTCGGGCAATGGTCTCGGCATACCCTGCAGGGTTATTCTCCCACTCCCTTCTCACTCGAACTTCGTATGCACACTCTAGCGCATCTGGATACCTGGTAGATCGAGCGCTGGTGTTAAAGGGGAGCGCTGCCAAGTGATAAAGTATCCGCCCAACTCAGACGAGTACTTCCTTGGACACCCCTACCCATACGCGAATGAAACAGCAGGGCTCCCCTGTTAGGGTAGCTTTCGAGCCTTTCGTCAACCATCCCCGGAAATAGGATTCCTATACAGCTTGACGTATAGATCTAATAAGCGAGGCTGCTTGTTCAGATAGAAGCAACCCCCTGTTCAACACCACGTTTTGGTAAGCAGCTCGTCTGACTGACTACCTTCAGTCTCTCAAACCGCTACCAAGGGTTCGTCTCATTCGCCACCAAATCGATTGTTTGAGCAGCCGCTGGGATCCTATCTTTTCGGGCCATCGATGCACCGAACTCCAAGAGGGACTGAGCGCTACAGTTCGTATGAACTTTGACCCGTCCGATTCCCTTAGAGTCTAGCGAAAAGACCGAGTTGAGGAGGCGATTAGCAAGATACAATTGGCAACATAACTAGGCGGGTAATCAAGCGCAAAGGGCATTGATCAATTAGCGACGCGTTTCTACTACCCCTCAAATCCGTCTTACACCTAATAGGAACGAGTTCAGAGCTAGTTCATGCCGGTAAGAAGTAAATAGTCTAAAGTGTAATATCTTGGGCATAATCACCATGCACGGCGGTGCGTGGTATTACCCGACAAAGAAAGACAGACATCCCGTCGGCATAGAAAACTAGATTATGGCAACACTTGCGGAAGTTTTTTAGAACCATATGTCTTTATCGCAACTCAGCTATCGAGCGCTGCCTGGCCACCAACCATTGTCAATGCTCCTCTACTTCTAAGATCGTAAAATTTTCCTTGCGGTGAATGTCCTTGACCAACCGCACCTATTGCACCTAGTTAGAAAGCGGCCGGCCAACTAGCAGGGCTGCGTAACGCTCTTACCAAGTCACAGGTTGCAAATTTTTTAGAGGATATGACGTAGGAGTTCCGCGTTTTCTATATCAGTTAGGTCTATGTGTATTTTGGGATGGGGGTTATGGCTCTTACTTCGAGTTTGAAGGGCTCTCCAAGGCCAATCATATTCGTTACGCAACGTTCAATGTGATCCTGTGGTATGGTAATATCGCATACCACCACCGTGGGATCTCTCTTTTTACCCATATCGAATGATGAGTTTTTAACAAGCGCTATCTGAGCGGGCTGTGTGAAATTTATCGAGTCAAGGCGCTCCTACTTCGCAAAATAGATCGCATACATATGTTCGTTTCCTGGGGCGTTGTGATTACGACAAGGACTTTTTTTTTTTGCCCGTCGACAGAAAGTCCTAGGCCTTTTATAACATATTTTATGGTATCGTGGCTCGTAGCGTGGAGAATTACTGACGTGGGCGTCAGGCAGATCTGCTCACGCATCCCTATGATGAGTTATGAAGGTTGCCTTGTATCTTGAGGATAAGTCCTATGATTGGTTTGTCTCTCTCTCATTACACAATCGAGGGGGTGATAAAACAACAAGTTTTAATTGTCTTGGAGTGGACCATTTCTTTAGGTCTCAGCTACGTGGAAACATGACAGCCCGCCAAATACAATACCTATGTTCCCTGATAGTTTGTACTTGTATGAAGGGTAGGTCTGAGGACTTGAATGAAGATACACTCTGTCTGTCTAGCTCCCCAAGGAGGAATGAACGTGTTACTAGTTACCCCTTTGCTAGAGCAAAGAGCCCATGTAATTTAGCAGCGAGGGCCAGCTACGGAGAAAAGCCAGATCACGCCCTTATCATTTATAAGGGCTGAGTTCCGGATACGGGGCCGAGTGATTTAGAGACGGCTTGGCTTGGTCTCAATAGCACGGCCACAATAGCGGGATAAACTAAGGGCCCTGATATTATACTACCACTGGATGTCAGACTTGGATTACCTACCCAAATCCCTGGCATTAACACCTAATTAGATAGAGCAGAGAGTGTGTGTGTGTAGCAAGGGAGTAGAGCGGAGATCGGAGTGGTGATATCAAAATGTGACGTCGGCACGACACATCCTAGTCTACCAGCCCTGGCGGGGTTTTCACATTTGTTCAATATTTTTGTTGTGTTGGCGCCAGAGTTGGTTTGGCTGAAATAGAACCTCGCACCGGCAGTTCCCTCCGCCGGTAGACAACGCCTTTGTATTTCTTCTTAAATCACTTCGTAAACAACATCACAAGGTAAAGCCTAGACGGCATTAAGTCGTTCGTCTCAGGGACAAAGGAAAGTACCACTGCGAATTGCTAGGCGCGTCCCATTCAGGGGGAACTCATCTATAGCCATAGCTACAACGGCCGGACCCTTCCAAGCTCGGCATGTGTCGTGATACGAGTTCGTGCCCGATAATAACCAGATCCTGTAAACCATATACCCAGCTCCACTCTACTTTAGAGGGATGAAACGAGACGAGTGTGTGGCACCGATACCGGGACGACCGTGCTTGACGGGTGTGCTGTCGAGGAGTTAGCATGTTCGGCCAACGGTCCCAAAAGGTCTCCGACCAAGGCAACTTACTATGAAATGGAGAACTCGCCGAGGTAGCTAATTGGACATGGTGGTTAGTCTCTAGATCGTAGGTCGGGGTGGCTGCTCCACTTACTGTCCGACCATCTCAGGGCGGATTTCGATGCTGTTGAAGACCTTTCCGTTGTAGACGGCGACGACGGAGCCGATCAGCTCAGGCACGACTATGTCCAGTCAGTTTTCGAGATCGGGGAAGTTTTTTTTTTTCTTTCTTTTCTTTTGGAATAGTCTATTGGCTCTTACTGATCATGTTTCGCAGATGTGTACGGCACTCGGCGGGCTGCAAGGTTCCCAGTCAGCATTCATTCCACGGGCGTCGAGAAGCCGGCTCGCCTTCTCATTGGGGGCAGCATTCTGCTTGGCGGCACGGAGCTTGCGGACCAGGCCCATGGGCTTGCGTCGGAGACCGCGCGAGAGACGTCTGCGAGCGCGGGCGTGGAACAGGGTGCGGAGTTCATCGGACTTGAGCTCGAGAAGGTTGTCAAGTTCAACACCACGGTAAGAGAACTCTGGAGTAGGCGTCGCTAAGGTCAGTCTTTGCCAAGCAAGAAATACCAGGCATCGGCATTTCGCCACGAAACGAAATAGGAGAGCATGATTCGCGATTTGAATCGAGTCAGAGCCCAATCGATCCGGCCGAGTGGGAGGACGGGGAAGCACAGGGGCAGGGAGACCACGTACTGCGGAAGGCTCTGCGCTTCTTCATCTCGGCCGCGGCCGTGGCATCCTATATTTCGCAGCGTGTTAGCCCGTCGCGCGATTCGACCCAGACTCCTCGACCCGGACGAGCATCGCGATTGTGCTGGTGCTACCGAGCAGAACCCTCCGACAGGGAATGAATAATAGAGGGAGGGAGGGAGGGAAAGAAGGAGGCAGGGGAGCGTACGTATTCGTCAGCCATCTTGTCGGTCGATGATGGTGTGGTGTCGGGAGAGGGCACGAAGTGGTGGGATGCCGGTTGATGGTTGGGGTGGGAGATGTTGTCGCTGAGCTTCAATATGGAGGATGTGGTGAGTCTGGTTTGGGTCTTCTCGTCTGCCGCATTGGCTGGTCGGGCCTGTGGCGTCAACAACAATATTTGAAAATTGTGTTTGTGTGGTAGTGCGCTAAGCTTATCTTATCCCACTTTATCTAGGTACTTCCACTCCATCCAGAATACCTACCTAGGTACCTACCTGCTTGTACTTACCACTGGCTAGCACTCAATCATGCCGTAGGAGCGGGGATTAGGTACCTCCCATACAGGGTACCTTGGATACATGCCTAGGTAGGTATGTGCCTGTATGGCCAAAACCCTTCTTTCAAGCCACACGTGCAATCAGCCACGGTACAGCGGGGTTCACATTACCTACCACTTGGCTCCTGGAGGATCTGGGTTTAGGACACTTAAACTCTACGGCTAGATGGTATAACTACCATATTTCGGCAAAACACATTTACGTTTTACGTTCTAAAATTTCCAGGTGATACGGTAGTAAAACACCTGTCGTACTACAGCTAGTTAAAACGATTCGAGCCACCTACCTACCCTAGGTACCTAGTATTCTTCCGGTCACCGGAAGGTGAGCCATACAAGATCAAAACATGGCTGCTTAAAAAAACATTGCACAAAAAACAAACACTGCACTTGCAGGTAGCCAGTCTGTCCCGAAACGGGGACCCCTCTGGTAAGGGTAGTCAGTCAGTCAGTCAGTCTGTATTAGTGATTTTCCAATGCGGCGATGCGATCAGCCCGTCTTTGCTCCTTGGCATGCTGCTCAAGTTCTTTGTCTTGCTGCTTCTTCTCTTTCTCCAGACGCTTCTCCTCCTTCTTCTGCCGCTCCAGAGCCTTTTTCTCTTCTTTCTGTGCCTTCTGGGCGGGTGTCTCAGGAGATGACGAAATGCCGAGAGCTTCCAGGATTGAAGGCATCGTGCAGTGGCGCTGTGGTGGGATGAGTGTTATTGTTGTTGTTGTTGTTGTTGTTGTTGTTGTTGTTGTTGTTGTTGTTGTTGTTGTTGTTGTTGTTGTTGTTGTTGTTGTTGTTGTTGTTGATTGTCTGTGTGTTTGGTTTTTCTTGTTGTTGGTTGTGGTTGCGTTGCGGGATGGTAGGGTACAGTTAGCAAGGGAAACAACAAAGACGGAAAGATTCAACGAAGGTCGCCGCCGAATTTATACATCTCCGCGCATCGTCCGCGCATCGTCCGCGTATCGTCGCAGAATAGTGTCATCGGTCTTGTTCATCGCCAAGACTTTTGTCCCGTCTGAACAAGTAAGCTATTTCTTCAAACGAGGATGCTTGTTTTGTTTCAACTTGTCTTGTTTGGACCAATACGTTCGTTGTGTCTTCGAGCAATATGCTTGGTTGGACGGACATGCACGACATCTGAAGGGAAGACACACTCGGAGTTGCCTAATACTTAGTCAGGTGGTATGAAGAGAAAGGTTGTGAAGGAGTGATTCCTACAAGTATGGGATTACATACTTGCACCGGACCCTCTCGCGGAAGCCGAGTACTCGAACAAGAATTGTTGCACGAGATGTAGATAGAATATTGCGCCCGGGTGACGGCGGTCCGGCGCTACCGGCGCAGGCCGGACCATCCAAGCCGCTCTTGCCCGTTTTGCCCGTTCTGCCCGTTCTCCCCCATTCCTAGCCCCGGTTGTATGGATTTAGTCGCTAACTATGACTGCACTTACCTGTCCCTCTTCCGTCTCCCGTCTCCCGTCTCCCACCCACCCCTGCATCACCACCTCAGGTTGGTGAACGCGGTGGCCACCAAGATCTGACAGCACTAACAGATTGGCAATGCAACGGGATCGCAGAGCGAATGAGGGCGGCAGCGACCGGCCGCCACTCTGTCCGTTGTTGCTAGCGTAGTTGGTTGGGGGCCGGCGCCCAATACACTACACTATGCTCTTGACAATGAGTAGAACAAATATCCCGGCGTGATGCGTTCTGTTTTGCCTGTCTGAACCCTGGTCTTTTTGGATAGCTACCCGCCATCGACCAGGGTGCCCTTTATTTGACCCATTTGACAAAGTATTATTACACACAAATGTACTCCCTACTCCCTACATTCGTATGTACATACATCCTTGGATACACTTACTTGATATAATTCGGCACCTGTTATCTTGTGCATGTCCATGTCATACAGCGAGGGATAACCCCCACCAACCAGGAGACTAGCACAGTAGGTACCTACATAGTTATTTCTTATCAGTACCCAGGAAGTGAGTGGCCTGTCGTGTATTTGTATTTGCGATACGGGATCATAACGAAAGGGGGGCCCTGGGAAGAATGCTCTGCGCAGGTATAACGCTTACTAGCTCAATTATACTGCTTGTTAATCTGATCTTTGAATTTGTCTTCTCTACACCGTAACGACTTCTAATGTCGAGGCCTTCGATATAACCCGGGCAAATGGACCGACCTTCCAGTGAATTATCCAGCATAGAGCTTGTCGAGTACGATCATCGTCCCGCAAAAAAACCCCCAAGATAGCTCATCTAAACTACCCGGCACCGGGCGATAACCATCGTCGGTTGGCCCCGCCGTCAATAGTGCTGCAGGAAACTAGGAGGTCGGAGACGCCTGGGCTGGAGATATGGCTCCGCCAGCCCTGTCAGACTGACTAGGTAGGTAGGGCAACACATAAAGGTAGGACTCAGGCAAGCATGTGTGTGCCATACACACATAGATCCGGCCATTGTTAATTACCCAGTTGTAGTACAGAAAGAACTCCAATCTTCTTGTCGAGGGATCCACGGAGCAAAGTGGCTCGGGCCCTGTCCGATTATATTATACTTACACCGAAGTACCTACCTACGTACTTACCTATACTGCGCTCCAGTAATCGTTCATTTAGCCCAAACTCTATCTTGCCGTGTTTTCCGCTCGCGGCCTTGCTCGGTTCAACAGAGTTAGAAGAAAAAGAAAAAGGAAAAGAAGAAGAAGAAGGGTCCCTTTCAAGGGAAGGGGGGGGATCGGGCGTCCAGCGATCATCATCGTCTTCGACCAGCCATCGTTCGTCATGGACGAGGACCAACGCCCATCGCAGATCGCACCACCACCTCCGCCGCGGCGGCGGTGGCGGCGGGAGGCTGTAGCGGACGGCTTACGCGGCGTCAGGAAGACGTTCTTCACGCGAGCCGGGCTCCTCGGCAACTACGACTACGCGTTTCTGTTCCGGCCCAACATCCCGTTCCTGCGCGCGCGGCGGCGGCAGCGGCGGCAGGCGTCGCCCTTCTTCGGCCTCGACGACAGGCTGCCGGTGTTCCTGGCGCTTCTCCTGGGGTTCCAGCACGCCCTCGCGATGCTGGCGGGCGTCATCACGCCTCCGATCCTGCTGTCGGGGGCGGCCGGCGTCAATCTCGAGGTCGGCGTGCAGCAGTATCTCGTGTCCACCGCGCTGATCGTGTCCGGCGTCCTGTCCATGGTCCAGATCACTCGGTTTCATATCCGCGGCACGCCGTACGTGGTGGCTCTCCCTCTTCTCCCGTACTCTGGTTGATCGCCGCTTCCGGGTTGTGTCTGCCATGTTAGCGGACGACTGGCGCAGTGCATCCACGCGCGCTATCATGGCTGTATTGGTGGTATGTGTCGCGCAGAAGCTGACGAAGTGTGCCAGGTATTACATCGGGACCGGCCTGATCTCGGTAGTGGGTGTTTCCTTCACCGTCATCCCCGTCGCCCAGGGCGCATTCGCGCAGATGTACGTCAACGGCTTCTGTCCGGTAGGCGAGGACGGCACGAAACTGCCCTGCCCCGACGCCTACGGTGCCCTCCTGGGCACGGCAGCCGTCGCGGCGCTGATTGAAGTGGTCATCGCCTTCATACCGCCGAGGATCATGTTGAGGATTTTCCCGCCTCTGGTGACGGGTCCCACTGTCATGGTACAACAACAACCCTACCGTCTAAATTTCATGCGTGACCAGGATCTCTGACTTTTCTTCTCCTCAGCTTATCGGCATCAACCTAATCGAGTCCGGGTTCAAGAACTGGCTAGGCGGGACAGGGCCATGTTCGGATGCCACCCATACCGCCTTCTTCGACAAGTGCCCCGACATCACCGCCCCTCATGCGTTGCCCTGGGGATCTGCCGAGTACTTGGGTATGTAACCAAACGACGCCGTGTCAAAGGGGGGGAGAGGGGGGTAGTAAAACTGACACACTCACATGACAGGCCTAGGATTCTCCGTGTTTGTGACCATCATCCTCTGCGAGCGCTTCGGGTCTCCGATCATGAAGTCCACGAGCGTCATCATCGGGCTGCTCACAGGTATCGTCATCGCGGCGGCGACGGGCTACTTCTCGCGCAGTGGGATCGACGAGGCGCCGGTGGCGTCGTTCATCTGGGTGCACACGTTCAGGCTGACCGTCTACGGGCCGCTGGTGCTGCCGCTGATCGCCGTGTTCGTCATCTGCGCCTGCGAGGCCATCGGCGACATCACCGCCTCGTGCGACGTCTCGCGCCTCGAGGTCGACGGCGCCGTCTACGAGACCCGCATCCAGGGCGGCGTCCTGGCCGACGGCATCAACGGCATCCTCGCCGCCCTCGGCACCATGACCCCCATGACCACTTTCGCGCAGAACAACGGCGTGATTGCCCTCACGCGTTGCGCGAACCGTACGGCCGGATATTGCTGCTGGTGAGTCGGTCCTCGCTGCTGCCAGCGATTTGGGTTCGTGGCTACGATACTGACGAGGACCAAAGTCTCTTCCTGATCATCATGGGCGTTTTTGCCAAGTTTGCCGCGGCACTTGTTGCGATTCCATCCCCCGTTCTCGGCGGCATGACCACGTTCCTCTTCTGCTCTGTGGCCGTCTCCGGCATCGCTATTATCTGCCGCGGTACGCCTTTTACGCGGCGCAACCGCTTTATCTTGACGGCCGGGCTTGCGCTTGGCTACGGAGCCACCCTCGTACCGGGTTATTTCGACAAGGTTTTTACCTACAATGGTAATAATAGAGGTCTTCGCGGCTTCCTCGATGCCATTGCGCTTATTCTAGATACGGGATTTGCTGTTACCGCACTCATCACCATTATCCTGAACCTTGTTTTACCCGAAGAGATAGAGGAGATGGATGAGAAGGTAGTGACCTCCGATAGCCAGGCGGCTATTCAGGACGACAGTGCTCCGAATCACGATAGCTTGGAGGGTGGTAAAATGGTATAAGACGTGAGTAGAAGCACCACTATGCTGTGCCAATTCGATACACACAGCATGAGTTGGTGTAGCGCGCAATGTAACTTGGCAGACATGTGGCTGTGTCTCTACTGTGGTTGTATATAGCGCTATGATCCCCCCATAGTTAAATTAACTTGGTTACTTGGTTCGAATAACGTGCTACGTTGTATCATTCCGATGGAGGGTCTTCGATCCCGGCTTGAAGAGGCTTCTCTCACACAAGTATTGATCATTTATCATAGACAGCAGTCTATTCTATAGCTAGTGTTACAATTTATGGGGTTTAAAATTCCTCATAGAAACTCTATTGTCGCCTACTTACTCTAGTAGTCACCTGTATAAATGACAGACCGAGCCCGTGGAGCTGATAGGCGGACTCGTGATGTTGACCGACTAATCATCGCCTTCGTCGTCGGTATAGTACTCAAAGTCGCGGGGAACCGAGGCTTCCTCGTCATCCTCCATATCTTCATCAATCGCAGTGAGCACCCCCGCAGCGGCCGCAGCGCCGCTCTGGTTTCGGCTTGGGGTTACGGGGGGGTTGGCTGCCAACCGACTGAGGAGAGTCTCTTCAACACTCCTGGGGTTTCTGCCCTGAGCGTTACCAGCCCCCGCAACAGGTGCTCTCTCGGTTGCCACTTTCTTTAACTTCTCTTCGATCAATGACTTTTCTTTCTCGGGTTGCGTATCGTGGAGAAGCAGAGGACCACCAGTGGGCTATAGACCAGTTAGCATCGTGCGGGAACGTGAGTCACGTTGATAGAGGCGTATCTTACCAATGGCCCCGGTCTTACCAGCTTGACCGGCCAATATCGCCCCTTAGCGAGACTAATATATTTGAGTTGACCAGGCAAGACACGGCTCATGTTTTCAATCTCGTAGCCCGCTTTTTCCTTCTCCAGCTTCTTTTTAGCGTCTGCTGAACTCAACGCCTCTTTCTCGCTTTGCCCGGAAGTTGGTTCCTCCTTCTTGTCTTTGCTCTCGTCACCCGATTTAATATTATCGTCTACGTCCATTTTTTCGCCTCCAGCAGCGGCATTCGAGATCGTTGGCGTACTCGTAGGGTCGACATCCATCTTTTGGTGTTGTGCTTTGTCGGCTTTCTCCTTCTTTTGTGCGCGACGCTTGGCCTGGGCCGTGGTCGACAAAATAGCAGTCGCGATCATTGCTGGGCCTTCCTCGGCTTTCACTTCCTGCTCAGGAGGATAGTCGAACAGGCTCGGCTTAGTCGCGCAGTGAAACTTGACATCCAACATATCCAGGTCGTGATCTAAGGCAATAATCGAGGTTGGGCTGAAAGCTAAAGATAAGAAGTGTGTAAAGGGAAACCAGTACCAGTATTGCGTGAAGACGGCCATTCCGACGACGCCCGCCATGTTAAGGCTGCCTGTCTGGGTTTGAAGGGCAATGGTGCAATTCCGTCCACCGGCATCGATGATGCCAAGTGCCACTGCGGCGCCGAACTTGGTCATGGCATCTTCATGCCGATCGCCGACGACCTTCTTTAAGGTCTTACGGATCGAAGCAACCTTTGGGTTCATGACTTCGTTTTGCTGGATCATAATCATGGCGAGGGCGATCAGGGCACCTTGGCGGACAAAGTCCGACGGATCTTTCATCATAGGCTCAAGCAAGTCAATAGCCTCATCTAAGCCAGTCCCTGCACAAGAGATACCAAGAGCCATGGCCGATCCGTACCGCACATGTGGATTGTACGATTCCGAAAGCAGCTCAACCATGCGGGGGACACTCCCAGGTTTACGGAAAAGAATAAAACCCAGACTTGTGACGGCGATACGCCGCACGTCATCATTCACATCGCTGACGGCGACGTGGAGAAGCTTGCGGACGGCCTTGTTGCTCCCGGTGCCGCAGTAGGCCATCGCGACCGTCATTATACCTCCGTAACGCAGTGTGGGGTCGGGATCGTTAAGTAGGCCCTCGATCATGACATCTGCGCCTTCCTGGCGTCCGTACATGATTAAAGCCATACCTAGAGCAAGGCCTCTAACGCTTTTTTCATGTGAAGTCTCGTGAGCGTAAGCGACCATGTCCTCTAGTGTTTTAACGTTACCAGTGCCAAGCATGATGAGACCCATGGCTAGGCCAACAGCTTCGCCGTTAAGAGCAGAGTCAGCATAGAGAACCGCCTTGAGACTTTCCGAAATTTCCTCATTACCACTTGCCATACCAGCCAAACCAAGGCCCAGCGCGCCACCATGCTGAATCACTTCTTCTTCAGCCTCACTAAATCGGTCTTTTAGGTAACCGAGTGCGTCAGCACCATGGTTTGCATGGATTAGACCGTAAGCGTAGAGGGCGCCGCCCTGGGAGTATGGGGAGCCACCGATGCTGCCAGAAACACGGGGAAGATACGGTTCAAGCAGTTTATTAGACTGAGAGAGGTTGCCCCGGTGTATAACTCCCAAGGCAGCAGTTGCGGTAAATTTAGACCAGTTGACGGCCTTTCCTAACCAATCCAAGTTGTCGCGGAAGAACTTATCGTTAGTAGTCCCCTGATTCATGAATGCGTTACAGAAAGTTACGGCTGTATGAAAGATCGAGTTTCGTCCTTCGAGGCTATCGCGCACCTTATTCAAGATGCCGAGGTCAGTATGGTTATTGCGATAAAGGAACTCAAGGTTGAGCTTGATAGTCTTAGTGCCATCAAGAATAGAGCGGATATTCCGGTAGATCTCGGCATGTTTCTCGTCCGCATCGTCGGTCCCCACGTTGCTCTGATCCACGTCACTCATCAGCGGGGCATTCTCAGTTCCGGTGTTGTCCTCATTCTCCTTATTTTCCGTGGCAACTTCACCCTTAGGGAGACCCGATATAACTCTGCCCAGGAATTTTTGGGTGGCATTATCATAAAGATCAAAGGCGAATTGGTAGGCGATAGCGGTAGCTTCGACGGTCTCGGTGTCCACGAGATGCCGGATTACGGTGCATGCCTGCGCGTCCTGATTCAAGTAGACTATACATTTGGCGATGGAGAAATAGTCCGGGTCCTTTGTCTTACCGCTAGCGAACTTCGCGCTAGTCAATATGGCTAGAACGAGAAGCAGCATGTCATTCCGGAAAGACCGCTCCTGAATAACGTCCATGCAGATGCCGAGGCAGTAATCCAAAAGTTCTTCTGCAGGGCTCATGGCATCATCCTGAGTAGTTTTGCCCTTGTTTTTCTTATATTCCTCGTCGGCGCGCCAAATGACATGCTTAACCCATTCCAAGCGCTTTGCCTCAACAGCGACGCCCACAACCTGTTGATATTTGCCTTCTTTAATGCAGTTCTCAAAGAGACGCTCGATAACCTTGTCGACGGCACGACGGGTTTGGAGCTCATTCGTAGTGAGAGCAATGGAGGAAGATCGGTGTTGCTTCCTTTGGGGCTCGAATGCGGGTTCCAGGATAGCGTTGTCGGTCGAAGCACGAGAAAGGAGGGACTTGGATGGAAGGGTGGACTGGGAAAAAGGCGTGGTGGGCGAGATGAGGGTGGACGCATTGCCGTCCGTGGCACCGTTGGCAAACGCAGTAGCCAGCGAGGGCGGCGAGGAATCACTGTCTTCTTCGTCGACGACAGTATGGGATTCGCTCTTGGCGGCTCCATTCTTGGAGGCGATATAGTGGTCAACACACTTGGAAATAATAGTCTCTTCGAACTCGCCGGGGGACTCGAGCTTGAAGAGGTCGCCAGCGGCCAATGCGAAGAACATGCTCTCTTCGTAGGCCTGGAGGTGGAAATAGACCTTGGAGAGAACAAGGGCAGCTAGCTTGCGTTCAGGAAAGGATTCATCTTCATAGAGGGCCTCGCTAGGACCGAGTTAGCCAGCAGAGCATATTGGGGCTCGGCGCCCGGCGTCAACTACATACATATCCGTAACCGCTGGGGCGACCTCGAACCAGACCGTGTCGATATCGTCGTTGAGAGTCTGCAAAGCGAAGACCTTGAGCTCAACCTCTTCGTCGGCGAGCAAGGCCAGCACGCCGGTGGCTGTCACAAGCTCAGGCATGGCTGCGGAGGGAAGAAGGGCTGCGTTGGTGTGGTCTGTCGCGTTGGGATGAAAGTATAAGTGTGATGTAAGTGAATAAAGATTTGCCCAGAGGAGGCAAAGGAGGCTTGTGATGCGAGTATGCTCGCAGATGCCGATGTAAGAAAAGTTGAAGATAGCGTGGTAAAAAGTTGAGGAAGGTGAAGTTATTCAGTTCCAAGTTTCTGTCTCGTTCTTCGATAAAGCAAGGTACAGGTAACATGTACCTAACCTACCTTCCGGGGCTTTGGCCGCTAGTATGTTATGGTTCTCGGGTACCTACTTGCCACTGCCGCCCCGCGCAAATTGCAACTGATAGGTACCTACATACCTGCCTTGGTGGTTGCGCCAGTGGAGCAGTGACTACCTACCTACCTCATGTCCACGTCAGACATAACTCTGCCTACAGTTATACGCTACACCGCATTGGGTTAGTAAATCAACAGTATGCAAGCCCAATACATGTGCCTAGCAATAAACCAAATTACCCAAGCTTAACTTACCTCAGCAAGTGAATCACTTTTGTGACCCCCGCACGGATTCGATCTGTTATTGGATTGGATTCTAAACAATGAGATACTAAACACGAACAACATTGTTTCCTAACAGGCAGTGCCAGGCACCAAAGGCAATATCTTCGATGATAAATGATAAAGTGACATCACAAGTGTATACCCGAGTAAACTTGAAATTAGTTGTAGGTAACTACACTACGCCGGCATGTCTGATTTGCAATAATTACCATTACCCATATTTTCATGGTTCTCTTATGCATACCTACTAACAGGTGAAGGAGTACCTATCAGGTAATGTTTTTATGGCATTTAGAGTCGGGGGTTGCCATGGCGTCTGGCGGGTCGGTCATCAGACGAAGCCTTAACTTCTCTTCCAGAAACGCAGCCAAGTGTAACCTGAGTGTTTTCTTGCACTTAGGTAAGCTTAACAGCAGTAGACTGGGCAGTCCTGTCGGTTTCCACAAAAGCTTGGGGCCGGGTTTGGCCGTGATGAGCTGGACAGAAGGAATATTGAATCTTCCCTGGTATGCCGAGCATGAGTCCCTGGAGTATTTCAAGGCCAACGTTATCTCCCCATCCACTTCCCTGCTTGCAATAGCCAAATAGCTACTTACTTAGCACCTATTATATTATCTATTAGGTACGGAGTAGGTAGTGAGGTCGCATACGTGTGATGACTTGGGGTCCAATGCATAATAGGAGAGTTTATATCGGTGGAGGCAGAAAGGCACCTACCTAGGCGGGTGGTTTCACACAACTAGTGGTAGGCATGGAGTTTGACTGGAGGCAGACGGTAATACTGGAACATCATCTATCTACCTACATCAACAGGTAGATGGTGTCCTCAGGTCACAACGGGTGTAAGTCATAGGTAATAGCGGGAAAGAGGCTCTAAGGGTGGAGTTTGGTTGGGTACATGTTCTTTATGTGGAAGGAGGTAGCGGAATATATTAGCAGGCATAAGTGCTAACACTCTCTCGCCTGCTTTGTGTGTGGAATCGTTAACCGCGGACCATATGGCGTTGCATTTCGGCAGATGAATACACGCTAGGCCAAGTACAAGTGGTTCCCGGCCCAACCTGGCGACCACCTGTTCCAGAGTTCATACCTTAAGGTTTGCATCCATCCTGAACAACCCTGAAATTTTTATACCAGTTTGCGACTTCAACTACATACTACTTACACTACTTACACTACTTACTGCCGCTGACCTCTCATACATCCCGTGTAATTGGAGCTCTCTCTCTACTTGGTAGCCTGCTAGTCGCAACACACTGGGTATCTGCTTACTGCTCTTGCTAGATAGCCCACCACTTCTCGTGCCTACCTCCTGCTGCCTCTTAGATAGATACCCAAGGTACCTACCTGCCTACATACCTGCCTACATACCTACCTGCATACCTACCTGCATACCTACCTGCCTTTAAGTACCTGGCTTCCCTTCGCTGGAACGCCCGACCACTGCCCGTCTACCTATTACCTATTCCTACCTACCCAGGGTACTCATACAGCTGCTAGTGGTGTACCTGCCTTATCAAGTACTTACATACCTATGTGTATGTGCCCATGGTAGGTGCTTAACTATAGGCAGGTATCCCATAATATCTATATACCCGACTTATCTAGTCGCCCTTCACTTCCAATCTGCGATTGTTCATCACGTCGCCGACCAACGCCGCCAACCAACGTTGCCGACATCGATCAGACCGGGCCGTCCCAGACCACCACCTGCCCGTTCGCATGCACGTCCAGGATCCCCGTCGCATCGTCGTTGCCTTGCTAGAGCATCCCCATCCCCATCCCCATCCCCATCACCATCCCCCATCACCATCTCCATCACCATCCCCATCTGTCTGCCTCGCTTGAGATCGCGGCCTGGACAACCCGATGAACAAACGCCAATAGACGAAGACGCCCGCAACTGTTCTCGTTCCATCATTCCGAATACCACCCATCGCTGTGCACCAGCGCGCAAGACTCCCGCCTCTATTACTAAGACCGCTCCGACCACATCTCCCATTGTTCTCACAATGCCGTACTAAATCAATTGAACCTGCCCGCCTCAAGAACCCACGTCCCCTGGAATCCCTCGAGAATGGACTTGACTGGTTAGAAATAGCACGACCCAACCGAACATATCCACCACTCCGTCCTCCAAGTTGCGATAGTAGCCCAGCTCGATACGTATTGGTTATTTCCCCACGGTTGTGACCATTGTCGCCTGCCTGCTCATCTACTTTTCTTTGCGATACGCGACCTCGGACATTATTTGATACAGGCGATGAGCAAGGCCCTACCTTAATGTGTCTATGACACGGAACGGAACATCACGAACCCGGAACAAACGAGCCGAGACGGGACGAATTGGAAAGCATCACGAGACAAGTGTTGGGTGTGAGTGTGATAAGTAGATGTAAGAATACGGAAGGATTGGTAGAGAAGACCCAAGAGAGTGAAAAAGACCAGGAAAAGGGGGAAACAGACAGAGAGGAAAGAGAACCGAAGAAGCAGACTTGGTCTGCTTCGATTTTTTCCCCTCCCCATTGCCATCCATACCGCTCTATACGTTGTGTGTGTGCGCGCGCAAATCGGTGCTACAACATTATTGTGCTTGTATGCGCGCGCAAGAAAATACTGTCGTTGAGAATGGATTTACGCGCTATGTTGAACACGGAGGGAGGAGCAGGTGGTACCAACCGTGATCGAGCCAAGGGAGGCCATCACCACCCACATCCCCGGCCTCACCAGCATCCTCATCCTCACCCCCATCATCCCCCGCCGCCAGTCCAGCCGATATCGACATCTTCCGCTGCCTCGGCGCCCATCCCAGCTACGCCCGGGACACCCATCCAGGCAGCGCCGCCGCCGGCCCCGCCGCATTCGTTCGTCGATTACAGTCACTCAACGCATGCTTCGCCTGTTCCACAATCGCGCGAATACCCTCCGGGCCACTCAAGTCACAATCCCGCCTCTGCGGGCCCCGGGCCGGCACCGTATGCCTCCCCCACAAGCTACCATCGCGCTTCACCTGGTGGGCCGTACTCAGGGAGGCCATCTGCCCCTGCCCTCCAACCACTAGCTCCCCATGATATGCGGTCACCGAGCAGTGCATCTTTGTACCGTCAAACTCCTACCTCCTCTACCAGTGCTACCAGCACCGGTTATCCGTTTCCACCTACACAACCCCCCGCGAGTCCGATACAGCGTCATCAGTACGGCCCTTCTAGCTATTCACGCGACAGTTATTCCTCACAGACACCCGTTGGCCCGCACGGGTCCGTTTCCTATCCCCAGGGTCAACCGCAACAATCACAACCACCGCCGCATCATCAGCAACAACCTGTGCCGCAGACACCGCCCGTCGGTACGCCCGGCGGAAGCCATCAATACTTACACCAGCGGTCTCTCTCTATCCAGTCAACACCGACGCCCACTTCTGCGCACAGCCAACATCCGCCCTATGCCCCCTCGTACGCCCAAAGCAGTCCCGTCGCAGCACACCATCCTCCTCCTCTTACCCAATCCGAACAACTGCAACAGCAGCAGCAGCAGCAGCAGCAGCAACAACAACAACAACTGCAACTGCAACAACAGCAACAGCAGCAACAACAGCAACAACTGCAGTCACAGCAAAATCGCCATCAGTCACCGCAGCCTGCTACGCCCCTTGGACCACCCATGACCGCTCCGCTTCGACAGTCGCCAGCTATGAGCTACCAGCAACCACCTAGCTCATACCAACAACGCATGCCATCCGCCCCAGGACCGTATCAACAGACAATGAAAACATCGCCTCCACCCCCGCCGCCAGCTTCTATACCCCGATTGCCGAGTAGCGGACACAGTGCGTACGACGCGATCGGTGAATCTCAAAGAAGATCCCAGTCCCAGCAATCCCGGAGTGAGCGTGAAAGAAGTATGAGTGTCTCACCAAAGACACGCGTGTCCAGCTTACCCAGCAGCGCTGGCCAGTCCGCTGCTAATGATCAGGACCCATTCCACTCCCAACAGCGCTTGCAGCCTCACCCTCCCCCGGGCTCTGTGGCAAATATGGAATCCCAGCGCGACACGACCCCTGCCAAGCGAAAAATAGACGACCGAGATTTGCGGCCTGACGAGGTGGAGAATCAACGCCAGCCACCGCCTCCGCCTAAGTTGAACGGTAACCACAATCTCCCTTCCCAACCACCATCCACTTCGCCCACGATGCCCAGAAAAAAGCGTGTCACACACCACAACCCTCCCGTCTGGGCCCAGGTGGGTCGTAAGCGGACACTCGCTGCAAGCCGCAACTTTTCAATCAAACAATATGGAGCGGGAGCGGGAGCTTCTAGCTCGGCCGGCTCCGTCAACGGCACACATCAGGAACCCACCTCGGTTATCAGAACAGACCATGTATCCCGCCACACTTCGCCGGAAACTACACGGTCGACCACCCTCGCCGGGGAGGAACCCGGCCAGACCGTAGGGAAGGACCCTCTGACATTTGCAGGGCAGCCCTTCCCTTGGGAGCCGACTATCGAGGCCTCAAAGCCTATAGACCTGGTATCCCGTGCCGTCGCTGATTTTTTTGTCTTCAATGTTTTGCAGGGCCCGAATTTTGTCGAGCTGCAAACCCGCGGCGCGCAATTCGAGATCGAGGCCAAACTAGGCACCATCATTGATAAGAGCACCAATGACCGCCTCGAGTTGAGGATTCAGGCAGGGGAATGCATAGTAGGAGAAGGGTCCAGGATTGCCTTCCGAAGTTCCATGACTGAGGTACGTTGTACATGGGTCCATCCCAACCCGACATATTTCTTCACATGCATAGCATCTCCCCCGGGCCGCAGCCATCATTCTAACGTATTCCTTCATCACAGAACCAACACCGTGTGCTCAATGAGTACCTAAACGATCAGGTCAAAACCTCGCTGTTCCCTCGTAGCCCTACATCGGCCGCCCGGGTTCCAATACAATACATTCACCGTCGCCAGACGGATCGATTCTTCGAGCTACCGAATCATCTTCGCCAGAGGCTACCACCCTCCGTTGCCAACCTGCTCTCGCCGAACGGCCCATTGAAAGCCCGAATCACGTATGACAAGAAGACGGGAAATGTGATAGCCAAGATCGTAAAAGCACGAGTCGCCGACCTCCACATCCATATGGCTCACCTACCCCTCGATTGCCGGCTCAGTATCAACATCGAGTGGGACTGGGACGGCCCTGCGCAGGAGATCGAAAAGAATCAGATCCCAAACAAGGACCGACTACCAGATCGGAACAAGGACCGGCTGAGTTACACTCACGGCTTCTACCAGATCGATTTGACCCAAGTCACACAAGGAACTCACGGTCCACAAGGGCAGACCGGCTTGCCATCCAAGGAGCACGAGCTGGAAATCGAGTTGGACTCACGCGTGTTATACGACCATGGGCACCTACTTATGAAGGGCGAACCGAACAGATATGCAGACTTGGTCGACGGGTTGGTCGACAATGTGCGTGTGCTGGCGAGAAAATGCCCCCAGCCTACTTTCTAATTGCTTCCACTTGTTTAGCCACCGGAAGGGTGGTTGTTAGCCTCAGGAGTTGTTCAAATTCGACTATACCCAATGATGATGATTGGTGCGAGCGACGGAAACTCGGCGGTCTTGGAATGGATGGAAAGGGAAAGGAAAAATGAGAAGAAAAAATGAGAAAAAAGAAAAGAAAAAGAAAAAAAAAACCGGGGAAAAAGACAACTCCCTGGCGAATGGAAACTTGTCGGTTTTGTGAGGGAAGAAGATATTTTGTTGATTGAACAGGATGATACCACAGCCACGAGCTTGTTCGCCTCAGCTCGACGATGAACCACTACATTTTAAGGTCAGCTCCTGAAAGTCAAATAAGGCAGGGACGCACATTCGTAACTAAAGAGAACTGGATTGATCATATGATTCCTTGGGTGGCCCGTACGAGTTTCAGGATGAGATGTATAACGGTCTTGCTTGGCGAGAATAGGTTCACCAGGAGTAACTATTAGGACCGACGAGTCCTTGGTACTTGATTCATAATTCATAGTAATAAAAACAATCTGTTGTGGCTTACATATCATTTCCGCTCAGCCGAACTCAAATTACCACTGTGAACTAGTTTTATAATCAGGAGCAGCTCGCGTTCGTAAGTTGCTAACGCTCTCGATTATGACAGTAGTGCAGGTCGGATTTGTGATTCCTTCATCAGGACTCAACTCATTCATAGACAACACGACATGAAGTGACACAGCCCTCTCGCCCTTTGTTAAAGTTAGAAACATGTGCCAATACAACCCGACAACCCCATCATGTTATAGCAGAACTCGTTGTTATTAGGTTTAACACTTAAGGAGAGCAGTGGCAGAAGAGCCGACGCATTACTACATGGCAGGGCAAGTTGGCAGGTAGGACTGACTATGAGGTCGCGAAAAAGAAAGAACAAGTCTATTGCATTGCAATAGAAATTTACTTCGTTCGTGTGAACCAGGGCCATCTTAATTACTTATTATCCAAGTGAAACCCAAACCGAACGGCAGGAAGAGCAAACGAATACAAACCAACAAATACAAACCAACAAGGAGAGTCGCCCAACTACATCCCCCTGCGCCATTGCGCGCCTCACTTATCTCATCTCCCGCCCTGTATCATGCCATAAACCCTTCCTCCTCCTCTTCTTCTTCTTCTTCTTCTTCTTCCAGACGTACAAACCCCCCTTTTCCCTTTTCCCGAACCCTCTCACTCTTTCGCGGCCTTAGACCTCCCCCGCCTCGCTACCCCTCTCGCTCCCCCCTCCCGCGTCCCTCCCCCTCCCCCTCGTAGCCCCAGCCCCAGCCCCAGCCCCAGCCCCAGCCTCGCCCGTCGTCGTCGTTGTCGCCGCCGCCGCTGCGGCCTCGCGCGCAGCGCGCGTAGCCTTCACGGTGCGTCCCCTGCGCGTAACCTTCGGGGCGGGCGGCGTCATCACCTCAGAAGCCGCTTCTTTCTCCTCCTCCTGCTTCCCCTGCTCCTCCTCAACTACCGCCGGCGGCGGCGGTGGCGGTGGCGGTGGCGAAGGCGAAGGCGAAGGCGAAGGCGAAGGCGGCGGCATCGTCGTCGTCGTCGTCGTCGTCGGCGCGTACCCCGCGCCAGCAGAAGCGGGGGGGGACGGGGCCGGGACGGGCGCGTAGGAAGCGGGCGTGGGGACGGGCGTCAGGGCGACGGCGGCGGCGGAAGGGGTCGGGATGGACGTTAGGGCGGCGTTGGCGGCGGTGGACGGGGTCGGGATCGGGATCGGGATCAGGGCGAGCGCCGTCGCTGTCGCCGCCGCCGCGGGCGTTTTCGCCCTCTTGGGCCGCGGTGGCCGCGTGTCCGTGTCCGCGTCCACGTCCGCGTCCGCGTCGATGTTGGTCAGCGGGTCCGTCACCGCGCTGCGCTCCGAGTACTCGTAGTCCTCGTCCCCGGACCCCGTGTGCCCGCCCCTCTGGTACGACGTGTCGATGTCCGCCAGCGGCCTCTTGCGCTTGCGCTTGTTGCTGACGCCGCCGCTACTGCTGCCGCCGGCGGGCGTGGTCGCGGTGGCGGCAGCCGTGGCGGCGGCAGCGGCGGCAGTGTCGCTCTGTGCAGCGGTGGTCGTGACCCTCTCCGCGGCGCCCGGCTCTGACTCGTCATCGGCCGATGATACCGTGGCAGGCCTTGGCCCCATATTGCCGCCACCATCGTCATCGTTGTCACTGTCGTCGCTGCTGTTGCCGTCATTGTTGTTGTTATTGTTGTTATCGTCGTCGTCGTCGTCGTCGTCGTCGTCGTCGTCGATGGCCGGCAGCTGCGGGACGCCCTGCCGGATGGAGGAGGCTCGGATCCGGGCCGGTGCAATCCGGACAGCATATCTCTCGTCCACCTCTCGCCACGGGTTCTCGCCGCGGCGCACGCGGTCGGTCGTCCTCTCCCAGGGGTTCTCGGCGAACTGGATGGTCAGTGGGTCGCCCGGATAGCCATGCCCGTCCGCGGACAGGGAGCTAGGGCCGGGGCTTGTGTCCGAATCGCCCCAGGCACCCATACCCTCACGGCCGGACGTGCTTTCGGAGGACCAGTTGTGCCTCCTGGCCCTCCGATTCCCATGCACCTCGTCACTGTCGTTGTTGTCGCTGTTGTTGTCGTCATCACTGTCGCTGTTGACGTCGCTGTTGTTGTCGTCAACACTGTCGCTGTTGTCGTCGCTGTTGTTATCGTCGTCACTGTCGCTGTTGTCGTCGCTGTTGTTGTCATCATCACTGTCGCTGTTGTCGTCACTGTCGCTGTTGTCGTCGCTGTTGTTGTCATCGCCGTTGTTGTTGTTGTCGTTGTGGTCGTTGTCGTTGCTGTCGTGGTCGTTGTCGCTTGCACTTCTACCCTGAGAGCTGTCGGACTTGACGGCGAGCGACCCGAAGGCCTCGAGGACGTCGGCGACGTGCTCCTCGAGGAAGTGCCTCTTGACCTGGTCCGCGTCGTAGTACGGCAGGAGGTGCACGTCCTTGTCGCACAGGAAGCAGCGCAGCACGCTGTGCTCCTCGCGCACGTGGCGATCGAGGCCCCCGGCGTCGGCAAAGGCGAAGGCGCGCTCGCAGCCCGCGAAGGGGCACGCCCGGGCGCGGCCGAGCAGCAGGGCGCGCAGCACGTGGACCTCGCGCTGCAGCCGGAGCACCTCGGTCGGCGTCAGCATGGCGATCGAGACCCCCGGCATCCCCGGCCCGGTCCGGATGACCGACTCCAGCGCCGCCTGCCCGCCCGCCGGCATCACCGGCCGCAGCGGGTCGGCAAAGATCGAGTCGGCGACAGCGGCGCGCGCCGGGGGCAATCGCGGGTCCCGCGCCCCGGACGGCAACGACGACGACGACGATGACGACGCCCGGTCGATCGTGCTCCTCATGTTGTTGAACAGGGCGCTGCGGGCCCGGGCGGCCGCGCCGGTACGGGCTGCCTCTTTCTGCGGGCCGGAGAGGAGAGGAGGGAGATCCTTGAGGGGAGATTTGGATCTCATCTTGAAAGCCGGTACGCCCGGTTCGTCAGCCTTCAAGGACTCCGATGCGTATCGCGGGCCCCATAACGAGGTCTTCGGGATTCCTAGTTTCTGTTAGAACATCTCTGATCGCTCGGGGAACAGGGTCGTTCGGTTTGCTTACGCCATTCGTTCTTGGTTTTCTCAATCGACACGATCAAGTCAGGCTCGACAATGTTCCTCAGAATCCAGCACCACTCCTCCTCGGTCGTGTCATGGCGAATGGCCAACTCGGTTTGGTGCGACTCCTGGCTGTCCGGTCGCAAGACGATAACCTGGGAAGTATTCATAGGGTCGTATTTGCCATCTAGGTGATTGCGCATAAAATCTTTAAATGCCCCGAGCCCATATTGATTAATTTGTAGGCTGGTATTCCGTTCACCACCTTCCGTTTGTAGTCGGTAGGCCTTGTAAACCGGGCGAACGACAAGCGAGAATGGCTCATCGGGTAGCGTCTCGACGGTCAAAAACTTCTGCCAGTCCTGTTGGTCTGTGAGATATTTTATATCCTGAGAGAGTCCAATGCACGCGGGCTTCTGCGCGACATTTTTGAAACTAGGACCAGGACACCATATCTCGACGCCGATACAGTCTCTTGCGAAATCGACCTTCTTCATAGATAATGTAAGAGTCTGATATATTTTATGCAGCGCAACGCTGCCACCGTTTGGGCTTATCGCGAAATCCTTCCGAGTCAGATCAGGCAGATTCGCCGACGTAAAGACCCCTGGGACCATGATTGGAACGAATTGATCATCTAGGTCTACTAGTCTGAACGAGATCGTAGGAATTAGGCCCAGTTGTTGTCTCCTTGCGTTGATAACCTCGTGCCACAGCCCGCTAGGAGGGTCAAGGTACTGATAAGTGTTGCCGATGAGGCCGTTGCGGTATGAAACCGACGTATGGGATGCTCCGGGGAGCAACAAGACTTGCATAGTAAGCATGTACTCCATGCTGAACTGGTGAGGTTTGTGTCCCATATTGATATCGCGTGGCACCCTCATGTACGCCACCTCATCCCTATCTTCGTTCTCGATTCGGATTATGTGCCTGTTGGTTATCAATGGCTGATACCCGCCGGGCCGTGTCTCGTCCGTTGTATCGCTCTCTTCCCCTTCCCGAACGAAGCAGGCATACTCCGTAGCATCCTCCGACCCGAAGTATTTTTGGACCAGGCTCCAAACAGGGTCGCCAGAGAGTGCCTCGTGGCTATTATGATGGGTTTTCCCCGTAACACGTTCCATGAATTTCAGGGGTGCGACGCGCCAAATCTCAATACAGACGGATCGGTCTACCCGTTTCCAATTGCTAATGAGCCTGTCGACTTGTACGATAAAATCGGCGTAATTAAGTGATGTGTTCATAGCACCTTGCCAGCTATAAACTCGCATCTGTTTATCCAACGCTTTCCTGCCCAGTTTCGCATTCGAACCATCCGCGCTACCCCATTCAATATCCATTTCGTAACCCTCCGGGGAAACCTCTTGTACGGCTTCAATATCCATTTCGTAACTCTTCCGGGAAACCTCTTGTACGGCTTCAATATCCATTTCGTAACTCTTCCGGGAAACCTCTTGTGCGGTTTCAATATCCATTTCGTAGCTCTTCCGGGAAACCTCTTGTGCGGTTTCAATATCCATTTCGTAACTCCTCTGGGAAACCTCTTGTGCTGCTTCAATGTCCATTTCGTAACTCTTCCGGGAAACCTCTTGTACGGCTTCGTTTATCGCGGCGTAACCACTAACACCTCCACCTCGTGGGCTCAGCATCCCCTTGCCATCGCCATTCTGCTCGGCATACTGTTCAAGGAACTTCAGCGGATTAGCATCTGACGCAGAATTTTCCATGCCTAGGGGTTCCGGGTCCGGCGGCAAGACAAATGGCTTCGATCCCGTAATTAAAGGTTCAACCGGCAGCCCAAAGTAGAGACAAGCCATCTTGAACGCTGGCGTATCAGGGCGATCTTTAAATTTCGTCTCCAAATTTTCGTGGTAGCGGCGAGCGTTTCTGCGTTGCCAATTGATCAAGTCCGGCGGCCCTGGCTGAGGCGTGATAAGCAAGATCTCAAGGTCGTCGAAAGTGCCTTCAAGGATGTCTTTTGGGTCTATATCCTGAAGTAATGACGCAAAATAATTCTCGATCTCCAGGAACTTGCTGTCCTTCGGGCCAACGAAAGGATCGAGTCTCTCTTTGAAGGGTATTTTTGGCTGCAGGACGGCTCGCCCTTCTTCTCCGTTCTCCCTTTCGCTCAATACGACGCTGGTTTCGTCACTATCGCCGACCAGCTCATCGTTCATCATCATCTCTTCAGCTTCAATCTCTCCCGCAAACGCCATGTTGGATGAGACAACGGCCTCAGTTTCTGTAATTGGTATCGAAGTCGAGGTTGGTTTTACAATCCTGATTTCTCGGTGCTGCTCGTTTAATTTTTTTGGCTTCTCTAACAAGAGTGCGCCGTAACGAAGATGGCGTCTTCTGGTTTTCCTTTGTAACGCAACAAGCGGTGCAATCATACCTAATAGAGCTATTCTTGTAAAGCCCTACTGTTTTTTTTTTTTGTTTAGGATATACAAACTCTTGTGCGAAGAAAAATCAGTCTGGGCTAGGTAAATTGAGATTGTGAGGCATAGTCAACAAGGGAGAAACGAACCCGGAAGAGAAACATTGGGGTTGATAGAAGAAAGAACATGGGACAAAGCAAACTGCTTCTGCCCTGAAAACATTATCGACTCTCAAGAGGCAGCTTTAAAACGGCCCTATCCCAACTATTCAGACCCGCCGCATTGGATTCTAATGCGCGTAGCCCTGCTATCGTGAACAAAGCCCACACTCGTTTTCGGAAGCCTGGCACTAGCCCAAGGGTTCGATTACATACGTGGAGCTAAATCTAGCGCGAACAATGCCTACTTATCACAATATAGACAGAATATATTCGCATGTATTGAATCGCCCAACGAGCTGACACGACCGTGGAAAGCGTATCGTAACCAAGGGATCGGCTTTTTTTTTCATATCGCTAAAGATCAAATAAGACAATAGTGACGGAGTTTTGTGCGTTGGTTCTCAAAGCTGCTCGCCTCTGGAATGTTGTCTCGGCATTCAGCTAGCATCATGACGATGCCAGCATAACCGGTCGCTCAGCAGGAGCTAAAACGACCTGAGACAACCGCATTTGATGCCCGCCTCTGAGCTTTTAATAGCAATATACCTAGATTACTTCATAGTATGTAGTATTAGATTTGCGTACTAGCAAGATGGCGTAGGAGATTGGGATAGCATGCTGTTAGATGCATCTACTATGACATCTACCTTTTCCAAATTGATTCCGAGGGAAAGGATAAATCAAAAGAGCTTAAGGATCGAGTGTATACAAATGGCCATAGGCATGGAATGGACCATCAGGGCTAGTAATTACGGTCATTTCTGCCACCAGAACCTCTTGATCGCAAGCATGTTCTACACCTTTGCTTAGATCACATCAAGCGTAAAACGGAACGGCTATAGATATTGTCTCTATCATAGTCCATACTCATCGAGCTACGGTCATGGCTATTTTATAAAATGGTTAGCTTAGGGAACCTTTCAGGTGCTTCCGCTCATTTACCCGCTTAGATTTCGTCAGCCTTTTCTTGCTTTGACTTCTTCTCAGAAGCAACATCGTGATTGCTATCGGCTCCTTCAAGCCCCTCGAGCATCGCTGTGAGTCCGATTTCACGGTTAATCTCCGCCATGCGCTCGAAGTCGGCCTGAGCTGTGCCTTCTGAACCGAAAATGACGTCCTAATAAAATAGAGAATCAGCGTAAATCAAATATTCGGCGCAGTGTGCCATTCCAGGTACCCCACGTACCATTTCTTCTAGCGTAAGTCTTTTGGTTTCCGGGACCTGCGGTTGTCGTAACATTAGCGTTGTACTTCTCGAACTCAGCCCACGGAAGGGCAGCAGCACTTACATAGAACCAGGTAAACCCAGCGCCCAAGAAAGTTAGCAACCCAAATATGATATAAGTGCCATAGCCGATTTTATTCAACATTTCGGGCGTAACCTGCCCGACGACTATTTTTTAAGGTCAGGAACAATACCCGTCCAAGCATGGCACGAGACCTACTAAAATTGTTCGCCCAGTTACTCGAGGCGCCAAGCGTCACACCATAAGGCCGCGAGCTCAGGGGCCAAATCTCAGCAACAATGATCCAGGCGCATGGGCCCCAGGAGTATCCGAAATGGATGACGAAGATCCAAACAAAGGCAACGGCCGCCCAACCCGCGGCAGACTGCGACGACCATCGATCCGCGTTTTTAGCTACGATGACCGCGATGATGATATGGCAAGTCGCCATTCCGATCGCGCCAACGGTGAGAACTGGTTTCCGACCGATGCGGTCGATGTATAACACGGCAGGGATCGTGAAGACGAACAGGAGTATCCCCACAACACCGGTAGCCAATAGACTAGTCGTGTTGTCGTTCAAGCCGAGTGACAGGAAGATGCTGGGAGCCTGTGAATCGATGTACAGCGTCAATAAGTGTGCTTGATCTGGTGATGGACGGCACCCAGGGTTTCAGGCAATACAACTCATAGCAAGACGTTTCGAAATACCACTAACATAGTATAATACGGCGTTGATGCCTGTCCACTGCTGGAAGAACATAGTAACTGTTGCGACGATGACGCGCCTGAACATTGGCTTCGTCTGAAAAAGCGATTTGATAGCAACAAATTGTAGCTTGAATATGTTCCAGGCTGTCGGTTCACGGAGATGGGGGAAATGTTCCGCCACTGGCATAATACGTCAGCTCCTGCTTTTACGCGATAGGGTGTTCACACAGAAAGTCCATCCTTGATTTTCGAGGTGCAATAGGTATTGGTATCGCGCGGGGACAGGGGGAAGGGCTATCCCCGGACTCGAGTGAGTGACCGAGGCTACACCACAGCCGACATCCGCTAGACATATGCTGGGCAAGAACCATGGCCTAAAACATGATTCATCATGTGTTCTTATAGCTTGGTACTGCCTCCTCTGCGACGAAAGATAAAAGATAACGAAATAAGATGTACCAGTTCGTTTCTCAAATTGAGATTGCGCCTTAATTTCGAGGAACTCAAGTTCAACGAGCTCATGGTTAACGCTAAGTCCTCGGAGGTGAGCTAGTATATTCCGTGCTTCGGTTTCGCGATCGTGGTGGACAAGCCAACGCGGAGAAAACGGCACTTGACACATCCGTGTTAGCAGGCTTGATCTCTACTCATCTCAAACCGGGAATGGGAAGTAGGAAATCCCTGCGAGTATACGAGCGGTGTACTACAGAAGAAAAGGAAGTAAATTCAGCAGCACACTCACTAAAAAGCATTCCGAAAAACAGCACAGCCGCAGGGAACAGCTGAAGACAAATTGGTACAAGCCATGCGGCATCCTGTTGCCTCCCAAGTGTCGTACCACCAATGTAGTTAGTCCCGTAGTCAATCCAGAAACTGATCAGAATACCGAATGTGATAGCAAGCTGTTGTAGAGCTACAAGCGCGCCGCGTACTTCAGGCGGTGCCACTTCGGAGTTGTAGATAGGAATTATTGCGGCGAGGGAGCCCACGCCCATCCCCGTAACGAACCGACCGGCCAGTATCACGTTGTGGCCGCCATATTGGGCGGTTGCTTGGATTACGACACCCAGCACGAAGACTGAGACGGCGACCAGGACACCATATTTGCGAGAGATGGTCTCGGCAACAAAACCCGACATCAACGTCCCAATCCAAGCCCCCAGTTCGAGGATGGCCGTCAGCCAACCCTTCTTCGTCTGGTCAGCCTTAGGGTCGAAAGGATCATATTCGCCCATGTCTTATACCCATCAGCATTGCTCCGCCCGGCGAGGAGAAAAAAAAAGGCTAAGCTACGAACGAGATTTGAAAGCTGGCATGGCCAGAAGACCGGAGAACATTCCTTGGTTATAACCATACAAAACACCGCCAATACAGGCGAAAAGCGCGATTCGGAATACTCTAAAGTTCTTCACCAGAGCCATGGGGCCGGAAGCACCCATCATACTCTGGCGACGCTTCAGAGCAGCACCGTATACGGCCGCGTTATCGACACCCGCTCCCATGATGGGCCTAAGTTGTTTGAAAATGTTTGGGTTGTTCTAGTGTTATAGACCGCCTTCGATATATATTAATGGTTTTATTTCGCGGAGCTTATCTCGTGGCATATAGTAAAGAAGATCGAGTATTCGGTCTCGGGCATGGAGCACGACGTGAGACAACTTGTTGGCAAGGATGGCTTGGAGGAGTTAATAGCACGCTGCCATCATTTAAAAGTGCGACAGATGACCAACAGACCTTATATGACTATCCAGAGCTACTGCGGAGAGCTGTATTATCATCATCTGAATCTGGCCACGCCTGTCGAGCGGGGTATCATAGGAACGTGTGCCCAGGGCCATGGTACGGCGTGAGACTCTGTATACTCTTGCTCCTGAACGAATCATGTCGATTGATAGAATCGGTCCTTTCCCCAGAAGACAGGGGGATGGGATAAAAGGGAACGTAGAAAAGGATAGCTCAATAAGGATTGCATATCGTAGAGGCATGCCAGGCGACTCATAAATTCATATCAATTCCTACATCTCATTAACTAGCGAGAACACAAGCCCAATCTATATTGGCCTGACTATTATTTCCACTAAAACCTCGGGTGTAAACAAGTATAACTTCACATCACCGGCGTGGCAATGAGGTATTCAATACTGGTCGCCTCACACCTAGTTTGGACACACGTCGTGCATTGATGTACGGATGTTAGCTTTCGTGCGGAGTAGGTGCCCGGTGGTCGCATCGGCAGATCTTATAAACATTATTCGTTGATCCAGTTAGGCTGCTAGGGTAGCAATATGCGCATTTAGCCTAAATACCTGACCCGCGTAGGGCTACGTAAAGGGTTGTCCGCATTGTTTAGAGGTGGAACTATATATGTAGTAAGGAACCAGGGTGTTAAGCGCGAAAGAGCACAGACATATGCTACTGGGACAGCATCAGGGTACATGGAGCTGAAGGCGACGCTTTGTAAGCCCAGTTCTTCGATGATAGATTAATGTTGAAAATACACAAGATGACGGCAAAACGGGTTGACTACTAATGGGGACGACCAATCAAAACACCCATTAAACACCCGCATGGAGACGTTGATATCTATGGTCGGTGTGTTTCATGAGACCACTAGCACAGATATTGCCCTTCATTCAGTTGGGACCCGAGTACAAACATAGTCAAATACTTGACCGAGAGCCAGAAAGAGGCTGATATTAGGATATATATATATATTATCTTAGGTAAATATACAAAGGAATGAAAACGGTGAGACTTTTAGTACTGCTAGCGATGTTGCCGTGAACTAGAGGCGAGAGGGCAGATCCTGGACGACAAAAGAATCACCTAAAATTAGTTAACTCAATCCGGCCCATAGAGACGGGTCAGGCAATAAGGTGAGAAGTCGAGCGGTTGTATTACATACCGGGATCCATTCAGCACGGATGGACGATGCAAGCTATGCTGCCCACTCTAGTTTGCCTTCGGCCCGGGACCTAGTGACGCATGAAAATGATCGAATGACCTTATAATGGCAAAAATGATACGTTATCGACTATCTAAGCAACATTCTGATTGACTTGGACACCAAGTTTGAAGGCGCGCCTTGTAAAAATTACGAAGTAGACGTTGCGGCTGTTGAAGCTTGGCTCTATGGAAAGGATCTCGGCGTTGCGGGTACGGGCGATGGCTGTCCAATGATTTTATGGACGGCGGTTTTATAATCGGATTTCATGCCGCGATAGTAAGCTAGGCAAATTACCAACCCTCGAGGTTCCGACAGCGTGGGAGCAGAGGCCGAAAAAACAGGCGACCACGCCAGCGGCCGTTGAAACACGGGAGCTTCGGAAACAGCATAGGGCTAGAAGACGAACGCATGGCTGGCCCAGTTCTTTTCGTCATTTCGACACGATCGTATACTTTCGTAGCCCCCGAATGGATAGTGAATTACGGATGTGTGGGTGGTTCAGCTAGGACGCATACCGATAGGTAGTAAGTCAAAGATGTTAAGATGAAATTGAGGAGAAGGGGATTGAATCTCCACGGCCCCCAACGGACACCGTGAGATGCCGTAGTCAGCCCGTTACAGTTCCGATGGGGGCGAACACGTGCTGGACCAATTCGTCGCTCGTGCAAGGGAGCTTCTGTTGTCCAGTGCTACCCTACAAGGGACATTTGAAACAAAAACACACTCACACACACACACACACACACACACACACACACACACACACACACACACATACACACACACACACACACAAGTTAATAGCCCATCTCTGACGACCAAGCAAGTGGTGGAAACCGCTAATCTCTGTAAACTCAAGAGAATACGCGAGCGGGCATTCGTAGGTTCCGGGTGAGGAGACGAGCAAGCAAGCGCCTTCAGGGGCTTTCCAAATCTTTTTCCAATTGCCTTCGGGCTCTAAACCTCTCTCGGGCATCGCTAGTTGACCCAATACCACATCACGTTAATCAACTGTGAACATGCACAAGTACAGATGGAGATAGACTAAAAGATCAGGGGTCAGGGACCGACCCGAACTAATATTAGACGATACCCATGACGATGTCTACTTGGGCAACGGCGACGAACCAGCGATGTGTGAAGTGCAGAGTAACTAATAACTAATTAGTTTTATAGAGCACGCATGCCGGGCGAATGAGAAGCAGGTTCAAGAACCGGCCTCGGCAGCGCAGCCCACGTACTACGCAGCCAACAGGAACGTCTACCTATGTGTGGTAAGGACTGCAATGTTTTCTCCGCTGCCGTTTCTTGGCATCACGACCCATGGCTCCCCAGCGCCCCAAAACAGGCCACTCGGCTGTCGAAGCGAGAATATCGGCGTTTAGGCCACAGCAAGTCTTCCGAATAGCTTAGCCAGATTAGCCACTTTAGGGACAATCATGATCGTCCTGTCCTAGCGTCAGTGCGGATGCCGCATGACAGTACTATCATAGACGCGCGCCTCTGTAGATTCCCATGTTCCCATCTTTCCACTTTGTCCGTTTTCGTGCTCACCCCGCGATGATCATCTCTGTACCCCAATTTAGTCGATGCTGCTGTCTTCTTCGTCTTCTCTTTTTGACATGCCCCTTCTGCACCTATAATATATCGCTGCATACGTCTGCTACGTCTCCTAGTACCTTTACATGTTCTATCACTGGACACTCATTTCGATACTTTGAAACGGAATTGAGCTTCACCGAAAAAAAAAAAAAAATTGAGAGGGAAAGAGAGAGAGAAATAAAGGGAGCCAAGATCGTAACACGTGTGACTGGGTATGATTGGTACTTCTTGGCGTTTTCAAAACAAGCGCCGTGATACATTCCTTCACGAGCTCAACATCGTCAACATGATGAGGTACTACCATATATGGAGCTATGCTAAGTGTTACACTGTTAGACGACTATTCTGTCCTCGTTAGGGGATGGTAAGTCCTTTTGTAACCCGACCAGGATCTGACTGAATTGCTACTTAATTGGCTCCCAGATAGCACCAAATTGGTCATGTATGGTACCCTGTTCTGCAAGGTACCGGTTTTTACTTCCCTTACTGTAACCCACACTCTACATTCTCTCCCCATACCCACTTGGGCTCTTTTTCCTTTTCCTTATTTTTTTTTTTTCCTTTTCATCTGTTTCCCTTCTCCGATCCTTGTGTAGTTACGGGAGTGCGGGACGGGCCATACCGGATAAGTTGTTGCCACTATACTCTTTTGCTTTTGCTTTTCTTTTCTTTTCTTTTGCTTTTCTTGTCCGTCTTTTAATGGTTTGCGATGTAATAGGCCCAGTGCCTCGAAGAGTTGCTAGCCCAGGTACTAATTATCCAGCCACAAGCACAAGGGTGCATATGCCCACATCCATTCACAACCCAGATCTAAGCGCATGTGGACAGAATGAGACAGGTTGATTAGAGGTTCGCATCTTATACGATTTCGCAGACTAACTAACAAGCCAGTTGATGATCCCGACATGCCCATCCATCCAGGTAGCTAGTAGATAGGTAGGTAGGTAGGTAGGGAGGCATAGTCCGAATACTATTACTCCGGACTGAATTCATTTCATGCGTCCATTCATTCATCTAGTTATCTCGTTATGTTGCTTGCTTCTCTTTTTGGCATCTCCCAAGTTCCCGCGTCTGCGGTTGTTCACGTTGTCGCGCGCATAGCGATAGTAGTAGTGTAGTATACAACCAACAACGTCCGCATAGTACCACTTACATCCATCTGCATATAGGGCTGGCGGCTAATGACACCCTTCCGTCCATCCACCTCTTCTTCTATTTTTGACCGTTTATCTGGCCCGCTACCCTTTTCCTCTTCCGTCGACCGTACCTTTCTGCTTTGGAGGCTTCGCAGGAGCAAGCACTTTGTGCCCCCAACTTGTTTCTTTCTCTTTCGAGACATAGTCCTGTCCGCACCCATGCTTAACCGCCCTCGACACCCCAGGCCCTCTTGCCCGCTAGCCGCCCGACTCTCAGACAGACGCCTCTTCCGACCTGCTCCAGCCAATATCCGCCGCCCCAGGAGCGTCTCTTCACTCTTTCGGATACACAACACAAGTTTCATCATCTCTGCTTGCATTCTTCCCCACGCTATCCCGTCGCCCTAGCTCCTCCTCCGTCCGCACTACTGTAGACACGACGGGGGTCGACGAGGGCTACGTTTCAGATTCAGAGTCTTGGGTGGTGGTTGTTCCCCTCTCCCCCTCTACCGCGGGCGGAACCAACAAACACGTTTCTCGCTCGCGTGGGACAGGGCAGATGATGGCCGCCTCTACACCATGGCCGCCCGCATGGCTGTTTTATAAGTAGTCCCGCCCAGATCGCGACCTGCTCGGCCATGTTTAGTTTCCCTTCCCGGACCATCCTGAACACCAACAACGCCGCCCGTTTCCTATTGTCTTCCTTTCCTAACGTTCTGGCATTGGTTTTCTTTTCCCTATTCCTTTCCCAACCCGTTCGTTTCATCATCCCTCGCTCGTTTGATACGAGTCCAGGTATATTTGCGCTCGAAAAGAAAAACACCCTTCCTTTTCCACGAAAGACGCCCCTTCGAAGAGGATTCCACGCCTCGAGAAAGGATCTCGAAATAAAACTGAACGAATAACGAAGAGACATACTACTGCTACTACTATTACCCACTTCGCCCTATCTTAGCTCTCTCTATCTCTCTCACGGCCTCATAGCAAAAGTAGAATCTGCCTACCAACAGCTAATTGCTAATCGCAAATCGCATTCTGTCTCGAAAGCGGAATTATACCCTATCTTAACCGCTACGAACTTCATACCGTCTAGCTTATACGCTTTTCGTTTATATATACTCTCTCTCTATATATATATATTTCAATTCTTTTTCTTTTCGGGGGGAGGCCCTTTTTTTTTTTTTTTTTGCTCATCCGCCCCCCTATTCTATTTTTTTTTTCTCCCTTCGTAATTTTACCGAAACTCAGCGAAAACGAAACGCACACCCACACACACACACACATACACACAGCATGCCGAAGCATACTCGCTCGTCGAGTTCGAATCAGAACCGGTACTCGAACCCCATCCCCGTGAGCCTGGCGCCCTCGGCCATGCCCATCACCTACAGCGCGCGCCCGGCCGCGCTGCCGCTGAACACGAGCATGGGCCCCGGCGCGGGCTACTACGGCGGCGTCCCGACGGCGGCCGGCGGCGCGCCGGTCCCCATGTCGGCGCAGGCCTACGAGCAGTACCCGGCGGCCGTACAGCAGCAGCAGCAGCAGCAGCAGCCGCCGCCTATGCCTCACCGGCCCTCGTCGGGCGCCTGGTCGCAGCAGGACGATCATAATCTGCTTACGGCCCGCCAGCAGGGGCTCAACTGGGCCCAGATCCAGGTCACCTACTTCCCCAACAAGTCGCCCAACGCCTGCCGCAAGCGCCACGAGCGCCTGCTCGAGCGCCGCGGCGCCGACGACTGGGACGCCCGGAAGCTCGAGCGGCTCGCGAAGGATTACATGAGCATGCGCAAGGAGATCTGGCAGGGCCTGGCGGCGCGGACCGGAGAGAAGTGGTCGGTTGTCGAAGCAAAGGTAAAGCCCCTTTCCTTTCCTTTCCTTTCCCTTCCTTTCCCCCTCCCACTTTTCAGCCCCTCCCCCCCCCCAAAAAAAAGAAAGAGAAAAGAAGCAAGAAAAGTTAACGAGGGACTAACCCCCCCAACGCTCCAGTGCATGCACAACGGGCTCAAGAACCTGCAATCGGCGGCGCGGTCGGCGGCGCGGCGCGAGCGGCTGGAGCAGGGCCACTCGATGCAGCAGCACGGGTATGAGGACGACAGCGGCATTTCGGGGATCGGTCTGACACCAGTAGATGACGCGGACGCGTCGTACAGCAGCCCGGAGAGCGTGCACTCGCACCACTCGTCGCACCACTCGTCGCATCACTCGTCCGGCGGCGGTGGCGGCGGCGGCGGCGGCAGTGGCGGTTACGGGTTGCAGGCGATGACGATGCCGTACGGCTCCCACCACGCGGGCTACTCGTCGAGCTACGGCTCGTCGGTGTCGTCTGCTGCTGCTGCCGCTGCCGCCGCCGCCGCGGCAGCCGCCGCGCAGCACGGCTACACTCTCGGCGGCGGACATCAGCATCAGCATCAACATCAACAACAACATCATCATCACCATCATCAGCAACAGCAACAACAACAGCATTCGCAAGATAGCTCCCCTTACATGGGCAACGGACAGCGCCTGCCGAGCGTCGACATGGGCATCGAGGCCATCATCAACCGGCCCGGCCACCACGGCGGCCACCCCCACGGCCATAACGGGAACATCTGAGCAGGGGACGGGCGGCCCCCCTTTTCTTATATCTATCGAAGCATTTGTCCTTTTCTTCTTCTTTTTCTTCTTCTTCTTCTTCTCCAAGCCCTATTCCTTGCATGCATGTATGGCCTTTTTGCTTCTCTCTCTCTCTCCATCTGGTCCACCCACTACTGCTATACTCTCTCTTGGTATTATCCAAATGATCAGAGGTAGCCTATGCATATTCCGGTCGTTAGCAGGCGTTTTTATTCCCCCTTTATTTTTATTTTTTTGGGAGGTAGGGGAAATATCGGGCGTTTAAGGGGGGCGTGTCTGGTGCTGAAAGTATTGATTGGATTTAATTGGGTTTTTGGGTTTTTTATCTTGTCTTTTTCTGCTGCTTGGGAGGCGCACTCAGGGACAATAAGCGGACTTCTTTTCTCTCCCTTTTTTTTTTTTTTCTATCTTCTTCTTCTCTTTTTTTTTCTTTTCTTTTTTCCTTTTAACGACTTCTCCGGCTCGTTCTTCGGAGTCCTCTCGATATTACTTTTTATCTAATTCCTCTTGGGACACGAATGAGATGACGAAATAATTTACGCGTGGAAAGACTGGCGAAGAAAAAATATGAACGGTTACATCATCCAATACCCCTCTTAGGCATTGTTTCTTGATATTCTCGGCCTCCGTGCCGCGTTTTCTCTCCCTCTTTTCTTCCGTCATGGGGCATACCTAGAGAGGCAACGAAAGCAAATGGCAATAAGCACACTGATCGAAGCTCAGCATCGCGGTTTTCTTTTTCATTAATGACGGCATTTCCTCCTTCACTCGGATCAGGGTTACAAGCGAAGCGATATACTGTACTATTACCTTAGCCATCAGATAGATACCTCAACGTTGCTGGGTGGGGGCTGAAGATCGAGAGGATGGGCATTATCGCCCATAATGGGTTTGTTCACGACGGGTGACAAAGGTCCTGACAAAAAAAGGAGATAGGATGGAAACTCATCAGGAATGAAGAAAGGGAGCATTTTTAATACAATCTAAAGATCCCACCATGCATGCCACCTGCGTCCAGATGACCGACCTAACTCTTCCGTGATCCGCAGGTCTCTTGTATACCCAAGTAAGTATTTGTACATTGGATAAATAGGTAGTATGTTTTTACAAGGTGAAATATAGACGCAACATCGGGTGTATGTCGACGTGTATATTAGCGCCCCTTTCATTGGATGCAAGGCGCGGCCGCGTTAAGCGGCATCGAACCAGGTCCCAATCGTTCCTGCGTCTTTGTATCCGCGCTCTAATCGTCCTCGTCCTCGTCATCGTCATATTCTTCGACATCATCCAAGTCCGGTTCCCCCATGACGCTCCTCCATACGCGACCCCACATACCTTTCTTCTGCAGGAGCGCAAGGACCATGATGGCAGGCAAATGCCAAACACTGGCCCAGAACAGCCCGCGCGCGCTTCCCTTGAAGCCCTCATGCCGCCAGAACTGCACGGCCTGGTGGGCTAGCCACATGTTCACGGGTAGACTCGTCGCCGCGAAGCTCCACTCGGTGATTCCGGCGGCGCATAGTCCGATACATATAGGGAGAAAAGCCAGGCTGTATCGGAGGGCCACACGGGCATTGCGGGCCGGGTTGATCCAGGAGAGCATCTGATGCCCCGCGACCTTGTACTCTTCGCGTATGGACCAGGACAAAGCCATGAAGTGGGGGAACTGCCAGGCAAAAAGCAGTGCTGCCAGCAGCCAGCCGCCGACGGCTTCCGGAGCCAAAAGAAGCTCCTGGAACGAGCCGTCTCCCGTGGCATACTCCCCGGCGGCGGCAGCCCATCCCATCAGTGGGGGTATGCCGCCTATGAGGGCCCCGGCCCACGTGTTGAGCCAAGAAACCCGCTTCAGCGGGGTATACACTCCAGCGTACAGAGCAATGTTGGCGGCACCGAGAAAGGCGACAGTCGGGTTCACGCCGAAGTAAAGGCCACCGACGCCGGTCACGGCAGCCAAGATGGCGAAGGCCAAGGCTTTCCGGCGGGAGAGCAGCCCCCTGACGAGTGGGCGGTTTCGGGTCCGGCTCATCATGGCGTCCCAAGCGGGTTCGTATAGCATGTTGAGAGCATTGGCACTGGCGGAGCAAAGAGCGGTGCCGGTGGTCAGAAAGGCAAGCGTTAAGGGGGACAAGGAGGGCGTATCGAGGCCGATGGAGGGCGAGATGAAGTCGGGTACCGGGTACAGCGCATATGGGGCCATGGCAGTTAGCACAACGAGCACAGTGAGGCGTGGTTTTGACAGGGACAGGTAGAGCGAGAGCTGGCGACGGAAGGAGCTGGCGGGATGTCTCGTCGATTCCGTGGTCAAAGCGGAAGACGCATTGACAGGGAGGATGTCTTCTGTCGTCGATGGCGCTGTGCTTCCCCCTTTGCCTTCTCCCTCCCTCTCTCCCTCTCTTAGCCGAAACGCAGAAGCGGAAACATCGGCCGAGCCAGAGACCCCCACGGCAGCGCTTTGTATCGCATCTTGTCGTCGCTTCTCTTGCTGCCTTTGCTGGCGTCGGCGATGCGGTGGGAGATGATCGGGGTCCAGCTTGGCGTCACGATGGCCGTCCGTGGCCCCGGAACCTCGTGGTGGGAGTTCATTAGCAACGAAATAGCCGGCTTTCAGGCGAGCGGGCGTGGATTTGAGGGTCTGTCGAGAGGAGATGGTCTGCGAGAAGGATCTGGCTAGAGGCGGGTTGGATATCGATATTCGTGTCGGGACTGGTGTCTGTGTCGGTCTTTGTATCGGTATTGATGTTTGTCTAGGTATGAGTATTGGGATTGATGTCGATATTGATGTCATACGCCGGCGGCTGCTGCTGCTGCTGCTGCTGGTGCTGCTGCTGCTGGTGTTGCTGCTGCTGCTGCATCGCCAGCATATGTTGTCGAGAGCATGGGAGCGAAAGACATTCCTAGCCGGCCGAAAGCTCATAATGAACGACTGGCCCGCAAGCGCATGTTGCCAATGGCAATGGGTGGTGTGTTCGCTCAATTGGGCCGGACAGACGTCATGTCCCCGGGTTACTGAGTCCGTCCACCGCCGGCGCAATGTGAGCTTGATCACGACAGTGACGACGGACGAGAGGTGTGGACGAAATGCTTGAGCTACCTACTTGGTAGGTTATATGTAATTGTAGAAAATTCGATTGGTCCAATTCTATCATCTGCTTCCAGCATGCCTCACACCAGCTGCCGCACCCGCGGATCCACCAGCCAGGTACCTCCTAGTCCCCACTATCTACACTTGTTAGCAGGTCCACATCATCCGATAAAATATTAGGCCAGGTACCCGGTAGGTCCCGAAGTGTTGTCACACACACTTGTATCGGTAGCTCATATAGGTACGTCAAATCAATAGTTTGTGTATCCTAGGGGATTAATAGGTGACTTGCTCTTGAATATTCGTGGTCGTAAGCTCGAATCTTATTTGACTTTTATATCGAATAGACTGCCTTTACGTGAAAGGACCCTTCAATGGCACACATGCATATATCATTGCCGAGGCGAGCGAGGACCGTTTATGCATATTACATCCTCGATAAGGGGTGAGAGGAAATCGACGAATTCATATGTTCATATTAGCAATGTACCGTGTAGACTATGACATCTAGTTATCCACCGCCTCCTCGGTCCTAGGATCCCCAACGCCATACACATACCGTACAGATTATCTTATGCCTTTAAATAAACCCACCAACCCGAGCAGGTCCCAGCTAAAAACCTAAACATGTAGATTACAGTAGAGAGGCACCGAATTTTCAGCCATCTCTTCGTAGCCTAGAAGAGAAGACTGCCGGTATTCTTGCTTACAAGGCTTCAATGGCCCGCGCGAGCACGTCCAGGCTCCTCGCGGCAACATCAGTGCTTTTTCCCTCATCGAGAAGTGCAGCTACATCGCTCAGGATGCCCAGTGGTATGTAGCATCCCTCCTTAGCCTTGTCCAGGCTTTCTTTGAGCCTACTCGTGTGTTCCCATTCTCTGGCTGCTACCTCGGCCCGCTCGATCACTCGGTTAGAGATGCCACACATGGCCGCACAGTGCATACCAAAACTTCCCTCGGCCACACCGTCCTCTAGTTTGTACAAGAACGTCACACGCCTGTTTTCATCATCGACGTGGATCTGCATCCGTTTCGCTCGGATCTCGGGGTGGTTCTCGAACTCCGTGGCCAGAGAATGATAGTGCGTGGCAAAGAAGCCAATGCATCCGATATGCGTCGCGACGTGATGTAAGACGGCCTGGGCTACCGCCACACCATCGTAGCTTGACGTACCTCGGCCCAGCTCGTCGAGAATGACGAGGGAACGCGGTGTCGCTTCGGAGAGGATCTTCTTAGTTTCTGATAACTCGACAAAGAACGTCGATTGCGCCGCGAAGATGTTGTCGTTGGCTCCGAGACGTGACATAATGCGGTCGCAGGGGGTGAGGCGTGCTGCCGAGGCCGGCACGTAACAACCGATCTGGGCCATAATGACGGCCGTGCATGACTTGTAGATGTGAGCATGTTGAAACAGTAGCGTTAAGTATCAAGGAAACTTACCATGCGGAGAATTGTCGATTTACCGGCAGCGTTTGCACCCGTCAGCAAGTTGATCTTGGCAGAATCGCCTCCAAGGACAATGTCGTTCGGAATAAAATCGTCAACCGTGTTGAGCATGCAAGGGTGGCGGAGCTCAGTGAACTCGACTACGCTACGTTCCTCATCGATGAATTGAGGGCGACAGCAGGGCTCGCCCAAGGATGACGAGGCCCTGGCTAGACTGACTAAACAATCCAGCTGAGCCACGATACGGATGGCTTGTAGCCATACCTCGTAGTCGACATCAAACCGTTTCAATAGACGAAGTGATACTTCACGAAGAAGCTGAGAATGCGTTTCCTCGGCCTCCTGCAGCTTCCGGACGAGCGCACTCAACTCTTTGAAGTAGTAGCGCTTGACGCTAGCTGTCGCTGACATCTGCTGCCAGCCCGCGGGAACTTTGACAGTCTTAGGAAGCTCAATCTGATAGATCTCCTTACCCACATCGGTGAACTTGATCGATTTAGCTTTGAGCTCGATCTTCTTCTTGGCGAGCAAAGATTGCAAGTCGTCCTTGATGTCGGTGATCGTGTCTCGGCTAGAATCAAAGTCTTCTTCGATACCGCGCTCAGGAATGAGAATCTTCTCTTCCTTGGCCTTTCTGCGATCGAAAGCTGTTTTCCAGTAGGATAAAGGCTCGTTGAGGTCTGGCATGGAAGAGATGAGGCGGTCGATTAGGCCATTACCGCCCCCCAAAGCACCGAGAAGGCTCATAGTGTACTCAATCTGTTCGAATCCCGCGAGAACCTTGACAAAGTCCTCGGGCCGACAGGCACCCGCGTGGATTCGTGATAGCAGACGCTCGAGGTCAGGCATCTTAGTCAGCTGAGAGGAAAATTGCTCGCGCACACTCATGTCTGCGTTTAGCATGTCCACGGCGTCCAGCCGCTCATTGATTTTCTGGATATTGCAGAGGGGGTGGCACACCCATTGGCGGAATAACCGCTTGCCGAATGGGGTAACACAGCGGTTGAGAAGTGAGAATAAGGTGCCCTCAGTGCCGCCATTCGCGGAGTTTGCGAAGACTTCGAGGTTGATCAAGGTTTGGCCGTCAAGAATGAGAGTTCCATTCTTGTGGATGGGATTATACCAGGTGAAGTTGCGCTGAGATAGCAGGTCACGCTCGATCTTGAGTACGCGCAAGTATTGAATCAGAGCACCGAGCGCAGACATCAATAAATCCTTGTCTTTGGCCTCAGACAGAATCTCAGGCCACACCTCCTGTTCCTCCCCATCCTCACTTGAGGCAAAATAGCCGTTGCAATCGAGCTCACGACGGGTTAGTTCAGCCTCCCAAAACTCCGTCCCCGACTTGAAGTAATTCCAAATGGTGGTTGGTGAAGTGTTGTTCTTCAGAATGCGCAGAGCCTTCGTTGATATACGCGACTTTTCAAGTAAAAGCTCGCGCGGGCTTGTCTGAGCAACGAATGTTTCAAATTTAGTTAGATCGACGTCGTCCTCAAATTCGGAAACGAAGAACTGGCCGGTGGCAGCATCCACAAAGGCAACGCCGAAAGCTGGATGATCGCCAACGACGGATTCCTTGATAGCCACGCAGTAGGTTGCCGTGTCATCCTGAAGCATACTGCCATCGACAAGAGTTCCGCCTGTAAGAATGCACGCAAGCTCGCGACGGATAATCTTATCCTGCTTCTTCGCCTTGCCGCCATCTCTCTCACGCATCTCTTTGCCGAGAGCTGTCTCCATCTGATCAACTCGGGCCACCTTGTATCCCTTGGCGATGAATTGGTTTTGCCATATAGCTAGCGAACTCTCAGGGACGCCAACCATTCGCATATTAACACGATCTGTAAGTTTCAGATCGAACAACTGGTGGCCTATGGTTGCATCGTTCTCGTATAGCTCATAGAATTTGCCCTTTTTGAAGAAGACAACGGTGGTCCAGAGCTTTTGCTTAATTTCCCAGTACTGTTTCTCAAAGGCTGAGAATTGGGCCCAGGCCATGGGAGGGACAAACACGGTATTAGGGTCGTAATCTGGATGACCCGGTGGATTGCGATTAATATCCGTAATGTTTGCAAGCCAAGGATATCGCTCTTCGGGTTCACGCGTATGTGCCTTGACCTTTTGCCCCGCTTGCTTCGATGTAGGCGTTACCCTTGCCTTAACAGGATCAACGCTGTCGGGGTCGTAAGCCCATTGCTGTGCGGTCGAGGTTGAAGGCACGTCCTCCAAAATCTCGTCTTCATCAATGGTGGTCTCCTCAGCTTTCTGTATTGGCGATGATGCATGCGACCGTTTTCGTGCCGTCCGCGCCTTGGTAGGCCGCTTTCTCTTCCCGGGAGTGGCGTCTGAGTCATCCGAGATTATAAAATCGGCCATTTCATCTTCTCGTCACAAATATTAGTGCATGCTATTCCGAAAGGCATTGGGTTCTAGTTAAGGGCATACCGTCTTCCTCATAAGCAGCTCCATCGTCTGCCTCCTTGTAATCATCCTCATCCTCCTCGACGATTGCTTTGGCTCGTTGGCGACCGCGCCGCCGAGAGCGAGTTGCTTCCAGAGCCGCAAAGATGTCTTGGTCATCATCATCTTCGGAAGACTCGGCATAGCTAACTGTCTTCCTAGTCTGTTATACGAGATTAATGGTTAATCGAAGCGGCCCAGCTGCGTGCATATCGACGACTTCGTCATGGGGCTTTTTTTTTTTTCAGAATAGGAAGATCATACCTTGCGCGAAGGACTACTATCCATAGCGGATTTAGTAGGGGCGGGTCGTTTCTTCATAGGCAGCTACATTAGCAAATGCAGCAAGCGACGATGAATTGGGGGGTGGGGAAGGGGGGGGGAACTAGACAACGTACTTTATTACCAGGAGTAATGGAGGCAGATTCGTGGTTCTCCTGCGAGCTAGAAGGCTCAAGGGCGTCACTGCTAGGGACGGGTGTCACGTTGGGTGACTTCTTGGCCTTTTTCAGCTGCAGCGAATTTGATCTTGTTGTTTCCTGGAGGCAAGACGAGCGGGAGGAGGCTGTCGCAGCGGTGGGAGTAGCAGCAGCAGGAGTGGTGGTGATGGAGGGGGACTTGGAGGGGCCGTTGGGAGAAGATTTAGCAAAAAATCCCAAAATGGTCTGTTGCTTGCGTGTCGCTGTAGAGGACGAGCCCGACGCAGCTAGGCCGGTCTTCCTCGACATCGAGGGCGTCTTCGCCGGGGTTCGTGTTTCGCCCATGTTGAGGGACGCGTGCTTGCCAACCGCCAAAGTGACAGATAGCTGCTACCCAAGCACCAGTGTTTGTGACCGACCGACGAACAGACGTGGCCCAACTCTTCACTACTCAACCCTCGAAACCCACGTGGGCAGTGCACGAAGCTCAAGGATATCCCGATAATCCAGCAATCCAGTTCGCTCCTATCCGGCTCGATCCTACTCGATCCTACGGTACGAAATAGCCAGCACCAGCAAAGGGAAGGGATACAATCAATCCACGCGCCCCAATCAAGCAACACAAGACGTATTTCCGAGGTTTTGGTAAATGAACGGACCGGGTCTTAAGAGGCACAACACAATAAGTACGTGGGGTGAAATCAGAGGACGATCTAGACGTTTCTTAAATTACTAAGAGCAGCGTGGGAAAACGAAAGAGGGGAGAACTCGGTCTGGCAAGGTCAGAAGTCGCAAGCAGGTGCCTGAGGTACAGACATCTGATGTTAAGTATGCCGACAACACGCTGATAGGAGAAAGAGGCGAAACGCGGTGGTCATGTACCCTGCTTTGCTCCCCGTCATTTACCTGGAAAGCGCGTCTTAATTAATGACAGGAGATGGGACGCGCCTGACCCCACAGTCGTTTAATTGATATACATTTAAGAGGGAGTATGCGCCTCCTTAACAACTTTTACCTCTTTTAGCGAATAACACCCCTATAAGTTAATATGTTTAGGTGTAGTAGCCTAGTAAGTACAGTACGCAAGCGCATTCCAAGGTTCTCATTTCTCATTGATTTCCAACCTTGAAGCTCAATAGATGCTGCGAAATCGCACCTACTATACGCCACAGATGAACGAAATCGGCAATGCCGCCGAGCCAGGCTCGGATATGATATTGTCGGCCCTGTAGACTACGACTTCGTGTTCATTAACCAGCGGGAGCAACTCGAAACCTGTAGTGTCCGATGAGCAGTTCACCCGCCCTATTCAAAGAAGCTGACCTAAAGCCACTACTCCCATCATCATCATCATCAAGCACCTCGGCAAACACAACCAGCACCCAATCCCACATAGGGAGAGAGGCATTGATTATGGAATTCAAAGGTATCTAATTCGACCACCGGCGTCCCCACACGAATTACGCGTTTCGAAAACAGCTCAACGGCAGAATAGCAACAAGATAGCTAAGGACATACCTAAATAATAATGACCAATGTCGAGATTCTGCCCCCAATCTACGACATGTCATTTATACTCCAGGATGCTACAGACGGGTTCATGTATAAGGTATTAGGTGTGTGCTCTCATTCTCTCATGGCGAGCTCTCGTTATGAGAGCAGTTTATGAGAGACCGGTTAAACCCACCGTCGTCAGTTATATGAAAATATGAGTTGTTCTAACAATCAAGGCACATGATGCACACTTACACACGCATTCGGTCCCCTTCCCCCCAACTCCTCTTTTCTTTCCTTGCTGCCGGATGGACAATGTGTGAGTTTAGTGCGCGGTATCTTCTTTTCTTCGCTCGCAAACGTTCACCGCGAACAAAGAGTATGACTTCCATCAACATGGACAAAGGCTGCATATCCGAAACCGATCCCCCAAGATACCCGGTCTAGGCATCTAGGAACATATGTTTTGCTCATGTTCATTCTCATTGTCGTATACTCTTAAAACTTTACCCACGCCTCGTGGACTGTCAAAAACGAATATGATTTCTTTGAATTCTCACCTGTCATAGTGACCGTGTAGTTGGTATCCAACGCAGTTTTCCATACAACACTCAGACCTCATCGCTATCATTCGCTCTCTAATCTCGCACAACGCCCCAATTTCATGAGTTAGAAATGACGTCCTCAACCAAAGGCAAAGAGAAAGTGACGGCGTCTAATACACAATTGCCTACGCCGGAGTCAAAAAAGACGTCCCCTACCGAGGGCCCCAGGCCTTCTCTTGACGCCTCGAAGGATGGCCAGCCCAAACCCCCGTCTACCAGCAGTCCTCTGCTCCCCAAGTCCACGGGCCGCCCGAGCGCCCTCGGCCCGCCGCCTTTCCCGGAGTTGGAGGCGTTCCCGGCGACCGTGGGGGCGTCCTCGGCGACTGTGCCCAGGCCGCCCAAGAGGCCGGCCGAGTATGCCCTCCGCATGAACCATGGGTGGACGGTATCCGACGGGACCTTCGACCCCATCCCGCAAGACAAGAGGCGCAAACGAGACGTCCCGTACCCGAGCTTCGTGAACCACACCTATCGCTCGATGAGCGGCCTCTCGAGCCTCCAGCTTTCCCGCGACGCCCCCGTGTCGTTGTGCGCCATGGACATCGCGTGCGATCACCTGTGGAAGTGCATGCCGGCAGCGACCCGTAGATACTTGCATGTCGCCCCCCCGAACGGCCCGGCGCTCTGGAGCGCCAACGACGAAGTTCGAAACGCCATGTACAAGAAGATGGACGACAAGGTTTATCAAGTGCCTACGGGAAAGGGCGCCGATGATTCCGAGTACAGGTTCTACTCCGAGTTGAAGAAACGGCCGTGGATCATCTGGCCGTTGTGGGTAGAAGACGAATGGGGCAGTGACTACGTGACCGTCATATGGCACTCACGGGCCACTACTCAGCAGAAAAGCCTCTTCGACAAGCTCGTGGTGTATGCTATTGTCGATCCTCGACGTTCTCCCGATCCCGATAACGACCAACGACATCCACCGATCAAAGACCGACAGGACCGAATCGAGAAGCGTCTTCTCGAATTTTGGGGTAAGGTCGGCTTCGACGTACAGAACGCCAAAGCTCTGGATATACTGTGCAGCCCTATGCCGCTTAATGAGGCGACATCTGGGGAACGCTGTTTCGCCGCGGTCAAAGCCCTTATCAAGCAGCGTGAGTCCACCCAAAGCCCCTTTTCTCCAAGTTAGCCCTCCGCCAGAGCCCGACGGTTATATATTGGGGTCCTGTGTTCCTGAAATCCCTTCGGTATTTAATATGAGCCAACCGACGAGCAGCTAAAGTAATGTGTTATAGTTATTGATTGGTATACCTCGGGAATGAAATATGACCATAACACTACCCTCAAGAGTATGTCGCAGTGGGTCAACCCTTTTCAGGAAAGGATCGAGATGACGGGCATCAACGCATGGATACTCATGGCTGCTCTGGATTATAATGCACGTATATCGGTAGAGGCTATCCTTCCCAACACGCGGGTCGAGGTGTCATCGAACGGTAGGAAGAAGTACCTATACCCTTACGACCTCGCCGGCCCATATGACGAGCCACCCATCGCTCCCCACGACTACTTTCTCCCGCCGACCCCAAAGAAGCCCAGATATTTTGGGGGCCTTATCAAATAATGAAGCGAGCTACAGACACAGCACCCGTTCAGAGATATTAGTAGTTGTAGACCAATGCATGTGCTTGACATCAGTTTTATTATCACGCCACCATGCAAGTTCTACTTGTAGCATTGTACTGAACATGTAAATATTATGCCCTCAACCACTTGCTATCTCTAGTGCATGTAACAATGACTACCTGGCAAACACCATGGTCTCACCTGCTTGGATGTTGTACGAACCGTGGAGACCGGATGATCTGTCAAATAAACGAGTTCAGGCACGACTCTCGATAGGGCCCCCCGAGCAGTGTACCACCTCCCACATCTGTCGGAATATAGAGGAGAATAGGACCATCTCGGTCTGCGATACTTGCCTAATTCAGTTGTGTAGCAGGGTTTCAGATGGCACCGATCCAAGTCAAGCAATAATCAATACTATCAAGCCTGACTCCCCTTCGTTTTTTTTTAAAACTTGCCCCTTTGCCAATGTTTTAGAATTCTCAATCATATCTAGATTGCATCCGATGAGATTAATCTCACGGTTGCTCATTACCACAATTGAGACAGTGGCGGAACCAAAAAAAAAAAAAATTAGCTTTTTTTCAGGTCGGCTGGCCCGTCACAGCGCGCGCGCGCGCGTGCGCGGCACGGCACGGCAGGCGTGTCTCCCTCACGGATCGGGCACCAGCCACGAGGGCTGGATCTAACCTGCGGTGTCACGCACGACGCGGCGGGCACCGGCTCGCGACCTGGGTGGCGTAGATCGGCCATGGTGGAAACGTGTCCGTGCGACGGGGTGGAGGAAGCCTCATGCGGCCAGGGGGTTAGGGGTGGTTTGGGAGGGGGGACTCACTCACGGACTATGGAGACGACGGCGTGTCCAATGCACAGGGGGGGAAGGGGCGGGCGGTCGGTCGGTCTACACTACATGACGCGCGCAGGAGAGTGAGGGAGGAGGGCTTTTCGTTCGTAGATCGACGGAGGGAAGCTCCGAGACTTTTTTTTTTTTCTAGGGTGAGTTCATCGCCACGTCGACGACGGGTGCCATGACGCCACAGGAGCACGACGGTCGAAGATTACAAGATTCCAAGATATTTCCGCCATGCAAGCGTCGCACGAAAGTCGTGGGACAATACGTTTCTCCGTTTACCGAAAGAAAAAAAAAAAAAGCCACGGAACACCAACCGGAAAGGCCAAGTGCCGTGCGACCGACCCTCTCGATCAGAGTTCGATGCGAAGGGGGGTATACCTGACGAATAGGATTACCGTCTCTGAGGTCTGAGTATGCCGGAAGTGGCGCCATCGCTCTATACTCGATTGATACTTACATAACTCGCAGAGGCTTGTGACCAGGGCAATATTTTCTCAGCTTCTGGTTCACTTGTATTGATTGGTGCCTCTATTCAATAGCTATCGGCCGTATTCCCCGTGACTCGTACTACGATGCTGAGCGTCTTGGTCACATGGGATAGGAAATGACGTTTGAAGTGCTTGTTTAACTTGGTCGATTCGATGTCGGTCGAGGTTTGTCGGTTGAGGTTTGTCGGTCGAGGTTCAGGACCAGTCAGAAGTAGAGGGAGGGAGGGGCAAAAACGCCTTTTTCATCTTGGCGAACACCACGCCGCCGTTGACGAAAGGATGACCTGTTGATTCCCGTCTTACATCTGCTTCGTTAAAAAGGGAATTCCCCCATCACGAGCCCCGCGCTAGAGATCGAGGGAACGGTCGGGTGGCATACTCACTCACTATGGCCTTCTTCTCCGCACATCAGCCCTAGCGCTTAGTCCGCTTCTCGATATCACGTAGAAGGAAGAGGTAGGTATGGTGCGCCTGGTTCATGTCGGCGCCCGAGCCTATTATCATGCAAGAGCGGAGGGGACCGTCGACATGATTGGCATCGTTCTAGAAGTCCGTGACCCCGCGTGACCGACGATGGCGAGGCTATACAATGTCTAACGTCAAGGATGGCCGGGGAGGGGGAAAGGGGGGGTAGGGGGGAGATTCTCGGGAGGGTGTGAAGAAGCGAGAAGTGGAGGAGATGCCCGGTCGTCAGATCTAGGGCAAGGCTGCATTTCTGCGGTGAGACTGTAATATGTAGCCGTCAAGCTTACAAGCAAGCAAGCAAGCAAGCACACACCCGCCAGACCGCCCATGTGCGTGCCAAGTCGCCGGCAACTGCGGTCGCGCCATGTCAGGCCGATTGCATAGACATTAGCGAGCTCGTATAAGATGGATGCACTTGTCTTGCTGCCTGCTTATGCTTCATTTCACATGACGGCGCAGCGCGCGTTGTAATTTTATCATCCCAAACCAGGCGCTCCTTTTAGGTCGGCAGCGTTCAACATCCAGCATTCAGCATTCAGCATTCAGCATTGAGTGTGGAAGGTGAATGGCGGGCGAGAAGAGCTCAGGACTGTTAGGTAGTTCATATGTAGCACGCCGAGCACTGCATCTCCCCCTAGTCCCTTTTTAAAAATTCAAAAAAGTTCCAGTGGCTAGTACGACGTCTGGCGTGGTTCATTTTTATGAAGGTGCGTTTGCGAATGGGGTCCTCGATCTTCTAGATCTGGCCCTATTTCGTTGTGACATGAGTGCTGCTCTACTCAACATTTCGGCTACGCAGGATGCAACCTCGCGTAGATGGTCGTCCATTCTATATTATCTCATCGTAGTAATTCAATAGTAATTCAGCCGGGCTAGCATATGGCCTGGGTTCCCTTCGAGTCGGCCGATATTTTGGAGCTGGTACGGAATTCATCGGCGCCTCAGCCAATCGCGCTCCCTCGGTATCGTGATGACATACGATGGAGAAGTTTGGCGTTCGGCTTCTATACAAGACTGAATACGACAATCTGATAGGCGTGATAGGGTAATGGCGCCGATACCCGGCCGGGATAGGTAGCCGGACTTCATCGGACTCCGCGGCAGCTAAGCCAGATAGATGCTTTCTTATTGGTGACTATGTCGCGCTCTCTTACACTACTCAAGGTACGCCTCGTATTGTGATATCATTCCATGCATGTGTGAACGACAGCATCCAACTCTCCATGACCTCATCGTCAGCACCTGTGCTACTCCTCCGGTGCCATACTAGAGCCCAACTTCTTCAGACAAGTTCCTGGCGTGACCATGGCACATTTCCCTTCCGGACCCTGGCGCTCGTGAGCTGTAGTGTAAGAGGGGAGATCAGGTCAGACGAGTGCGCTTGTACACTAGAAGAATGCTTGCTCCTTGGCTTAATATATCTGTTCAAGGCAGTTCTCACCACCGAGGATGCAAGCGACCGTTGAGGTTTCCGGTTTCACGGCGCAAAACACACAAAGATGACAGACCTACGTCATACAGAGAGATGGGATACTGGGCGTGGACGGCACTATATCGAGTTAGTAGCTACTGTACTTGTAGTTCAAGTTGACTCTCAGGTACGATAATGAGCGCTTAGATAGTACGTGGTTTCTCGTGTATGCTGCTTAAATTCACGTTAGATACCTACCTATAGTTAGTGATCACTAGGTAGCTACGGTCTGTTAGTCGCCTATGCTAGGTTTAGTGGGTAGAGTCTCGGCGAATGAGGTCAGAGGAACGCGGCGATCTTCGTTCTGTCCCCCACCACCCGGCGCTCTGTATACTACCCTACACGACATCAAAGGGGCGAACTGGTATAGCCGCCCATGGACGTGGGCTCCTTGTTTCCGGCCCACATACCGACACGTCGGAAATGGAGGTGAGGAGCCAGCCAATGGCTCTCGGGTAAGTTCCAGTGTAAGTGTCAAAAACAGCAAAACTGGGATGAAGGCGCACCAAGGGAGTAGAAAACCGGCAGCTTGCGCCACGAAAAGTGGCATGTCCTCTGTTATCTGCTTGTAGCAGGCGGATTACCATCTACACAAATGTCATACCACTGGCGAAGGTGACGGCGACTCAGAAGTGGTTTTATTATTATTATTATTATTATTTTATTTATTTGTTTGTTTATTTTTTTTGTTTATTTTTTTTTTCCCCACAGGCGACCAGGCGAGATGATAATCTTGGAAGGACTTCTTGCTGATGGAAGTGAATCCTGGCATGAAGTGGTGTTCTTTTTCTGAGTACGCCGAGTTACGTCTGACGCAGATATTCGGCCTCATAAACCGTATCATCCGCGCAGGAAGCGAGCCTCGCCCGAGGAGTGCTCGATGGATTCATGGCGGATGGTGAAGAATACCTATACACATTCAAGTACGAAGTTACAGCATAGCTGTTCGATTCGGCTGACTCGTCGATTTAGACTCGTATCGAGGAGATTGAAGGACAGCAGGGCTCGAACAAGCTGAGATGATCAAACCCAGATTTGGCTGACGAGAGCCACAGGTGGTTGGCCTCTCATTGGGCCAAGTCATGGAACCAAGCTACCTAGCTCTGTACACTACACTACCTAGGTACGCTTAAAAAGCCGACTTTCGCCAACCCAGCACGCTATTTGCTAATGGTCAGCGTTGCGACCAGGGGGGGTGACAGACAGTCCCGGCTTGCCTTGCCCTGGCGTGCCCTGGTCTGCCCTGGAGCCCACGCCAAACCGTTCTCTCAGCTAGCCTGTCTAGCCTATCTAAGTACCTACCAAACCTAGATAGGCACTGACTGATAACGGAGTCCTACGCTGGAGCTACGCTAGACCGACCGACTGACCGTGTTTTTCTTTGTTGGTGCATGTAATTCGATCGAACACCGAAGCCACGAAGCCACTACTAATATCTATATGCACGCTGTGATGAGCCTTACCCCGCTATTCCATGTGCCGAGTACAAAAGAAAAAGAGGAACAAAGAGAGAGAAAAAACCAAAAAACAAAAAGGAATAGGCGCGTAGAGATTACAAAAGAATCTACCTGGGTCACAATACAGTCTCACGTAGTGTACGATATGTACTTACACCATAGTCACTGCCTAACATTTGTAGTAGGTAATTGACACATAAATGCTTACGCCTACATAACCGGGACATAAACTGGGTAGTTATTCTTAAAAAGTGCTTTGAGCTCGGAGAATAGCCAGATCAAGACATAAGCTTCGCGTGTGAGCAAACCCCAACCCGGACTAACAACAAAGAGGAGTCAGGTGCACAGATAGGTGCGTAGTAGTAGTGTAGGTAGGTATGTTGGTACCCTCCCCTCCCTACAGGCAATGTATTTTTAACAACGGCGAAACGCTCTGTTCATGTGGCTACACACTACCAGAGTATACTGCGAGACACCGACTTGTCAATAACGTAGATCTCGACCAACAATGACTAGATACAGTCTCTGTAGATAGATAGTGTAGATACATATGTACACACGTACACGTACACTACATATGTACACTAGTATATTCACCTATAGTCGCATACATAATTGTGGTCGTACCCCCTTAAACAGGTTTAGCCCATACGCAAACGCGTCGTAATTGGATCGCGGTGATGGGCGTCAAGGGGCGGAATTGGGGGATTGCATGAAAAGGTTACCCAGTCCAAGGCGCCGTATTATCCGCATTTGTATTAGGTAGCAAAACCAAACTCTTTGAAACTATGGCCAGCCCTCCTTACGGTGCGGTGCGTAGTGCACTACTACTGCTAGCTGTTGGCATACTACACTACGTACGTACAAAGTAGTATATTGTGTAGTATATTAGTACCATAGTATTACAGTTCCATTAATGAATTGGTATAGCATGTAACATCGAGGAGGAGTCAGTTAGATGAAAGATTGAAATAAAAATGATTCTAGCTCCTGTGATAGACTCTCTAGGCATGGCTACTACTACACTTACATACATATGTACATATGTATTTACATACACTCTTATAACGACAAGTACATGTAAGTCGTGTATCTACTACGGAGTGTCGACTATACCTCCCATAAACAGCATCATGGTAGCCCTATCAGTACCTGAGCTGGTGCCCAAATCGGCCGGATGGGCCCAGTCAACGGCACCCGTTCTGGGAAATGAGCCATAACAGCACAGCCCCTACAGGGGGTGTTGGAGTGAAAGACTCAACCTGGCAGGTCGCCACGACCGGCACGACCAGCACACGTTACCACGCTGGGGCGCAGGAGCACAGTCGACCCATGTCCATCCGCGGCGGTGGACCGCCCAGTCAAGATCTAATTTAACTGTCCCCATCTCGCCCGTCTTGGTCTTTTCTCGATTCAGGAGCTAGCGTAAGGTCGTCTTGGCAAAACCCGGGTTTTTTTGCCCGAGACTCGTATCCTAAGCGGTTTGGGTTGGTTTAGTTTTTGTTCCCCCCTCTTGTCTGTCCTGTCCTGTCCTGTCTATCTGTCTGGTTGGCCGGTTGTCTTGTCTCTTAGTGCTGTATGTTAGTGTACACTACACTACTTCGTAGTTATGCTAGCCCCCCCCCTCCCTCCCCTCCCCTTCCCTTCGGCCCCTGTTCCTGTCGTGCCTCTCTCTTCTCTCTCGTGGGTCCCTTGCCCCATGGCCCTTTGTCTGTTCTGGGCGAGGCGAGTCCCACCTCCTGCAGCAGACCTGAAAAAGAAGGCTGCAGAGAACCAGCCCAGGTGGAAATGTGGAAATGCGGGATCGCGTGTTGGATCCTTTCTGGTACCGGCGAGCCCCCTAAATTGTAATACGAAGTAAGGAATAAGCGCGAGCATTCCCGCAAGAAGCAGAATAAATACTGGCCAGGACCGTCCCCGGGAATTTGGATCGTCTTCCGCCTGGGTAGTTTATCGATCGCTACGTCAACTTGCCGCTTGCAATCACACCCTCCGTCCAGTTTGCCGTGTAAGCCAGCCTCTTCCTCACACCCACCCCCCCCCCCTCCTCCTCGAACGATCGACGACCATGAAGTTGTCCGTCGCTCTGTGCGCGTCCGCCGCGACCGCCGCCTCCCTGCCGGCCCAGCAGCCCCAGCACAATGAGGGCCTCCCGCTGCAGGAGTTCGGCCAGGTGAACTCGGTCTCCCAAGAGGAGGCCGAGCGCGGCTTCGACATGGCCTTCACCCTCAACCAGCGCGGCGAGATGGGCTGGCCGCTGTCGACATTCGGCGAGGTGCACCACGTCCAGCCCGAGGAGGCTGCCCAGCGCAAGGATCTAGGCGGGAACAACTTCGGCGTCCTCCCCGTCTTCGGCCCCGGGCACGAGTCCAACCTGCAGTCGTGGTGGGACAAGATGAACCGCACATTCGGAAAGGAGTCCGGGCGTTTCCACGACAGGACCAAGCACAAGATTGGCGAGGCCATCCAGGAAGCCGCGGATGTCTTCGACCACGTCGACCCCAGCAACATCCTGAAAATAACGCTGGGGACCAGGGAGACGGAGGTAGAGTCGAGGGAAGCGGAGGTTGAGTCCAGGGCCACGGAGGTCGAGCCCAGGGACACGGGCGACTGCGCCAACCCCGCCGTCCGCTTCGAGTGGGATGACTATTCGGCCTCGGATAAGCTGGCCTTCGTCAACGCCATCAAGTGCCTGATCAACAAGCCGGCCTCGGGCAGGTTCAGCCCCTCGAAGAACCGATACGAGGACTTCGTCCGCCTGCACCAGAGCTACGCGCCCAACATCCACAGCAGGAGCACCAGCGTGCAGACGCACAAGTTCCTCCTATGGCACCGCTACTACGTCTGGGCCTTCGAGCAGGTGCTCCGCGACGAGTGCGGCTTCAACCGGGCCATGCCTGTATGTAATCTGTTTATTTTCTTCTCACCCTTGTCCTGGTTACGCCATCTCGCTCGGCATTGATCTGTCTCGATAAACCCCCTTGCCGCTCTCTAACCGAGGAACGGGCGTGCGCGCTGACTATTCTTGGCAGTGGTGGGACGAGAAGAAGTGGGCGGGCAAGTTCGCCCAGGCCACCATCTTCACCACTCAATACTTCGGTACCCTGCCCGGCCCGACTGGCGGCCGCGGTACCTGCATTACCAATGGCGTAAGTGAATCCCAGCATGTGAAGCTCGTAATTGCCTTACTCACGCGTCCTCCTCCCCAGGCTTTCTCTGGTATCCAGTCCAACCTCGGACCCGGCCAGACCATCAACAACCCCCACTGTGTCCAGCGCGCCGTGAACGAGGGCGTCACGGCCCAGACCGGCATCGACTCGTACAATACGTGCCTTGCCCGTAGCAACTACCCCGACTTCCACAGCTGCGTCGAATTCACGTAAGTCTAGGCTTTTGTCTCGTCAACTCCTAGCTGTAGGCTTCAGTGTTAACATAAAAAAAAAACCAGCTTCCACGCCCAGGGCCACAACGGCGTGGGCGCCACCATGGCCGACGCCATTGCCTCGCCCGGCGACCCGGCCTTTTTCATGCACCACCTGTACGTCGACTACGTCTTCCGCAAGTGGCAGCTCGGCAGCCTCACGCGTCGCACCACCATCAGCGGCTGCGCCAGCAACGACGGCTGCCCGCCCCTGACGCTCGACACCGTCATCTACATGGGCGGCATCTGCGGCTCCAAGTGCCCCGATCTGCCCGTTCGCGATCTCATCCGCACCCTCCAGGGCCAGTTCTGTTATAAGTATAACTACTAAAAAAAAAGAAGAAAGAAAGGGAAAGAATAAAGAAGACGAGGGATATAAACTTCCTCCCACCGGCAGCGTGGTATCACTCCTTCCCTCCCACTCTCCCTCCTCCCCGGGTTCTTGGAAATAAAAGAGCGAAACGAGCACGTAGAGGAAGAAAAAACCGAGCTCGCGCCCTCGCGATAGAATGTCGCGTTTTCTTAACTATAATTCTTAATGATACCAGTCCGTTTGACCTTGGATCTTTTTCTATGTGTCCCCCGCCAGCTTGAGCCGGTATGCACTTTTGTATATATTTTGAAAGATGCCCTGTTACGCAAATGTCATCTCATATACCAAATGTGTGATATTTGATTGGTCATTGTGTTCGCCGTACGCGGCTGAAAGCAGCAATTCACGAGTACTACTCTGGGTTCGTGGCATGTTGAACCATGTCGCATTCCGTTTACCCGATCTCTTTGTGACCCTGACAGTGTCTCGAGTAAGGGTTGACCATCAAACAAGCTTTGACTGAGGGACAATTACTCATCGAAAATAAGCATAATTTGAACCATGCTTGCTCACTGCGACACCGCCATCTGCATCTGGCACCTCTCATGACGCCATATTGGCATCATGTTAGGAAATTCCACATTATTATATTGCTCCCTCTCCTTTTGACGTGCCATTTTCGGCCATGTGGGATGGAAATTATTAAGACGTGCTCTTCAACGCAGCGGTTTTATTGGGTGCATGGGCCTTGTCGGTCTGATGTCGCTATCCCACATGCTGCCGAAGACGGCACTTCGAGAAGGGATATAAGTCACGTCTTTTCCATGTCATAGCTTATCAATTGACCCGCCGCCTGCTGTGGCGCGGAAGCGTTTTTGCGGAGGCATTTCGCGGCAGCTTTTCCATTGTCGAGTACCACGCATCGTACGTCGGTTAACCACGTCGGCTGCAACGTCGGCCGGCAGAAATGGAAGATACATAAAAAGGGCTCGAGAGGCCAGCCAGACAGACTCTACAGCTCAAGCCCCCTTACCATCCATCAACTCAACACAGACAGACGGATAGACAGACAACCACGGGCGCTTAGGTTTAGCCAGGAGACTTTTGAACAAGAACTTTTGAACGGCACTCTTGCTATCACCACCAACACCATCACCACCACTACTACTACTACCACTACCACTACCATTACTACTGTATTACCAATATTCGATACTTCGTTCCACCATGGCCAGCCCGATCAAGAACGTCGCAGTCGTTGGGGTAAGTAACACCCGCCGCGAGAATACTCAAGCGCTTCTGTTAACGGGGGGACTTGGGGGTTTTTTTTTTAGGGGTCCGGCAATCTAGGGCGCGAGGTGGTGCGGGAACTGGTGGCGGCGGGGTTCACGGTGACGGCGCTGACGCGCGCGGGGTCGTCGTCGTCGTTCCCGGCGGGCGTAATCGTGAAGGCGGTAGACTACGCGTCGGAGGGGTCGCTGGCGGCGGCGCTGGCGGGCCAGGACGCGCTGGTGTCGACGGTCGCGACGGCCGCGGTGGCGGGGCAGCGGCCGCTCGTGGACGCGGCCGTGGCGGCCGGCGTGCGGCGCATCGTGCCGTCCGAGTTCGGCATCAACACGCGCTTCCTCCTCGGCCGCGGCGACCGCGAGCCGATCGGGACGATCCTGCGCGGCAAGGTCGAGACGCTGAACTACATCCACGAGAAGGCGCGGCAGAACCCGTCCTTCTCCTGGACGGGCATCTCGACGGGGCTGTTCTTCGATTGGGTAAGCAATCAATCATCCCCCCCAAATTCCTCCCTCCCTCTCTATTCTGCACCCCAATCCGTTATTCAAAAGGGCAGGCGATGGGAAAAAAAAAAAAAAAAAAAAGGTAAAGGTAAAAGGGAAGGAAGGATAACTTTGTGTGTGTGTGTGTGTGTGTGTGTGTGCTGACCGTGTGACCGGGACGCCCGCAGGGCCTCGAGTACGGCTCCATCGGCCTCGACAAGGCGACGAGGACGGCGACGATCTACGACTCGGGCGACGAGCGCTTCCAGGCGAGCAACCTGCGGGACATCGGGCGGGCGGTGGCGGCGGTGCTGCGGCAGCCCGAGCGGACGCTGAACCGGTACATCTCGGTCGCGTCGTTCAACCCGACGCAGAACGAGGTCCTCGCGCTGGCCGAGAAGCTGACGGGCGGCGGGGCGTGGGCCGTGACCCGCGCCTCGACGGAGGAGGAGCTGCGCGTCGGCGCCGAGAGGCTCGGCCGCGGCGACTACGGCGCCTTCTCGAACCTCCTGCGCCGCCGCGTGTACGGGGACGGCGCCGGGCTGGCCGTCGAGGGCCCGGACAACGCGCTCGACTTGCTCGGGCTCGAGGGCGAGGACCTCGAGGCGTCGCTGAAGGCATGGTTGGAGAAATAATAAAAAAAAAAAAAAGGGCGCGCCGGGGGAGGGGGGAGGGCGCCGCAAGAGAGAGATTTATGGAGGAGGATACGAAGGAGGTAGGAAGCACAAATTTCAACAGACAGACAGTCAGATTAGGCAGACGGACAGACGGACAGACGGACAGACAGACAGACAAACTTTTTTTTTCCAATTGCCTATTGATTGCTTGCTATGTCTCTCTCGTATTTACAAGTGGGAGAGTTTCCGTAGACTAGGTACATAACACCCTTAATCGTGTTCCGAACCCGAAACCGACTCACATACTCGGGACATCGGGAGTCTTTTACCTCTTTTCTCTCTCTCTCTCTCCCCTTTCCTCTATCTACGTCAGCGTGGGGACGGTCCAGGGAGCCCACTCGGTGACGTCGACGCTGGCGCTGCTCTTCTCGATGGAGCCGGGCGGGGTGGTGCCCTGGAGGAGGAAGTAGTTGATGTAGGAGGTGAGGTCGGCCTGCTGGGAGGAGGGGAACTGGCAGTGGCTGTGGCCGCCGACGAGGGAGAAGCCCATGTTGTTGGGGACGCCGGCGCCCTTGTAGGCGAGGCGGCCGGCCTTCATGCAGCCGGTGGTGGAGACGGGGCCGAGCCAGTCGATGTCGTTCTCGGCGACGAACAGGCCGCGCGGCGCGACGAGGGCCGCGAGCAGGTGGTGGTCGGCCGGGATGGTGCTGGTGGCGCGCACGTACGGGTTGAGCTTGGTGCTGAACCACACGTTCTCCGTGACGATCTGGTGCGCCGTCTGGATGTTCTTCCCCTTGCCCTCCTCCGCGTCCGAGATGCGCCAGCACGCGGCCCCGCCCGACCCGGACTCCTGCGGCAGCGTCAGCGCGATGCGCCCGACCAGCGCGCCCACCACGAACGCGCCCTTGCCGTTGCGCGAGCACCCCGTCGTCGCCAGCCGCTTCGTGTCGACGCCCGTCTTGTCCGCCCCGACCTGCTCGAGGCCGTCGATGAGCCGGTCCACGCCCCACGCCCACGCCGTCAGCGCCCCGGCCGAGTGCGTGTTGCCGAAGAGCGTGTAGAAGGCCCCCGAGCCGCGCTGGTTCGACTGCCCCGCCCACGCGTCGTTGCCGAAGTTCAGGCTGCCGACCGTCGCCGGGAACGGCAGCGACGAGCCGCCGATGGAGATGACCGCCGGCCCCGGCGACGCGCCGCTGCCCTTCCGGATCGTCGTGCTGATGGTCGCCGTCTTGCCCGCGACCGTGACCCTGACGGAGAGCGAGCTGCCCGAGAGCGTCGCCTCGACCTTGTCGGGCGGCGGCGGGTAGTCGCCCAGCTCGTACTGCTGCAGTATCTTGCTGATCTCGGCCTGGCGGCACTTCCAGTCCGCCTGCGTGGCCACCTTCTTGCCGTCCGAGAAGGTGAAGGGGTCCGGCAGCTTGGCGAAGCTGACCGTCGGGTAGCTGCTCTGGACGCTGCAGGCCGAGTTGTTCTGCCGCTCGTAGATGTCGGCGTAGGGGAGGGCCCAGGCCGAGGAGCCCAGCAGGATGGCGGTGGTCAGGGGGCGAACCATTTTGGGAGACACGATGCTGGCAGTATGTTTTCTGTCGAGCTTGTTGTTAACCGAGAAGGGTGATTCGAAGGTGAATAGGCGAGGGCAGATCAGAGCAGAAGACGAACCCTAGACTAATACGAATACTTATACGTGTGTGTGTGTGTGTGTATGCCCAGCACTGCTTCACCCGACCGGCTTTTGCCTGTTATTCAGGCGCATCGAAACAATACATCCATGCTTCCCCGGATTGTATAGTCCTCGGGGCCCCGGCCGTGGAGGCAACTTGGACTTGGACTTGGACTTGGACTGACTGCATGCATGGTACGATCCAACCACACACACGTGGGTATTCAGGCACAAGCATTATCCCCCAGATCCCCGTCCCTCTCGTTGCTCAGTCCGCCGTGCACGCAGGGCAGGCGGTGCCAGGCAGGGCGAATCATCGAGGTCGCTTGGCAATTTGGCGACGGCCCTCGAGGTCGCTGTATTATCCAGTCAGGATAAGTCTCTCGTCTCCAATCTCGGAGATGGAGTTAATATGGCTGAGCCACCGAATTTTGCCTGTTGCGGGACACGGAACATGTATGCCAGGGTCTCCATACGACAAGCACAACCACTCGCACAGCGTTCTGCCTTGTTCTGCTGGCTATTTTCAAACAAAGCCCCCCCCCTCCTCCAAGACCTCCTGCGTGCGGGGGCCAGGCTGTTAGTCTCCTCGCGGCGTATTTTGTGTGGCCGTTATCAAGTTCGCCTTCTGTGTCGTTTCGCCTGTTACAGCGAATTGAACGGTTTCGGGCGCTGCTCGTCCGTAGCTCTGTCGTATGTCTTCCCTTTGTCCGTGACGACAATATCCTCTTTGTGCTTTCTGGCGTTTAAAATCGGTGTTTATTTTCCAATTCAATTCGGTAACTAGGCTAGCTGTGCTAATTTTTGACGATGTTGGGCTTGTAATTCAAGCTGCGTTGTCGCGCATCGTAGAACATCTGATAGAGTGGGCATATGTCCTTACCCAGATGAATAACACCGATCTTTTTAAACCGCCGCTCGGGAAATGGCCGCAGGCGGCTCTGTAATATCACCAGTTTAGTGCTGTGAATGATGGAGCATAGCCGGATCCTTGGGACTAAGGTAAATAGCCGGTGACTAGGAAAGGTGCCAGATGCGTACCATCTACACTCCGAGTTGCCATATAAGGACAAAACTCGTCAGAGGGACAACGTCCATGCTTTGCCATAGTGTCTAGACTAAACAATTCAGCTCGTCGCCACGCTCGCTTTACTAGGGGACGAGGTGTGTCGCTTGTCGCCTAAAATGTAGATGCTAGTAAAGCTGTGTGATGCATACCTTGCCCCAATACTAAGTTGTGGTCGGTATTTGGCTAGGCTATTGTGTAAAAGGTCCTAACGACAACCCGATATACCTGGAACTCGGTTCTGACGGCCTCGCAAACATCGCGTTCACCTTGGGAGCTCCGTCTAGGGTGAGAATCGCCAAGATCGTGTGTCGCCATGCATTTGCTCTTGTCTTTGGTATCATTCCTGTTATCCGCGAATCGTGTTGTCGGCCACGGAGGATTAGCAAACTACACAGTCGGCGAAACTTGGTATAGAGGGTCAGTACAACGCTGCCTGTTACGGCGATTTGCTGTTCCAAGTTGGATGCATACTGAGCCAAGCATAGCTATGACCCGAATTTGCCTAGGGAGTCCCAGGAAGGGCAGCCATGGATGACACAGAGGATATGGGCCACGATCGACCCCATCAACTTCGTCAATGATACCGGCCTGGCGTGCAACAACCCCGGCACCGCCCCTCCGTCTTATATCCCCATCACGGCCGGCGACAACTTGACCGCCGTGTATTGGTGGTGGCTGCACCCCGTCGGCCCGATGAGCGTGTGGCTTGCGGAATGCGGCGAGTCATGTGAAGATGTTGACGTGAATAAGCTCGACTTTTTCAAGATTTGGGAGGCTGGGCGTAAGTTCCTACCCGCTTTCTCCTTAATCCCAATTGCAAGAGAGAGAGAGAGAGAGACGCTGCTGACACGTTACTCATGAAGTCCTGACGGGAGGGTTGGAAAGCGGCTTGTGGTATCAGTCGAAGTTCCAGAACTGGGACGGTAGCCCGGATCTCTGGCCCGTGACGATCCCTGCCACGCTCAAGCCAGGTCTGTATATTGTGCGGCACGAGATCCTCAGTATCCATATCGCCAAACGGCCTCAATTCTATCCCGAGTGTGCCCATCTCAATATCTCCGGCACCGGAACGGCCTTCCCCCCCGAGAGGTATCTGGTCAAGTTTCCCGGAGCCTACGCCGAGAATGGTATGCTGGTTTCCCACATTCACCTCGTATGGAAGAAAATGTATCGAATGCTTCCATGAGACTAATAGGCATTAGACCCATCAATTTTCATCGACATCTACGCAGACGATATGAAGGATGTCACGGTACGTTGGTGTTTGCCACAATGACATGAACAGGGGCTTTTAAATATTAATTTATTGATCTCTAGAACTACACAGTCGCCGGGCCTCCAGTGTGGGACGGGTAAGCTTGGGTATAGACAACTTACGATCCTAGGTGCGCTAATACCGCCGCAGGTTTGCGAACAAATATTGTCTAGACTGTTGACCTAACCGACACAACCTAAGCCCTATAATTACCTGTGTATGTAACCTTTTTAGACACAAAGCATGCTGTGTGTCTCGAAGAGAGGAGGCGAGGGAGCTCATCCAGCCACGGGTTAACCGAACGAGGGAAGATTTTGATTCCAAAACCTATGGATGTACAACAATGGCATCACGCGTTGTCTTGGTTAGCCCTATGTTCCCTTCTTCGCGGTGTCCGAATGAAAGGACTAGCCATCGGGCTCAAGATGCCCGTGGAAGGTCCAGATTCGGCACTCCAATTAATATCGCGAGCTCCGATCCATCTATCTCTCACCGAGAACTCTTGCTCGCCTTCTCTGCTGTTCCGTCTCTGAGAGGGATCGTTAGCCTGTCTGGCTTGTGATGTGATGTCCTGCTCGGAATTTTTGGTGCACGGTTGCTTCTGTGGCGTAATGGGATGAGGATCTCCTGTGCACACTCTACCACCAATGAGCTTAAAAAACCTTCCCTTCTTTTTGCAGAGATCATTATAGGTCCCTGTCTCGGCAACACGGCCCTCATCAATCATGACGATGCGGTCTGCCATTTTCATCATTTCTTGGCTATGGGTAATCATGATGACACAAAGTCGTTCTTGCTTGTAATAATCCCTTTCCGGGTCAACAAAGCTGCCCCGGTCATTATATAACTTGGGGTGTAAGAGACGTTGTATTGTATGTCTTATTTCCTCGGCACTCTCGGCATCTAGAGCGCTTGTAGGTTCATCTAAGACGAGAATTTCGGGCCGTCGTGCGAGAGCCCGTGCAATACACACCCGTTGGGTTTGGCCACCGCTTAAAACCTGCCCGCCGTCGCCGACGATGGTGTCGTATCCTTCTGGTAGGCTACGTACGAATTCATGGATACCGGCTTGACGGGCCGCTTGCTCAATATTTTTTGGCGCCCGAAGAGGCGAGTCCTCCAGTAGTCCGTAAACTATATTTTCCGCTATCGATGTCGGGAAGAGGAAAGGTGCTTGAGGGACGTAGCCGATTTGCGTTCTCAACTTCTCTATATCGATTTGCTGGAGAGGGACAAATGAGAAAGTCAGACGTTGCCTGGGAATACCTGTACGCAAAGAGATAGAGGTATCGGGAATGTGCAGACCTAATATTAGGGATGCAATCGTGCTTTTGCCACAACCTGACGGCCCGACTATTGCAGTTGATGTGCCCGCTTCGAAAGATAATGTGAGATTTCGTAATACGTGGCGGTTTCGCTTTGATGGATGGGCGAAAGAGAAAGCATCGAAACGTATAGGCAATGGATGAGCCAGCTTTTTTGTACCCTTCGACTCATGAAATGATTCCAGTGGGAGATTTGCATAGTATAGAAGCCAACTAGCCTTGGCTTGGGCAGCGGAGATGGTGGGAACAGAATTAAGCGTGCTCGAAGCCGTGCTTAAGCCTAAGACGAGGAGATTAACGACTTGCAGAATGGCCTGCACGGTAACCTCTTGGTTGGTTGTTAAAAGCACTGCGGCATACCAGAAAGTGAGAGCCGTCAAGAACCAGAACATAGATTGCCACAATGCATACAAGGCAGCCGTGAAGAGCGTCTTTTGGATTCCCAGATCGAATGTGTGTCGGACTGACTTGTCATGTTTCCGGGTAAAGAAGCCTTCGAGCGTCAATGCGCGAACAACTCGTATATTGGTAAAGGTTTCGGTGGCGACGGTACTCGCCTCTTGTACTGCCTTATTGCAACTGGATTCCCATTTGTTCGTCACCTTCGAGTACGCGTTTGTGGCGGCGATGAGAAAGGGACCGCCCGCCAGGCTTACGAGTGTGAGTTTCCAAGAGATGGCCAGTGCCCAGATCACTGAGGCGAGAATCATAACAACCACGATGAGAAGAAGAGGCGCGAACCGGCTGATCAGATTACGCATCTCTTCCCCATTGCAATCTAAACATTCGGTAATGCGACCGGCCGAATGATTTGAGTCCTCAAACCAGGTTTTGGGTTGACGGAGCACCCGGTTGAATGCTTGCCTACGAAGGGTGTTGATCCAGGCCTGTCCGGCCCATTCGAGAAGGTAGCGGCTCAGAGAGGTAGCAATAGCACCAGATATTGCAATTCCCAACAACACAAGTGCCCATTTCTGACCCGATTCTAGTCGATTTTCGTTTTGGTAGAGAGCGCCTAACAAATTGGCGAAAACGACGGAGAATGCGGGTACCGAACCGGCGACGACAAGAGACATAAAAATCCCCACTAGGATGAATATTCTTTCTTTGAACCCAAGGCATGGCCATACTGTTCTATAAACGGCAATCAGAGTCAGGGCTACTGTCTTCTCGCCATCGTCCATCGGGTTCTCTTCGGGTACAGCCTCGATTACGATTCGGTGCCCCTGTCTGGGTACGGTCTTAGCATGTCTTGCCTCGCGTTGCTGTTGTAGTATAGAAGATATGGAACCATGCCGACTATCTCGTGCCGTATCTTCTGTGGTCTGGAGGTATAAGATGTTGTCAGCTTTAATTGGCGATAACTGGGTGGGCGCCTGCTCTCCAGAATTCCGTGTTGCGGACTGATGAGGAATTAGGGCGCGCATGGGTGTCAATCGCCGGCCAAGTGAAGCAATCATTCCGGCGAAACCTCGCCTTGGGGTGTCCTCAGTCACTGCAGCTAAAGTATTTAGTGTTCTAGCAGTATCCATATTACGGCGGCGATGGTCCCCAAGCAAATGCAGCCGAGAGCTGCGCCTTGCCATTGTGAACACCTCATGCGACGAAAACGGTATGCCGCGAAGCGCTTCACCCGGTGAAGGGGACCCAGGGACTAGAGGGCCCCTCTGGGACGCATCACTCAATGGTCGAGAAAAGTTAACGAAAGTGCCCCCTCTTTGCTTAGCTCCAGACCCTAAAGTGGCTGGGCTTTTGTTCCATTTTGTTACCTTTGTGGCCGCAATAAGCCGAGCAAGTAGACCATGAGGCTGTTTCTGGAGTTCGGAGTATCGCCCTTCCTGCACAACGGACCCGTTATCCATGACGTAGACAAAGTCGGAATCTTTAACCTGGGTAACTTCATGAGTTATAATAATCGTAGTCTTGCCTCGGCGCCATCTCCTGATTGCTTGCATAATTAGTTCTCGACTGACTGGGTCTGATTCGCTGGTGATTTCGTCGAGAATGAGGACTGGGGGGTCTCTGAGTTTCGCTCTTGCAAGGGCGAGCCGTTGCTTCTGCCCACCGCTGAGATTATGGCCCCCGACACCGATGTTGGTATTCATACCAGATGGGAGACTTGATACTGTGGACTGCAGCAGCGCCATCTCACATGCGGTCGTGATCTCCTCCATGGGGGCTCTTGCAGGGTTCATGTGACCAAAGGCAACGTTCATGAAGAAGCTATCATTGAAAAGAACGCTGGTCTGCTGAATCAAGCAGATGTTATATCGAAGCCAACCAATATCGAAGGTCTTGATCGCATTACCGTCAATCAGAATTTCGCCGCTGAGCGGCTCGTAAAACCTCAATAGAAGATTTCCCAGAGTGCTCTTGCCTGATCCGCTTCTCCCGACGATGAAATGAAGTTCGCCAGCTCGAAAGTGGAACGAACATTTTTGAAGGGCGTATTTAGAAGGGGCTGACGGGTAAGCGAAGCTTATCTGGAATGAAAATTAGCAAAGCTGGCATGAATTTGAAGGGAGACATGGTGGATGTAATAGGCATGGGCTTACGTCTCGCATCTCAATGTCGCCCATACACCCTCTAGGAATGTAGCCAGTCATCATGGGATAGACCGTCTGCCCGTTTTCTATGTTATAAGAAACGGAACGAAGATCTTGAGCTGCGGACATTCCTTTGGCAAGCAACAGGTATAAGGGAACAAATGCCTCGATGGCCTGCAGCGCCGTGAGAGTGGCATAAAAAGTAGTCAGGACGCTGCCGGGGCTCATCCCCTGGTCGACTAGGACAGCACCATAATAGAAACCAACTACGAAGAGGCTGTCAACCCAGAACTTGGCGTATCCTGTCTGATATGCGCTTGCACGGGCCTGGATGAGATAATTGTCCATAGACCGCCTAATCGTAGTTAAGTATTGCCATGTCTCGTGATCGATACCGTTGAAAACCTTGACAAGCTCAATTGCTGAGATAGCCGAAACCGCATATTTCGATGCCAATGAGAGTTCTCGTCTTTGCGCGTGGATTGCTAATTTTACCGGGCGGCCGAGGAGGGCAAGAATAAATGCCGAAACGGGAACGGAGGCCAGTAACACGAGTGTCAACTTCCAAGCTGTGTATAAGGCGACAACGAGATTCGCGATCGCAACGGCGAGACAGGAGGACAAGGAGCCGAGCGCCACAGACGATGCTATCTGCAACTCGCGTGTCTGTCTAATGAGGTGTCAGTAGCCATCCTCCTATTTGCTGTCGGATTGGGAGATATGATGTACGTTTGAGTCTTCACCAGTAGACTGCCAATGCCATCTGTCTGGGTGTCAAACCATTCCATCCCCTTCTTTAGCAAGCCGCGAAACATCCTGTCCCGTATGTTTTTCGCCTGCAGCTCACCAAATGCAATCCACGAGCACATGAAGCCGAAGTTGACAAGGAAACCTGCACCACCAACCACAGCTAGTAATGCGCACCACGAAGAGATTTGGGTCATTGCATCAGTCCCAGCAAGGCGACCTGAACCGAATAGGGAAATGACCTCGAATATTTTACCTAGCAGAAGAGGCATGGCTGTTTCGAGAGCTCCTACTAGGGCTGCCCCGAGTAGCCCGGCGACCAGGAGCCAACAGCCTCCCCATGTTGTAAATGCGAATAGATCTCGGAAGGAGGGCCGCCGCGGTTGCTGGTAGACAGGCCGACTCATTTGTGCTGAACTAACTGTCTCCGTGCCCGTCTGTTGGTTATCGCGTCCGGAGTGATGTGACAAAATAGGGCCTGAGGGTGCGGAATAGTAGGCGTAGCGGTTGCTCTTGGGTCTAGTTGTGTGGGAGGGAAAAGGAATTGCAGGAATGCAATATTTAGGTCGCTGGAGATATTGTTGTAGTGCGATGGAGGGGTTATTTGCCTTGTGTTGTCGCTTATGAAGCAGGTATGTACCTAGTTGCCTGACAATTTATGTGGTTGCCTCCGTTAGCTAGCCGTGCGTTTATTCCGACCAAAGTGGAATGACACCGAGGCTGGCATCAATGTAATAGCAAATGTGCTCCACGGGAATAGTTAGCCCAAGGGTCCCCGAGGGCTCCCTTATCCTATTCAGGAGCCTCGTTCAACTAGCAACACACCAAACGACGTCTATGGTCTCAAGAGAAGGGAGAGAAGAAAAGGGGCCACTAGGACCGTTATCAAAACGGTGAGTTAAAATAATTTTATTTTACATGGTCACATATTAGCAGTTAAGACGATTGGTTGGATCGACTTCAACCCCATCGTAAATCCTGGAATAACTTCAACTGGGCTCGGGAGATGGGAATAGAGGTTAAGACGAGCTGCAAGTTTGTGGACATACCAAAATTGAAACGCCAACGACAGCGGCCGCCTTCTCTCTATATTTCCCCCGTATTCGGTAGAGCGATGTGAACCGCCAACTGGCCACTATAAACTACATTGAGGATTGTTTAATAATGAAAATGACGAGGACATATATGAAGCTGAACGGATTGCATGGTCTACTGCTTGGCCACCTTGACGAGGCCGACTTTCCCCAATGTCTGGGGCACGCTGGGATATACGTGGGCATACACTAGCTCATTGTGCGGTGCTGCATTAGTTTAGTCCTCGCTATCCTCTGCACGTCGAGATGCTCCGAGGGTAAATGCCTGGCACCCTGGGTCTACTATCATTATGTCGAAGTTTTCTTCTCGGCCTGTGCTTTTTCGTAAATCCAGTCATTGAGCCCAGCGCGATTACGGGCAATCTCGACGGCGTAGAATTGCATTCTGGGTACTGATTCGATTGAATGACGCATCGTTAGTTCTGGCGTTTCCCCTGGCAATAGATAGGGCACTTCAAGTAGGGAGACTGCATACCAAAGATGGTCGTGTTTTGCTCGTACTCAACTTTGGGGCTCGTCCGCAGCATGGTGCCGAAGTTGTAGTCGTCAACCTTCTTCTCGTAGGCCTCCATGAACTTACGCCACCTCTCCTTGCCGGCCTTGCTCTTCATCTCGTCTTCGTTTATCGTCACAGCGGGGTCGAACTCAGGGAAGTCGGTCTCGAGGTGCTCGAGTATGTCATTGTCTATCCTGGTGAGTCGCAGGGCCGAACCCTTTACCTTCTGAAGGATAGCCCAGTACGTCTCAAGATGCTGCACAGCTGTGACAATTGCCATCGTTAGTGACGTGAAGCAAAAGGGTGTGAAACACAAGAACCAAGGACCTTATGGCCTGTGGCCTGTGGCCTGTGGCTGCGCGAGACGGACCTTTGACTGCGAACTGCTTTTCAATCTGCAATGACAAAACAGATTAGCCAACCCGCGCTGACAAGTCCTGTTCATTTTTTCCACAAGAAGACGGCGCCTCACATCTTCGAGATTATCGGCATTCTGCGCGTCGAAGTTGGCCGGAATGGGCCCTGACATTTTAAACAGCTCATCCTCCATGATGGGCTAAGTTTCCTTCCTTATTGCGACGCAGCGTGTATGTGAACCAAAGTAAGGCGACCGACAGATTTATCATGTAGTTGCGAAATGTTGCCCCAATGCGACGATGTCCTCAAAAGTTCATGGTTGGTAGCTAAGTACGTTACGTTTGCCCCACGTCAGCTTTTTGCAGGATCGTCATAGCAGAACGATATGGAGGGGTAGCAACAGAGAGGAGGTGGGGGTTATGACTCTTAGGTAGGTAATCATGATTAATAAATAGCCCCCTTTTGTAAATATCAATAGACCCGATAATTGTATAATTGTATAATTGTATAATTGTATAAATGCATAAATGCATAGATATTCCACGTAACACCTTTACCCAAGTATAGACGTTAAAATACTAGTCGAGGAAGACACCGACAACCCGGTTCCGGCTCTGCTAGGTACAGCATTTCATTTCGCCCTACCTAGGTTTGCTTCTTATCTAACAGTTAGACCTTTCACAAACGAATATTAAGCATGGCATCATCCATCATCTCTTCCTGGACGAATTGAATTGACATGGCTGGTTGGCTGGTAACTACTTAAAGCGACTAGCGCTACTTTCTCTACTAGATGGTTAGATACATAATGCGTGGGGGAAATTGTGGCTTTTGATTTATCGATATTTACAAGGTTATGTATAGCCATTTTACCACTAAGTATCCAATCCAGGTGAGGTGGGCTACCAGCCTAGCACCTAACTTAGACAGCAAGCAACGGGTATTCAGCCGAATTGCTCGGATTCCAAGCCGGGACCCTCTTTCTCCTGGGCGCCGGCTATTGAAGCGTCATAGGGGGGCGGTCACCGCTTATTTCCTACTCCCCCCCAAGTGGCAGGGCAGTGAACAGCTAGCGCGAGAGCCAGACGAAGCACGAACATCGCAAGTGCTTGCTTTGAACAGGCCGGTGGAATACTTTACCGCATCAGGGAGCTGGAGACGAAGGTAACGAGAGGCTCTTCAACCCCATCATCGATGTAACCCCGTCAGCCACATCTGCACGGCCGTCCTCCTTGACGGGACGAAGAGCGGGTCTCGAGATGCAAACGACGCCGGCTCTTGTCTGCCGGGGATGGGAATGACGAACTTGGCGTTTTGAGACCTAACCGAAGCGGTTTCCCGACTAGAGTCTGGGCAATTGCGACACCTGAGAGCTCGCTTTCATTAGCGAGGTAGGATAGGATTTCTTCCTTCTGCTTACTATGTGGGTGCATGCGTGGTCTGGCAAGTCAATGGGTATGTATGTAGTGTATCAGCTAACTAGTGTAAGTAATCTAGGGGATATTCCTAGTGTGCCCGGTTGGACATGACCCAACTCATACCTAGTGTACCAGAGATGAGCTAGTTTGGACTACAATGACGATTTGGAAGGTTCTATAATACTATTACATCCTAAATCCGTTAAGTAACGGTACCGTTGTAACTAATACCTATGCCAATTTTTAATCCTTAATTTTTAATTTTTAAATGTTTCCTTCCCCCAAGCTTCATTCCTAGACATCATCTGTCCTATCCTGCATCTATGAAACGATATCAAGAAAGTGTTTGGCGTCGCGGCCGTATATCCCCTCTCGGCGTTACGGCCGGGAGCTGGCGTCACGCAGAGGTCCTTTAGCTGCCGGGAATAATCGGTAATGATGTATCGTGGATCTATACATGTATGTCATCTCCGGTTATTCAATCCGAACTCAAGATGAACGGTAGGTAACTTGCCACAATCCCTGCAACGACATGCCTCTCCTGCAGCCACGCGGCGGCTAAGTGCGGAATGGTACTTTTCGTCTATGTATGGGATCTGGATAACGGTAGAAGCAAGATGGTTGCCATCTATTTTTTTTTTTTTTTTTGGTTCGTGTCACTGGAGTACGTATGTACGTGCGTGGGTAAAAGAGGAATATTCCGCACATTTGGCGAGACGATGCAACGACGGCCAGGCACTCCCGCTGCGACATGACACGACAGGAAAGTGTGTTGTGTTGTGTTGTGTTGTGTTGTGTTGTGTTATGTTGTGTTATATTATGTTATATTGTGTTATGTTGTGTCGTTGTTGCACCAAGAGCCGCGAAACATACACAATCCATAAAAGCTATCTGGGCAAACTTGGGCGCCCACGTTAGGTTAGGCTAGGCTAGTCTATGATATGTTTACTCGGGTCTAGAATGCACACTGCCGAGACCGAGGACAAGCCACCATCTCGGAAATAAGCATAACACCATTCAAGCTTGTGTTAGAGTGTTTTAGAGCATGCTAGCGTCGCGGCTTGGGGGTGGGGAGCGAACAAATAGTTACTGTAACGGGTACAGTCCGAATCAAACGTTCGGTTTCGTTTGGCGGTAGGAAGTAAGCGGTCGTCTTTGTTGGTTTGCAGCGCGCCCGGTTATAAGTCAGTTATAACCGTGTGGGTAAGATGTATCTACGGCACATGATGGTAGGCATCTACGGGTCTAAGCGGTACCAAGTATACAAGCATAACCGTGGCGTGGCATCTGGCGTATGTTCTCTTGGCCCTGTTCAAGCCATGATAAGGAAGCCCCGGAGGTTTTCTTTTCATTGTGAAAGACGAGGGCTGATACAGTATGTGGTGATAGCAATCGTGATTCGCCGTCGCCATCTCTTGGTGAGAGAGGCGTTGGATTTGAAGCCATCTGATTCGAGAGGTCTCAAACATCTATCGGCAGTCGGCAGACGGTCACTGGTTGCGTGTGTTGCGTGTGTTGCGTGTGGACTCTGCGCGCGGTGGACTCGCTCTACACAGAGTGATGAGTGAGACATGACCGGCATCGAATCACTGCTTGCAGTCTACGTCTAAACGCTAGCGATCCCCGTGTCCCCGTTCCTCTCGGCCAGATGCGAGTTTACATGGGGTAGCGGGTCGTGGGAGCTAACCTTAGAGGCCGAATTGGGAGGTATGCCCAGAAGCGCCGGGTCTTCTCTCTGTTCCCCTTCGTCGATCTTGGTTAGATAGGGAAATTCTTTATAGGCAGCGACTATGTCCGGACGGAGTCATACACCATTTGTATTCACGGGAACTAGACTAACTCTTAGGTAATAAGGGCGCCTCTGCAACTGCTGTTGATCGGGACTAGGGAGCGTATAGGTTACCTACGCCATCAAATCTCCTCGTCCGGCAACGGAACCATAGACTGGCGCCGGTGGTATCCGCATCAATCCTTATAAGACAGCATTCGGGACGGTAATCGTGTGCCGTTGACACATACGGCATGCCATCTTTCAAAGCCAGGATGAACCAGCTGGGCCTTGGCGGCCGCGGGGCGTCGTCACTCGTCCTGGATCAACAAGAGACAAGCCACCAGGATCAAACGTCCGGACAAAGGCAAGGCGAGAACATCACACAATGTCTCAGCCCCAGCCCTAGCGGATCCGGAGCGGGCATCCAAGAAACGGGAACGGGAAGGGAAAAGGAAGAGAACAACAGCCCTGATCATAAGGAAACAAGGGTCAGCCGGGGGGTCATCGTCCATGACAGGGGCGAGTAGCCAAGTTCTTACGTCGTTGAACAGCGACAGCCAGGTCGATTACCGATATCTCACCTTCGACACCGTCTTGCCGGCTCCGAATGTGCCAGCAACAGAGGCGGCTGGGCCGACGGTCCCGGCGCCGCCGGATCTCTCTCTCTCTACGTCGACCCGCTGCGATGGCCGTCGGCGCGGAAGAACGTGATGGTGGCGATATCCTGCACGGCGACCATGTTCACGGCATACACGGCGGGCGCGTACTCGCCGCCCCTGGACCTGATCGCCGCGGAGCTCGGCACGACGCGCCAGGTCGCCCTGCTGGGCGTGACGACGTTCTGCCTCGGCTTCGCGTACGCGCCGATGGTGCTCGCGCCCTTCTCCGAGATCAACGGCCGCTACCCGGTCTTCGCCGTCGCCGGCCTCGTCTTCGCCGCGTTCCAGGCCGCGTGCGGCCTCGTGACCACCGTCCCGGGCATGCTGCTCGCGCGGCTCTTCAAGGGCGCCGGCGGCAGCGTCTTCAGCACCATGGTCGGCGGCGTCATCTCCGACCTCTACGACAAGGAGGCCCGCAACACGCCCATGGCCCTCTTCAGCGGCTTCGTGCTCCTCGGCACCGGCCTCGGCCCGCTGGTCGCCTCCGTCATCGTCGAGGCGAGCCCGCCCGGCAGCCAGGTGTGGAAGTGGGTGTTCTGGCACCAGGTCATCGTCGATTTTATCCTCATGGTCGCCGTCGTCACGTTTTTCAAGGAGAGCCGCGGCTCCGTCATCCTGTCGAGGAAGGCGAAGGCGCTCAACAAGTGGTACGAGGAGTTGGAGGCCAAGGGCTTCGTTGGGGTCTGGGTCCCGGATGGCAATCTGCCCCCTGCGTTCCATTCGGTGCAACCCGGTACCGGAGACGGCGAGAAACGGCCGTCGGGGTTAGTCCGACCCCTTTCTAACACCGAGGGTCTCAAACTGCAACGTATCCGGTGGAAAACGAAGGAAGACGAAAACCGCGGGCCTATCACCGCTATGATTTTTACATCGCTTACCCGACCCTTCTATTTTCTGTTCACCGAACCTATTGTATTCTTCTTCTCCTTGTGGGTGTCTTTTGCGTGGGCAGTGCTTTACCTGACGTTTGGCTCGATCCCGCTCGTGTTTCGTCGGCAATATGGCTTCAGTATCAAGCAGTCAGGCTACGTTTTTGGCTCTATGATCGTCGCATCCTTTATAATTACCGCCTTTGGTATATATCAGGATAGGCTACTGAAGCATCCCAAATGGCAAGGCGTATCGGCCGGATCAGGCAGTGATAGCGGCGTCGAGGCTACTGAACCGAGTCCCCATGGGTTTTGGGCCTTCGTCCGGCGAAAGTTTCCGGCCGAATCTCCTGAGTCTAGACTATACTTCACCTGTTTCACGGCCGCGTTACTACCTATCGGCCTGTACTTGTTTGGGTTCTCGGCCGAACCCTCGGTCCACTGGATCGTTCCTACAATCGCAATTGGGCTCGCCACTGCGGGTATCTACTACATTTATCTAGCCACCTTCAACTATCTCGCCGACACCTATCGAGCCTATGCGTCGTCGGCTATCGCCGCACAATCGTTCTGCCGCAACATATTGGGCGGTGTGTTCCCCCTGATCGTCACACCGCTGTTCACGAACTTGGGGGAAGACGCTGCTGGCGGGGTTCTGGGTTCTATTGCTGCTATTCTGACTGTGGTTCCTTGGGTTTTGGTCTTATTCGGAGAGACAATTCGACGGAGAAGTAAATATGCCGTAGTAAGTATGCCCATGATCTATCGAAAATGCCCCATTGCTAATTCATCACAGGCATTAGAAAAGACTGCATAGGCTCTAGATCTATACACATGACCTTATTCTTTGGCGTTTGCACTCGATGATTCTCTTTCACGATACCAACTTATCACGCTCAGACTAAACTCATCCTTTCTATCTTATAATTAAACCAGCGCACCGCCGATTCTACTAATTTCTAGAGACGTATTCTCCCATGACGTCCCTTCCCGATCAGTGGCCTTAAGTTTACTCGTGTTGGTACTCGAGGCATGAACAACAATAGCAACAACAGCGGTATAGCCGCCACCAACACCTGTCTTAGAAATGTAGGGTGTTTATCTAAAGTATGTGAAGCTTATCACATCTATTCCCACAATTGTGTCTGCCTATCACTTAACGTGACGATAGCAACCGGCTTTGCGTAACTTAGCTGTGCATAGGCCACAACACGAAATACACCGTGTCGTTGCTAAGCAGGGTTTGCAACTTGGTACATGCATATTTTTAAAAACTCATATAAAAAGGTCACAGGTACCTCGCAAGGTCTATATCTTTAGAGATTTATTCTATACTAGAACCTAAATACTCTTGATCACCCCATCAAAGGGGCAGGGGCTCAGGAATCAATAATGTTGAGGCATAGAACTATGCTCTTGCCACTTACCTACGATCTAATAGCTACCTATCGGTGACCTAGTCTCTATTCGGAACACTTATTCCTGCCGATGTAGCCGCTTGAAGCCAATATACATCTATTGGGTAGTCTAGGCCCTTGATGCCCCTTGTTTCCCGCATCATACGAGTTCGTCGTTAGAGAAACTCATGTCTAGACCTGGCCACAGAGGCCGCCTACTGTCAGCCGTTATCATCGTCTCGAGTCATGCTCCTACACCCGACGGTTCCCTCAGACAGTGGTCATTATGCAGAGCCACGCCTACTGTTGCCATCCCTTGTATGGCCCTATGGGATCAAGAAACCTCAATGACCCTGAACCTAGTCATCCGTTTTTTGTGTTGCCAATGCATGTGATGTGATTGCCATTCGGAAATACCGGCCTCAGCATAACGCTTCGACCCCCTTAACGGAACCCCAGCCAAGATGCAATATATTTTAGCATCATGATAAATAGGTCGGCCGCCTGATCTCTGGTCCATCATTGAAATACCTACGGGAATTCAAACTTCAACACCTGCTCATTACCGGAGAAGAAAAGATGTTAACACCCGCCCAGATAAAGAGCGTTTGCGGAACGATGTCAGTAGGCACCGCGAGTATGATATTTCTTCTGAGATCGTTGCTACAGCGTGTGTCATCATACTCACTGGATATGCCTAGATACTCAGGGGCTGCCTCACGTTAACACGATAGAACAATCGGCCCAAATGCTCGAAGTACTTCACTGTCCCGACCACAATGAGTTAGAGTCGGCCCGTGCGTGCAGCAAGGAGGGTATGGCCGAGAAGCCAAGAGATGTCAAATGGCAAGACTGCAACCCCAAGAGTAAGCGGGCGAGATTTGCTCGAGACTTACCTTCCGTTAACACTTGAGTCAACTACAGTGGACACCGGATTGCATCCATCTGTAGGACACCCGCTAGGGAAGGACCGCGACTATACGCACGGACCCGAGGACGTGCGTCGCGGGCTCCTTGATAGCCTAAAGGCGCTGAAGGTGGACAAGATCGAGATATTCTACCTACACGGGCCCGACGGCAGCGACTCGTACGAGGAAACGCTCCGGACGGTGAACGAGCTCCATGCCGAAGGCTACTTCGACAAATTCGGCATAAGCAACTACGTGGCGGGGGAGGTGGCTCAGATGTGCGAGATCTGCGAGAGACAGGGCTGGATTCGACCGACCATCTATGAGGGTCACTATCACGTGCTGCAGCGCGGTGTCGAGGATGAGTTGTTCCCTTGCCTACACCACTATGGGATTTCCTTCTACGTGTACTCGCCGCTCGCGGGGGGGTTCCTGACGGGGCGGCACGATCGCGGGCAGCAAATCGAGGACTTCCATCTTTCAAGCTCCTGGAACGATGGCTATTACGACGCGTTGGACATCATTCAACCGGTAGCGCAGAAGCTAGGTCTCACGATGGCCGAGATGGCTCTGCGCTGGCTTGTCCATCACTCCGAATTGAGTCGGGAGCTATCCGACGCTATCATCATCGGCGTAGAGAGTATTGGGAATCTGAAGAGTAATCTGACCGATCTTCGGAAAGGCCCTTTGCCCGAGGAGGCCGTGAGGGCCTTGGACGATGCGTGGCTTGCGTGTAAAGCCCACATGCCTACGTGTTGGCGTTGACGAATGTTTGGGTTTGAATAATGAGATGTAATTTTATGTTGTATAGCTAGCTTGATTCGGCGTATAAGGTACAGGGTACAGGGTATGGGATAAAGGGCGCGTACGAGAAGAATTTAGCTGCGTGATGTCGCAATGTGTGGTTCTCGTGTCCTTGGGTGTCCTCATCGAGTAAGTGAATCCTAGGTAGTTCGCCCCGAGGCCGACCCCTTGCACGGGAATCGATGTCAACCCCCGGGCGCCTAAGGGCCGCCCGCATCGAAACCATCCCACATACATACCGTAATACTCGACCGAAATAGCGCGCCTCTTCTTCGCTAATCTCGATATTAGGAAACGCGTTCACCGATGCATCAAGGCGATGGTATGAAGACAAGCATGGCTTGGCTTGCTATATCTGAAAAGAAGCGATCCTCAATAGCTCGTAATAGAGCCCAGCGGAGGACTTTATAGGCTAACGTAGGCTTGGGTCGACATGGCCAGCATATCTTCTTTGTAAAGAGGCCTGGATGTGTGGAATTTCGGGGTTGTTGTTCGGTCGGAAGAGTAATGGTGGACCGGTGTAGTCAAGTATGTACATACTTACCTAACCTAAGTGCCTACTCTAGTGTAACCAGCCCTGTGGGGAGAGAAGGTGCGGTCCACAGTGCTATATGATTACCCATCACGGTGGACATCATGTATGCGCAACATCGCTATCTACCGGTACTATTCGTAGGTACTCTCTGAACTACCTACCTAGGTAGGTACTAAGTAGGTACCTAGTGGTAGATAGTCGCACTAGTGCCGAAGATAAGGCACTGTTAAACTACCGTCCTCATACCGTACAATACAAGGAACCTTTACCCAACCTAACTAACTTACAGCAGCTGGACCTCGTATCCAGTGCTCCAGCCTTCACGTTTCCCCTTCTATCAGACCAGATTCCACACTAAGTTTATTCAATCCTGGCTCTAGGAATGAAATATCACTAGCATGCATTATATAGGCTATGTCCGAGAATGAGAATACCGAGCGGCGTTGGGCACGTTCCCCAACAACAGCGCCACAAAAGCGAGGGCAGCCGTTTTTGAGCGAGGAAAACTCGCGATCAAAGCGTGCCAAATATACCACCAATGCCTGGTAAGGTGTGCCTCTGACACCCAATCACACAGCATACTGTCTCAGGTGCGTGCTTGCTTACCAACTTGGTAGTGATGCCTGTAAGAAAAGCAAGCTCAAATGCAGCCGCCATGAAGGTGAGAGGGATTGTGAGAGGTGCATGAAGATGGGCCGGCCCTGTATCTACGCTCGCTATCCGGCTCCCTATCATATCTCTGAATCCACAGGGACTTCCGCCAACCCTATTATTCACTCTGGCCAGTCTCAGTCTGGAGAGCAAAGGTTCGCCGCTATCCACACTCGTACCCGTATGATCATGCCCACGGCAGCGCCGCTTATTTCTATAATAAAGCTCAATAGGTATCCCAGTCACGCCTTCGCCATCCTCCGCCGCCTTTTGCACCGGTGATGAAGATGCCGTGCCTTTAAGAACCCAGGTAAAGTCTCTTGGTATGCAACTAAAGGAGCTGAGCCGAAGACTGGATCTGCTTTCTTCCTCGTCAACCATCATAAACACCGACCAACCGAGCCGGCAGCATTACCCGGCCACCACAAATTCTCGTCAGCATGAGCCACAACAACCGCTCTTCGTAGGCCATACCCAGTCGGCATTTAACTTGGATGTAGCAAAGACCTCCCTTTCGAAGATGGGCATCTCTCCTGACGCTATTGACCCTATCAGCGGGCTACCATCTCTGGCGCCTTCGCCTCGAGAGCCATCGCTAGAATCAGATCCTCACACTAATCTCACGCCGGATCCCCTGCTAGCCAAAGACCCGCTCCTCACCATAGCACTTCCTGAAGTCTGTCGCCTATTAGCAGTTTTTCACGAGGAAATTGAATCCCTTTATCCATTTGTTAATAGTGATACACTCGTTACTATAGCCCGTACGAAGACAGAAGGGCTTGCTATGCAGATGGGGTTTATGGGTTCTGGTTTTGATCTATCCGAAGACAGGGATATTAATATCCTGAAGATAGCAGTCGCTATTGCCGTGGTTGTTGAAGCTAAAGGTAGAAACTCACTCAGTTCAAAACTCGTTGACTCGACCGATAAGAGGGCAGCACAGGTCACCCGGTCGCTTGACGTAGATTTGAGAGATCTACAGTGGTTGACTTTGCTGGTCAGTTCGGGCAATACCCACCTGTTCTTTTGGCTTTATCACTAATGGCTGAACAGAGCATCTATTATTTTCAAATCGACGAGGATCTCCTAGCTTGGAGGACTATTGGCAACGCCGCTCGCATGGCTCTCGAAATGGGTCTTCATCGGAGACGTAGCCTTACGGATAATTACGAGTCAGCAGATGACCAGGCAAAAGCAACAAGGATTTTCTGGTGTGTTTATGTGCTGGACCGTAGATGGAGCTTCGGAACAGGCCTTTCCTTCGCCTTGAATGACCGAGATATCGATCCCGAATTACCGGAGCCGGTATGTGATCGTCAACTGCTCTTCCTGTTGGCTTTACTGAACTAGTGTCTAGGGGGATGACTACGCCCATTTGCGTTGCATGATAGGTTACGGAAGGCTTTGCACCAAAGTCTGGGATGCACTTCCGCCATATGGATCCCCTACAAGCACGATCCCACTAGACCAAGTTCAGTATCTAGGTAAGGGCTTCGGTATCTATTGACATATTATGTGAAAATGGAATGACTGAAGAAGAATCCGTCTAGAATTCCTTATACGGAACTGGCTTGATAGCATCCCAGCCCATCTCCAATTCAACCACCCCCGGCTCGGGCTTGCCTCGCGCAACCAACCCCGGATATTACGGCGACTGTGCGCCTTTTTATACCTCCGCGGAAACCACCTTCGGACCCTAGTTTATAGGCACCACGTTTTATCTCCGAGTTTCGTCCACGCCAACTTACACAGCGCGCGACTGGTAGTCGACATTGCTAAAGATTCAATACAGGTTCTTGTGGATTTAGCAGAAACTAGTGATATCTATGCTCGACAACAAGCCGCATTCAACTACTTCCTTTTAAGCGCACTCGCCGTCATACTCTTGGCAGTATGCAACGCTCCTAGGACTTTCTCTGGCTCGTGTTACGAAAGTTTCTCGTCTGCGGTCGAGTTAGTCCGCAAATTCTCGCGTGGAAGTCTCGCCAGCAGACGTCTTTGGAATAGCATACGTGGCTTGCTACCGGCAATAAGAACCCTAGGGTTAAAGATAGGATCAGAAACCACAAATACCCAACACGAGGGTCCTAGCAATGCGCCCCGAGATACCCCCGACCAGAATCAAGAAGTCCCCCACCCGCCTCCCGTGGATAAAAGTATACCCCAAGTTATGCCATTAATATTACCTCCCGAAGGCACAACCACAATCCCAAACACATTCCAAATGGGTGACGACCTCATGGGCTTGTTCAATGCCTTTGGGCAAGCCGACGCTGAAACAATTATATTCGATGATCCTCTACCCCCACTAGATTCGAATTATATGCAAATGACCTTCCCAATGGAGATATCAAGACGTTTCCAGGGGTTGATATGAACGAAACTTAAGATTGTTTTGAAACTGCCAGCAAAGAATGACGACTTAACCTCCTTGTTTAAGTACGACCCTCATACGTCAGGCCCAGAAATTCAATTTTGAATTGATTATATACAACTGTTCCTTCGTCTCTAAACAGATTCGATATTACAAGTTCTTAATCGGGTATCTCGTTCGCAAAATCTCGCCGTATTTGAGCAGGAAGAATGACACAGGAAGGAACAGAATGGCGATGAAAGCTAACGAACTATTCCCCCAACCATACCCAAGTTTTTCGTACAGCCTAAGACCGGCTAAGGGTAGGACAGCCCCCGCGACGGACCGAATTATGGTGTTCGAGGCCAGGGCGGAGGCGGCATAAATAGTGAAGGCGTCGACGAGATAAGTCTGAATGCAGAAAAATACCAGAACGTTGCCGACGCCGCCGAACGCAGTTCCGATAATGGGTACGATCCAATGGACTTTGTTCTGAGCTGTCCAGCCGTAGATGAACAAACCGATTGGAATAAGGCTGGCGCCTAAGGGAAGAAGCGGAAGGCGATATTCGGGCTTCATCCCCTTCTTCTCAGCGCCTGTCTCTTCAGCTAACTTATCCGCTTCAGCCGCCTTTCTCCGAAGGTATCTGTCCGAAGTTCCGCTATAAATGAAAACGCCGATGAAACTTCCGACACCTAAGCCTAAGAACGAAAGGCCGACGAGCGCCGTGGAGAAGCCGTATTGTCCCTGAAACACCTCGGTCATGGTGGTAAATTGGACGTATAGGTATCCATAGGTAAGCGCAGTGTAGAGGGCCATGATGGCGACGATAGGCGAACGGAAGAACATCTTCACTGGGCGGATGGCGCTGCGCTTAAAAAAGTCCTTCGGCGACAGGCCGATGTCCAATTTCGAGCGCAGGAGTTGGTTGCCAGTTTCCTTGCGTAGCCGCTCTGCCTTCCTCTGTAGTAAGACGGGTGCATAGCTCTCCTTCATCACTATCAACATCAGGATCGTTATGAAGCCGCTTATGATGGCCAGAAGCCAGAAATTCCACCGCCATCCCTTGGAGTCGGAAAGGAAGCCGCCGGCGATGGGTCCGATAATGGGGCCGAGGAGGGGGCCGATACTGAATACAGCTAGGACAGTACCTCGATGCTTCTGTGGGATCATATCGGCGATTGTGCCGCCACCGTTTGTAATGGGTGCGACGCCGAACAAGCCGGCTAGAAACCGAAAGGCGATTAGGGAGTCGAGGCTGGGTGCGAGGGCACAAGCAATTGAGAACGCTACGAAGCCCACATTGCAAGCATGATAGACAGGGACACGGCCGTAAATCTCAGACAACGGCGCGAGTAGAATCGGACCGGCGGCGAACCCGATCAGGTAGACAGAGACGACAAAGGTCGCGATCTCAAGCGAGTTAGAGTGGAATTCCTCGAGAACCAGGGGCACACCCGGGGCGAATATGGCTGCGAAACAATCAGTATCCTCTCTACTGAAATGGGCGTGCTTTATACGCACATGACGCCAACGGCGATATAAACGTTTGAAAACTGACGCATCCCGAGTTGAGAACTTTGCGTGTCGTTGACCAGTTGTATGGGTTTTCGGGGTCGTCTTCTGAGTCCCACCAGACAATGTTGGGGTCGTCCTTGTCGTCGTCATCGGCCGTACCTTTCTTAACCGGCCTTGCTTTTTCTACATCGCCGGCCGTGTGCTCTGCAGTCGCGCCTGACCGTCTTCTCTGGTCTTCGATCGATCTTAACCTCTTGAGCTCACCCTCCCTGTCTAAAACATAACCAGCGCTGGAGGGTATGTCAGCATCGTGCCCTTCTTCCGCGGCTTGCGTCATCTTCCGCTCAAGCTGTAGATGGTCTGCCTTATCCCGATCACCATCCGCGTGCGCCGTGGCAACCGTCGAAGCGGTGTCCGACATGGTACCCAGATCCCACGTTTCGAAAGCCAAGTGATGGAAAGGTTTTTGAGTACACTAGGCTCAACCTAATCCCCACATGTTAAAAAAAAAAAAACTCCCGGATCTCCAAGACTGGCCACGCTTCAAGCGGCCTGTATGTATGTAGCTTGGGGCTGGTTAAAGACAAAAGCTCGGGGAATATCTCCGCTTAAACCCGCGATCAATGTGATTAGTAACGAGAAATGGAAGACAAGAAGCAGGAAACAGGAAACAGGAAGCCGGGGACAGGAGTTGGGGTACATCTAAACCAGTAGACCGGGGTAGAGGAGAACGGATCAATGGACCGACACGGGAAAGGAAGCTCCAACTATTTATTCATCTACTTTGGTCATAGTTCTGGTTTGATGGCACAATGATCACGACACCTCAAAGGAATTTCAATCCCGCTCACAGCACAAATACTGCATTACGATTCGGATAACTAACGGCTGTGACATAGTGTATAAATAACCACCATCCCGTGACGGATGCTAAGCAGGCCCGAATACTCTGCCCGGCACGGCATTCGGTACAATAGTAAGTGCCATTAGATAGCAGCTGAGTCGTACACCACATTTTGCAGGATGGTCCCCCATTCATAACTACCTAAGCTAGTGCATAATGCTTCCCCTGACCAGGGACCTAACCCAAACCGAGGTTTTACCTAGCCGGATTAGGAGAAGGATTGAGCTATCATTGGTCCTTGATCTGTCTAGACAGCTTTCTTTCACAGATTTGGCCGTCTTGAGAAAAATCCCGAATCCCGCTGTTTATGTAGCTTCATTGTGAAGTTGTGCAACCCCGGGGCAGCCCAGTTCTCGGCCAAGTAACATCCGAGATCTAAGTCGGAATATACCGTATTGCTTGTAGATAGGCCATTTCGGCTGTGAGTCTGTGATGGCTGAATACTCCAAACAAGCTACCTGGAGCACACGTGGCGTATGAGTGTGTTAAAACCCGACTATTGCCACGAACCCCGCCTTATCTGTTTTAAATGATGCGAAACATACCAAAAGCCTATCGTCATGAGTACTTTGAGTACTTGCTAAATTGGCGTTGCAAATGGGCTGTAAGGATTGCTCAGTTGATGCTAGATTAGTTGGTGGACATTCACCAACACCATGCCCGTTGCTTTCTAATGTTCGAGCATTCTGCTCAGCGGTTGAACGGACAGGTATGAAATATACACATACATAGGACGAACAGATCATCCGTGTTATGTCATCCCAGGTGGGTGGGCTCCTCCCATCCTACGGCGCGGAGGGTCGGAGGGTCGGAGTGACATGGTTCTTAAGCTTTGTCGCTTTTGAGGTGCGCAACGAATTGGGCTTGGCGTACGGGCCGTTTCTACTAAGGCTCGGCAGAACCCGACATTATGTACCGCCTATCTAAAGCAGGTAGGTAAGTAGGTATAGAGTTACTTTATGTATCGTTTACATGAAGAAAGAATGGCCCATCAAACAATGTATTTATTATCAATAATCATTCTGGTTGTATTCTAGTATAACGGATCGCCCTTGGGTATTTACTATGCCAGTTGTGGTGGTCCCCTCTTACCCCCTTACCCAGGTACTCCGTAGTTGCTTGGACTTCTATCAATTTAAAGCCAAGGTATTGCTATATCCTATCCAAATGACCATAAATCGGCTATAGTATCGACACCCCCTCCATACATAGACATATCTTTGTTTTGACGGAGGATGGGTTGTGCGCCTATGAGCTCCAGGAAGGCTCAGTCCCTGACCTGTCTGGAGTCGGCACGGATTTTTGACCGAATTCATGAACTGCATCGTCCATCATTATCTCCCTCGTCTTATTGGGCTTTAAATTCTTGGGTATAGTGACGGTTCTATGTCAGAACTTATTCTCGACCATGGGACGGACTGCCATGCTGGATTCTTCTGTCGTCAAAAATACTACGCCTGCCCGGATCACTGGCTGGTCGTTCGAGTCGGTAGCACCCCGCGTGCTTGCCAGATAAATGAGATCCATTCGAAGATTAGTACAGACAGCCACAGGGTTTCTAACACTGGGGAGCCGCACCCTAAGCTGGAGAATGCAGAGGGCCTCAAGTCAGCTCTTGTCTAGGCAGGTGTTCTATGATCGGCCTTGTCTAATTGGGTCTCTGAAATGAATGGAAGTTGCTAGGATTGTTTATTGTTGGGGCTTCATTCTTCCATTCGCTATCTAACTTGAATGTCATATGATCAGCATGTGTAGGAATCTAGGTAGAGATATTGAACTGAAAGCCTAGCGCTCTAAGCTTCGTATTTATTTTTCTTTTTTCTTTCTCACCGGCTGAGTCAAGCCTCCGTGGCATCTCCCCAGCTATGCCAAAGGCACGAGTCTGTTGCAGGGTTAATTGGCAACCCATTTAGATAGAGCGTATTATAAGCGCCTCTCCCATCATCGTAGATCAGTTTGAGGTCTAGTATATTCGCAAGCTAACCTGCGAGGCTGTTCCATGATAGCAGACCCACGACCACTGTCAAATGGGCGACCTTAATAACATCATCCCTCAAACCTCCAACTTCTCTACCGAACACACTCTAGAAGATCTCCTGCAACATTTTATAGTCGTCGTACCAGATCTAGCCGTTTTTAAGGTGAAATCTGTATATCACAAGGCACATCGGTATTTAGTGTCGGGGGTACCTACATATCAGATGATTCAGCCAATACAATTACAGCTTTGGCCGGATCGGGTTAATCCATACTATATGCACATATTAGAGCAGAACACTGCATAGTTATAAGTGAATTAGGCATCTGCTTCTTTTACTACTACGGCTTAGGAGGTATTTTTCCTTCTTTTATTATCAAAATGCGCCCCCTATCCATATCGGTAGAGACAAGGAACAGGATGGGACCAGAGACGCAATCTAATACTAGGATAGCAACTACATTCGATCACGGCACGAATGGCTTTAGTTCGTTGGATTGAGATAGTGGTCAGGCTATCCCGTTTTGCTAACGAATACGCCGTATTGACATGCCGTAACACGGGATTGCCCCACACCGACAGACTTCAAGGCATCCGAGTCGACTCTGTCTATGCTCTAGGTTAGGCACAGCAGGCAGACAGCGCAAACAATTTGGGCACAAAAAGCGAGTATACCCCATCCCAAGTGTCGAAGATCATGTTCTCCATGAACTGCAACTCAATCGCATCATGTCGAGCGCGACCGACTCCGTTCCGCCCCCGGTCAGAGGGCTAAGCACGTCAGACGTGGCCGGGAAGATCAAGGTCACCTTCACGGGCGTAACCGAGACGCTGCTGATCCCGCTCCTGGGCCGCGCCGTGGATGCCGCAACGCAGAGCCCCATCCTCGGAGACCCGTACGCCAAGGGCGTGATGCAGAAGCTCAACTACGACTTCGAAAAGCTTCCCATGCCGCCCACTCACGCGGCCGCTGTCGCACTGCGCACACGTTTCTACGATCGGTGGGCCAGGGCCTTCCTGGCCGCCCATCCTCGCGCCACGGTGCTGCACCTCGCTTGTGGGCTGGACAGTCGCAACCAGAGGGTGGATTGGGGGCCCGGTGTGCGTTGGATCGATATCGATCTCCCCGAGGTGGTCGAGCTTCGCGGCCAAGTGCTCCCCACGACGCTCCCAGGGCGGGATTACCGGCTCGTGGCTGCCGACGTCACGCATGACGCGTGGCTGGAGCAAGTTCCGACCGACTGTCCCGTCCTCGTCGTCATGGAGGGGCTTGTGTCGTATCTATCACCGGACGATGCGACCAGACTGCTGGAGCGGTTGGCCGGACGCCTCGGAGAGGGTGAGCTGCATTTCGACTCGATGAACTCCGCGGTTCTGAAAGCGAGCCGAAAGGACACTAAGGCGGCTGTCAATCAGACGGGGTCGGTGTACAAGTGGGCAGTGGACGATGTGAAGGATATCGAGAAGATCCACCACAGCCTCCGCCTGCTCGAGGCCGTTCGCTACATCGAGGCGGCCGGGGTGGAGGAGTTTCCTCTCTTGACCCGGGTCGGATACTACATGATGTCATGGGTGCCGAGCCTGCGGGATAGCGTGCGGTTTGTTCGCTTTGGCTTTTCTGAGGATGCGAGATGAAGGTGCTGTATGTATGTCCTTTTATCTCAACTAGGGAATTATCAGGACCGGAGCGAAGGAAGAAGGAAGGGGCCAACCCGAAGATGGAGATGAAGAAAGCTTGGATGGGGGAGGGCAAGGTTGGAGGCGATGTCTGGCATTCTGCACTGCATACTATCCATTACTTATATTTACCGTAATATTTTGATGTTAGATAGGTATTATTACTACCTATCTACCTACCTAGGTAAGGTAGAGACGTGTGTATATACTCACACCTACTACTTAAGGTACCTAGTGTCTAGGTACCTACCTACAAGCAATTCTCTCTATCAAGTTTAGAGGACTGCGTTACACAAAGTTCCAGTTTGTTTGAGATGCATGCAAGAGAAAGGCACCCGCCTCTATGACCAACCACCTTGTCGCGCACCTGCCAAACATGCAAACGCACTTGGGCACCTACCTACCTACCTACCTACCTACCTACCTCCCTACCTAGGTAGGTAGGTACGCACTAAGTTTTAAATACTCACATGTATATAAGAAGACCCCTAGTCTAACTAGGTGTGTCTTTCACTTAAGTCATTCCCTTCCCCGCCTCCACCAAGTATCTTGATCTCGCATTTACCTCACCTCGCGACACATCATCACCACCATCATCATCATCGTCATCGTCACCACTACCACCACCATCTTCTTTTTCTATGCCTTCTTCTTCTTCTTCTTCTTCTTCAGAACTCAACTCTAACGCAATCGTTATTTGAAGCGCCGCACTTTCTTCTACATCAGAATCAAGAACGCCTGTTCATTCCATCCACACCTGCATCCAACCTTGAATTAACTCAACAAGTTCAGGTATACCATTGTCAGATCGCCGGTAGCGGCATCTCCTCCTGTCGTTTTCACCAAGCCGAGCACAATTTGCCAATCGAGTCCACCCGACGCTGGCGACTACAACAAACATGGCTTTGTGTAAGAAGCTGAGGCAGATGGCCCTCTGCGAGCCCGCCAGCTTGGCGACCTTACCGCCGGAGATTGTGTTGAACATTCTCGGCTCTCTGGATATGAAAGATTGGTTTTCTCTCACCCGAACTTGCCGGCGTCTGTCCATAGTAGCGGTGGCCGAATTAGATAAATATAACGCCGAGGAAGGGGAGTACTACGCCCTCTGGTACGCCTGCGTTGCGAACAAACCCGCTATTCTTTTGCATCAAATAGCCCACGATGTTACCATCGTTAACCGATATTTTACTTCCAACTTCTCCAACAAGAGAGTAGACTTTCGATTTGGCCGGGACATGACTCCTTTGGCTGTTTCCATTCTTGCCGCCAGAGACGCGATCGTCCGCATACTTCTCGCCAACGGCGCAGATCCCAATCTCCCCGACCGAAAGCCTATATTGGGGAACGAGGTGCTTTGGTATCCTATCAACTGGGCAGTAGTTCCTAAACGCAAAAGTTCTGTGCCCATCATAAAACTGCTGAGCGGCCACGGTGCCGATATGAACCAGGTCCCCAAAATCTATGCCGAGCGGGTCTCCGGTTACCCCAAAGGTTTAAGATGCCCCCCTATTTTCCGCCTTCTCACGCTTGAGAAGCCGCGATTTCATAGTGTACACGGGAAGCCAACTACATGTGAAACGTTTAACCGGGATCTTTGCAAGGTCCAAGACTTACGCCTTCGGCAGCTTATTGCCCTTCTACAGAGTGGAGCAAATCCCAACCAGCAATACGACCGAGACCTTGTGACACCGATCTTTTTTCTGCTGACCAGTCTCGCTACCTACACCCCATCATTTTACTTCGAAAACCGGCTTATTTTAAGCCATGAAGGAGATGCCCAGGCCGACATCATCAATGAGATTGTTGTCTCGTTTTTGGACACCCTCCACCGCTTTGGTGCCGACATCTATGGGCTAGGCAATACGTACGTCTACCCACGACCGCTGATAGGTGACAAGCCTTTCGATAATACCGAAACGCCCTTACACGCGGCCTGTAGGTTGAATGATCGTCACAAACCCATCATTTCCTGGTTTCTGCGTAACGGCGCATCCATTGAAAGCTGCAGCCAAACTAAAAAGACGCCCTTCATGGATTATTGCAGCTCGATATTCACGGACGTGGACATGTTCCGAGAATTCCTCGGCAACCGTCCAATTATCAATAGCAAGGACGCCCTAGGCCGTACGGCGCTCCACTACCTTTGTGCCAATCACAGGTTGCGGCCTCAGGTCAAAGAGAAGGCGGTACGAATGATTCTCGATAGGGGGGCTGATCCCACTGCCGTCGATTTGAGCGGCCACATTCCAGCCGATGATGTCCTTTTGCCAGGCGTGGTTTTATCTCCCGAAGAAGATGTGATTGTCATGCTAGAGGAGGCGGTTAGAGGGCGGGAGGCTCAACAAAAGAAGCGAAAGGATCGTACGCAGGGGAAAGGGGCCAAGAAGCGCAAGAGTTTACCGAAACATCGCACTATGGCAACTAATAACTACGAGAACGGGCAAACCAGTGATACGGCCGGTATTACCAATGTCTGGAGTCGGAGTCGGAGTGGCTTCGCCACGGGGGAAATTCAGATGGAAGATATTCAGTTAGGGCGCGCTGAGGAATAAGCGGCAGAGGAGGCGGCAAGGGAAGGCTATAGCTACGGTGACGACCATGTACAAGGTCGGCAGGATGCTTCCCCTAAAGACCATGACCAGAGCACCCAAGAGGGCAACCAAACGACTCCCCAGGGCGGATTCCGAGGCGGATTCCACGGGAATATTCGAGGCAACAGATACTACCGTCGTGCTCGGAGAACTAATCTACCCAAACAAACCACGCCACAGACGCAATGAAGGCGGTCACAATAAAACCAAACGCTATTGGCAAGCTTGCCGAAAGGATCCTCATTAACCAATATCCAAAGAATGAAGCTGGGTTTGAGCGCCACATTGTTCTTTTATCTCTCGGGAGCTACTATAGGTAGTGGTGATTAAGCGATGGCTCATACACCCAAAGCCTTGTTCGCTGGTCCGCTAGTGTATCAGCAGGCGATATTGGTGGGTGTAATAGATGGACGAAGCGACTTAAGAGACTCGATGATTTGCTTACTCTTCCTGATTCTAGTTCTTCTTTACATAACATGTAAATGCGGGAATCAGAATGTCCACCTTACGAGGGAAGGATCGGGTGGATAGAGGGAAGGAAGGGGTGCAGTGAAAGGTCGGATTGAACTCGGGATTCTGGTTCTTGAACGAGAGAAATGGAAACCTTGTATGCAAAGCCTATCACCCTGTGTGTGAGAGCTAGGTGCCTAGGTAGATACTATGCTCAATACATAGACATTGATATAATACATGGGTCATCATAAATTGTATAGCGCCCGTACGGCACTCTGGGGACATGGGGAAACGGGAACAGACTAAAATGCATTGGAGAGCACACTGATGTTTCTTCGTCTCCTTTGTAGTCTATGCTTAGTATTAATAGCCGTAAATTCTAAAACCCGAAACCTTTTCAACACTACTCTGCAACCTTTTTTTGGATCTCGGTTACTACGTCCCTCATTACCCGTTACCCTCCGCCTCTACATGACGTAGCTGCCACCCACCTGGTGTCTACACTCTATTCTAGCTGACCAATTCCGAGGTGCTCGGGGTCGGCCTTGACGATACGGATCGTGTTGGTGTTGCCCATGCCGCCTCTCCAGCCTTGGACAACGACGACAGCCTCGCCACGGGCTATCACATTAAGTTTGAGCGCCTGGTTAATTCCCCAGCCAATGCGCTTGTCCACATCTTCCTGCCAGTTGACCTTGTCGAAATCGGGCTTCTTCTCGGGGAACAAGAATGGATAGACACCGCGGTATAAATGGCCGTACCGACTGGCGCTAGGCGTACGGGTTACCATGAAGATGGGGCAGACGGGTCGGTACTTGCTCAGCAGCCTAGCTGAGTCACCTGAGGTAGACAGAACGATGATACCGCCGGCATTGAGGTCGAGAGAGGCCCGCACCGCCGCCATGGCGACAGACTCAACCACGGAGACTGGTCGTTTCACGATGGAGCAAAGCTCCTCGAAGTGGCTCACATAGGGAATGGAATTCTCGGCCTTGATGCATGCCTCGTGCATCTCGCTAACGGCCTTAACGGGGTAGGCACCCTTGGCCGTCTCGCCCTAGATAGGATAGTTAGACAATGAAAATGTGGTAAACAAGGTGCCTGGGGTCAATATAACTTACAGACAACATGACACAGTCAGCGCCGTCTGTGATGGCATTGCCTACGTCGGACACCTCAGCGCGGGTCGGACGGGGGTTCTTGATCATGCTTTCGAGCTATAATTATATGAGCGTATGTAGAAGTGAGGTAGGAGGTAAAAGGGTTCAAACCATCTGGGTAGCGCATATGACGGGCTTGCCAGCGATATTGCACATGGCAATGAGTTTTTTCTGGGCCGCGAAAACCTCGGCAGCCGGAATCTCAATACCCAAGTCACCGCGAGCCACCATCTAGGTACCAGGTTAGATATTGGTCCACTTTGTCATACGGTCGACAAAAGGTGATGGGATCAAGTGAAGAGTTGGCAGAAATGTATGATAGGATTGCAGTGGAGAAACAGGAGAGCTTACGACGCCATCTGTCTCGCGAAGAATCTCGCGGAAGTTGTTAAGTCCCTGTCGGTTTTCGATCTTGGCAATGATTTGGATATGTTTTCCCTCCTCGCCGAGGACGGTCCGGATATCCCGGATATCTTGGCCACGACGAATAAAAGAAGCGAAGACCATGTCAACATTGTTCTTGACACCAAATCTCAGATCATTCTTATCCTTCTCCGAGAGAGCAGGTAGATCGACATCAGTGTCAGGCAGGTTGACGCCCTTTCGGGAGCTGACAAAACCATCGTTGAGAGCCTTGACCTTGACCGTCTTGTCGTCAAGAACTTCGATGACCTCGAAGGCCAGGATGCCGTCATCAACGTAGATGGTACGGCCAGGGGTGATAACCTTCGTGATGTTCTTATAGTCGACGTACATATTTTCTGTGTCACAAGCAGTGGCGTACTTTTCATCCGTGGTAAAATTCATGATGGTACCGGCAGACAAGGGAAGATCCTCATCCCCCTTGGTATTACCGGTTCTAATTTCGGGTCCCTTGGTATCTAGGGCAATGGCGACAGGGCGACCAGGCTGGGCCTTCTCGGCAGCTCGGGCATTGTCAATGACAGACTGGTGGTATTCTAGTGACGAGATTATCAGCACTTTACATCCAAGCTCACTTTTGTCCATGCCGGCCCAATCCGGGTAGGAACGTCGACACAGCGCCCTCAGAGGCTACTGTGTCCCGCCTCGACAAAAGGAATCGGGGCAAGCTCATACCGTAAGAGCCGTGCGAAAAGTTCATGCGGACGACATTGAGACCAGCAGTGCGCAGCTTGTTGATAGCCTCGACGGAGTTTGTCTTGGGACCAATTGTGCAGATGATGGAGGACCGGCGGTAATTGTGCTCGGGTGAGTAGGCGGTATCCAGGGAGGCGAGCCACTCGATCTTGTTACCAAGGTTGAGGTGGTCGAGGGCGTTGGTCACGATGGACTGTCTTCGCTTATGCAAGGCCATTGTGAGAGGAGGGGGAGCACGAGGATTGGGGGATCGTGTTGCCGGAAGATGGGCTTAAGGACAAGCGGGGACTGCGGCTGGTAAAGAAGAGGACCGTTAGTAGAATGAACAGGTCCTGGTGAGGACGGATAGAAGATACACGGTATTTATTAGATAGCCAGTTGCAGAGAGAGCAGCTCGGACACGCAAGGGGGCGTGAGCGAGTGAGTGAGTGAGTGAGTGGGTGGGTGGGTGAGTGAGTGAGTGATCGGATGGATAGGGTGCTGGGTATTGGGTAAATAATGCTATAGACAGGGCCACCGGAAACCCCCTCGCCGCCAAACCCAGTTCCGGCGCCCTGCTTAAGAATGGACGAGAAAGTATCCTTTCTGGAAAGCTAGTTGTGGCACCTCATCTGTTACTTGCACATGTGGTGAGTGGCTCAGAGTTTGTAGCCTGATAAGCCACACGCGATATGACCATCGAGTGACTCCGGACTGACATATTCTTGCGGTGGTAAATGCAAATGGGGGATAAGGAAGCTCTGCAGTAAAGCAGCCAGCTTGGTTCAGTGCTCGTCGTCGCAATCTCCCGCAGCTGAGGACCGGACAAGATACCGCGCAACGAGATGAGACGCAAGGGGCAATGTCAAGGATATTTCCTGCTGCACGTACCTGGGTAGATAGAAACCGAACGAACGATTCCAGTTGCAAGATCGGGGAAAGGGAGGACTGGCCGTTGAGAAGCTTTGACGCGTAACCTGTATGAGGATGTGCTGTGGAAGGAGGTAGGTTGAGAAGGTGAGTTGAACGGGATGGGTGGGATGAATGGGATGGATGGGATGGATGGGACGGATGGGTGGTAGTTATTGAGGATGGCGGGAAAATATGAGGGAATTCTCGACGAGACGAATTTCCAAATATCTTTGGTTATCCCTACTGACTGTCTGTCTTGTCTGTCCGTCAAGGCAGGCTTGGTGCTCGATAGGTAGGATTCGAATGTTTGGAGGGGACCGAAGAAAAGTGCCTCAGTGTAGGTACCTATTGCCTCTCGCCCAACCACATCCCACCAAATCCAGACGAAACCTTGGACCCCTCCAAGATAAGATCTCCTTCGGACCCCTCAACAACTCTCGCCGACCAATAGAATAGAGGCGTGTGGTGCTGGTAGCCCCGCCATTGGCCTGCCCACTCTCGACTGCCAGTGTATCGCGTAGAGTACTGGAAACCTACCAGGACCTGGTACCTAACGGAGTGGGGTAATTTAGGTGTATTAGGTACCCCGGTACTTGTACCCAGGTATGTATTCGGCTCTGTCCTGATGAAACCTCGGTAGACCGATACAACCGATACACTCGAATATCGCCAAACGGGGACCCAGCCTTTTGAGTTTTAGCGCCAAGAGGGGGGAGATGCGGGTGCATGTGCGGCGACAAGGAACATGATCCGGCCTTCACCTTACCTACCTTAGTCCACCCGTCCCATTCCAGCTTTCCCTCTTTCCCATACCGTCTCCACCTCAACCCTCGAAACCCACCGCTTTTCGACTGCACGGTCAGAAAGGTACTCGCCATTCTCTCTGCACGCGCGCGGTATATCGATACCTCAGTCAGCCAAATTCCACGGTATACACGAGGAACCGACCCAATCACCTCCAAGCTCCAGTCAAGATGGTTGTAAGTGCTTCCTACCTGCACCGGCCCCCGAACAAGCCTCGCATTCGCGGCACTCGTTGGCTTCTGTGGCCTCGTCGCCGGCTATCCATGCACGGCACAACGAACAAGGAACCCTCGGCTCCTCCTTTCCATACTCTGCCTGGTGGAGCATGCTGAATTCTGAACATTCTCATTCATCAGTTCCTCAACTTACTGACATTTGGCCTCTGGGGAAAGCTCGGACGCCTAAGCCACTACGCCTTTGACGCTGTTCTTAGTACGTTGTCGCTCGAAACTCGACATCTTGCCTGGTAGTCTTGCCATCGACTGACAGGTTTCTCTCCCCGTAGTCTCGACCATTCTCGCTGGCATGCGACGCTCGACTGGCCTCACGTGAGTCTCCCGCGACCTCCACACCCCGTTGGTATTTCAGACCGATATATGGGGGAGAATGAGCGAGCCAATAGGGTGCCTTGATCAGAGAAGACGGTAACTGACGGTAGCCAATGATGGGCCATTCAGTGTCAAGAGTGAGCGTATAACGGGCGAGAACGGAGAGATGAACAAATGGGTCACCAAATATCTCGGCGTCGGCGAGTGGGTGTTAGACCAGTCGGTCGCATTTGCTGGAACCAGCAAGTATTTCGAGCGCAACCGATAGCCTCCTCCACGTTTTCTCTCCATGGGACTTCATCGTATTGACCGACTGGGATTTCTTTCCTTGGATTGCATCGGTCTAAGAAACAGATGAATGGACCGACACGAAGATCATGACCGATAATGAGCGCCTCCGAACACCTCTCACAACTCTCACAACTCTCTCCCTCCCTCTCTCCGTATGATTGGGCTTCCACTCGAACTCTTTTAGGATATCTATTTAGATAACCAAGTCAGAGGAGCCAGTTCCCGCTAGCCATGATGGACCGGATCCCATGCGGTGTATCATGCTGGAGATACCTTTGTGAAGGATTTTTATGTAAAGTAGGGCGGACGATACGAGAATGAGTTACCTCAAACCGCATCCGTTCCGTTCACGCTCTCCGCATCTTATGTTTGCATGCCTAGGAGTTTTTGCTTTGCTCTGCCTTGCTCTGCTCTGCCTTCACAGGACGAGGAATATGTTCTTGACCTCTCGGGGGCCTGGTAGTGGCGTATTTTGGATTCTTGCTAGATAGAATACACCACTTATTCGCTTTGAAAGCTCGCACGTAGATGTATATGTGTGTACACAGGATTCGATTCTCAAGTAAGGATCACGCGAAATAAATGAAGGATAAGGAAGGCAACAAGTATGGTTTCATAACATTCCATGAGGTTTGTATGGCCTAAGAGATATGGATGTGTTTGTGCTTGTCGGACACAGCTCAGAGCGCCCATCTGGCATACCTACGGAGAACCACGAGCCTAGATATGGACCATGTGTAGTTTCCGCATTTCGCCGAATAGCCGAGCTTTGCCGACGCTAAGCTCCCACTTGTCTCGCGGTCCTCCTTTTGCCCGTGTAATTTGGTTGTGTGACCAGGTAACACGATTGCTTCCAATAACTCAACCCCTTTTTGACTGCGTGGGTAGGCGGCGTAATAGATGTGGACTACATAGTAGGTAGGCAGCAGCGGTAGGTGCCTTAGTAAAGTATTAACATTTACGCATCTCCCGGGGTCGAAGACCAGCACCGAACACCACAAAACACAGGACATGTAATTCCACGCAAATAGAGATCAACGCGAGCGATGAGGTGGGCATGCTCAGCGCAGCCAGTGATCGGGACAAAGGCCAAGCACAGCACAGGGGGATGGACGGTTTCGCATACGCGCTTAGCGAGAAGAATCATGGGAAATAAATCGGTACCTAGAGCATAGGCTACATCGTCGCGCGTAAGCATGGTACGCGCTGTGGGCTTTTTGTCTTGTTGATAAATACGTTACACATGTGATTGTTGGGTGAGATGCTGAGATAAGCCAGAGAGGACGATGATGAATTGAGCGAGCAGTGTGGTGTCGTCATACATGAGCCTTTTAAAATGCCACACCAGAATAAAGGCGATGCATCGCGTACGAAGTAGCGAGATGACCGAGAGATGACTGAGGGGTACGTGCTACCGCTGTGTAGAGTGATAACACCACTTCAATTCGCGGTTGGGATAAATAGGTAGGATTCTAATAAAAACCACGTTGGCGGAAATAATTCATTTGCAATAACTCCCAAAACTGCAAAATCGTGAATACATCTTCGTCTGTCTGCAAAGGATATCAAGCCCTCAGACGCCAGGCACCGACCTCGGACCAACTGTTTCCTAATCCCAACCCTAATCCCACAGCCAAAGCAGTGCCACCCAATTAGACGGATGTCTAAACATACATACCTACATATATTGACACAAGAAAGGAGACCACGAGCTCCATCACGGAGTCCCCTGTAGATGGCCAATAAGCTCAATCGAGACTGCGGCGACTCTCGGACAGCAAATCCAGCGGCACCTCATTAGCGCTACTCTCTCTGCTCAGGCGAAGATGTTTCTCCTCATCATCACCCACTGCATTGGTATCTTTAGTCCCACGCTTCTCTCGTCCATTACCCCTTTCTAACCCGGGGTCCGATTTCGCAATAGCTTTCCCTTTCCCTTTCCTCGACTTCGGCGACGGGCTATGCATGGTCAAGAACTCAATTGGCACATCATTATGTCCATCCTCGCTTCCACGGCGCATCTCGCTGATGAGATCGGGAGGCACCTCGTTGTCGCTGTCGCTATCTTCACGGTGCCCCGTTTGACCAAAGGCGCCGTCAAGACTGGTGTTGGTGGTAGTTTGAGAAGCTGAGCGTCGTAACTCATCTACCCTGTTCCACCGACGAAGGACGCTACCTGTTAATTCTTCCTCCAGATCCCTCCGGGCCCCCGTCTTGGCGCCGTCGCGGTCTACGCTCAGTAAATCGCCCTCGTCGGATGTGTTTTCACGTGGGGGTGTACCGGGTTGGGGCGTCACGGTACCATCTGCCCACCCGACGAGACGTAGAGTTTCAGCGAGTTGCAATTTCAGCGCTTGGAAATAATTAAGCTCGGCGCCGAGGGCCGTCATGAGTAAATTCCAACCTTGCTTCTCGGTATAGTCAAGGGTCTCCGCAAGTACACACATCCAGTCTGAACACATTGTGTATTGCCTCTTCAACATCTCGCTCATCTCATTGACCTCAGGGGCCGTTTGCTGCTTTGAGTACTTTGCCATAGCATCAAATGTTGACCTTAGGTGTTGGTCATGGTCCTCCAGAAAGTCGAGCACTTTCTGCCATAATGTTTTACCCTCTTTTAAGGCGGAACGTTCGTTATTAACAGCCGCCTTGCGCAATTCTAGGGCTTCCACTTCCCCTTCCCACCAATCCTTAGCCATAGGTAGTGTCCTCCGCTCTGGCCGCAGCGAGAGGAATTCGAGACCTGAGATGTGCTGGCCGACTTGGGCAGCAAGATCGGTGTCTTGTGGTATCAACCTTTGGACTTCGAGGACAGGCACTTCAGGGTAGTTCATGAAGTCGCTGATGCGCTTATCGCACTCTTTTAGCGCGCCTCTGTAGCCGCTGAGCTCTGAATCTCGGAGGCTTTTTGCCTCGCTGATCCGACTTTCGAGCTCAGTCTTTGTCCGCTTCAAATCGCGAAGTTTCTCTTCTAGTTCCAAGATGTCATCGCATATGGTGCGGTGTTGGCGCTCCATATTTTGGATCCCATCCTTAAGTGGTTTGTTACGGTCAGATTCAATCGTGTTCATTTCGGCGACTATGGACTTCCGTTTCGTTGACAAGTCAAGTAATCTTGATAGGGCTGCCTTCCGAACTGCGAGTGCATTTGTGATGTAGACCTTTTCTTCGGTCCGTAAGTCGAATAGTGTGCTCATGCAACGCAAAATGCCCTGACGTGCCTCTCTCTTCGACAAGTGTCTCTTCTTAGGCTGCCGCACTGGGACTATATGTCCGTCTGATGTGCTTGGCTCTGTTGTCTCCGAGCTCTGCGTACTATCGTTTCCCCCGGGCACAATGTTGGCCAAGTGTTTCTCCAAGGCATAGTCCTGTGCGTCCAAGAGTTGTTGAATCTCTTGTTGCATTTGGCGTTCACGCCTCTCTATCACATGGAGGCCCCGATCGACCTCGAACGAGAGCGATCGCTCAGCATATGTTGGACGGGCCATGAATATACTCCCAAGAAAGGAAGGTTGAGGACCTGTAGTCCTGGATTGCGGATCAAGGGTATCGGGGAGATACGATGGGTGCCAGATACCGGGTAGCTTGCTATCTTGTCCGTAATTTTTATGTTCTCTCTCCCCAGCCCCATACGAATACATACTACCTCCGCTTCGACCAGACGACAACGGTGATCCCCCAGACCTAATAGACGCCTTTGGTCTCGCCTTATCTCCCTCACTCTGCATGTGTATGGGGTTTGCACTGTTGCGTGACGTGCTGGAACTACCACGATCCCGGGTGTTGTCGGAAATGGCGCTTGCCAGTGGCGCGGGCTCGGACCAGGGCGACAACTCGGCAAGATCGTGCTCGTTGTCGGCATATGAGGGGCGGGAGGTGTTCTGGGTAAGGAGAGAAGCCACTCCAGCTCCGAGCTCCGAGAACAGATTTGCGGTGGCGCTCATGATTGCTTTAGACCCAATCCATACATTTATCAATAGAATCCAAAGCAAGGGCCTACGTATCTCCGTTTCGGGAACCAGATCGCATGCTCTCGGGAAACTAGGAGGAACCAGAAGCAAGTTCGGGGCGACAATGAATGTGTGAGGGACAGTGTATGCACAATGCACAATAGGCTGTGAAGCGCAAGTAACGATTCGGAGCCAATAGAGGAGTGGTCGCCGGTGAGTGCAGACAACACTACCTGGGTAGTTAGTTAGTAGGGGGTCGTTGTTTGGGAATGGCGCTATGGCTTGAGAGTTGGATGGATGTGTTTTAGGTTCATGGGTAGAAAGCGATCTCGTATCTACCTAATTTCGATAGCACATCCAGGACGACGTCCACGGGTGTTTGGTTGGGAAAGCACGATGATATCAGTAGAGCTTATCGATAAAACATGTCAAGGATGCTAAGTGCATTGCTCACGAGCCTTTGACAGGTGCTTTGCTCAGCTGGCACATACTTGTACTTTGTACGGTAGGTACAACCATCCTGGCCATGTCGAGCTAAGAGCGGATGGTTCCGAGGAATACGCTAACTTATTCAAGTATCTACCTACCTTAGGTATGTAGTCAAACATAAACAGGCCAGATTATGTACTCCTACCTAAGGTAACCATCAGTGCCTTCCTCAGGCACCAAACATAGTTTACCTTCACTTCCTACTAAAATATAAGTTGTCTCCTGTCATTTAATTCGATCTAATGATCCTATCCCAGCTAGGATGTGATATACGCATTCCTCTTCGCGTTAAAAGTTACCTTAGGGGTGGCAAGTCCTCAAGCAGACCTCAGGCTAGGTATGATTAGATGAATTACACCCCTCTACTATATTAAATGGCCAACCAGCCTTGATGGGATTTAGGCGAATGCACTCCTGCTCCACGGCCTGGACTCCTGTAGTTATCCTACAAAATGAGATCTATAATTACTTCACGATCGCCACAAGGAATCATGATGTTGGTGTAGCTTAGATACTATTCCCCAGCGAGATATCGTCAATCTACTCTGTATATCTGTTTGATCGGTATCCCGTGCGAGTAACACAATGACACCAGCTACCTTGACGGCATGATGCGTGTGGCCAGTACCCGGAGCCTTGTTTCAGTGAGCTAACACAACACTTCAATTCATATATCTGCCTGTTCCCGCAACACGGGGTTTGTCATCTCGGCATGGTCTACGGGATACATGTACGTGGTAGGTGCCTCCAGATGATCCGACCTAACTACCTCTTATTATGCCTAAACAATCAAGATACCTTTGGCACACAGCCCACAAAGATCGTGGAACAGCTACCCAGTGCTGCCTGCTACGCTACCTACCTAGCTCTTACATGTATAAACCTCCCGCTCTTTGCCTTGACCCCTAACACCCAGTCGTGGTGCCCAGTTCTAGTCGTTTTCCAAGATCAGCATTGGTGCTTCCTCACAGCCCAGCGGCATCAGATGCTTCAGCTTGAACAGTAAAGTTGACAACGAGTACAAGATATACTGGGCCACCGGTGCTCTTTTCAAAACCATCCCCTCCTTGAAGGGGCATGAGAGTGTTGATCGAACAACAGAAGCCTCAGTTGCTATTCATCACACACACACACACACACACACACACACACACACACACACAACACTGTAGAATACCTTTGGGTCCGTTACTCACACGCAACACCCTCCTGCTCTCCGAGTACGCGTTCTCTCGACGCACCGAAGCAGTCGGCCACTTTGAGCAGTCATCCATGCACCATAGAGCCACCATGCGGTCTATCCTGTTCATCGTATCTATGGCTCTAGTCAGCATTGTTGCGGCGATTCCGGGACGGGTCATCAAACGACAGGTGTGTCCACCGTGTTCCAGGCTCATATCTATTCCACTATCCATCATCATCAGCCCAGAAAAAACCCTCACTAACCCCCTCGCAGCTGGTCACCTCCACCGTCACCGCCGACGCTCATCCCATGACCTTCTGGCCGCTAAGCCCCCTCGCGACCACGGCGACACCTCTCAGCTATGGCTCGCCCCCGACGGCCAGCAGAGTCCCCACGGGTCCGCGCAGCATGGAAGCAGCAAACGCCCTCGCTGACTGCACGTCCCCTACCACCACCACTACCACCACCACTACAACTACGCCAACGGCTCCCACTACAACCGGCGCTCCCCCAAGCCCCACTACCACCACCACCACCACCACCACCACCGAGGCCGCCGCGTCCATGACCATCTGCACCAAGATCCGGGGCCAGTACCCGGCATCCACGCTCCCGGCCTTCTGCCGGCCCACGCTCTTCGCCAACGCGGCCTCCCTCGGCTCGCCCGGCGGGGCCGCGGCGCCGCGCCCCACGGCCGTCGTCACCATGGGCGCCAACAGCGTGCCGGACAAGGTGAGCTGCTGCGCCGGCTGCGCGGCCTACTACAACTGCTTCGCCTGGCGCTTCGTGCCCTCCTACGTCGGCACCCCGTCCCCGCGCCTGCCGGCCGGCTTCGACCCCTGGCGCCACGGCAACTGCGAGATCGCGTACTACACGGGCGGCTACACTAATAACAACACTACCACCACCACCATCAACGGCACGGAGGACGGTGGTGGTGAGGGTGGTGTGCTGCCGTCGATCTGTCCCAACGGCCGGCTGCGGGGCGTGCTCGCCGGTGGCTCGCTGAACGCCGGCCACGACCCCGGGCTGGACGGGCTGTACTACAACGGCTGGAACGAGGGCGCCTGCGGCGATCTAGGCCATGTTCTCTTCCTGGGCGGCAAGGATCCCGGCATTGGCGACGGGAGCTCGCTTTGTGCTAGCTCGGTCTAGAGTTGATGTGTACCGCATGTAGTGTGGTGGTGGTGCAGTGTGTCCCGGTTTACAGGGTTTTTTTTTTTTTTTTCTCTGGTTCATCTCGCAAACCTCGAAGCCATCCCGGCGGATCGGGATTCATTCAGGCGTGGTGCGAGACATGAAATGAGTGGTGTTGGGCGTTGGCTGGTAAACTGCCTGCATCCGCCTCCGCGAGGGGTAGGTCACCAAGACGCGTTTAGAGCTCAACAAAATACACATCTCGTAATATTACCCTGCTAAGAATAGGACGTTCATGAAGACAAAAAAAAAAAAAAAAGAAAGTTTACTCCACTTAAAATAAGCAATAACTTGCACGAGAATTACGAAGAGAGGAAGGGAGAAAAATATGGGGAAAAATCAACAAGAAAAGAAGAAAAAAAAGACATGCAAGGTTATGATGTATACGTTGCTCACTTATTAGGCCTGGCCTCCGTGTAAGTTGCGAGCTGTAAAAAACAGGAGCTAAATCCCGGGCAGCGAATAAAAACGAAAAGGCAGCAGGCGGAAAGCCCCCATCCTCCCAGTTTTGTACAGGTCATAGCAAGCCGCGACGTCGACGAATGCATTAGCCCCGTTACTACTGATGCCGCCGCATCGCTCCCATCCGCATACAGGCGACGATCCCGACGTTTCAGTCTACTCTCACACCTGCTCGTAGCTTTACACCCTCTTCACCTTCTCCCCCTAGGTAGTGGAGTGGTGTACACGCTGTAAATTGAAGCTCCAAAACTCACCACTACCGCAGCACCCCCGTCGTAGTCGAAATCTGGAAACCTAGGAAACGAATAGCACATATATGTAGGCAGGCATGGATTGGTAGGCACAAAACATAGACAGACACACTAGCCCGGAAACTGAAATGCAAAGAGATCGATAGTCCGGATCGCCCAGCCTCCGATCGGATTACTTCGTACAGTAGTACATATGCGACCGCGACTTGGCCCGCAGGAGACGCCGGCTGACGTAGGGACCAGGTTTGACGCAACCACAGGAATCTATCTGCTGTGTGGCGTCCACAGCATTGCCCGCTTGCGGACCTTTCTCTGTTCTTCTCATTTGGAGTTAGAAAGGTATTCGGGTCTGGATTTGTTTATTTTATCTGCTCTTCTCCCTTCATCGATTTCCGGGGTGCTAGGAACAGTTTCCTATGATATAAGCTTCGTGTCTAATCACAGCACTTGCTCAATAAATAAAGGAATCTGGAGGGGAAGAGGATAAATATAATAACAGTATACTGTACTGGAGAAGTCGGGAATCGAGCAACAATAATCACCGCAAGATCGTGTCTCACGACCCGATTTGCCACCCAGACGATGCTAGGGACCGGTGCCCCGGGCTCCTTCACAGCCCCCTCCTCTCCTCTATCAACATCCATGACGCCCACCGAGCGTGCCCACGAGCGCTTTAGACTCGGCGGCAACGCCATCGTGACGGGCGGTGCGGGGCGCCTTGGGTTCACCCTGAGCAAGGCATTGTTAGAACACGGAGTGCGGGGTCTAATGATCTTCGACGTCAACCCGGCCGAAACGGCGGCCAAAGTCGGTGTGCTAACCGCTGAGTTCCCGGACGCCGACGTTCGGTTTTTGGCCGTCGACATTACGGATGAGGCTGCCGTTGATGCCGCCGTTGCAGAGACTGTGGCCCTTCTCGGCCCCGTGACGACACTACTGAACTTCGCAGGCATGGGGTACCGCGGACATGCACGTGATTGGACCACAAGGGATTGGAACAGCATGTCGAATGTGAACACGGTTGGAGCGTTTTTCGTGGCGCGCGCCGTAGCGAGGCACATGATTGTCCACAAGACGGGAGGAAGCATGGTCTTCGTCGCGAACATCTCTACCCATCAGGTCAACTTCCCCCAGCGACAGGGGCCATACAACACCCCAAAAGCTGGCGTGAAAGCTATGGTCAGGTCGTTGGCTGGTGAATGGGCACGGTATGGTATTCGGGTTAATAGTATCTCGCCCGGGTATATGGATACAATTCTCGGCGAAGATGATGGCTTCGAGGAGGTCATGAGAGCGGGGCCTGGTGGCCATTCATTAGCGCGGATAGGGCAGCCGGATGAGCTCTGTGGCGTTGCCGTCATGCTTGCTAGTCGAGCAGGCAGCTACTTTAATGGGTCTGATCGTGAGTTGTCCCCGCTTCTCTTATATCAAAGTTCGAAGGTAGTCGTTCAAGCCAGCCTCTTGGATAGCTCGGGTAGGAGGAGTGCCGGGACTGTGTTCGCCGGATCACGCCACATTTGCTTTATTTCATGGCGAAGTTTGCAGACCATGCTGACTAAAAGTTGCCGCAGTTCTCGTAGACGGAGGGCAGGCCTTGTTCGTGTAATGGGCTTGCGTCGGACAGCACATCCACTTGTGAGGGTAGATCTGGTGATAATATAATAATATTCTGACCCCTACTTGCGGGCCACGGCCTTCCTCTCGCGAATTGTGGTGCTACTGATTTTGGTCGTAAAGTCTGTTTTTGTCTGGGCTGACCCGTTGATGGAGTCCTCAGCGTCTAGGACGTCCACTTCAAAAATCTCGAGGTCATGCCAGCCGAGGTCCTTACGCCGTGCGTTTACAGCATTACCTCCAGATCTCGTCTCCCCAGATACTACGAGAACGTCCATTTCTTCCTCAGTAACGGTGGGCCCGAATGCATCCCTGAGAACAACACAGTGGACCTCGATTGCGCCGTCCCGGAATCTAGCAATTGCCTTGTCATTTTCATTGATGACGTCCGGAAGAGCCCACCCGCTTTTGGAGAGGTGAAGCATCGAAGCCAGGAATTCGATGACATTCGCGACGCGCAAGTCCCACGGTTGTACGAACTCGGCGTACTTCTTTCGCTTTAATAGCTCATCGCCAGTGATGCCGATGATAAATCGCGCCGGAGATACCTCAGGGTTTTCCGGCACCTTGAGCAGTATAGCGGCGGCGGTCAAGAGGAGTTTGTGACCAGCATGGAGATGGTCGAATGTACCTCCGAGGCAAACCACTGGATAGGTTTTCGATTCTGGTGGTGAAGATGGGTTCTCGGTAAATGAAGCGCCGCTATCAACAACGACGAGTTGGTGCTGCCTCGGCGCCTGAACATGTTCGTATAGCTTTAAATAAGAAGATAAAACTTGACGCCCCGGTTCACTGTTCGCGTGAAAGATCTGTTTCCAAGGGTGATACGCCGAGGCGAATGTGGGCAGGTCAACTATGACAGTGTCATTGAACCTGATAGCGATGGCTGGGCGGCGGCCTTCCGCCGGAGGTTCCGACGGATTATGGTCGACAAAAAGCACGCGCACGTCAATCGAATCGGGCCCGGCGTGCATTTCACTCGGCACAGAGAGCCGAGCGCAGACAACAGCCACGATGCTATACACACGGGCTAGAGTGGACTGGATGGTCGCCCATGAGAGAGACTTATGGTGGTGGGGCGAGAGGCCAGTGAGGCTGAGGACGGGTGAGACGATGCCAACAAATAGCACCGTGCCTCTATCATTCTCATGGTCGTTTCCATCCTTTAATTTCGCTATAGCCGCACTGATAGGAGGTTCGTAGGCGGCGCTCAGAGCTCTGTGGTTCGATGGGTGTGGCGGCGGGGGTAACAGCAATAGCGAAGGATCGCGACGCTCCCGACCATGATCCTCCATGGTGAATCAGGGACACGGTAATGATTAAGGAAATGAATATACGATGAAGAATGATTCGTCCTTGGCTGGCCTTGGGTTCTTAGCTAACGACACTGGGCGGCTCTCGTCCGCCTATTACTACAGGAAGGTGTAGGTAAGCGAGTGCCTGGACGTTGAATGCGCAGAGGGAGTGAAGGTGTCGACGTTTTCGGTCAAGATGGCCGACAGTGACGGGGCTTAATTCGGGATTCCATCATCCCTCGGTAAATGGATGGATTAGGAATCGCGAAGTGGGACAGACAGAGACAGGTGAAGGTGACGTGAGATGAAAGAGTCCCGCCACCGTGGATTAGCAGGTAGCGGAGCAGGTAGCAGGCAGCAGGTAGCAGGCAGCAGGTAGCAGGTAGCAGGTAGCAGGTAGCAGGTACAGTCGGTCCACAAAAATGACGATCGGGTGGGTACTAAAAGGTACTTCTGTAAAAAACATATATTAATTAAAAATCTAATTTAATAAGTATAAAAAACTAAAGCAATATTATTATAGATTTAAATTTTAAGTTTTTATATATTATTTTAAATTATTACTTATTATTATAAATAAACAGAATTTTATATTTAAAGATTTAATTTAAAATTTTTATGCTATATTTTAAATTAATTATATATAAATATTTTTATATATATAAAATTAATAAAAATTAAAATTAGCATAAAATTATATTAAATATTTTAAAAATATTAATATATTTTTAAATAATTATTTTTATTTTAAATATATATTATTAAATATTTTTTTAAAAATTAAAATTTAAAAAGCTAAAAATAAATTTATTTAATTTTTATAGTTTTTATATATAATAGCTTTATAAATAATTAATTTAAATTTAAAGCTTGTTTATTTTTCTGATTTTTTTTAAATGTAAAAATGTCATGGGCAGTGCCCATAAGGAAGTATCGGCGCACGGGCCGATACGGGCAAACTGCCATACACCCCTATCCCAAGCAATTGCCGAATAGCTCGTGAACTAACCACCAAACCTGGACTAGTACAACTGGAACTGACCAGCCCTATAAAACTGCGTCTCACGAGCCACGCACACACTGTTTATAACTTCTGCTACTTAGCTAGAAAATAGACCTTATTTGCTACCCTGATAGGTGTACCTTTGGGCATAGCCCATCACAAAAAAAAAAATTATTAAAATTTTTTAATATTAAGTATTTTAATGTACTGTTTTTTAACTAATAAAAAACTATACTTTAAAAAATCTAAAAAAAAATTTAAAATTACAACTTTAAAGATTTTATTAATAAAAATCTAAATATAATTTCTATTGTTTTATTTTAATATAAATATTTCTAGAAATTTAACAGTTAAAAAGGTGAGTTTAGGTGATTTTATGTGTAAAAACAGAATCTGATCGTCAATTAATTTTACCCACTGTAGCAGGTAGCAGGTAACAGGTCAAACTGCATTCGTCCAGTGTGTGTCTAAGTGCTAAACTGAGAGAGTGCCCAGGATGATGATTAATGATATGCTTGACCTTGCTCACCTTGCCCATTCAACTTCGGAACCGATGCCTTAGGAGGTATGTGCTAGGCTCGGCAGTCTAAGAAGCGTCAGGACTTGAAATGTTGCATTGTTATTTGTTAGGCGCAAACCTTCATCCGTGGTCCCTGTATGTTACAGAAGCTTCGAACCCGCTACCGACGTGTAGATATAAATACAGTATTATTAGCACTGTCTCTTCAACATCTTCTTATTCGCGGCCAATAAAATCCCTGATTTTCTTAGGTACTTTTAAGACAGGTAGAGCCTGCCTATATCTACACTAGTAGCTAGTAGTTCTATTACCCCTCCCCCACTTGAGAGTTCCAAGGTTGCTTAAGAAGGCTCTCAAGTCCAAGCACCCCATGTATTCGTTAATCACGTAGGTTGGCAAAATAACAATTAATAAAAAAACATATATGAAAAACGCGCGCAAATATATCCGATTTACACACAGCGGTCCGTGACTTGGCAAGCCCAATTGCCTGTGTACGATGCCGGATGGGACCGCCTAAAACAACCATGGGAAGCACTTTTGACAAGAGGCAAGAGGTGCCCAACCATGAATGGAACGTGGTTTGGCTAGGTACCTAAGGGGTAAGGGAGACAGTGCCGAAGAGACTCCACTACATGCCACTTATACACTACTTAGGATACCTACCTACCTGCATACTACCGAAGCAGATAAGTAGGTACCTACGTGTGCATAGGTGCCTGTGCATGTAGGTGCCTGCCCTACTTGCTAGTACCTCTCTGGTGTCGACCCGCCTCCCCTTCCCCTCTACACCCCAGCGCATGGCGTTCGCCCATCCACTTCCTTCTGATTTCCGTTGTGTTACCACGACGCCGGCATTCTTCCTGGGAGTTGGGAGCGAACGCCATTGTGTGCCTATCGGGATTTTAGCCTTTCTGAAGCAGCAACGACCAACAGCCTTCTTCCCTGGAACTGGCCCGGCACTGAAGAGAGGAACGTCACGGTTGTCTGCGGTTGGAATCCCAGACACGGGTACCCAAGATAACGACTCGGTGGGCCATAGGCGGTTGATCAACATCCATCCAGCCATCCATCCATCCATCCATCCATCAACCATCTAACTGCACTGGACCTGCGCGGCAAATCCTCCCAGCCCACACCTCAAACTACGCCACGGTACAACACAGCGCTGTTGGGTGCATGTCTAGATAACCAGCGTACGACAGCCCCCCGAGACCACCTACCTCTGGCCTGTACTCCTTGTCCCTGCCTGCCCCTTGTTCTTCCCCCGTTTGGCCTTCGTCCACGCTTAATTCAGTGCTGAAGCCATCTTCAGTCCGGCCCTGCTACCACGTCTCGGCGCTGGACACACGAGGCGCAAGCCGCCCACCGCACCTTTTACCAACCTACATCTTTAGACTGGGTACCCTGCTTAACTCCCCTACACATCACCCAAGCCGTCGTGTCGGTTTTGCCAAGCCAATTCGAAGAAATCAACAAGGACAGAGAGGTGGTCCTTCAGTTGGGTCGGATCGGGTCTCGCGCGCGTCATCCCCGTTGGCTCTCTTCGGCTCCTCGACTCCCCCACTGCTCGGTCTGCAAGCTAAAGCAAAGCTGGGCGCAAGCATCCAAGCAGTCAGTGCTGTTCGTTAGTCAGTCAGTGACTTCCGCCATCTTCATGCTTTTGCCTTCTAGGTGCCTATCGATCTCGCCCTTGGCTCGGTAACCCAAGCCGCCTTCAGTGGTCCACGCGACTGCGTACAGCCCTCATACCTATTTTGGCAGCGGTTTCACACCTATCAGCACACTCACCGCCGCCTTATCATCACCACGGCTCTCCCTATCATACGCATACGCTCGGATCTATCGCCGGCGCCTATACCGCAGCCCAAAATGAATCATCCGCCGGGGCAGTACGGGACCGCCCCGAGACGGCCAAATAATGCGTATGGTACCCAGCACGTTTCTGACGAGCTTCATATCCCTCCCAGCTCGATGAACCATGCCGCCGGCAGCGCCGCGGCCGCGGCCGGCCAGATATCTCCCCGAGACTTCGCCACAGCGCCTGGGCCTCAACACCCCTCACAACCCGGTAACCCATCGCAATATCAGTCTTCTTCCGCCGTCCCCAACGTTCTCCAGCCCGGCCGCCCCGCCATCATGGGCGCCAACACCGTCCCTACGTTGTCGGCCATGTCCGGTGCCATACAACATTCTCCAAGCGAATACACATCGCCTTCCAAGCCTCCATCGCTGAGTATGTCGCATACATACGCAAGGTCGAGCCCCGCCGATCCCTACGACGCCTCAACCTCCGGTACCTATACACCATACACACCTACTACGCCCGGGGGTTCGGCAATTCCTGGCCCATCTCAATACATCTCGCCTCAGGATTCCAAGTACACCCTTCCCGGTTCCCAGAGGAATATTTCCAACACCCCACTCGGCCTCGCTGATATCAGGCCACGCGCCGACTCGAGTCTGTCCGACAGCCAGCCTGGTACCATGGGATACGAGCTTGCCAATCCCCAGTCTTCGACAAGTAACTACATGGCGCCTTGGGCCCTTTATGCCTTTGATTGGTGTAAGTGGGCGCCCCAAGGCAAAGGGGCTGGCAAGGTGGCCATCGGTAGCTACCTAGAAGATGGACACAATTTTGTACGTCTTTCAAGCTTTACTTTTCCAACTATCCCTCGCAGTACTGTCCCATTTACCGTTTGGTGTCGACAAACTAACAATTTGGTATCAGATACAAATTCTTGATACCCAAATTGTGAACACGCCCTCCGATATATATACCTCCGGCTCATCTAAACACTGCCTAGAATTTACCAAAATCGCGGAGGCGACGCATTCGTACCCCGTCACGCGTCTACTATGGGAACCTCCATCATCACAGAAACAATCGACTGACTTGCTGGCGACTTCTGGCGATCATCTCAGGCTCTGGTCTCTCCCCACAGATACGCAGGCGGCGCATTCAAACTCAATCAACAAGTCTGCATTGGCCCCCCCTATCACAAAATTAACCCCATTGGCCCTGCTATCTAATTCAAAGACACCTGACCACACAGCCCCGCTGACCTCGCTTGATTGGAATACTGTCTCTCCAAGCCTCATCATCACCTCTAGCATCGACACAACCTGCACCATCTGGGACATACCTTCTCTGACTGCGAAGACGCAACTAATCGCACACGATAAAGAGGTCTACGACGTTCGGTTTTGTGCCAACAGTGTAGACGTCTTTGTGAGCTGCGGGCAGGATGGAAGCGTGCGAATGTTCGATCTCCGGAGCCTAGAGCATAGTACTATTATTTATGAACCCACAACCAAAGACGATAGAGGTATGTCCGTATCCATGGGGCGCATGTTTGTCTTCCCCTCCTACTCTCTTATACTCACCATGCATACAGACGCCAATGGTGGTCGGATCAGCCCTACACTAGCTCAGCAAACCATGTCGAATGCGCCTCCGCTCCTAAGGCTTGCCACTTCGCCACACGACACTCACCTTCTGGCCACGTTTGCTCAAGATTCTAACACCATCCGAATCCTGGATGTTCGACAACCAGGTCAGGCGTTGCTAGAGTTACGCGGGCATGGGGGGGCGGTCAACTCGGTAGAATGGTCGCCGGGGAGGAGAGGGCTGCTTGCATCAGGCGGAGACGATTCCCAAGTCTTGCTATGGGATCTCATGAACAGTAGCCCGGCTACTGGGCCCTCGCCTAACGGCAGCGGGGGAACAGAAAAACATCTCACGCCTGTGGCTAGCTGGAATTGCGACTACGAAGTTGGCAACTTGGGTTGGGCTCCTCCCCTCCAAACCGACGGTACCGGGGACTGGCTTGGTGTAAGTGGTGGGCGCGGGGTCTGGGGTGTTAAGGTCTGAAGGAAGGGGAAAGCCTGCAAACACGACAATCCTAGGCCCTCCTCCTCCTCCTCCTTACGGGGTGGAGGCAATGAAGCAGCAGAAGGGGGCTCCATTATAGTTTACGTACCCTAAGTACGGGCAAATCCCTCCTGTTGAAGTTCAGAGCGATGGAACAACGACGCGGTGGCGATGAGCGTGTATGATGAGCATACCCCAAGAAGTGGGCATGGGGTGATAGTGTATTGGGGACCTGCATAGGCTGGGATGCGGAAAAACGAAGGCCACGCCGGGAATTAGACGATGACGGTCGGGGGGACAATGCCGTTCTGATCTTGGGCGGCGCGGGTCGCATGGGATTCTATATCACACCCATGCACGCACATGTTTTATTTTGTTGTTTTTAAAGCATACAAATGCGATAGTGGTGTGGCTGGTGCGGCGGCGGTAGGTGGCCGTCGTCGGTAGGGAAGGTAAGCAAGCGCAATATCCTACGCTATTGGGAGAGGGATAGCTATCTGTGACAGATTCAAATTTGAGCTATTCGCGTCTCGAGTGGCCTTGCCTTTCAAGGTCTTACTTCCGTAGAACCGCATGGCCTGCGTCGTATGCATCACTGGGGGCATCATCGCAAGCATGGTCGAGATAAGCAAATTAGCCCTCTGTTTGAGCTTGACAGCCGCTGTCAAGCTCACCCCGTGCATAGTGTTTTGAATATGTCTCATCTACTGTAGGCAGAATGAGGTAGGTTGGTTATATGCTATCTGCAAGATCTAGATAGTTGCCTTTGCGAGTCAGAATACATATACAGTGTTTGTAACATCACAAGCTTCAATGAATTAAGTTTGGGAGGTTTTTTTTTTCCCCCCCCAAGTTCCAGATGAAGAGTAATGTGGGTATAAAATAAAAGCCCCTCGTCTCCTAAGGAAACTCGGGTACTACCTAGGTGCCATGGCCTCGGTAATTCGAGCGATCGATTGGAGATAGCCACACTCCGAAAGTTGGCACTGATCTCATAGGTGACACCAGGGCTCCTCACAGGCAATCGATGCCTATGGCTACAGCGTAAGAGCACGTTTTCATCTAGCATCTCTGATTCGCATCATCATTCATCCACCATTATAAACATGCATTAGACCAAATTGGGAAAGGCGCAGATCTGAGCTCTCGACTAAGCACGCACCGGTATGTAAAGGGTTGCAAGGGTTCGCCGCCCTGGCCACCTGCGGTAGTATACTTAGGTACAAGCAGTTACCCAGTACCAACTAGTGCGTCGCCATGCAAGAGCGCGCGTTGGAGAATCGATTCCATTGAAAGAGCACAAGTTTCCACAACCAACCTCTCTGCCTTATGCCACCTCTCCCTCTCTTCCTCATTGCCTCCAGCTCCCCCTAATCCGCACAATATCTCCCATTCGCATCGCTCCTTCCTCTTCAATCTGTACGCATTGCGTCACATCCACATAGCATCGCATCCACGAAGCATCGCATCCACGACCTCCAGCCGTTGCACACGCTGCACATTGGCACATCGGCACAATGAGCGACCCGCGCGACTACAATGAAGCCGAGTCCGAAGAGGAGGACGACTTCAATCCGGCCCCTGCCGACATGAGCGACGACGAAGTCAAAGGCGACGCGGATGCCGACGAAGATGAGGATGATAACGACAGCAGACGACCAGCAAAAGAATCATCGCCGGCTCGCCACAGGCAAACAGCCGATGACGAGGATGACGACGACGACGGCGGGGAGAGAGATGAGGAAGATGACGACGACGACGAAGAGGAGGATGAGGATGAGGAAATACAGGTGATTTAATATCTTGCCCTTCGGTCTTGTTTCTGTGGAACCGCGCAGCCTAACCCCGTACGCACCACCAGGGACATCGTCGCAAGCGCCGTCGAGACAAGCGGAATGCCTTCATTGATATCGAAGCCGAGGTCGATGACGAAGACGAACCCGAAGATGATGAGGAAGCGGAAGCGGAGAACGAAGGTTTCATCGAACAGGAAGAACCCGGTGATTTCGGGGACGCCGGCCGGTTAGAGTCCGACAGAAGACACAGAGAGCTGGATCTGCAACGCGATCGCATGAACCATGAAGACCTCCAGAAGGAAGCAGAGTCTTTTGTCCGCAAATATGGCCACCGACGACATGCCCGAGGCATGGGCGATACTAGCGTTGTTCCCCAGAGACTTCTCCTTCCGAGTGTCGATGACCCCAGCATCTGGGGCGTGCGTTGCAAGGAAGGCAAGGAGCGGGAGGTTATTTTCTCCATCACGAAGCGCATCCAAGAAAAAACAGGAACCAAGGACGAACTGGGCATTACCGCAGCGTTCGAACGAGGCGGCCCAAATTCCATTATGAAAGGCCTGATCTACGTGGAGGCTTATAGGCAGACCGATATCCTACAAGCTCTCGACGGGATGCTTAACGTGTATCCCCGAACCAAACTTCTCCTAGTCGACATCAAGGAGATGCCCGACCTCTTGCGGGTTCAGAAGACCCCTACATTAGAGCCGGGCGCATGGGTGCGGCTTAGACGACCCCTAAAATATGCTGGCGACTTGGCCCAGGTTCAAGATATCACTGAGAATGGCCTGGATGTGAGAGTGCGGTTCATTCCCAGGTTAGATTACGGAACACGAGACGAATCATTATCCGGAACCGCCGCAGACGGTAAACGCAAGCGCCCCATTTTTGGCCCCAAGCCTCCTCAAAAGCTCTTTAGCGAGGTTGAGGCCAGAAAGAGGAACCCCCGCAACCTTACGGGCAACCCCCAGACTAACGTTTGGACCTACAACGGTGATCAGTTCGAGGGTGGCTTTATGGTTAAAGACATCAAGATTCAACACCTTAGCGTCGATGACGTTAGCCCAACATTGGAAGAAGTAACAAGGTTTACCTCGGGCGGCGAAGACGGCGTTGAGAATATTGATCTCAAGTCGCTTGCTGCCAGCCTCCGAGACAGCAATGCCACTACTACCTATCTGCCCAATGACGTTGTTGAGGTTTATGAGGGTGAGCAGAAAGGCGTCATCGGCAAAGCTACAAAAGTACTCGCAGACATCGTCACTTTAGAAGTCACGGCGGGTGAACTCGTCGGGCAGACCATTGATGTACCCACGAAAGGTCTACGCAAACGATTTCAACTTGGTGACCACGTGAAGGTCATCGGAGGCAGCAGATATCGAGACGAACTCGGCATGGTCGTTAAGATTTCTGAGGACCGAGTGACCCTTCTCACCGACCAGACCAACACGGAAATCACCGTTTTTAGTAAAGATTTGCGAGAGGCTAGCGATATCGCTGGTCAAGGTTCGCTCGGCCAGTATTCTCTCTTGGATCTTGTTCAATTGGACCCAACTACCGTTGGCTGTATCGTCAAGGTGGACCGCGAATCGCTGGTGGTGCTGGATCAGAATGGCGATACCCGACAGGTTATGCCATCACAGATTGCAAACAAATTGCCCAAGAGAAAACTGGCTGTGGCTGCCGATCGTACGGGTTCCGAAATTCGACCAGACGACGTAGTCAAGGAGTACGGTGGCATGGGTCGGCAAGGCAAGATCATTCACATCCATCGTAGCTACGTATTCTGTCATACGCATCAAACGACGGAAAACGCCGGCATTTTCGTTTCCCGAGTAAGCAGCGTGTCAACTATATCTGCCAAGGGAGGTCGGATCAACGCTGCGTCGTCAGGGCCTGATTTAGACGCAATGAATCCTGCCAAAAAACTGAATCCCGCGGGGAAAAATGACATGCCACCTCCCCGGCAAGTATTTGGCAGGGATAAACTTGTTGGCCAGACCGTCACTATTCGCAAAGGAGGTTGGAAAGGTCTTTTAGGCCGAGTCAAGGATACCACCGACACCCATGCCCGCGTAGAGCTACACACCAAGAGTAAAGTCATCAGTGTGCCCAAAACGGATCTCATGGTCAGGGACAGCGTCAGTGGACGTGAGATAAAAAATTACGAAAGCAGACGACCAGGTGGCCCCAATGGAACCCCCGCAAGATCACAGGAACGCGCTGCCCCGGACTGGAATGGCGGAGGTCGTACCCCTGTCGCTATGTCTTCGGCACGAACTCCGGCTTGGAAGACACCATCAGGAGGGGCTGGAGGTCGAACACCCGCTTGGGGCAAAGGGGGCGATGGCGGGCGGACGCCCGCATGGGCTGACGGCTCGAGAACTGTTAACCCTTATGACGGTAGCAAGACGGCCTACGGCTCGGGTGGTCGTACACCTGCCTGGTCTTCGGGTGGCTCCAAAACTCCGGCCCACGACTTTGGGTCCAAAACACCAGCTTATGGCGGCAGCAGTAACGATACGTGGGGTTCGGGTTCGAAGACACCATATGGCGCCTCAGCATACGGCGCTTCGGCGGCAACACCTGGGGCGAGTGGAAGCGACTCTTGGGGTTATACGCCGGGCGCAGGTGGGTCATCTGACGCGCCTACGCCCATGCTGGGTGCCCCGACGCCCGGCGCCATCAATGCCCTGACCCCCGCATTCAGTGCGCCCACACCCGGTGCCTTGAATGCGCCCACGCCCGGAGGCGGCTGGCAAGGCGGCTGGGGAGCCGAATCCGCACCAACCCCTGCTGCCGCCGCTCCCACGCCTGCGGCTAGTGGGTTCGCGTCGTCGAGCGCATACTACGAACCACCGACCCCGGGGGGGTATGCCGAGACACCCGCCGCAGGACCGAGATACACCGATGATGATTAGGCTGGTTTCACTGCAGGCCGACAAACTGGTGGGGGGGGATCTAGATGGAGTTTTGGTGCTTTTCATAGCCAATACATGAACTAACGGGCCTAGCCGTAAGCATGTCAAGTAAAATTATTGATTTTCGGACGGCCGTCTACAGCAATACATAGCGTATGTAATGATATACATGAAAATTTGGTATAATTCGGGCATGTGACCTTGTGCAATATTGTTCATCGACTACAAGTCTGTTCGAACTCAAACTGGTTCTATTGTTTTAGAGGAGGGGATGAGGGAACAAACAATACTCTGTTGTTCGTCCTATTCGAACATTACATGTTCTTTGAGTTGCGACTGCCATTTTAATTGCTGTTTAATGTTCGTAAGGATATATGCATATATATTTATATATATAGGCACAGCGTCTCTTTTGTGATGTCTCCTTATACACATATCGCAACTGTCTACACGTTCTCAACTTTACGACACCTGAGGCTACTCCGACTCCTTACTTACTTACTTACCACACACAGAGATATCTAACCTAAGCGCTTGAAGTCTCTTTCAACTTGAAAGTGATTTTTTTTTCTTCGAATCGCAACAACAAAAGCAAAAGCTCACCAAAAAAAGAAAAAGAAAAAAGAAAAAGAAAAAAAAAAGAGAGATAGATAGAGAGAGAGAGAGAGAGAACAGCTCAAGGATGTGTCTCTACCAGGACATCCACACGGCGCACCACCACACCGAGATCAGCGCCTGCCCGGACGAGCGGGCCGCCCACCGCTGCGCACTGCGGTACCCGACGGCGGCGGCGGCGGCGGCGGCGGCGGCGCCGGGGCACAAGTGCCCGCTGCACTCGTGCTGCCGGCTGTCGCGGGCGCGCGTGCGCCGCTGCCGCGCCGACCTCGAGCGGCCGGGCAGCTGCGGCCGAGCGGTCCCGGCGGACGACGGGCGCTGCGCGCGGCGGGCGGCTGGTCCGGGACCGCCCTCTTCGCCGCGTTCCGGGACGGCGAGGAGGAGGCGCTCTGGCCCGGAAGACTTCAGTGGCGACGGCGGTGGCGATGGTGATGGTGATGCCCCCTTCCGCCGCGGGCGCCGGCGCCGGCTTGTACACGATGACTTTCTGGCCGGAGGACGGCTTCGGCATGATCAAGCTGGCGTGTGGCGAGTATGAATATGAATATGAAGATGGCGATTACGAGTGGATCCCACGCGAAGGGGGAGAGACGAGAAAGCTGGGAGTGGCGAGGGCGAGGGCGAGGGCGAGGTCCCTGCTTCTTAGATGAGATGGGGGAAGGGCGCGGACGGAGTGCCGCTGCCTGCCTGCCCGTTGTTGGGGGTGGCCATGGTGAAGTATAGAGTGCTAGATAATGGTGTCGAGTTAGGTACCTACCTACCTACCTACCACCCACCTTATTTCTAGAGTAGATCAAGTAATAAAGTTAAATCGCAATTTCACGTATTCATGCATGTGACTAGGTAGTGTAAAAGGGGAGCTATTCAGTATGGTTGGTTTCTACGGGCCATCAGCTCACCCTACGTGAATAAAAGCGGATTATTTGTCTCTCGGTGTTGTTATTTATACCTTAGGTAGATATTTATGATACATTTTTTTTTCTTCCTCTATGGATGATATATATATATATATATATGCCGGCAGATTATGACGCGCGTGAAAGACCTGGATTTGCTTGCTTGCTTGCTACCTACCCAGGTAAGGTAAAAGGTAAGGTAAAAGGTAAGGGTAGGTAGGTAAAGGGGAGGTTTTACACACATCAAATTCAAAGCAACGTCCGAATTGGGCCCCCTCCCTACGCTACGGCTCCTGCTCCGTGATGCTGTTGAGCCGGTGCTGGAGCGGGTAGGAGCCGGCCTCGCCGGCGGACGACTTGAGCACCTGCGCGCGCATCAGCCGCCTCGGGGCCCGCCGGCCGGTGAACAGCTCGAACTGGGCGAAGCCCTGCTCGGGCAGCAGGTCCAGGCTGTCCATGACCACCCAGCCGCGGTGGGCCTCGGCGCGCGTCTGGAGGATCAGGGGCGTGTCCAGGACCTTGTACGAGAAGTCGACGACGACGCCGCCCGTGGGGCTGCCCATCCAGGCCTCCGGGAGCGTGAAGTTGGCCGGCGGGGGCGGGGACGGGGACGGGGACGGGGGCGGTGGCCGGCGGTCCTCCTCGACGGCGGGGGAGATCATCGTCGTATTCGTCATCGTCGTCGTCGTCGTCGTCGTCGTCGTTATCTGCTGGGCCGGGATGCACGAGACGACGATGGTCGGCTGGCGCAGGTCGGCGGGCCAGGGGTCGGCGCGCGACCGCTGGATGTAGAAGCACGTCTTGCGGTCCTCGACGCTGCTGAGGAGCGGGATGTCGTTGCGGGCGAGGAGGCGCTCGAAGTGCGACACGAGCCTCTGCGCGTTGTCGGGCGTCCGGTTGTGCACGACGATGTTCTGCAGGCCCAGCTGCAGCATCGAGTAGACGGCGGCGCGCGCCATGCCGCCCGCGCCGACCACCAGGCCGACCGTGCCGGCGCGCACCGCGTTCGCCGGCGACAGGCCCCGCCGGATGCACGCGCGGATGCCGATCCAGTCCGTGTTCTCGCCGTACAGCGCCAGCACCGGGCCCGCGCTGTTGCGCGCGTCCGACTGCAGCGCCCCGCCCGGGATGCTGCCGTCCGCCGGGTCCAGGCGGCGCACCGGGATCAGCGTGTTGACCGCCCCGATCGCCTTGGCGTGCGTGCTGAGCGAGTGCGTCAGGCTGATCACCTCCACCTTGAACGGCAGCCCGACCGACGCCCCCGCGAACGACGGGTCGTGGATCAGGCCCCGGATGTCGCCCAGCGAGCTCGTCGAGTACGGCCGGTACTCGTGGCTCATGCCGAGCGCCTGGATCGCCGTGTTGTGCATCGCCGGCGACAGGCTGTGCTGGCAGTCCGCCCCGACCACGTACAGCTTCAGGGCGTCGTCCGTCGCGAAGGAGGAGCGCAGCGCCACCGTGGCCTGGAGGGGGGTGATGGGGGACGCGTACGACGCCGTCGGGCCGCCGCCGCCGCCGGAGGAACCGGACCCGAGCAGCAGCGACTCGGGCAGGACCGAGGTGAGGATCTTGTTCAGGCACGCCGAGTGCCTGCCCTTCACGCCTGTGTTATATGCGATGAGCGGGACCTGTGGCTGCCCTGCGCCTGCGACGGCGCAGCGGAACGCATTGACCTCGAAGTTGTCTTCCATGGAGAAGGCCGGGCGGGTCAGCTTCACGAGATCGCAGGAGAAGGACTGCGCCCTGCTGTAGTAGGACATCCACGTCGAGTCGGTCCAGGATGGAGGATGGGGCGAGCCCTCGAAATGCGCGGCGCCGATGATCTTCGAGGTCCTTCGTAGCCCCAGGATGCGGTTGAGCACGCGGTCTTCTAATCGCAGGTCTAGGGTCAGGTATTCGGGGCAGAGGAGCAAGCCGTGTTGGACATGCTCCAGGTATGCGGATCGCTGCGTATCATCGATGGGACTGGACGCCGGCCATGGGACGTGGTAGATGATCGGGATGACCACGTTTCTCCTGACCGCTCCTATTGCCCTACTTATTCGACTGGCACGCTCCGGGTTTAGTTGGCCACCGCCAGGAAATGTATTCTCCTGCGGGGCAAAAGCATCATCTATCACAATCTCTATGGCATCTGCACCGGTTTCGATATCCGCCGTCTCCCATTCATCTGCCAGTAGTCTCGACAGAGGCACAGAGACGGCGTAGGTGAATTGGCGGGTCTCGGTGGGGATCGAGGCCAGCGGAAACGCGGATTCAATGAACGGAATAGACCTCGTTGGCATAATGAGAGACAGAAACTTCAAGAAATGCCTTTCGGCTCTTTTCAGGGTGAGGTATAGAGCGGGGGACGCTGGGCCATCACCTCGCATCGTGGCCTCTGGCGAGTCGCCGTTCACTGGATCGTTCGGTTTGGGACATGTCTCGGAGACGTTGAAGAATTCGAAGTTGGCTGCGGCACGGAACGCCGAGGCTGTATACTTCATAAACTCTCGTATCTTGTCTCCGTCGGCCACGTTGAGATATTGTTGTATGGCCTCCGGATCCCTCGCGACATGGATGACAGGATGTGAAGCCGCGAACGTCTCTAGCGGCGCGTGAAGTCCCGGCTCCATCCAAGACGACACGATAATACAGTCTCGTTGATGGCTGAGTAGGACGGTCTCCAGTATGCTGTACTGCTGCCGCCGATATTCGATGGGCCCGTGTGTTTTTTTGTATGCTACCGTAGAGAACCCCGTCACATCTTGGAAAGCCTTGTCGAGGTCGATTACCCTCCGCTTCATGGCCGTCGAGGCAATGATTGCCAAGGTCGATTTTCCCGAGCCACGTATGCCGACGAGCACGATGGATGCATCCTGGTCGAACGAGGCCGCCGAGCCAGACCTTGGCGGCGTTATGTTTGCAGTATTCGGCAGACTGGTCCCGCGGTGGCTCCCTTGAGGGGGCGAGTTGGACTGGCGCAGCCGTTTCGAGGGTTCGATATCGGAGTATGCATGGTAGTGCTGTGGTTCGTCGATGGTCGCGACAGAGGCGCACCTCTTCTTCGCCCCGATGATGTCTGCAGATACCATTTCGCACCCTTCGCTCACGTGCCTCTAGCCGTGGCGTAAACGAGGGGGCGGAATGAATGGGCGATTTGTCAAAACTCCATGGATTGTCTCTTCTCGAGATCAATTACATGGCCACGGTGGAGGAACATGGACTCGCTCTTCTTGCTCACATAAGCGGGAGCGTTTAGTTCCTGGGCTGGCGGGTGGATGGAAGACAACAACTTTCGGAATTGGAAATCGTTATCTCCCCGCGGCCACGGCGTGGTCTATAGTAGGGATGGGGTCGACAAGGAACAAGGGGGGGGTGTGTTTGTGTGTTTGTGTGTGTGTATGTGGTCCTTGACAGCAAATACGAGACTCACTGCGTATGTAACTAGCTCGTCAGCCTTATTCCACTAGAAGAGATATGGCGTTGCAGGAGAATGCTAGAGTCCCGTCTAGTTCAGAAGTGAAAGGCCCTACTCCGGAAGGGGCCAGAAGGGGCAAAAAACGAAGTGCTCGCTCACCTGGGATAAGTGTTTATCCCGAGGAGGATATACCCGGGAGCCCAATCAACTTGCCAGCTTCTCCGCACACTATACACTTGGCTTCCCCAGATTTCCCCACCAAGGGAAGGGGTATCCTCGCGCACGGCACAGAGCAGGCCAGCGGGCGGACGCCCTTGTTATTGCATTCTACCCCAGGGAGCCTGCGCGTCGAGACAAGCGAGATATGCCCCCGGGTCGGTTCAGCAGCCTGAAAATGGGTTCGAAGGTCGCATTGGATCTGTATAGGGCCTAAGAAAGCTTCTTGGTTTTACGTACCGAATCGGATGATCGGAGATGAATATCGTGCCACCGCATGGGGTCCCGACGAGACTACGACACATGAGGCAACAAAGCCTGAAGGGACGGACGACGACGAGTCGACATGGGTCCGAAGCGCCAGAGCGGGAGGGAGGAGACACGAAGCAAAAGTATCGCCGAGCGCCCATCGGGGGAGACGGCGCCGAAACGACAGCGCGTGTCGCGAGCGTGCGATCAATGCCGGGCCGCGCGCGAGAAGTGCGACGGCATCCAGCCGCTCTGCTTCCCCTGCGCATCGCAGAACCGGCCGTGCAGCTGGGAAGAGCCCAAGAAGAAGCGCGGCGTCCAGACCGGATACATCAGGACCCTGGAGATGGCCCTCGGCTGGATATTTGACAAGATCCCCGAGACCGAGAACGCCCTGCACGGCCTGCTCACGCACGAGGGCGGCCAGGGGCGGATGCTGCTGGCCGGGAAGGATACCTCGGCCGGCACCCGCCTTCACCGGCGATGGAGGAAGAGCACCGTCCACGCCGAGATCGAGCGCGTGTTATCCGGCGATGCCGCCTCCGCGCGATCCGCGAACGATTCGACTCCTGGTGAGGAATCCGACGAGGACGGGCCCGAGAAGGACCTGCCCGCCGCACACGACGCGAGGCCCACGCCGGGTCTCCCGGAGCCGGCGGACCGCATGAAGGTCGAGAGCGAGATACCAGACAGAAGCCAGCCTGGAACGCAGTGGCACGAGGACCTTACCACGCCCGAAGACAGCCGAACGAGCCTGCTCAAAAGCCCGCCGGGCTCTCAGCCCTCTCTCCAACCCCAACCCCAACCCCGACGGCCCAGTACCGTCGCACTTCCGTCTAACCATTGGCGCCTCCTCGACATATACTTTTCATACACTCACATCTGGTTCCCGATACTCGAGAAGTCCGAGCTCTTGAAGACGGGGTACTCATATCCGGAGGATGGACTGCACATCAACCGGGAGACTCCCGGCTCTGCCGGACACGCCGAGCTCTGGGCTGCGTTGGCATTAGCTTCTTTCCAGGAAGCAGCCGGCCGAGGTAATGAAAGCCCCGAGGGGGCTTCTCCGACTACTCCCTTCACGAGCCCGATCGAGATCTACCACATAGCCCGCGATCTGATACCCGTAGAGGACGGTGTATTTGAGGCCCGTCATATCAATGCGCTATTATTGCTCGCCTTGGTCAATCTGGCCTGCAATGACCTCAGAGCTTCCTGGATGCTAATAGGGATGGCAAGTCGGGTCGCCCTCTCATTACGGCTCCACGAGGACTCGGGCTCGACACGATATAGACAATCTTCTCACACGTATATGGGATGCTTTATTCTGGACACTCTTGTCTCGGCACGAATGGGCCTCCCGCCGCATCTCAGATCTAGTACGGCACGTATAAGCCTGCCTCGCCTCAACAATGATCTGGACGAGTGGCAGCCTTGGATGCCTTGTTCTAATTTTGGCCCTTCACAGAATAACATGCGGCCTTCACGCATGCCGTCACACTCGATCAGTTCATTCGGCGTCCTCCATAGCATCCACCTCGCCCTCTCTCACCAGCTCTGGGACGAGCCCAAACATTCTCCCCCGGCGGGAGATGCATTCATCCGCACGCTGCAGAACGCAGTGACCCAATGCGGCGCGGAAGCGTCGCTATCTAACTATATTCTAACCGGCGAGCGCATGGCAGGCCAACTCCCGTCTATTCATCTCTTACGCCTCGCGTTCCTCGGCGCGGCAGGAGTGTGTAAGGGGTTTCCTTATCTACATCGTGCGGCACTGAGTTGTGTCGAAAGTTATATGAACAACTTCGGTGTATGCGGGTTATCCCCCCTGGTCCCCGTGTTCATGAAGCTTGTTAATCAGCAAACACAGCACGATGTTCTTACGGGGGAGGAGAGGGCCCGATGGAACCGGGTCGAGAAGGCGACCGGATCGGTTTGGACAAAGTCGTCCCAACACCACGAACCAGGCGCGGGATTTGGAGAGATTCATTCCCCCTACCATCCGCAGTCCGCGAACACCCCGTTCGGATCCGGTCCCAAGACGCCATCGCAACAATCGTTGGCGAATTCTCTATTTCATTCGAACACCAACATCTCCCACGGCTCCACGAGCATAGGCATCCCATTCTCCCCAGACCCCAACAGCGAGATATCGGAGCTCGTCACTCATCATCCGCCACCCGAGGCCCAGACGCTCCGCCTTAGCGGGACCCCCGCCGCTGTCGGGGAATTTGGGGAGATGGACACGCTCGCGATATCACCGTCGATGCACTATCCCGGACACGGGCGGCCGAATTTCAACAGCGCGGCACTCGATTACGATACTATTCTAGACGACATCGCGTCCTTCGACCGCGCCAACGTGCCAGAGTCGGACACCCAGTTCATGGCCAACCTGGGATTGAGGCCGGGAACTAACCTTGCGGACGTATTCTCTCACGAGTTTATGGGGTTTTCTTAACACAGTGCGCGTCGCGAGCCATGGCCGCTCCAGCGTCCCATCAGCCTAGTGCCCAAGGTCTCTAGCGGTATAGTGTAGTCTTTTCCAATGCGTCGCGAATCGAAGATACCCCCAGAGGTTGAAGATTCGGAATGAGCAAGACGGGGGAAGGGGCCCGTGCAGCTAGCTGTACAATATTGGTTATATTATCGACGACACAAGGGGGGCGGGTTACATATGGTACACCGTACATTGGCCGTACATTGGCCGTACCTTGGCCGTAACATTGGCCATACATTGGCTGTACATAGTAGTGTATAGAGATGGACAAATAGACAAACAGACACCCAATCAAAGCCTAACCTGTGAGCCCGGTCTTGCCGGCCTTCACTCACAACGGGTTAGATTTCAGCTGGTGCGCCCAGTGTGGGCGACGGGCGGTCAAGCTAGACGCGTCAGAAATGATTGGCAATCTCAGCCTGCCCCTGTTCAAGTAGGCTGGGGGAGGCTTGGCGGTCGCTCTCTTCTGTTTGCTCTCTCGTTGCTGTGATAGTCGACAGAGGCGACATGACATGTATGGGCGCGCGCAACGTAACGACGCCTTACACTATATACTAAATATGCACAATGACAATCCGATTCTCAAACAAGTCACACAACTGCATGACAAAAGAAAATATTGACAGGGATTCCAGCTAATACCCCTCGCCGGACGGGGACGCACGAGGCCGAGCCGGCTGAACACTCTTCCCCCTTGTGGCTAGCCCCCAGCTGGGTCCGAGTCTTGGATGAATATTACTCATGAACGTTGAACTTCCTACCATTTCGGGACTTGCCCACAGTCGATTTTTTTTTTTTTTTTTTTGCTGATCAACTAGTTAACTATGAGATAGACCACAGGCGCCAAAGACATGAGCTCCTCTCATGTGCGGCTAGCCGCGGCCGATCTAAACAAATCTTGATGGCGTGAGACTTGGAGCGGTGGAGGAGTGGAAGATGGCTTGGTAAGTCACGGGTAGCCGCCAAAGAGCCAGTTAGTTACATTACATAGATCACCAACTGCCTCGCCGGGTACGCCTGCGGTTATCTGCTTTCATGGTCTGCCGGGAGGGATACGGAAACTACTTCCAAGTTAGTCCATCACAACGGGAAGGCTTGGGTTGTTGGAACGCAAGGAGCCGACCGCTCACGGCTTCGAGATTTGGTTTGCCTTATACTGCAACCGTCGCTAATAGATCACCGAACTTCCAATTACCACATTCTTCTCTGGTTAGCATGTTGGCATGTTGGCATATTGGCATGTTGTAGCGCGTCTTATAATCTGCTCGTGTCCCATCAGCCTGCTCACGCTCCCAAGTTTTCTCTCTAATATATCTCTCTCTCCTACGACTTTGATCTCAGAGGACAGTTCCTAAACAACCTATACATACTCCTTTCTATTCCTACCGCCATCCTCATACACCATCATCATATACACATACACATACACACACATACACACACATACACACACAGACACACATACAGACACAGACACACACACACACACTCTCTCTCTCTCTCTCTCTCTCTCTTCAAAATGCATTGCCGTCTAGCCATCACATCCATGTCGCTCGGCCGCTGCTATGCGGGCCACTCGTTTGTCCACAAGCTCGACATGGCGCACATGTACGGCTACCAGGCGCTCGAGCTCTTCTACGAGGACCTCGTCGAGGTCGCGCAGCAGCTCCCGGGCGAGGGCGACGCGCGGGAGAGGGAGCTCGAGGCGGCGGGCCTCATCCGGCGGCTCTGCCACGAGCGGGGGATCACGATCCTGTGCCTGCAGCCGTTCGCGCACTACGAGGGCCTGGTCGACCGGCAGGCGCACGCGGAGCGGATCGAGACGCTGAAGTTCTGGTTCCGGCTCGCGCGGGCGCTGCGCACCGACATGATCCAGATCCCGACGAGCTTCGGGCCGGCGGCGGACACGTCCGAGGACGCGGGCCTCGCGGCGGCGGACCTGCGGGAGGCGGCGGACCTGGGCCTGCAGCAGAGCCCGCCGATCCGGTTCGTGTACGAGGCGCTCTGCTTCGGCACGCGGTACAACACGTGGGAGCACAGCTGGGACATGGTCCGGGCCGTGGACCGGCCCAACTTCGGGCTGTGCCTCGACACGTTCAACATCGCGGGCCGCGTGTACGCGGACCCGGCGGCGGCGTCGGGCCGCACGCGGGACTGCGACGAGGCCCTGCGCGCGTCCGTCGCGCGGCTCGTGGCCTCCGTCGACGTCGCCAAGGTCTTCTACGTCCAGGTCGTCGACGCCGAGCGGCTCGCCGCGCCCCTCGTCGCCGGCCACCCCTTCCACGACCCGGCCCAGACCCCGCGCATGAGCTGGTCCCGGAACTGCCGCCTCTTCTACGGCGAGGCCGACCGCGGCGCCTACCTGCCCGTCGCCGACGTCTGCCGCGCCATCTTCCACGGCCTCGCCTTCGAGGGCTGGGTCAGCATGGAGCTCTTCCACCGCCGCATGGCCGACCCCGACCCCGCCGTGCCCAAGGAGCTCGCCAGCCGCGGCGCCGCCGCCTGGGCGAAGCTCGTCAGGGATATGAAGCTCAGGACCGAGGAGGCCCCGAGCGTCGACCTGGGGAGGGTAGCGGCGTCGCTGTGAATTTTTTGATGGCTCATATATATCTAAATTGGTTTCTGTATTTTTTAATTTTTTTATTTTTATTATTTTTTTTTGGGGCCCCTGTCCTGACTCATGGCGTCTACAGGCGGGCGTAACGGTTTTGGGCTCTTTTTTAAAAATGAATCATCATTTTCCTTTTTTTGGACCTCCATCTAGTCGGTGTTTTTCCAACCGCAAACATGTCGCTTCGAGATTTGATTCGGTTTTTAACGTGTGACTTGTTTGCCATCTTGTTTCGTCCCCGAGCGTTTGCCCTATGAAGAGTCGCCACGATCTAAGATAAACGGTAATGACTCAAGCCCAGGCTTCTGTGGTGACACGGCGACGGATTCGAAATCCTCCTTAGGGTAGGTGACATGTCGTATTACCTGACACGGTCATATCTGATCACTATTGAGTAACGAGATGATCCTTACGTATAGGTGTTCAGGCCCAATTACTACGCTCTTAAAGAAGGTATGGGATTCAGAGATGGGAGGTTTGATAGTAATTCGAAGAGAATAGATGAGAGTGTAGTTCTCTCTTTTCGTACCTAACGCTAAAAAACATAAATGGGGGTTTTTTTTTTCTCCCCAGAGTGTGATATCATTCCAGGCTTCAGCGCCGACTCGTCAATTAGACGCTTTCGCGTTGATCGACAGTAGCAGATAGCTTCTCATCGTTGGAAAGATCCGCACCATCAGCATTCCGCCTCCACTCTTCATCTTGAGCCTGCAGTTGATCCATGATCTTCCCATGGGCTCTCCACACGGGGCGCTCCTCGAATAGCCGGTCCATCGCTTCCAGCGGTATGCCTTTCGTCTCGGGAACTAGGAAGAAGACGAATACTACGGACAAGGTCATGAGTGACGCGAAGAAAAAGTAGACGGCATAACCCAGTGCGTTGAAAAGCTGGGGCGTAAACCGCGAAACCAAAAAGTTCCAGAACCAATTGCTCGCCGCTGCAGATGCTTGACCCAAGGACCTATTCTATGGATGAGCGAAGTGTTCTCAGGTAGACAGTGACATGTGTAGATACGAACCTTGTGTTCTGGTCGAACATCTCCGAGTTGAGAACCCACGGCGTTCCGTTCCACGACGGGGTGTAGAAAGCTGTCCAAAGGTAGAAGAAGAAGATAGCGGCAATGCCGGCCGGGGGGACATTGTCAGTAGGGTTATTCTCCGGGTCCGCGATCTTGATGTATGTTCCTATGATCCACATGCAAACGCTACCGCCCAGGGCACCATACATAAGAAGGTTTCGTCGCCCTAGGTGGTCGATCATGTACAGGAGCCAGAAGATCGTGAGGACCGTCTTCACCACACCGAAGAGGCCGGTTGTGAGGAAACCCGTGTTCGTTCCCCGGATGCCCAGGCTCGAGAACACGGTCGGCGAGTAATAGTTGATCGCGTTGATGCCGGAGCCATTTTGCCAGAAGAACAGAGCTGCGGGAAGGAGACGATTAGTATATTTGGCGCTGCATCTATATATCAAGACGAAGAAAACGTACCGCTGCCGAGAAAGAATCGCCACTGAACCCTCCGGATCTTGAGAGACGCGAACGGCTTCCAGAACCCAGCGCCGACTTCTCGCCGGTACCGTGCCACCTCTTCATCGACGAAGCCGATTTCCTCGATGATGTAGGTGTCGTCGGCGGGGAGGTTGCGGATCCAACAGAGGTTCGCCACGCCCTGCTCCCGCTTCCCGTTGGCGATGAGCCACCTCGGGGACTCCTTGATCCACAGGGCGCCGAGGAAGAGCAGGCCGGCGGGGATGAGCTGGACGGCGAAGGGGATCAGCCACTGGGTGCGGGTGGGCGGCACGTGCAGGTTGACGCCGTAGTTGATCCAGAAGCCGACGAGGCCGCCGACCTGCCAGCCGAGCTCGTAGAGGCCGACGAGGCGGCCGCGCACGGCCGGCGGGGCCAGCTCGGAGATGTAGATGGGCACGATCATGGAGCAGGCGCCGACGCCGACGCCGGCGAGCACGCGGCCGCCGTAGATCAGCCCGAGGCCGCGCTCGCGGTTGGCGCCCAGCATCAGGCCGGCGCCGAGGATGAAGACGGCGACGAAGACGAACAGCGACTTGCGCCGGCCGAGCCGGTGCGTCGACCCGTACGCGAGCAGGCTGCCGAAGAAGGCGCCCGCCTGGTACAGCGACACGATGTTGGACGAGATCAGCGCCTTGTCCGACTTGCTCAGCTGGTCGAACTGGAACTCGCTGACGAAGGACGGCAGCGCCAGCGTCGTGCCGATGAAGGCCGAGTCGTAGCCGATCATGCACGACGCGAACGACGCGACCGAGGCGGTGGCATAGACCCTCCAGTTGTAGACGGCCTTGGGCGTCAGCCGGTCTTCTTTGAGGGTGAGGAGCCCCATGATGCCGGTGATCTCGACCTGTATGTCTTTCTGTCTCTCTGTCTATCTGTCTGTCTGTCTCTCTGTCTGTCTCTCTGTCTGTCTCTCTGTCTGTCTGTCTGTCAGGTTCACACACACCGGCCGGAGTGCGTCGATGGTCTACGATGAAACCCAAGGTCCCGTGGGGAGAGCGATGACGGGATGGATTTGCACGGTACCCTGTTCTTTATATGTGAGGAAGGGCATCCGGAGCTCCAGCCTGTTGGTTGCCAGCCCAGGGCCAAGCATAAGATCCGGGGTAAGTATGTATAGTATGGTCAGCCTGGCATGTCATACCTTCGACGGCGTAACCGAGTCCGTCCGTCCCCGTGAAGGATTCAACAACAACGTGGCAGCATGCACGTCGTCAATGCACGGGTCTACACATTACATTACTACATTACATACTATGTATGACGAATCCCCGTGTGGTTGAACATACTTCCCATCCTCTACCACTGGGATCAGCGGCTTCCAAATCCCAAATCTTCATGTGCTCAGCTCATTGGTGTGCTCGCCTGGTGAACCAACGGAGAGGCTAGACCCTTGGGGGTTTAAAGCCTCTTGGGGCCGTGAATTAACGGAGGGCTAGAGAAACGTCAGGAGGAGGCTCTAGCGCTGCAGAGTCATGCTCATTGGTTATTACAAGATTACCATTCGTTAAAAGGGCCTGTGCCCGCCGCCATAATTAGTCCTTAACGGTCATGCGTGGTGGAGGCTGAAAGGGACTGCACAGCAAAAACACTTGCATGTCCCCAGAACCTGGATAGACCGAGGACTGATAACGTTTTCAGTCCCCGGAGAACATCGAGAACAGCCGTGGAACGGGAGGGTGTGTGGGCATGCCAGGATATCCCGCCACCAGATCCCGGCTTCCTGAGCGGGTTGGGTAAAGGCTTTTCCGGCCCCCCCCCCCGGAATCACAAACAGGGGGCGAACTCTTGGGCAGATTCCTGGGGGTCACGACTCTTCCACGTTCCCGGCTCCGGATGGTTACAAGTACATAGCCTAGAGTATTTCCACTCTTGGTCTCCATCGCCCCGACGCGTTTTCCCACACCCGATCTAGATCCCTTCGTTCTCGCCTACGGTCGTATCCGGCGGCTGGTTGGTTCAATGGGATGAGACTATACCCGCCCCCAGAGTGAGATCGCTTGGTAATCCTACCTGGTCATCTCCCCCTCTCCTCCCCCCTTAATGGAAACCCCGGATGCGGGGACGAGTTCTATCTAGAAGGCGAGCGAACGGGACCGGTACCGAGGCGATGGCGCCTATCAAGGGTGGGAGATATCGTATTTCCGTATGGCAGATAGATAGCTAGAGCGAGACGAACAAGGACAAGAAATTGTTAAGGAAAATGACCGGAGGAACCACCCGCGTTCCCGAGTCCCAGTGTGTTCCCGTGTCCCAGAGCCGATCCGTTTCGTATGTGAATGAACGGGATTAAATTGCTCAAAAACTCTTTATCAACTTGAACCCTATTCGCTCGCCATCTCGAAAAGTGATCTCGCCCACAGCCCAGTTCCTGCCTGACTGGTCTATACACACGCAACAACCCCCGTCCCAGACATGCCCTCCAACGAGGAACAGCAGCTGCTGCTGCCGCAGAAGGCGGCGCTTGACCGCCACGGCTACATCTTCGGCCAGAAGATCGCGGCGTCCATGTCGCCGCAGTTCCACCAGACCATATTCGACGACCTAGGCTGGCGTTGGGAGCAGCTCCGGCTCGACTCGGACGACATCCCGGGCTTCCTAAAGCTTCTCCAGGACCCTAAATGCTTCGGTGCGTGTCCCCATCCCTTCTCCGTCTCTCTCTATCTCTATCTCTCCGTCTACCTCTTCCCCTCTCCCCTCTCCCCTTTGCTTCTCCTCGTCCCCTCCCGCAACTCACTACCACCACCACTAACATGCCCCCCCCCCTCCCGCAGGCGCCTCCGTCACGATGCCGAACAAGGTATCCATAATGGAGCACCTCGACGAGATGACGGACGAGTGCCGGGACGTCGGCGCCTGCAACACCATCTACTTCCGCCCGGGCGACGACAGCAGCAGCAGCAGCAGCAGCGCCCCGGGGCGGACCGGCAGGCGGCGGCTCTGCGGCACCAACACGGACGTGGTCGGGGTGCGGGAGTCGTTCTACCAGAACGTGCGGGACCCGGACGCGGTGTTCCACGGGCGGCCGGCGATGGTGGTGGGCGGCGGCGGCGCGGCGCGCAGCGCCGTGTACGCGCTGGTCAAGTGGATGCGCGCGACGCGCGTGTACCTCGTCAACCGGGACGCGGCGGAGGTGGCGGCCGTGATGCGGGACTGCCGCGCGCGCGGCTACGGCGGCGACGACAACAACGGCGACGCGCCGTTACTGCTGCACGTCGCCACCGCCGCCGAGGCCGAGGCCCTCGAGCCGCCCGGCGCCGCCGTCGCCTGCGTCCCGGACCTCCCGCCGCGCACCCGGCCGAGCGCGCCGCCCGCGCCGTCGTCGAGACCTTCCTGCGCCGCGGCCGCCGCCGCGGCGCCCTGCTCGAGATGTGCTACAACCCCTCCCCTTACACCGCCCTCGGCGCCGCCGCCGAGCGCGAGGGCTGGCAGGTCATACTGGGCACCGAGGCGATGATATGGCAGGGCTTTGAGCAGGTGAGTTCTTATTCTTTTTTTTTCTTTTTTTTTCTTTGTATGTTTGTTTGCTTATTTACTTGTTTACTTACCTACTTGTTCACTTTCGTGATGGTGATGTTGTGTAAACCAAAAACAGAAAAAGAAAAACTTGAAAAAAAAAAAAAAAAAAGAAAGCTGACGTATTTTGGGGTTCCTAGGCGAAACTCTGGACAAATCTAGAACTGAAAGACCTCCCCGTGGCCAAATGCAAGCAGACGATCGCGGCCCGGATATCGAAATCCGCGAAATTATGACATTACATGTTTGGCGTGACGGGCCCTATATATAGCATTAATATAACCATGGATTGAACGGTATTAGTTTTTCCGTATATCGCCTCATCTCCCGTAGATAGATATATCGGGGCGTTTAGTAGACATGATTCCTTCGCCTCGGGGTGTACTGTAGATATCCGTTGCTAGCTCACGTTTGAGGGTAATTAAGCCGGCCAGTGGTTCATGCATTTGTATAGTGTATGGTAGTTACCTGGGTTTTTCATATGAAAGAAACGTCAAGGATCTAAAAGAAGACGAAGATGAAGACGAAGAAACACCGGACAATCTAAGCTCCTGGTCTATGATAATCTAACTCCCTTACCCGTTTCCAGACCTCGCGAACAACCCGCTCCTGTGTCTGTCGTCCGGTCTCGGTCTCCGAAGGCCCTGCCGGTCTAGAAGACGTCGTCGTGTCGTGTGGTTAGCGCTCGTATCCCAACCAGTCAGGAGCAGCACGGTCTCCGATACATACCGAATAGCCAGATATAGCCTACTCCCCAGCCGCACGTCCGTGATCTCCGCCGTTTCGTAGTCCTGGGGCGGGTTCGCAGTCGTGACGAGGCCACCAGCTTCCTGCAGTATGGCAATGCCAGCCGAGACATCCCTGCTCCCCCCTAGTCAGTCCGATTTCCCCCTCTCTCACACAACGTTCGATCGCTCCCCCCCCCCCTTCCCCTCTGGAAAGACGTACCATTCCCAACACCCGCCCTCCCACCAGATATCAAACGCGCCCATGGCGACGTACGCCAGGTCGAGCGTGGCGCTCCCGAGGCTCCGGACGCCGTGCACCATGCCGCCCTTGCCGGCGCGGCCGCCGAGCTCGGCGGCCATGTTGACGAAGCTCTCGACCTTGCGGTGGAGGTTGCCGTCGGGGGCGTCCCGGCGGTCCTTGCCCCACTCGCAGGCGAAGACGCAGGCGGCCGGGGCGCGCGCGGGCATGGGCGGGACGGGGTCCCGGATCAGGGGGAGCCGCTGCGTCTCGTTGAGCCAGGCGCCCCGGCCCCGGCAGGCCGAGAACATCTGGCCCAGGAACGGCGCGTGGATCACGCCGACCGCCGCCGCGCCGCCCGCCACCAGCGCGATCGACACGCAGAACATCGGGAACAGGTGCGTGTAGTTGACCGTCCCGTCCAGCGGGTCCACGCACCACGTCGGCCCGGCCCCGATCAGGTACTCCCGCGACGACCCCTTCGAGTACGTCTCCTCGCCTATGAACCTGTTTCTCTCGTTCGTCAGTAGATATATATATATATATATATATTATATGTATATGTATATGTATATGTCGTGGGCCATGGTAAAGCTACTTAAATGACTAGCCTACTACTGGCTTCCGTTGAGATGTTGCCGTGAGAGGGGAGGAGGGAGATACGTACTTGTGTGAAGGATACTTTTTCTCGATTGAGCTCTTTATGAAAGCCTCGACGTCTTTTTTATTGTCATGGCGTAATTAGCAAACAAAAGTCCAAAAAAAAAAAAAAAACACAACACAACATTTTCGAACGGGATTTAGGAGTATGCCGGAAGAACATACCCTCGTCCGCCTTGGTCACGATGTCGACGGCGTTATCCTTCTCCGAGAACAGCTGCTCTCGGCTGCTGCCCTTCTCCCCCCATCTCGCCTTGGCGAACTCCATGAGCAGCCGCCCTGCATCCTTGCCCAGCTGGACGGCGAAGTCGTATATTTCGCCCAGCTCTTCGTCTGTGATCTCGCTCATTTTCTTTTTTTTTTCTCTTTTTATCTAGCCCCTAGATATATGTAGTGGAGAGCGATGTGGTTTTTTTTTTTTTCGATCAAGGCAAGGATATTGCACAATTCAATGCTAACCGTCTGGGTGTCTAAAGTTGTAATGGATAGTCTCGCTGGGATTGTAATGCGCGCAAAGGACGGTCTGGCGAGGACAGCGATTTCTTTTTCTTCTCTCCTACTTCCGCACTGTCCCCCAATGTAAAATAAATTAAACCAGCGAGTTTAGGACAAGGGAGGGAACGAAGAAGCAACTCGCATACCAGAACGCAGTGTTTGGGTATATGTATGCAACCACCTATTTCCGCTATTATATATATAAGTTCCGTCTGTAGCCCGTCGCAAACCGAAAGGGACCCCCCCTTCCCCCCCGTCTTTGTTCCACTGCAATCGCTTCCCGGGTTATATTTAAGCGGGCTTGGTCACTTACACCCAGGCAGTGCATACATACAGCTAGGCTCAGGTTGGGTGGGTGTAGAGGTACCCAAGAATTCGCGGCCCGGAGCCCAACTTGATAAGCGCTGCTGCAGTGCAGCGAAACCGGCCTCCCGGGAGGCGCGCTTATATCAATCGCAACCCCTAAGTGTATATCTGCGGCGCGTAGAATGACTCGCGACATCTATTTGCTTTGTCGGGCCTCTGATTTTATGAGCATTTCCGGCTAGGATGCTCAGCTTGTATGCCTGTGTACTAGGTTAGACGGATAGGTTAGTAATCAGCACCGTCAGCTGCTTTGTCACATAGCAAGCAGCACCTTTCATCGGCCCGAGGGGATACACGTATTATTATTGAGGGATGTTGAGGGATATTGAGGAATGCTGAAACTAGATTCGCCTCTTGCCTTTTTATTTATTTAGTTGCATCGCCTACGTTACCCAGGCAATGTATGAAATTGTCGAATTGCGTAGCTATCGTGGTAAGCTGGGTATCATAAGACAGAATGAACATGGCCGCGTTGGAAGGACAGACATTCCTGTTGAACTAATCTAAACCTTGAAATTTAAGGATCCCGTGAGCACCGCGTGGACCGAGATCGACCTTACCACCTTTGCCCTTCTTTCTCTTCTTTTTGCGCTTTTGTTCATCATCGCTATCCGAATCATCGGAATCTGACTCCTTGTTTGCTTGGCGTTTGCTATCGCTCTTGTCAGCGATCGAGTTCCCTGGTGCGTCTGAATTGTCATTGTCTGAATCATCATCATCATCATCATTATCTTCGTCACTATCCTCATCACCACCTTCAGCGCCGTCCCCTCTAGTTGTTGATTCCTCCCAGACTTTCACTGTCTGGCCGCCACCACTAATCATACGCCCTTGGCAATCGAATCCAAGCGCTACTACGGCCTCGATATCATCATGTCGCAAGGCCCCCTCCACTTCACGTTTAGTTAGGTTGACAATGCGCAGGCCCCCATCACCCATGCCTATGACCACCTTCTTGTCGCGACTGAGATCCTCGGGGATCTGAACGATGCAGTCCAGACTCTCGCCACCACCCCTGGCCGAGTCGACAATGACGCGATCAAATTGATCGTCCCAGGCCCCCTTGTCCCACAACGTCAACACGCCTGATCCCGTCCCGACTGCCACGACCCCGTTGTCCCTGTTTTTCTTGGGGCCCATGCCGGCGATGAAGGTCGAACATAGCAACTCGTCCTCCTGGTCCTCGCTTCGCACGAGCACCCCGCGGCGGAGGTCGGTGACGGCGACGGTAGTCCCGCCCGTGGATACCCATTGCTTGCTGAAGCCGCTGGTGCTCTCGGCCGAGGGGGGGAGCGGGGTCAGGCTGGAGATGAAATCATTGTGGGGAAAATGGCTCTGCTGCGGCTTCGAGGCGGCGAGGGCGCCGTCTCGTAGATCGAAGAGGTGAAGAACGCCGGAGTCGCAGGCCAGGAGGAGGGTCTGCGGCGATAGGGCGGAGAGGAGGGTGGGGGAGTCGGGTACGGATTTCGAGGTCGGCACTGCTATCTTGGAGATGACCTGGCCCGTGGCGGGGGAGAAATGCTTGACGAGGGAGTCGATGCCGGCCGAATAGAGGGCTGTCAGGAGTAAGTCAGCCTCGCTCTCTATGTCTCCCCGCAAGCTGTACGTACTCCCCCGCACGTATCGCTGGGGGAAGAGGAGTCGGAATACAACATATACAACATATACAACATATACAACATATACAACATATACAACATATACAACATATATACAACATACAAGAACCATCGTGATTGAAAACGAGAGAGCGACAGCTGCCCTTGTGCCTACGGGTTCGCCAGGTCGTGTCGATGGTGCCCTTTCCGTCAGGCACGGCGCTGGCATTGCCGTCCTCTTCCGATCCGCCGGCGGTCGGGAGACGGAAGCACTGTACATGGCCACTCGCAAGCCCAACTCCGAGGAGGGGTTCGGTAGGGTGCAGGGCTTGGGTGAAGAGGTCGGCGCTCAACGGGAGCGTGCACAGATTCTCGAACATGGCGTGGTCGATTGCCAGTCAAAGGTGGGCAATTGACGAGACGGATATGCCAATTGCCTTTGAATAACGGCAATGGCTAAAATAGCGTGGTTTCCACAAGTTGAATTGGCAGTAGAAAGTCGATGTAGAGGTTGCAGCATGGAAAATGAGCCATCTTTTCGTCTGCTATATTTTTCCCTCCCAAAGCTACCTAGGTACGCTCAAGGCTATCGCTCCCACCTATTGGTCGCAATCTGACCTTACTCGGTATAGGTACTTGCCTATCTTGGTACCTACCCGTTAGATAAGCGCCTACCTTGCTACCCTGCGCTAGTCATATGCCTGACAGCGGTATTGCCCCACTACTGCCTACTGCATGCATACCTGCATGCGCTGGGATGCTCCCTCGACTCGAACCTCTGTCCTCTGTCCTCTGTCCTCTGTTGGTCCCATCTAACCTAATACAACCTAATACCTGTGAGACCTGTGAGACCTGTGATACCTGTGATACTTGTGATACTTGTGATACTTGTGATACTTGTGATCTGAGGTAGGTAGGTAGGTACCAGCAAGGCGGGGTTGGTTGTTGTTTGTTCTGCGATCAACGTGAGTAAATGATGTCCTCCTGCTGGATATAACGAAATCACGAAATCACGAACTAGACGGGGCAATAACCAGTCTTGATAGCTATTGCGAAATGACGGTCCTCTGCTGGCAACGACTCGTCTTATTCCTACTATTCGTCATGGCGACGGCATCGGAGACGACTATGCGGAATATCATGTATCTCACGGGGTATAGCTCTCTTCATTGCCGGCGGGATGGTGCTCATGCATTAATACCGAGTCACTAGGCAACACCCCGTCATTCCAGGTGATGCCTCTCTCCGGGCCCCTATCACGCATGTCGCTTTGGCTTTCATGAATTCGAACACGTTCAACCGGGAAGAGCGTAGTTCTTCATGGCCGATCTTCATGTCCGTCGAGGAAGCCCGCTCCAGGTTTCAGTCGGGAACGAAGATCATGGTGGCCATCGGCGGCTGGGGAGATACCAGCGGCTTCGATATCGCCGCCCGCACGGAGGAGAGTCGAGCTAGGTTCGCGCGCAACGTAGCCGATATGGCCCGTGATACTGGCGCCGATGGTGAGTCTATGTTCTTGCCTTGTAATAGCTGCCCAATCGAATAAATGCTGATCTAAGTAGGTGTCGATATCGACTGGGAGTACCCAGGGTAGGTGGAATATTGATGCAGAAGTCGCCTTACCTGTTTGAAGCATCACAGCTAATACGGCCCAGAGGAAACGGCGAAGACTATAAGCAGGTGTCAAACAAGGCCAAGGCCTGGGAGATCACCGCATATCCCCTCCTGCTCGCCGAGATCCGCAGGGCACTCGGCCCCGACAAGCTCATGTCGGCCGCCGTGCCCGGCATTCCTCGGGACATGCTTGCCTTCACGCCAGAATCGGTGCCGCACATTATGGAGTCACTGGACTTCCTCAACGTCATGACATACGACCTGATGAATAGACGGGACAATGTGACTAAGCACCACACTGGTGTCCAGGTCAGTCTGGAGGCCGTGAATACTTACATGGCGCGCGGCGCGCCGGCCGAGAAGATGAACCTCGGCTTTGCCTTCTACACGAAATACTTCCGGATTGAGGATGCACCGCTCTGCTCGGAGAACCCCATCGGCTGCCCCACCGGATTGATGGAGGATCCGAAAACGGGCGCCGACCTGGGGAAAACGGGAGGCTTCTCGTGGCATGACGAAGTTCCCGCAGACGTCAGGGGTTCGTTTGAAAAGGCGTTGAGTGAGGGCCACTATGACGAACAAGACGGGGGCTACTGGTACTGGGACGAGGATCAGGCTTTCTGGTGGACGTTCGACACGCCCGAGGCCGTAGCGAAGAAGTTCCCGCTGATCGTGCAGGAAAAGAAGCTCGGGGGTGTGTTTGCATGGGGTCTGGGCGAGGACGCGCCGGACTTCGCCCATTTACGGGCCCTCAATGCCGGCGTTGAACGCCTGACAAAGATAAAAGACGAGCTGTGATACCACGTACTATAGTCACCGTAACACGAATTAAAGTCTCGATTTGACATATGCTTTCTAACTATATAGATTTCGCCCAACATGGCCTAAACAAGGATATCAAGTCGTTCCTCCAGGCTAGGCATATTTAATAACAGATTAATATATATATATATATAGGGGACTTGACTAGGAGAGTCCAAAACAATTGGCATAAAACGTCACGGTCGCCGACCAATCCGAGAAGATGCCCAACACACCGACCTTGCGCGCGAGCACGTCGACGAGCCTGTACATGTCGCCGTCGCGGCGCGTGGCGTTCAAGACGGTGCTGTAGTAGTAGTCGCCGTTGGCGGCGACGCGGGCGAGGGGGCCGGAGCGCTCGAGCGACCAGGTGATGATGCCGAGCCCGAGCCGCCGGGCCGTCCTCGCATACTCGGACGGGACGTACTCGCCCCGCCCGTCGACGGCGACGAGGTACTGCAGCGGGGGCGCGACGACGCGGACGCCGGCGTCGCGGTAGAAGGACAGGTTGGCGGCGGCGGCGGCGATCGAGGACCCGGGGGCGTCGCCGCTCTGGTCCAGCAGGACGGCCTGGCGGCCGAAGTCGGGCGCGCGCGCGAGCCAGTAGGCGACGTCGGCGAGGGCGAAGCTCTGCAGCCACACGCGCGACGGGTGCACGCCCGCGGCCACGTACTCGTCGACGACCTGCTGCTCGTACCGCTCCGTCGTGTAGTCGCCCTGGAAGGGCATCGGCACGCGCGGCTCCTTCAGCTCCGTCGTGAACTGCACGGCGCCCCCTCCCCGCGCCTCCACGGCGGCGATGAACTCGCGGTGCGACAGCAGCGTGCCGCACGTCGCGTAGAGGTCCGTCCGCCACGCCGGCGTGCCGCCGAGGTAGTCGGCCGGCGTCGTCGCCGACGCGTTGAACCCGTCCATCTTGCCGCACAGCGTCTTGAACTCGGCGAGCGTGATGTCGCTCGTGCAGCAGAGCGCCGTCGCCGGCCGCCCCCCGTCGCCGGCGGTGGCGGCGGTGGCGGGCCGGAAGGGCGTCGTGCACTTGGCGTTGAGCGGCGTCGCGACGATGTTGGTCGTCGTGTGCAGGTCGCACTGGTCGTGGCGGCAGACGAGCTCGCGGTCGCGCGTGAAGGCCACGTCGCACTCCTCGATCCCCGCGCCCATCCGCATCCCGGCCGCGTGCGACTCGAGCGTCTCCTCCGGGAACTGCAGGCACGCCCCGCCGCGGTGCCCGATACTGAACCGCGTCGCGACGACCTCGTCGTCCAGGCACGACGTCAGCCGGTCCTTCAGCCACCCCTCGTCCATGTCGCGCACCAGGTACTCCGGCCGCGGCCCCAGCTCGACGTTGCGGTGTGTGTGCCGCGCCTGCTGCGGCGGCGGCTGGCCCCGGGCCCTGCTGCCGCCCGGCGGCCGGGCCGGGATCGCGGAGACTCCGGCCGCGGCGATGGCGAGGACGCCGGCGATGAGGGACGGTGCCGTGATGTGCATAGCGATGGGTGGTGGCCTACGGCGAAAACAAGTCCTCTCTGAAGCTGTGCAAATGGGCGACCGCAAAAGTCTACCCCTTTCAGTGGCCTGGGGAGGCTCGATTATAAGCAGGTGATGTTCTCGCTCCGTGCTTATTTATATGCCTACACGACACACCCCCAACAGCGAGCTCCCTCCTAGGACCGCCTTTCAGACCGTAGGCCAATCCAATCGCACAGCTGCATAGAGGCGCATGTCTGCGCTATTTCTGCACCCAAGCATAGACATACATACCTGCATCAGAACCACCCGAGGCACTATCCACCTCAGGCCGAGCTGACTGAGATGGTCTCGGCGCCCCATGGCCACGCTTTGTAAGACCCCGGGGATTTCGATAACTGCGAGGCGAGGAAGAGAGATAGAAGGTGGTACCGGGAATCCGATGCAGTCAAGACAAGAACCCACCTGAACCCCAAATGGCTGGCCTTGGCGAGGTCCCATTGCCTGTTCGAAGCCGGAGTTGTAGCCCACATCGTCCTTAGTCTATATGGGTGTAAGCGTGGTTTGTGCTGACGATCGACGACTGAGGCGTTTGGATCGGCGCACGTGGTGGCCATGGCACGTACAGGGCTGGGGCTGGGCAGCAATTTGTCCCAGCATTTCGGATTCCGGCCGACCTTCGGTTAACTATTCCCAGAGTCGGTTCCTTTCGCCGTCGTTTACTTATATGTAGATTCATCAAGATCAAGAAAGCGCCACGGAGGTACATACTGACCACACTGGTAATTAGAACCTGACCCTGTTTTAATACTGAGCTAGCTAAACTGTTTGTATATGGCCTATTTGCTACCCTGTATTTCCTATTCAGCCGGCGTAGGGGCACGGCAATAATGACGGCCCCTCGCCCTGAATCATCCTCCCCTTTTTCCCTTCGGAGTTAGGTAACTCTTGACTACATCCCATCCGCTGCACATCTACATGACATTGAAAGTGATGTACATAGCCTAGCATCACAGTTGCCTCTAACAAAACAACTAGGTGACGAAGGAGCAGGCCGTCGTTCATACTTGAGGTCCCCTACAAGGATCTCGGGATGTGGTTATTACTTTAAGGGTTCGGACACGAAAGAGAGCCACGAGAAAAATAGGTAGAAAAATCAATTCAGGGGGGTTACGGGGACAGAGTAACTTTGCAAAAAGGTAGGATTTGCTGAATGGAAGTGCGAATGCAGATAACTTCTATCGGGTGTAAATTTCACATAGCATAGTACCAGATACCCTGCGGTGTAGTCCTAATAGCACATTGATGTATGAGAGCCTCCTACCCTAGATGGTAAGCCCGGGAATTAATGAAATTGAGCCCTACCCCTATACTAAGCTATCTCTACCTGCGACCCAGCTGCGCTTTACAGTGACTAGACATTCAGGCTGTGTCAACTTCACATGCGGGTTGGTGGTAATAACCCGGTTCAGTACGCCCCGAGCTCCCTTATATCCCATCTTCATCGTAGGCACAGAGCCCTGACAGCACGTGGCTCCCCGTTTGATTTGTCGTTTGCATGATGAAGGAGATCCTACCGATGGCAATGGAGTCAGATATAAATCAAGATCATAGAAGAAATACGTGAAAGCAAAACGGAACCGTTCCACCTTTTTGGTTATGTTGGTATATGTGCAAACCACTCCGTGACAAAATAATATTGGAAGAAATCAATGGATTGGGTGGCTTATTTTTTATATGGTATTTCGCCCCCTAATTGAATACAATCAGGCTTATTAACGAAGCGCCTATGTCGGGTGCAACTATGACACTGCCTGCTAGCCACCGCCCGACACCTAGTGTGGTTGTAGTACTTGAATTAGGCGTATATAAGGACCTTCAAGACCACCTTGGGTCTTAAAGGGTTCAGGAATCAATTATTTACCCTATTGAGCCCTAAATACAATACTTCTACCCGCCTATTACCCAGACAAGCCTATCTATCCACTCCGTGATATCCCTCGGGGCTCTAACAGCCTACGACGAGGTTTCTTTCGAGTCATTTCAGTTAAAGTTGAATCCTAGCTAAGATAGCGGTATTCTTGAGTAGAAACATGGTGATCACCTTCTTTCCATTCTTCAAGCACACTCGACCCTTTAAATTGTAGAGGTTGATACGGTCCTTGTGACGTTCGTGAGCCTAAGTTTATATCCATCTCTAAATCAGCCCGGGTCTCGTCGTTTAACAAGGATTCCATTAATTCTTCATCGTTCTTGGTGATGCGCCAGTTTGTCCCATAAGCGGCCTGTGACTTCGTCTCATAGATGAGTGACCGAGTTTGAATTGGTTCCTCGATGTTTGCTATGTGGCATGGTACGCTTGCGCCAGTCAGCAGGCTTACCCGTTGCCTGTCCTCTGCCATCTCCTCGGGGACCTAGAAATGTGAGATAAACCCGCGCTGTATGCCCACCTACATAAGCCAGATATCCGAGTTGGTCGGCATCTCGTTCACGACAAGAATAGCCATAGTCAACCGACGACCGGGATCGGTGACCACAATCGTGTGCTTCACGCCTTTTTTCAGCATATTCAGTGGCAAAATTTCCGAGAATGCGGGGCTTAGCAGATGGAGAGCAAGACTAGAACGTCTCTGCGAACTGTCCGAGAGCTCCCTCACTTCTAGGCGCTCATGCTGTATTGCATTATCCCTCTTGAGTAAGTAGCCCTAACACAACGCTATCGTGATGCACGAGCCGCGTGGTGCCGGAAGTGGCAGGTCTGGGCTATTAGTGTGCAGATGGGCATTGCACTAAGAGTGCATGCTATGGGGTAAGAAATAGAAGACGGATATATACAGAAGAGAGGTGATCATTAGGTGTGCTATACAAAGTAGGTGTGATCTGTGATGCTGATCAGCCTAATCTGTGCTGCTAATCTTGCAAATCCCAACTGGCCCTGATGGGAACTGTTTCGTCGCAGCGATTGTATTACTACGGAATGGGGACGAAAGTGATTGGCTGGGAATTCGTAGTCAGTGCGCCATATGCATCGCTTTACCAAATCATTGAAATATTCTTTCGTAAGCCGGCTCCTAATGGATTTAGATCGGAGTATGATTGCTCTTATGAGCTCCGTGAAGCTTTCTAGGGGACTATTCCTGACTAGATGCAGTGGAACCAGAGCGAAGCGACACAAACGTTCTTGGAGTGGTTTAGGTTCGGCCTTTTTATGAAACCTGAATGGAGGTCGCAAGACTTGCCCAAGAACGAGATACAGGACTTCTGGGAAGGGGGGGCGGGGATATTCGGGTCGTTTAGGGTGTTTTAAGAAAGTATTCGTAACTCAGAATACGAGAGCACATATTGATTGACATGGGGCCAGGGAATGCAACCAGCCTTCGGCTGGCTATGCTGCCGGCTCGTACCTAAAGAGATTTGACTGCACGCATAATTAGAGGGGTTACTTGAATATGGATGCCTAATCGTATCGTATCAAAGAGCAGCATAATACATGAAAATGGCTGGTTCATGTCGTGGCCTTAAGCAATCTCCACTTAAGTATGTAGGAGAGAAAAGAGTCACTATATTATCATGTAGTGAATATTCCGATTGAGGCCTATTCACAAGAGGGTAGCAGCTGCGTCGCAAGTGGATCGCTAGTATAGGGGTAGGGCGCAATCAATGGATTCCTGGATTGGCTATCTGAGATGGGAGGCCTTTAATTATTATATTCATTAACATATTACTAGAACTACATTGTACAATAGCTAATACCTCGTTATATGCTTTATACATCTGACAATGGAATAGTATCTTGTCATCTCAACATTTAGACGCATTCATAGTATATGTGAGTTCGGTGACTGTGAACTCAATGTGGCAGAGATCTAGACGACGCAGACGCTCTAGATAGAGTTCGCTTTATTCCTCGCCACTACGCTTCCATATGCCGGCAAGGTCACCTGTTTGCGTTGAATAGACTATCTCTAGAAGCCTGTAGGCGCGGATTGTATTTTAACACAACCCACTTGCTGTATTTCGAATGTGGTGATGAGCATGAATACCTATTTCAATTGAGGGGGATTACCCCAAAGCGAGGTTGAAATTATTGTTTAGAACTAATAACGCACATTGTGGGATGTACAAGCCTAAATCTTTTTGAAATCGACGCCTAGGCATTGACCACTGCTCGCTATCAAGTAACTGTAATTTCGGTGTTCGAGTTCACGCAATAACTGGTAGCTTGAATGTCCTAGAGGGTAGTCGACAGAGGATCGTCACATTTTGGAGTCAAACCTCTCTGTAACCTACCTATCTCTGTGCCTGGCAGGTGCAGATTTGGGGTTGCTGCAGTGCAGGATGTGCGCTAGGTTACGGTTAGCTTAGTCTCATAAGGCGAGATGTAATCGCCCCTGAAAGTGAAGAGCTACCTCCTCTACGGAGTATAATACACCATATTGATTGGATTTTTACTGCGGTGTCAGCGTAAATTCTCCGCTCCGGCCGGAATCACCTCTGAAGCTGTCGGCGGGGGAGCCTACGTAGCAATAGTTAGCGTTTAACAAAGCCACAGGGCTTCACTTCAACCCTGTTTCACCGCTGTAAAGACTGACGCAACGCTACCAGACGAGGAGAATCTGTTGTGGAACATCGCGTACACAGATGGGGGTAGTCCCTTATACTACCATAAATTGGCCTTATATGGATACTTGTTAAGGATGATGAACACTATAAACATATAATCATGGCTACTAATGAATGAGAGTCATCACCTACTAAAACTAAGAGTAGGGGCGAATCAAGACTCGATAACTTCGATCTGGCCCCCTCATCCCACACTGTTATAGCAGGTAGAATTTGGAGCAAAACAGGGGCTTGTGGCGTGGTTAGAATGGCCAGTCGCATTCGTGTTTCGGTTTTAATCTCCGTAATTCTTTAATTTTTTTTTTTTTGGCAATACATTTTAGCTTGACAAAAAACGCCAACGTAAGTGTTGGAATGCTAGTAAGCCTCTTTATACCTGGTGGATCGTTGGTTTTGAAGTTGTCTGTGTTCATCATTTAGTCTTTCCTCATTTCGAACTTTTCAATTATGAATTTCAAAGCCATGAGGTTTAGAGCATCTTTGAGAAACATTCAAGCAGTTCTATACCCCCAAAAGTCCAAGCATACGTCTTCAAGGCGTGGAGGGACCTGGGCTTGGGAAATCAGGGCTCTACTACTAAGCTGTACTTCTCTTGTGGCTCTAGTAATTCTTCTCGCTCGAGTCGATGGGAAACCTATCTCGCAATGGACTTTCTTCATTTCCCTTAACGGATTGGTCTCCACCCTTGCTGCTATCTCTCGCACCTCACTTGCCTTTACGATTTCTTCCTGCATCGGCCAAGCAAAGTGGAACTGGTTTCGGTCCAGGAAGGGCAGCCTCATTGGATTCGATAGGTTTGACGATGCCTCCCGAGGTCCTTGGGGTGCACTATGGCTTATCATTTGGCTCCGTGGTCGGTATGTATTCTTTCTATTCCACCTATTAACATGATACTGTGGATTGTATATGCCATGATTCTCGAACTAACGATCCATTTTCATAGCCATTGGGTGGCGGTCGGATCGTTTGTTACTATATTGCTCCTGGCCTTCGAACCTTTTTTGCAGACTGTTGTATCATTGACTGGTCGTACCCTTGAATCGACTGGCATCAGTGAAGTCATCATTGCCCGCAGCGAATTTCTCAATCACAGCACTTGTCATGCATGGCAATACGAACCACGCCATTATAATGCCCTTTATCAATTTACATGTGGACAAGACCTCGGCCTACAGAGCGCCTATTCCAACGGTCTGTCCAACTCCTCTTCTGGTCTGGTTCCCTTTGCTCTTTGCGATGCCGGAAATTGCACATGGGCACCTTTCCTCAGCATGGATGTGTGCAGCTCGTGCAGTGATATCACCAATAATCTCAAGCGAGTGAAAAGGAATATTTCGCAGACACACGGAGACTTCATCACCTATAAAATTGGCACTGTCGAATTAGGAAACTTCGCGAATGATATTGGCACACTGTCAGGCACACTCTGGGCAGTACAAGGATCCATAGAGTGGAATCGCGGATTCTTATTGAAGCAAAATCGGAACACCCTGCTTTATTCATTCCAGATGATTCAAGCGGCCAAAACATTTGGAGATAATGTTACAACATGGCAAGAGACAGAGGTGGTCGCCTCTGAGTGCGCCCTCTTCTTCTGCGTTAACTTATATCAAGCTGAGATGCGAAATGGCTTGTTAAAGGAACAAGTAATTACATCTTGGTCTGATCGCAAGAGTGCATCATATATCGCTATGGCCAACACAACGCATGATATTACCACACCACCTTTCGAAAACGAAGCTCAATTTGATTTCAATCATACACACTACCTGTACGACTCCGTCGAGGTGGACTTCTTACGACAAGATGTTGAGATGGCCATACCCCAAAACGACCGAATACAATATGGAATCCCTCTCGATACTAGGTTTGGTCTATCGCAAAACACGGTTTATACCATAGGACAGGTTTTCGATAACTATTTTGGCGATGATTATTATTCCGACAACTTGGTATATGAGGACGGTAGCCGACCTATGTCGATGTTGGGGTACTTATATCATAGCAGCAACATCTCTGCCACTGTCGGCAATATCGCCAAGGCCATGTCTATCTATCTAAGGAGTGCTTATGGCTCAACTCACACCGGCGTGGCACACGAATGGGTTATCTGCTTCGAAGTTCAATGGGCGTACTTGACGGTACCGATATTCAGTATCCTGTTAGGTATATCGTTCTGCGTTGGATGCATACTACATACCCGGCGACTGGGTCTGAAACCCTGGAAGACAGACTTGATCGCCACGCTGGCACACTCGACAGATTGGGAGTTAAGGGATGACCTCCGGAACGCGAATGTCGCCGGTTTCCTAAGCACGGCGGCAAGTAACATAATAGTTCGTTTTGAGGACGGCGCAGATGGGCCAGAACTACGAAAGATTGTTTAAGTCGGACGGGCATTTAGGCATTAATGAGTATCTCTATTCTTAGCAATTATTTCTTGGTTTTTTTTTTCTCAATTTCTCTTTCCACTTGACGGGAATGATAGCGAGACCAGATAGACATCGAGAGCATTCAATAGCGGATGTCTGGCATGCGCTAGTAATGAATGACAGTTTCCGAGCCAATCAATGAAAGTGCAATAATAATGGTGGCGAGGCAGTAGTCGTGGCGCCAGCCGACTGAGGTCTGCAGCAAGCCGTAGGAAACCTAGCATAATCTCAAAGATGTATCATCACCGTTTGCTGTCTGCACCTTTTCAGATCAAGCCGGCGGTGCACGTTTCTGTGCGTTTTGTCGGGCACGGTCGTTTTCTAACTCCTCGTAGAAGGGATGCTGCATAAGGCCCAACGCACTCGCACGACATTGTAAAGCTCGATTTGAACAATCTCGACAGCGTTCGCGAGGCAGCCCAAGAGATCAATTTCAGTCTAGATTAGCTATTGTTATGCGTCTCCACACGACATTATTGCTTCTTGTGTTCTAACAAGTCCCTTCGCAGTCCCGCGTTACAATAGGCGCTATGTCTCCGATCGGCGTTCTTATTTTGCTTGCCGGATTTCAGGATTTCGACAGGCAGTCGTTGACGGACAACAGTCTCGGCACTAGTCTCACGGCCAATTATCTTGGCTATTTGCTGCTCACCCTCATTTTCCGCCTAGCAATGAAAACCATCAGCCCTACAAAAAGGAATGATAACTTCATAATGGGGAAGGTCCCCATTTCTATGATAAAGCCCATTTAGCCTTTCTCTGCTGAAGCTTCTGTCGTGCAGCAGGGGTGTGCGTTCAGTATGTTATAAATGCCTACCCCGGCATTCGAATATCTGAAGTGACGTGTCGCAAGATACAATGATAGAAAAAATTCTGTTTAGGCACCGCACTTGTGATAAATAGTCATGTGGAATGGTGTTAATCGATAGGTCAGCTTCAGAGCTACGGGCTGCACAGAGAGACCCGGCACGTCGTTTGCTACAAGTACATGGAGCATTGGTCCAGTGATGGGACTTGTCACTAAAAACGATGCGGAACGATAAGCACTGAGTCTTCCAGGGTCACTTGTAGCCAACAGGATGAGTAAGGCTTATCTTCCATTTTTAAAAGGGGAAAATAGATACCAGAGCGTGAAAACCCCTTATTAAATAAATTATAATTCAATTCTAAGCCTTCTGTACGAACCATCATAATAAATCTGCTTGGGGCGACTCTGAAGCTGCAGTCATCTGGACCAAAATTTCAAGGCATTGGTATCCTGGGGCAAGAAATCTACGTTCGATTATACTCCCACAGAAATGTTTCCTGGGCTACGGTGTTATCAAACCCGAGTACCCCTGGATCCATTAGCACCGTTGCAATCACGGTATCCGTTGCCTTTCTAACGTTGTACTGTAGTATACTTAGTGTGGTGTTTATATTCAGAAGTCTGTATTGGTATTGGTGTCCGTATGTTGGCTGCTCTGTAGTCTTATCTCACGCAGTCTACTAAACATGTACGAATATAAAGAGCAATATTGGGAACTTGGCACAAGAATTTATGCTGACTCATCATGCAGGCCGTAGCGGTACGGTCTACCTCGTAGCCGCCGGGCCTCCGTTTTACTGTTGGCATGTTGACTCTACCCGTGCACCGTATTGTGTTGGAGACCCGAAAAGGGGGCGCAGCCGATCGCCGATCACGTCATGCCATAAATCCCGTACATGACGTAGAATGATTGATGGCGGTGGCTATGTCGGGGCGATGATTACTGACAAGGCGAAATTTGATGATTGGACTAATTACATTCATTCTGACACCTGTTGGATAACTCTACTTTCGTGTATGTATGTACCCGTCCCCCGTGCCTTGGGTACTCTCTCTTCTTCTTCTTCTTCTTAATCATTCTGAATATGCTGCTTCTTGATTATATGTCTGTACGTATCTCTACTTCCCTTGACCTGTGACCAGAATTTATAAAACTTAAAAATCGCGCTCGCTATTGCGACCGCTGCCCCTGTTTAAACGCTGATAATTTTGGTGCACTTAACTGAAAATTCCTTGCCAACACTTTATTTATGAAGAGAGGCTCCCATGAGTCCACTATGTTGGAACACGAAAATGAGCTATTGTCATTTCAACCAGAACAATACGACCGCGACAAGTTGAATTAAAATGTACGAGAACTGCAGACGCTCGTTCGTACCAAGAAAACCGAGGTCTCAGGGTTGCGTATTCAGTTTTACAAGTCAATAACATCTCCAAGACAGGGAGTGAAGATGTCTAGAGACGGTCAGGAACACAACGAGCAATGGATGGTATTCTCCGGCATACAGGATGACGATGCACGAGCACGCCACTTTCGTTCCTTTAATTCTCAAAATTGGATTCGAGCCCAACTAGACTACCCTGATGAGGTGTCATGTTTTGGTAGAAGAATATCCGGCTGTGTTGGTGTATGATCCACACGAAGAAAATATCTACCCAAGGAGCGCTGACCGGCTATCTTGTAAGATAAACCCGATATCACAAATATGCCAAGCTCTGGGGTCATACCAACATACTTTAAGACAAACAAGCAATCATTTCTCGATTGCCATCTCGATGGAGTTCTGCAATTCATGTTTATATTGAAATCATAACCAGAACTTCAACTCATCGAGCCAGGGTAACAACTAAGCGACGTATTCCTGCTAGGATGATTCATTACCTTTCTACTCACCCAAGCAAGCTTTCCAATGTTATTAGATTTCGTATTGTATCGGGAGAAATACGGTGGCCTTCCATCAAAGTACCTACAACGCAGGAATGAAGCTAGGCTTAGGGCCTGGTTATTACACGCACTTTCTCCTTTATGTTTTAGGTTTGATATCGATATTGGTAGATTGTGGTGTTTTGCAACACATTTGCAGGTCGGCAACGGTTATTTCACTCGCTTCACTTACACCTATCAAATACTTTACTTAAGTAACCACTATGTACCTAGCTATATGTCAGGAGGATAAATCACACGGCGAGGTACCAGCTACCCTATGGTGTAGCTCTAGAGATATATTTGTGTATATAAGGACTGGATGCCTCCCACCTAGATGGTAGGTCCAGGAATCAATGATATTGAGCCCTACCCCTATACTTGGCTATTCACCTGCTACCCAGCTGCTACCTCATAGTCACTAGACCTCACTCTGGGCATTCTTAACATGACACTATATTGCTTTTTTATAGCTTTTGTTTTTGTTTTCTGACACAGATTGGTATGGGGACCGCCGGTATAGTGTATGAATGTTGCGATGCTGAAGAGTAGAAGCGGTGGGGTGGCTACACCCCATACATACAGAATATGTATGTGAGTGGCCCGGCCAGCCAATTGGCAGCCACATAACCACCTGGCTGGCCACGGCTATAGCCATTTATTGACCCCCCCACCCATCTGTATCAAGTGCCGGGCACATACAAAGACTTTGTTGGCCTCAATAGAAATATCCCACGTTATACTCCTTGCAATGGCCCTGACCCTTGCCCTTGCCCTTACCCTTGCCCTTGCCTTAGCCTTTTGTTGGTTGGTTGACTGGTTCGTTGATTGGTTGACCGGTTAGCCTAGGTAGGTCTGGTAGGTTGCCTACCTCCTAGTCACGGCTCGTATCTGTAGAAGCCAAGGATGTACCGGTTCACTTGTGAGGTTTCTCCGTCTTTATTTCCTAAACTGCACTCAGGAAGTATACATCAGGTTGATAAAATAGTGTCTCACGGAGTCGAACCACCTTTCCTACCCACCACGCATACTTAGGTGCTGGATATCACACCTGCTCGTATATTCGTAACACAGCTATGTCGCTAAACTTATCTTCGAGCACAAAGCACTTCACCATAGTGAAGGTAATTTCATCTATCGGCGGATGTATCTTACCCCTTTTCTATTATGGTGTCTCGAGGTAACAGCATGCTTATCTGGTGAAAGAAAGGATAGCAAGTGCTCCGTCTTTAATTGTGTACCAGGACTAAATAACAGCTATTATTTATTATTATAAATAAGTATCTGTAATGGTTGGTTATTGTTTATTTACGTATTCAAGGACTAGTTACACGATCTGGTTTTAAAGTAATGAAGTCGGGGTAGACATTGATGGTTGGCTTCGACTGGCTTAGGCATTTCCGTCGTAAGGGGAATTGATTTCTTAAAAGAAAAAAAGAAAAAGAAAAAGAACAGAGTATGTATCCTATTAGTGCTGGTATATACGCCGTTTTGACCATTTCTGACCGTTATTTTTCCGTTTCGCTCCCACACCTCGCGCCACACTTATCCCCTGTATTAATAGTAAATGCTCCATTCACTTCTGTATTCCTGTTTAAGGGAGTAAGTATAACTAGCGATATTAGTATTAACGAAATTTAATTGAACACTCCATTTAACTTTGTATGTTTTACTCTCTCGATTATGTAATAATTGTTACGAAAAGGATATGAACCGATGAACTTGCTCAGGTTTCGTGGGGTGTGGTTGATTTGAAGGTCCTTGGCTTGTGGAGGCGAAGGTGGTATGAGGGACTCCGTTTCCGGACCCCAGAACTTCCAGCCCTTGAGGCTTCCATACCAACACTTCAACATTTGTATGCTGTATTTTTCTCGGTATTGAAGTGCTCATTCACTACTGTCTATACTGTTAATTAGTAGTCCTAAATAGCGCCAGGGGAAGGGACAAAACATTCGTTAGTAAATCTTTGGCTTTTCCCACTACTCCTACACACCGTTGATATTGTTTCTGGCCCTCGTCGCTCCATACGAATAATCATGAAGCCCAATAAACTATATCAACCATAAGTTTGGAGAGGGGGTCCCCGCGCATGCTCACCACACTTCATTAGAACCGTCCCTTCAAACATTCAGTCCCTTTGGTGCACTGCCAATAGTAGCATCTTGGTATGTCTTCCTATTCTAATACGGTGAGTTAGAGGGAAAACGCCTAGTTGAATACAACCTGCCTTGCCTATCTCTCGCGGGGCTGCAATGATGAAATTGTTCCGTCGCATCTGTCAAACTTAGCGATATATCTGGAAGCTAAGGGCAAGATATCGTCTAACTTCTAGTTCGTATTAACCTTCTCCAAAACACTTACTCAACATGTTACACAGTTTGTCTGGGTCAATATCCCGACATGGAATTCTCTGGGACATATTGCTAGAATTGCGTTGATTAATTGAGAAATGTTGCGTGCTTGACAATTAAAGGAGAGAAACCCATGACTGACTGGACGAATTTAGGGAGATCGATGTTGGGGACAACTTGCATCTTACCGAAATTTCATGCGCCTCTAACAAGCCCAAACTGATCGCCCCCACACAAACACAGCCTGCTTAATGCTGGTATGTGAGACAGTCCAGCGCGTATCGACCTATCGATTCAAAGATAGGTCTGTATATCATCTATAACGCATGACCCTCCCTGGCAACCAGCCCCAATTTGTTCAGAAACAGCAAAAATAAATACCACCACCAACACTACTAACAGGAAGTAAATATATTAAAAGAAATACAGACACTTCATTTTAGTCAAATTCTTCTTTGCTCCGTGAGGCTGCCCTTTAACCTCTAATCTTAAGCATTCTGTTTTGTTTGGGGTTTTTTTTTTTAGCATTTACTTTTTTTGATCATATGTTTACACATTTTATATCTTTTGCTCTTTCTCATATGTTTGTTTCTTATTTATTTATAAAAGTTCAATTAAATCGGTTTAGAGCTTAGTTATAGTTATAAGGTGTGGCTAGTCTCCGTACACATTTGTTGCCACCTAACCCCTATTCTATGTAAAGCTAGAAATCCTAATAGGTTTATGAAAGGAAGCACTGGAGGCAATAGCTAATACTGTGCACCCTAATATGAAGCATGTGGAAGTGGGCGCCAACGAGCGTCCGTTCCGAGCAAGACTGTCAATCAAGTGCCTACGCTGTACCGCCATCTCGCCCTTATCCGAGTCTTATGAGCATCAAGGGGCGATTGGATTGAGGCGCTTTTAAAGATACGTGTTTTCGTTTATAATATTAGGCTCCTAGGCTGCTTCCCACAGGACGTCATTAAATCTTGAGGGTGCTTTCATTCATTATCATATTTAACGTTGATTTGAAAGCTAGACAGAAAATAGATGTGGACATACATGTATCAGCGACACAAGAAATGCACAAGTACAACTTCCGTGACTGGGTTTCACTAGTCCGGTAGTACACAGCATCTTAAGTGGTCACCGTTGTCCTTTTCTGAAGATGTCTCTCCTAGCAGGCGACCACAGCAAATTCAGCAGCACCTATGATATTCGGGAAGGAGAAACAGACGAAGAAATAAAAGAATACTTAGCAACCCGGGGTCGATCACATTATAATACAGTATTTTAACCATCTCATGATTACGGAGATAGAGAAAGGTTGGAGAACCCATGGAATATATAACATTAGCTACTCGCTATTCGACTAAATGTTTTCATCCAAAGTTTTACCCCATTAGCCATATCCAACAGCAAGGCCACCATCAGCTTCTCACAATCCCAAAGCCACCGGACACTGCTCGAACGATACGAACTTGGCAGGGAGGACCACACTGGCCAGTCCCGCCGCGCCTAGAGAGCGCGCCATCCCGGGGTCGTTCCCCGCCCCCTTCCCCTGCGCTCGCTCAAGCGCCGTTGCCGTTGTAGGCGATGAGGTTGACGGTGCCGGAGGGGATGCCGGTGATGCGGCTCGGGGTGCCGAGGGCCTTGATGCGGGCGGTGACGGCGGCCGGGGTGGAGAGGCCCTCGAGGGCGATGAGGTAGAGCGCGAGGCCGGCGACGTGCGGGGTCGACATGGAGGTCCCCGAGATGGTGTTGGTGGCGCTGTTGCCGCCGATCCACGACGACAGCACGCTGACGCCCGGCGCGGCGATGTCGACGACGGCGCCGTAGTTGGAGAAGGACGCGAACCGCCAGCTCGAGTCGATGGCCGCGACCGTCAGCGCGTTGGCCGCCGACGCCGGCGACGTGTTGGCCGCGTTCGTCGCGTCGTTGCCCGCCGCGATCACCGAGAGCACGCCGACGTTGTAGGCGCTGTTGACGGCGTTGTTGAAGGCCGAGGAGAAGCCGCCGCCTTGGGGGGAAGGGGGAGGAATGTTAGCGTGAAGGAAAGAGTGGAAAAAGGGGGGGGGAGGAGGAGGGGAGGGGTGGAGTTTCTTACCGAGCGACATGCTGATGACGGACTTGCTCTGGCGACCCTTGCCGGTGATGTCGTTCACGGCCCAGTTGAAGCCGTCGAGGATGATGGCGGTAGTGCTGGACGAGCCGGTGAAGACCTTGACGGAGATGATGGTGGCGGCCTTGGCGACGCCGTAGGTGGAACCGCCGAGGGTGCCGGCGACGTGGGTGCCGTGACCGTTAGAGTCGACGTTGGCGCCGCCGACAGCGTTGTACCCGTAGGAGCCGCGGGTGCCGAACTGGGTGTGGGTAGTCAGGAGACCGGTGTCGACGATGTAGGCGAAGGTGCCGCTGCCGGCGGAGCTGTCGTAGATGTAGTTGGTGGAGCCGCTGGTGCGGTGGGAGATCGTTCCCAGGCCCCAAGTCGCGCCGGACTGGGTGACGAGGGCACGCTCCGAGACCTCGTGGACCTCGTCGAAGAGGTGCCAGACCTGGTCTTGCTCTACCTCGGCGACCTGTTGCGAGAGTCAGCACATACATGCAATGGAACGTCCAAGAGCGGCACATAACATACCTGGGGGTTGGCCCGGATCTCGGCGAGGGTCTGCTCGTCCATCTCGACGGCATAGGCGTTGAAGTCATCGATGTTATAGGTCTTCTCAACACCGACCGTGTCGCGGCGGCTCAGGCTGCGGGAGTGGACATCGCGAGCCCAGCTCACGTGGCTCTCGAAGTCGGCACTGCTGATGCCGGTCTTCAAGGTGACGATGTACTTGTTGGGGACGTACTCGGGCTTGCCAGCCTGCTTGCTGGTGGGAGCAGCGAGGGCAGCAGGGAGCAGGGCTCCGAAGAAGAGAGCCAAGTTGCGAAAGCTTTGCATCTTGTCAAGTAGGCCGAGCCAAGGGGTTTTGTGATCAGTGAGGTGGGAGCTGTGATGGCAAGGCTAAGTCCTCATCGTCGTGGTCGACATGCTCTCATTATATAGATTCTCAGGCCTCATCCTGACCTCGATGCCGAGCACCATGGACGAAGTTGCACAATATCTGCCAAGCTGACCACCGCACGGCCAAGAGTTGTTGAGTTTCCCAAACCATCGCGATAGAGTCTCTGGGCGGGCCAGAGTTCGCAGGCCGCAAGATACCAGTCAAAATGAGGAAGGAGTGAAGCACAGAAGCTGGGTGGATGGCGATAATGGCAACGGTCAGGCGACAATATCTCTGAAGTCGTACTCTTGGCAGCACAGCGTGTTGGACAGCAAGGTAAAGGCCAAGCCGTACGAGTGAGCCAACGGCGGCTGGGTGCTGCCGTGATACAAACGAGAATCACGACGTGGGTGGCGGCAGCCAGCCGGGTCCCATTGAGATATCGGTCCCATCGCTATACCCGGAGTACTATTCCGCGAGGATCCCGCCCGCTCGGCCTAATGATCATCGCACAGCTAGTCACTCGGAGGGTTCCGGATCAGCATGCCTTGTGTGTCCACAGGCTTCCAGAGGCTTGGGGTGCCCCCCTTGGGCGGGTTGTCGATTAGCCATCTGGGATGGTTGAGACATCTACGGTGTATGACACACAAAATCGATATATCCCAGGTGTGTGGATCTTCATCCTGAAGTGACGCCGGTATCCTATGCTATGCGGAGAGGTTGCGACTCTACTAGCTCTCAGATAGGAAGGCGGTCGATACCTATGAGGCTCGGTAACCCGCTGGATCTATACGCAAATCCATACCCACTATACGCCAATATGGTGTGCTTCATCTCCGGTTGCCAAAGCACTAAACCATCTTCCCAGGACGACTGGTCCAACTAGGCTCGCCTCTGAGGCAGGCAACGGTCAACAATCATGCCAAAGAGCGTCGAGGAGTCCGGTTAGAGTCCCGTCCCGAACCTCAAGCCCCAGGTGCACCCGAGCGGCATCGGTATTCGGGGATATAGATATCCTCCTCGCATGATGTTTCCCCAGAGTTGACGGAATAGCGCGAAGACTAGACTGACTAGTTGATGGCGACTAACGGGATTTGATGAGCAGGACGCCACACAGGAACCCAGAACCCCGTCTAAGAACAGGCCCCTCCCCCTCGTGCTAGCTGGTGATAACCCAACGGCCCGGGCGGCAAATGATTGGCGGGATCGCTGGTCGGTGCCTCTTGGCTGGGTCTTGGCTGTCCTTGAATCAACTTCACAGCTGCCCTTTTCGTTATACTCTCGTGCATGCAGTTCGTCTTGTCTTGGCCCGCACGCGATAAGTCAAGATGTCATCGAAATGGTACAATATGGCGACGAGAGAGTATCATTTGGTGAGCTACGAACGCTGGTCAACGATGGCCATGCCACCATGGCCAGCTCAACCCATGCCAGCGGACGGCAAACGTACCCGAGTAGGGTCGCAAGCGAGTCCGACGGTAGAGTTCCGGGAAGGCCCTTGGAGAGCGCGACAACAAGATCAGTAGACTGGACTATAGGCAAGTATACCCTATAGAATAGGCCTGCGGCCTAGTCAGAGTTGGCATATGTGATGCAACCCATGTCGGACATTTATTAAACTGACAACAATCCATGATTGGGCCGTCGGATCGCTTTCCTTGGCATAAAGCAACCGTTGCTGCTACCGAGGCACGACGCTACGGTAATATCATTATCTATATCCGTCCAAACCGCCCCGCGTCCCGCGCTTGAGATGAAGGTGTGCCGGAGATCGTACAATCCCCATTCGCGAGCCACACCATAACGGGAGCGAAGTGGCTTGCTACGGGACCGGCGTATATGTCACGCCAGAGCGGCGTCCGGTGCAGCTCTGGCACGTGCTTCTTCCACCCAATAGCCAATTCGAGCAATGCTATCGTGAGTTGCGGCAGGGCACCCCCAAGGTTCTCTCGCAGGTCTCGGCTGTTCAGCGGCCTTCTTCTTTCAGCTTCCATAGCTAGCCGAATTCGACATACTATCGCTGCTCAGGGCAAAAACATTCATGCGCTGCCGAAGTCTGGTGTGGTTATACCCTACTCTGTTAATGCCTACGGCACCCGGGTCTCCAGGGGTCACGGCATACCTGAGAAGGGATACCCTGTCGCTAATGATACCGTTCCTGTTAAAGGGTAGTAGTCGTCATTACGCGAGAAACCTTGAAAGCATATGTTACACGGGTATTTGAGCATCAGTCCTATATTCGCCTTCAGTAAGTGTGTTATTATTAGGAGAATTGCATTTGGGACACTGAACTTCGCGGATTTTGCACGCGCTTGGCTTGTCGTACGTGGCTGAGACGTGCAAAGCTGCCAGGAATCCCGAAATGGCTGATCGTGGCTTGCATTAACTCTTGTAAGATCTAATTTATAGCCGCCATGTGGCGGTCCATCGTTCTAGAAGCGGTTGGCCTCCGACACAATGACCGGACAGGGACCGCGTCACCGTGGTGGCTCCAGCTCCGAAAACAACGCCATGTGAAAACTTCTGCTTGCTATTTCGAGGAATTCAAGCCGTCCTCCCACATAGTATGTCGCGAGCCATAATAAGACGGCACCGGATGCCCGGAACTGCGCTCATTCAGCGCGCGTAGCACGAAGACATCCCACTGTTCTAAAAGGGCGCGGTGTGTCCGAGTCACATCAGCAGCCCCCGCGTAACACATTATTTAGCGAATGTTCAGGATATAATTATTTTTATCTTCCGGGGATGTGTGCCCAAGAAGGCACAAGAGAAGCAAGGGGCCGGTCTGGCTGGACTTAGTCTAGCCACAACTTTACTTACCTATGTCGGGCTAAGAATGAACATTTAGTTATCTTCTCGCTCGATATAGCCAAGTTGTTTTGAGTGTATCAGAGAGATTTTGTCATTAATCTAGTTGTTGCGAATCACTTTTATCGGCAACGATATTTCCGGGTCTTGGGTCGGGGGACTCAGGATGTGGAAGGCTTTTTCTGCGCATACGCTACTTGCTATGTCAAACATTCTGTCAGGTGCATCTATGCACTGCTAACTACTGCCCGACCCCTAGAGTGGTTGTATTGTTAAAATTGAGTGTATATAAGGACCTTCAAGACCCTCTTGGGGCTTGAATAGTTTAGGAATTGCTTGTTTACGCTATTGAGCCCTAAATACAACACTTTTACCCACCTACTACCCAGACAAGCCTATCCATTCACTCCGTGATACCCCTGTTTGACAGATTCATCTAGCGAACTTGACTAGAATTTATAGGATTAGCATCTAGTATTATATATTAGGAGGCCTCGGATTCGCATGGAGGAAATGATGGGACAGAACCCGAGATGGTAGTCATGTAGTATAGGTATGGCAAAACACCGCTCTAGCCCACGACGATTCAGGGTAGAACATTATCGGGTTGAGCACTGAATCATCTATAGACACTTGCATGCTCATAGTTGAAGCCCTGCCGTGCGAAACTCTTTCAGGCACGAATTTCACACTGTCATCAATTCACACTAGACCATCAGCTAGCAACTTGACCTTTGCCCCCTTAGATCTAGTCCTAATGTCCTTACCCGCAAAGGGTTCTGATCCCTGAAAGCCGATGTTCATAGATACTTTGATTGCTCAACGACTAAGAATGGAACTACACTACAGAATAATTGCTTCCTTGTTCAACCCTAGTTCCCTGACAGTCTTCATCACCCCGCCCTTCTTACGAAGCTTTGGGCACAAACAAGATATCAACTTTCTTTCGAGGGCCATGCCGTTGGAATCCGACATTGCCGTGCTGATCTGTCACGGCAGCTACCATACCCCGGCTCCTTATATGCCATTGATCGAATCGCTGAAGGCTTCAGGTATCGCTGCCTACTGCCCTCAGCTACCCACCTCCGATCTAACCAAACTCAACGTCGGGGACCCCAATAACCCTGACTTTGCGCGGCAGGCGCCTGAGGGAGGGTACCCCCAGGGTACTGAAGATGCCGAAGTCGTCAACGGAGTCTTGCACCAACTGGTGGTAGACCAGGGGAAACGAGTGTTAGTGGTTGGTCACTCGTCCGGCGGTTGGGTCGCCACGGAAGTAGCAAAACCAGAGCTACAAGCCAAGGCACGGAAGGATAAAGGCCTCACGGGAGGTGTCATCGGTCTCTTTTATATCGGCGCACTCATCGTTCCTGTCGGAGAATCGATCACCAGTTTCTTTCAGCCAAAAGACGGGTCGTTTGTGACTCCGCCCTTCATAAAATTCCACGTCAGTATAAATTAATCATCTTAATCTCTCGTCGCTTCGCGACTAACTCTAGATTCTCAGAGACACGGTAATGCTGGTCTTGCTTGCCCAGTTAATGCCGAGAAATTCTTCTTCAATGACCTCGAGCCGGATGTGGCACGTAAATGGGCTGCCACGCTTACTGCCTCTCCTGTATTGGCTACGAAGCTGTCCAACGACGCCTATAGCGCCTTGCCATGTGCATACCTCATACTAGAAGATGACTTAACGTTGCCCAAGGACTACCAAGAAGGCATAGTAGCGCTCCAGGCCCAAAAGACAGGGCCGTTTTCTCTGTATCGTTGCTCAGCCGGCCATTCACCTCAATTGAGCTGGACGCATGGAACCGCGGAGGTGATACAGAATTTCATCAAAAAGATCGAAAATTAAAATCCACATCATACATGTTTTACTCATTGCAGATTACAGACCTAATACCTCACTAGCCTCAGTAGACCATACTAGCTAGTAAAGTCAATGCTAACCGGCATCTGTTCTGTAATAGGCTTAGATATATTTATTTTAGCCAAACATAAAGTCGTTTTAGCCAAGTCAGAAAACCTCTAGCTAACCAACTATTTTTTTTCTTGGCAACAAGAAACCATGATGTTGAATCGGCTCCTTGAACTATCAACTGTCATTTGTCATTTCTGCAATGCTTATATGAGACAGCAGCTTAGTTGATGCTGATACAAGTGCGCTATGCTCGCCCAATCCCGCTTACCTCTGGCCACCAGCACACTGGTAACCAGAGCGCCTACAGTTCTCCAAATTGACCAGGTCCCCGTACCTCGTCGCCTGGCTAAGAAACGATCTCGCTCGCCAGAGTAGTCCAGAACTTACAGATACTCTCAGTATTCTGGTCATCGGCATCCAGGAAGAAGTCGTCACTGAATAATCGATATTGCACAGTGAGCACATTTGTAAGGGCATCCCCCGATCCATCCGCAACGGGCCAATCCAGCGGCGCAATTCCGTCTGGCTGCGGAAGGCTATTTGGGTCGCCTCCAGAGAGCGCAAACGACGCAAAATAGGTCTGATACGCCTTCATGATCTTTGTTTCTACTAAGAAGTAGGCGTAAATAATGGCTAGGAATTCGCCTACTAAGTTCTCGAGCAGATTCTTGACCTCATCGAAAGAGTTGCTGAAGAGGGCGATGAGATCGCTCGCGTGGTAGCTGAGGTAGGGGATCGGAAAGCCGTATCTCATCAGATAAGTCACCTCGGGGTAGGCATAGAAGAGATCCCGAGTATTGCACGTGAATACGAAATCACGAACGACTGTTGCAATACAGGCTCTGAAGTCGCCGCCGAACCTGCCCTCGCAGTCGTACTGCTTGATGATCTTGTCTCGCTGGGTCGCCAACTTGGATCCGGGCAGAGCTACAGCCAGAAAAGCGGCGAACGAGTCGCTAGTTGTGACGTATTCCGGAAAAAAACCGTTTGACTCGTTCAGACAGTGCGAAACGATGGCGGAATCGATACCCTTCCAATATTTACCTACACAGAACCATGAGCATAAGAACACAACGCACATCAAGGGCACGGCATACCATTAGCAAAGGACAGAGTAGGTATAGTGGTAACCCACTTGCCGTCCACCGACGGGCCGACTGGGAACAAACCAGTCTGTTTCACTGTGGCAAAGAGATTCTGGTTGGCAGCGACCAGGTTCCCCGATGCCCTCAAGCAGTCAATATCAAAAGAGTCACCACAGCCCGCGAGCCGCGAGAAGTTCCGGTACACCTGATCTAACGTCCCGTTGGGTGTGTTGTCCCAGGCCCATTCGAAAGCCGGGCTCTGCAGGGCGAACGTCTTGAAGTTCGGATCCTTAGAACCGTCCTCGCGAATCAGGTGGTGCAAGATGGAGCTTGCGCCTGCTGATTCGCCCCAGGCGCTGACCTTGCTGCTGTCGCCGTGAACCAGACCAATGTATTTCTGCACCCACTCAAAGAGGAGGGCTTGGTCGTGTAGTCCGGCATTAGGTGTTGCTTCCTTTTGCATATAGTCCCCGGCCAGCCATCCGAAGGCACCCAGGCGGTAGTTCCCGGCGACGAAGATGGTTTGGTAGTCGGTCTCTCGCAGCATCGACTGTCCGGTACCCAGAGGCCCTCCAGACTGCTTGCTCCCGAAAGCAAAGGCACCCCCGTACACCCAGACCACAACGGGCATGGGTTTCACTTCGCTCTCCTGAAAGGCAGATTTTGGGACATAGATATCGAGAAACAGGCAGTCTTCGCTCTCTTCGACATCTGAGCTTTCCTCCGGATTCCCGATGGCGATTCCCCTGCCGGGTGGTGTTGCCATATCCGTAGTATTGACCTGGATGCAATTCCTGCCATCACTAACAGGTTGGACCGAAGAGTTAGTCCACGCAGGGAAGGACGGTGGGCTGAATCGTGGAGGGTTAGCACCGAAACGAACGTTTTCGAATAGGTAGATCTGTCGTTTTATTAATACGCTAGGCCTCCAAATGTAAATGGGAGTGGTGATTACATTCGGGTCTGCGGCAAACTCTTGAGCTTGGTAGGTTCCCCACGGTAATGGTAGCGTCGGCAGGCTCGCCTGAGCGCTCAGATTCCCACCCAAGACAAGGAATGGTGTGTTGGCAAAGGCCAGTAAGAGACGTGAAATAAGAGTCTTGGAAATCATGATGCTGCCGACTGTTCGACGGTCCGTATTGGAGATGATGATCGAAGCTCGGGGTGTGAGAAGGACTCTTTAAACCCTCTTTTCCTCCCTTTACACAATTGCAGCGGGCATATGCTATGTATAACAAGAGCCCTGATAAAGAGACTTAGAGATTGGATTTCAATATTGCAAATAATCTACTAAATTTGCTGAGGTGTGTATGGCCCATTTAGAAGCCTCCCCAGTCTTCGAGTTGATCCTAGGGCTATATATACAACTTGACCCGGTTTACTAACGTTCGATAGCCGCAAGTATATATGGCATGAGGGAGGGACAAATAGCCTCCCCGAGATATTTGAACATTACTAAGACCTTCATTCCACATACAACACTGTAGTCCGGTTCTCCCTAACCAATTAGAGGGAGTTGTAGGACGATCTTCCCGTCACGGATCGAAATACGACGTTCATAAGACTAATCTATCATACGATGAAAGCATAGGCGAAGTGGCGCGTATTATCATATATGATGAAAAGTGTCGTTTAGCTGTGTATGTGGGTGTACGCATGAATATCTTTCTTTATGGTATGTAGAAAGTGAACTCGTGACGTGTGGTGATGTCCGATCTGTGAAATGAGCCGTATGACACCATTTTTATTTTTTATTTTTCTCATTTAATTTTTTATTTTTCTCATTTAATTTTTTATTTTTTTTAATTCGGTAAGTACTACAATTATGCGTGTGGCTTCAGCTAATAAGGATCGAGGAGGTATAACCGCACATGAACGTTAGAGTACATAATTGTTGTAATCATGACATTAAGAGAGCCGTAGAATGCGATCATGAGGGACAATCACCATTACCACGATTTAAAACCTCAAATCAAACCGAGGCCATGCATTCATTGCTGGGACTTATTATTACCATTGTCATGACCGGTTCCCTCCGCCCTCTTATTCAGTCGGTAGAAACACTGCACCTCTGGGGAGAGTGGTATGCCATAAAATGCAACATAATGCCATAATACCTAGAGCAGGAATTCGTAATACGTGGGACTGCACGCACAGGGATGAAGTGGTTCAGCCGGAACTGCTAGGATTCGCCCCTCCTCCCCCTCTCCACACACAACGCATGGGGTGGGCACCTGAGCCGCCGGGACGCCGGAGTCCCCCCCTCCCCCCCTGGATCGGCAGACCGCCCGTTTGGGCACACTCGGGCATTCGCGTAGCCCGTCGGCGCTGTCGTGGTACCACGCCGCACGATACAAAGGCAAGTAGGGAGTTTACACTGCAAGCTACGGCAAAATGCGAAGTGGTGTCAGCTCGGTTATTCCTACTGCTATACGGTATGCTGCCATGCCGGCGCATATGTGTATGTGTATATGCAGAAGAAACACTAATTCATACCTACACCTGTCACCGGCGAAGCCTAAGTGGCCCACGCTAAACGCCTGCTGTCGGTTTTCTCTGTGCATACTGCATTCCTACCTAGAGTTGATAATACTACTACTAATACTAATAGGCAAACCAATTGCGAAAACTATCGGGCACCCAACCCAACCTTACAATGTGTATACGGCTCACCCATCCTGCGGAATCAGATATCAATATACGTGGGGTTGCAGAGAACTCAGCCATCGAGTTACATGGCTGTTAATCAAGACCACATATTGGCTTATGGACCCTGAAAGCGAATATCAAATATAGGTCAACCTACCTATACAATATGCATATATATTCCTTCGGAATCGATCCCATCTCGCTTAAACGGCCACTCTCTTTCATGAAGATGAGACACCAACAGAGTCTTATCGCGTTTTGGCCCGCATTGATGGCCCTATAGGTAGACTAAGCCTTCAGCACTTGTCTTAGCCAAGTAGACTGGCACCTTCGGCCTCTTTAGAGATACCAGCTGAAAAAGATGCCATACTAAGCCAACTAAAAAGTACCAATCCATACATGAGCCTTGGGACTGAGACCCCCAGGCACAGGTTGCCTTAGTACGGGCCTCCAGGGGAGCTCTACCCTACCTTAGAGTTAGTATTGGTCCAGACTCTTCTGTCCTTTCCTGCGGGAAAGACGCCATCCCATCATAATGCTTGCTGGTAGCTGCAAGAGGAACCGAACCATAGCCTAGTGAGAAGCTTATTAGTACACCTAAATGCTACAATGCCTGTATAGTCATTTCAACTAGGGTCCTTGATTCGTAGCCTATTCCACCAGTTTCTGTATTGTATTCGACACATAGAATTCCAAATACTCATTGTTCATGCTTTCCTTCAAGGGGTATTTACTATATTTCCAAGCATCCATGGACAGGATACTTGGCTCTTGTACACCTCGAGATTGTGACCAAGCGGGCTTAATTTGGGCGTGCCCGGCAGGTATTTCAGATGCGTCTCCTTTACTTTGGCCTCAATTGTATTTGGCAGGACAAAGAATATCCTTAATTTTCATACATGATGAGGTTACAAACGAGCAGCTCTTCATTTGTTACTTGCGTCAACCCAGTCAAGGCCATTAACCGAGTGAGAAATTCGATTTAAACCAAACCATGCTTCAGCATTAGAATGCAACACATAGGCAGGGTACACGACATCACAGTTGAAAGAAAATCTGGCTCGCTAGTCGTACTCTTTACAAGATAATTACTCATAGATATATGTCTACCCTTGTCAGTGGTTACAATTCATACGGGTGGGAAACTTGGCTGATATGAACACTCATCCTATATCAAACTGAACAAGTCTAGACACGAAGCTACGGTGTACAAGCTGAGAAGAACTCGGCGCCCTCACGGGTAACACTAATGGCGGATACCGACTTCACAGTCATCATCAGAATATGGCCCTGGCATAAATCCGTGTTCTCGGAAAATATGATTTTATGGGACGCACTACGAATATAAAAACCTAAAGAGCCCCTCGAACAACATGCTTCATTTTGTCCTCACCACCATCAACAGTTCCCAAAGCCCTAACAGTATCTCCCAGATCTTCACCCATTCTTGACCCCCTAGTCAACCATCGCCACTACCAAAAATGCATTTCTCCAAGATCTTCGCTGGTATTGCCATGGCATCCACTGCCATGGCCGCCCTCACCCCTCAGCAGATTGCTGATGGTATCAGATTGATTACCCAAAAGTCCCAGGCACTCCAAGCTCCCGCTCAGAGCATTACCCTGCTCAACGGCCCCCTAATTGTCATTGGCCAGGGCCCATTCCCTCAGATCATCGCTGGGTTTACCGATATCGTGAGCACTGCCAACACGCTCATTGCCCAGCTGCCCGGAACCGCCCCGATCACGAAGAGAGACGAGAAAGAGCACCCCAGGGACTTGATCGCCCGTGGGCCTGATGCCCAGCTGATTCGCGGTGCTTTCCTTCAAGTAAGCGTTTGCTTTATGCTACTCCCTGTCTATCTCGCTCCCGTCTCGTGTCTCTCGACCCTCTCCGCCGTCTCCTTTCCCTATATTTTACCATATTACTAATAAGTTTGCCAATATCTAGTTCGTTTCCGTCCACCAGGCCTTGTTGAACATCCTCATCGGCAAAGCTGGCCTCTTCTCGTTGGTCCCTTTCATCGGCCAGCCCGTCGCCGCTATCCTCCGAGGCGTCGAAAGCGTTGTTGACGTGAGTGGTTATTGAGATTCTGGACTGGAAGCAGATACACTGACGTGAATTCCAGTCTATTGCCGTCAGTCTCATCGGCCTTATCCAGGACCCCACTGCCGACATCACCCCTGAAGCCAACTCTCTTGACAACACCCTCCTGCTGGCCATCGATGCATACGACGGCCTGTCTTAAGTGTCTAAGCACGAACACATCACCGATCCACCCCATCTGTCCCGTTTCCCCAGAAGACAGCATGAGGGTGGTGCCAAGCCGCAAGACCTAAGGGCAGAGATTTTGAATTCTCTGTATTTATTTTGATACAGGTGTTCATGTGGGAGAGTTGACAGCTGAGAGGGGGCGAGTAGGCAGTTTTATATGGGAAAAAACGCGGTGGCTATTCGGTCGCTACTAGATAATTACCTAAGTAGTCAGTGGGTCTAATTAGCAGTTATGATTCACGCAGGAGACATGAGGTATATCTATCAACTCTTTTCGTCCCGCGATAAAATGTATGGTTCCTTGGTATGCCATCTCATACGTGACCACCGAAGAGATGTTAATAATATTAGTAAAAGTTGGTCCATGTGGCTTTACATGATTGTGTATACACAACCCCAAACACACTTCGCAACTCAGTTTACAATCAATTAACTGAGGAGTTCATTGCCTATAATAAAGTTGTTAGGATTAGCCAGCTTGGATTAGTTTAGTTAGATTAACTAGTTCGGACTCGCTTGTCTAGAGGAATTAGCCCGATTAGTTAGACTAGCTAGTTGAATTAGCTGTATTTAATTGGGCTGGTTAATTTAGTTACAGTTATTTGATTGGTTTTATGAACAGCGACAGAAAATCATTCGTGTTGACAAATTTAAATACAGCTTCTGGAGATGCTTTGCTCATGCAATCGCTAACGTGCAACAGTTGGGATAAGTAGGTTTCTAGAACAACACTCCGTTTGAATTGATCACTTGCTTCTTGACAACCTTTCCTTTTGTTGTCCTGTTTTCACTATCTCACCATCTCACTGTATGAAGACACCAAAGTTTCGTTTCGTCAAAACTGCGAAATGCAGCGATCGAACCCAAAAGTTTCGTAGGCATTTTCTTATTGTCTCTTGCCGCATAAGCACACAAGCAACTTTCAATGGCTACTACGCGGTCAACATCCATGTACAGTACATACAGGAAGCCATGTCGGAAGTGTACCGTGATATGGAAGGTCTTTCATTCCCAAAAGTTACTTCTCTAGTGAATTTTTCTTCCGTATAATCAACCAAATTTAAGTACAACTTACATAATCGAGCATACAGACCACTCCTGAGCTAAGGTTACTTTTCTTCGCTCTCCCAACCTTTTCATAGGAAGTTAGTAGGGAAAAGAAACAACGAATCCCCTAACCATGGAATGATCTTTAAACTCGAAGCTGCATTTCAATTCGTCGAAGAGCACTTCAAACGAGATTTTGCCCAATCGAAGGATCTCCCTGACCGTTATATAGTATTTAGGGTAATTTGGACCCTTTTCCCTCTCAACAGTCTCATCTATAGCACAGGTAAACTCGGGCAAGGAAAAATATGCTGTGTGAGATCCTCTGGCTATGAGGCGAATCGGAATCGTACTATTTCCTACAGTCTAGTCATTGACGACATCGACACGAACAGCCAGGAGTTCGGCTATGTTGCAACAAAAAAACACCCCGTTCTTTCATTTTTCCCTTTTATCCACCACCGTCATTATGAAGATGTGATAAATCAATTTATTATTAGAGGAGACAAGATTCTATGCCTCAAGGGGCGCCATCTGCAAGAATACACTGGTCATGCTTTGGACGAGAGAGGTTAAAAGTTGAATGTGAGTCATCATATACAATCCCAATGATCCGGGCGCGCTGCATCACTATTATTCATGATGGTTTCATTCCACTGACCAAACTACTTCAAAGTCACACGGCCGTGTCATCGTTGATCCTGGTACACTGCACCATTCGGCTAGTTGCAGGGTTCGCAAAGATTTCATCGAGCAAGACAAGTGAGGTTAGTGAGGCCTCGCTGATACAAGACATAATGTGTCTTGAATATAGTCAGTTCCAAGCCCTTATCTCAAGGCGTTTTTATACTCTACTCCATTTGCAGGTGTCTGCTAACTTGTGTCGGTAACTTTTACTCTTGCTGAGCACAGCTCGGGCACCGTATCGAATTACTACTAAAGGCTATAGTGTGCCAACCAAGCATTGTCATTCTTACTGCTATGTAGACTTGTATACGAAACGGTATTGGTCTGGCGTATTGGGCAGACTCTGATCTCAATCGCAAGTGTTAGGATTTGTATCAGCTAATAATCCTATGCTGACTCACCATGGCGGTACCATTGCTAGGACTCGTTGTTATGAAGCGAACCAATTACAAACGCAAGGGTAGCAGGAAAGGTGTGCTGTGCCTCTATCTCCCAGTCCGAAAGAACTGGTATATTGACTGGTGGCTAGCTGAAGCCCGCAATTAATGTTGATTTTAGGCATCAACGTTGCAACCAATGCCACCTCACGAAGCATCAAACCAAGTATGTTTGCATGTGGGAAATATAGTTTTTCTTGACATCGCCGTTCTTCTCGGCGGATATTGATTCTCAACAGCCCTTCGTCCATCTATCGGGTCTTTCCCCTGCTTGAATGCCAACGACAATGGAGCAATCCGGTGGCTTTTGTCTGAACTGCTCAGATCTGCAACCGACCTATCATCTTAGAAACCTCTTCATCTATTCGGAATGGAACAAGGCCAGCCGTCCTAGAATCGAGCGATCCATTGGTGATCTGGTAGAAGAGAAGAGATGTCCTCTCTGCCGCCTCATCACTCTAGGATTGGAGGAGTGCCTCGTCCCCGGCCCCAGCAAGTTCGATAGAAATGACTTGTACCTCTCACTTCTCGAGCTTCGTTATGTTCGAGGCGCCGTGGCTTTTAAACCCCTCTCGAAGTCGCGCTCTGAAAGTCTCGGTGAACTCGACACTCTGCTGCTAAGAGTGTCATTACGGGTATCGGAGACTCGCACGAAGCCTATTTTCTACGTCCATCACGTGTCGACTAAACCGGATAGTCATAAAATCGACTTTCTCCTAGACTTGGCCGTCGCACCCGTGGAGATGGATGGGGATGACTACCGGAGCAAGAAGTATTCCCTGGGACACAGCGCGGCCCTGCTAAGGCTAGCCGCTAAGCACAGCCAGAACCGTCTGGCTAAGATGCTGCCGGCTTTGCGCGAGGGAAATTTCCTGAAGGGGAGGGAAGTCGGAGATACAGTGGATCAGAGGCTCGTACACTCATGGCTTCGCTACTGCGATCACCACCACGCGAGCTGCGAGCCTCGCCAGCTCCCCTCGTCCAGCCATTTCCCCATTTGGATGATAGATGTAAAGCAGCGGATGGTGGTCAAAGAGTTTGGCAGCACCGCGCGCTTCGCAGCCCTCAGCTATGTCTGGGGACCCAGCGGCACCCAGCACCTCAGGTACACAAAACGTGGCGGCGTTGACGTGCGTCTGAGCACAGCTGGAGGCCTGTCGGATAAGCATGGGGACATACCCACGACGATCAAGGACGCCATGACGCTTTGCGAACGACTGCGCATTCCATATCTTTGGGTCGACGCTTTGTGCCTTGACCAGGACAAGCTCCAGACAAATACGAGCGACCCGGAGAAATTTACTATGATGGGCATGATATATGCCAGTGCGTATGTTACTATTGTTGCCGCCCGGGGACGGGACTCATGGGCGGGCCTGCCTGGCGTAAATGCCGGTTCACGATCGCTATCGAATGTCATAGAACGGGCGGGCGATACATGTTTCGGCATCTTCAACGGGACAGTAGGTAGAACAGTTTCCAAGTCAGTGTGGAACAGTCGGGCCTGGACGTTCCAGGAAATGTTGCTCTCGAGGAGACTCCTAATCTTCACAGCCGAGGAAGTCTTGTACGAATGTTGTTCGGACAGCAGCCGTAGAGAAAGCGTTGCTATGGAGATCTCTAAGAATATCCAAGCCATGTTCAGGCCGCCGAGCTTAGACACAACCTTTAAGCCGCCATTGGATGTTTTAGATGACATTGGACAGAAAGGAGGGGATTTCGACCCTTATGGAATATATGTTGAACTTGTATCAGAGTACATACACCGCGGTATGAGCAACCCAAATGACATTCTCAGGGCGTCACAAGCCATTCTAGATGCGTTGGGGCAAAGGATCGGGAGCGGATTATTCCATGGGATTCTCCTAAAGCACTTCCACGACACCTTGGTATTCAAAGTCATACCTATACACATTAACAGCCATCGAGGCGGGTTTCCATCCTGGAGCTGGTGTGGCTGGGGGCCACAACCACGCGGCAGCGAGCGGGCGATAGTATTCCAGGATCGGTTTGAGTGCCAGTGGATGGAGAACGTCGTGGACTTTTATAGATTGGACCCGACAGCGGCCAGGGGTGGCTACAGTCCACAGAGCAGGCCCGTGTTTGTCCGCATAGAGAGGAACGAGCACACAACACCCAAGAGTATGGAGACCCCCGAGAGTATGGAACTGGGTGAATACAGAGAAGAATGGGGAGATCGTCTAAATCACATGCTAGTGTTTAAGGGCAACACAGTACACATACGCGTTGAACGCACCGCCCACACCAGATATTATCCGATAGAGATGGAGGACGAGGTAGACAACACAACAAGTGACGAAAATGACGATCCCGAAGGCAGCGATAGCGGCGATGGCGGCGATGATATAAGGCGCAAAGCTAGGAAGGTTGGGATCTCTCGACACGTCAAAAGGCGCAAAGCCAGTACACTCAGCATTTACGCATCTCTCAAAAGGCGCAAGGCCAGAAAGGCCGGCATCTACGATTGTCTCGAGCCAAACCTCGGGATGGGCTCCATCGAACTGAACTGTGAATGGAGAGACGGGGAGCCAGACGAGCTGGAGTTTGTTGAAATAGGCGGGTACAGAGCCTACATCCCGAATAACAATCCATTCGGCCCTGAGTTGGGATGTGAGAAGCACCAGGTGTCAACCATCTTGGCATTCTTGATTTCAACTGACGCAACTGGGATTTCTCGCCGGGCAGGGCTGTACGAGTTTAACAAGGACGTCTGGGAGGGTGCAGTGACAACAGCCCGGACGGTTTACCTTTGCTAAAAGAGCGACGAACACAGCGACGGCTTTGAGTCCCTGGGGCTGAAGACGGGATATCATTGCTGAGTCTCTTATGCTATATGGATTGGGGTTTCCTTTCATGTGCACACGTATATGAAGAAGCTGGTCAATTATTTCCCCAAGCGTGGTGATGTAAGCTGACAGTAGGACGTGATCCTGGATAGTAACTGGCGACCAAAACAATGGAAACCACAGGGCCAAGGCTGTGCAAATACCAACTTTCTAATCGCTGTTGGATACTAGGTTCTTCATAAGAAAATAACTCGCATAACCCATGAATAATCTCCCTCTATGTAAGGGGGGGGAGGGGGGGGCCCAAACTCCGACCTTGGGAATACAATAATACCTCTATCGGGAATATCCACATATTAACGGCCGTTTGCTAAGTAACTGACATTGCTGGCATGCGCAATGAGAAACTTGCAACATGTGAGAGCAAACTTGCATGCCTTCGTCCATCCTTCATCATTAGTGATGCCCAACCTAATACTGAAATGGCCAATCCTGTCGTCGCCGATCTTATCGCCATCGATCTTGTAAGGTAATGCCAGGGGGCTGGGGGAATACGCATGGGGTCCGGTATCGGCTTTGGTCTGTTCATGCACAAAGGTCCCCAGTTGCCTGACCAGTTCTAGGAAAGCTACCATGCCTTTGTCGAAACTCCGGTTCCAGAGCATTGGCAGGTGAAGGTCACCTGAGCAATAGAGATCAAGCACGCTCTTCTTAGGGGCTGGCGGGGGACCACTTCGGTGGGCGCCTATTCGGCTTGAGGAAGGCGATATATGTTCGTATTTTATGATTTTTGACGCCGAGCCCATCGGTAGGGGTTCGTAGCCATCGAATTTATACCCGAGCTTGTCCGCTACGGTGACGACAAGAAGGAGGGCTTGGCCCCATGCTGCGTTGATCTCAGGCCAATCAACAGGTTTGGATGACAATTTCCCCAGCCTGAGACCATTTATGGTGGCAAAATTGCCGTCGTGGTGTATAGAGAAGGTGTCGTTATACACGTTTGCCCGCTGTAGCTTGGTAAGGAGCTGGGAGTCGTGGTCGAATTTGGAATTGATGCTGTCCCTCTCATTCTGGAATTCGGTGAGCTTCGAGGCAAAAGCATTGCGCTCCCGCCAGAATTGCTCCTCTTCTGCGTCGAGCTTTTGAGACTCCTCTTCGAGGGCCATTATCTCCTCGTCCAGGGCTGCCTTTTCTCTTTCTAGCTTTAATAGCTCATTCATCGAATCCTCCTCCTCTTTCTTGGCCTGGGCGAGTAGGCGTTTCGCTTCGGTGATGTCGTCTTCGGTGGGAACATCGGCCTGGATCTGTTTCAAGAAGCCAGCATACGCGTCTCGTTCGCGGATACTGGACTCTAATCTCTTCTGAAGGCCATCCACAAGCATCTCGGTGCATTCGACACACACAGGATGGTCGATGTCGGATCGCGCGGACAGTATTTCGAACAGCCTATTGATACGCTCGGCCTCATGGGGCTGGGCGGTTCTACCGTCGGTGCGCTGGCCGGCGGAGAAAGAGGATCGCCGTGGCGGGTTAGAGCCGGGTTGTTCGTGGAGAGTGGTCAATCTCGGCGGGGCAAGTTGGGATTCTGTTAGTAGCACGAATGACATGGCGGAGCTATCGCGAGGATGTCCGTCGCCGCGCACGCTGCTCCCCTGTTTCTTAAAGGTGGGTGGACCGGCATTCTTAGCAACCTGGTCATATAGGGCTCGCCGTTCGGACTCGTGGGGGTATGGGACCCGCGTGGGGTGGAGGCGCTTTGGTTGCTGCTGGGCGGAAGAAGCTAGAAGACGGGCGCGCTCGATGTCAGAAGAGGGGGAAGAAGGAGGAGGAGGAGTAGGAAGAATAGGAGGAGTAGGAAGAGTAGGGGGAGGAGTAGGAGGAGTAGGAGGGGCAGAGGAGGCCAGGCGACGTTCCGAACGGCCGACAGAACGGGCCATAGGAATGAGGGCAACAACGAACCAGCTAGGAGATCAAACGCTGCTGGATTTAAGTCCGTTAGAGATCCGTCAAGCTTGAGGGGGGCTCGACACTTTTGGCAATACATGGTGTGCCTGCTTTAGACTCGGCAGTAGGCTCCTATCCCATGCTGCACACTCGGCTAGAAATAGATAGAAAACGTCGCAGAGATGGGCCGGCTAACTCTGAGCGCAATGAACTTTGATATGGATGGTAGGATAAGGTCCGTAGAAAGGTACTCAGAAGTATGTATGTAGGTAACTAACTTAGGTACGTCGGTAAGGTTGTTGCGAATTAAGCTCCAGTTGTGGCAGAATAGGTAGGTAGGTATGTACCTACTTCCATCTTACGTCACTCCTATGTGTGTAGGTACAATGTAGTGGACTCTGGATCGCCATCTAGCAACCAGATAGGCTATAATCTCTAAGGTGCATAACTATTGAGTGGGTCGAGGCCACCCTGCAACGCGGGGTCGGCCGCCCACGCGCTCCACGCGTCGCGTGCCCAGGGAGTTATGCGTTAGGCTAAGCAGGCACTTTAGCACCGTTAGGGACTAGACGCACTGAACCCGCCGCCTTAATCGACGTTGGATGGGTAACGGCAGTGTGCAGCTGTCGCATCAACAATTAACCCTATCAACAATTACTCTGTATGCCAGGGCAAGCGCTATCCATCCGGCGCCCAGAATACCCCCGCGAAATGGCAAGCTGTGCGCCATTCCAATTCAGCATCCCGAAATGGAGCCCCCTCTGAAGCGGTTGAGGCTTGGGCCGCCCTCCCACAGCGCCGCCGACAACGAGGACGACGAAGAGAACCAAGACGAGCTGTCCATGACCCCCGCCCAATTCGACGCCATACAGGACCCCATGTACCAGCTCGACAAGGGGCGCGCGAAGGCTGCGACCAGGCTTAAGTCGACCCTGGAGGACATATTCGCCAAGTACGGCAAAGATTTCGACGGCGACGACGACGTCATCAACTTTTATACCGACGAGATCGAGGTCGACAACGGCCACGTCCAGTCGTTGGATAAGCTGGACGACGGCGCCGCCGACGCCTCTCTTTCTAGCGACGAAGAGCAGAGGATTCTGAATGGGAAGTCGAGCGCCCGACGAAAACGATCGCGATCCAAGTCACTCATACCTATGAGCCATGCCAAGTTCAATCCGAGCCAGTCATTTCCGCCACCGTCGTCGTGGAACGAACCTCCGGGGTTGAGTACATATCGACTATCGTCCCTATCCTTTCCGTCCCCCTTTGGTCCGTCCCCCTTTGGTGCGTCCCCCCACGGCGCCCAACCCCCCTTCGATTTTGGTCCCTCTCCATTCGGAAACATCCCGGCCGATCCGCTCTGGCATGCCCCCGACTTGCCCCCTCAACCCCGCCACCAGCATAGGTCAATCCTTGGGGCAGGCGGTTTTCAGTTTGGCTCCTACGATGGGTCGACCAATGTTGTCAAGAGGGTCGTGAGCGCCAAGTCTTTTCTTCTGCGCACCACCTCTACTCCTTCTAAACCCGGCGATCGTGGTGTAGAAGACGACGAGGAAGACGAAATTATTCTCGGAAGAAACGAGCCGGACGATGTGCCTCACGCTCGCTTGGAGGGGTCTGAGACCCCGTCCATATCGGCTACGTCCAGGGGCAGCTCACAGCCAGCGAGTCGGAATCCGGTCCAGCAGCCATCTGTCGATGGAATTGATCAAATCGAAGACGAATCGCATAGCAATATCGAACACGGAAACAAAGAACAAGTCCAAAGTTTGCCCGTAAAATCTACAATGGTGGAAATGGTCTTGGTGTCTAGCCAACCGGCACAGGAAAACACTCAGCATCAGCAAACAACGGGCAATAAACATGGTCAGTCTCCTACGTCTCGAAAAAGGGGACGACCGAAAAAAATAGACACAGACAAATCTGCCACGGCTCCTGACACAGAACTTCAAATTGGGCCTCGCCTCCTTCAACCAAATGAGAGGAGAATTGAAGTTGTCATACCCATGATGAAGCACCTGCCGGATGCAGAAGCAGAGCAGGTCGTTGGAAAGACAAAACTGGCGATTAGTGGATCGCCCAGTCAACTGGCCATGGAACAAATGATATCCGTTAATGAAGATTCGGGGATCAGGCACCCAAAGAATTCTCTACCTACGGCACAATCGATAGATAGCAATGAAGATGTAGCATTGCACCCGCCAATCGCGGATTTTTCTGAGGACTCGGTGGGCACCAATTCAAGGCAACCCGCCGAAGTAGCTCAACGCCCGAAGCAAACTGCCAAGTCCCAGAAACCTCAAAAATCACAGAAGCGTCGGCCAAAGCCTGTGTGGAAGCCAGTAGTGCTCCCCATTACGGATACCCCGCCGCACGACGAAGTACGCCCTCAAACTCCAGATCTTGAGACCAAGGAAGATTCGGACCCATCGCGAACAGCGATGAGCGATATCATAGCTCATTCTGTCAACGGGAACCTTCAAGACCTAGAGCGGCAGCCGGATTATGATGACAATAATAACGCAATGGTTTCTAGTCATCAATTCCTTCCGATGGCGGACATGGGCGTAGGCGGAGAGCGGGTGGCACATGAGACGAGTGCGAAGATTATGGAAGTATTACTAGTTGACAAAGATAGTCATGAAGAGGCCTCGGCGCAGTCGTCACCCCCGACAGAAATACCAGATCTTGCCACTACAGAACACACCGTTTCTGAAACATTTATATTCCAAGAATCGGAGCGCTCATGTTATGGAGACCAAGATGCTCCCGAAGTTGAGCTACGCCCTTCTTCTATCGGCCTTCACAGAGAAGAGATACCCCTTATTTACCCGCATGTGGTAAATGACACGACTGCTGACGATCATGATGTACAATCACAAGATGTGCTTACCGATTCGGATATACCAGACATTTACGAAGCTCGAAACCTCGCGCTTGAGCAGGATATCACCTGTCGAAGCCGTGAAGATTCGCCGATTGATGGGTCCATAGAGCCCGATTTATATGGTAGTCGAGAATGTCTGTCTTTGGCACTTCCAGTGCCAAACACTTGCGAAAATCAGGAAGAAGATGCGCCCAATACATCACCGTCTACTAGTGTGCTTATCGCTGAAGTTAATGGTCTGCAGCTAAATGGAGATCGCCAGTATGGCGAGCGGAGTCCTTCTCTCGGGGCCAGAGAATTGCCGGATCATGATCCTTCAGCACTTCCAACCAAATCCGATACCCATTTCGCATCCGGGTTGGCACTACGGCTATCATCAAGTACGACAGAGGACGATGACCAACGCGATACCAGCAATGGCAGATCCCCGAGCCCTGAATTAGGCACACCAACCCGGCGCAGTATAAGCCGTAGGGCTTCTTCTCGAACCAAAAGCTCCCCAGCTCCCACAACGCCAACAAGACGACAGAGCTCCAGAAGCGCGAAACCCGAGAGTAGCCGTCACCGCACCCCATCGAGCAAGCGTTTCCCGCTCAGCTCCCTGATACCCAGCGGCATTGACGACGAAAGTGACGATGAGCTTAGCATCGCGGGCTCGTCTTCGAGCGCCGGCTTAAGATTATATTCCCCGTTTTCTCGTACCAGCAACAATGGCAGCCCCGGCTTGCCGCCGTTGCTGCTCACACCCGCCAAGAAGACTCGAAAACACAGCAGTCTTCTGATCGGGCCAAGGTCATCCGCCCGAACAACGCCAAATCAGGTCCCGGGGTCCGACCACGGCGGAAACACGCCCCCGGCGACAGACTCGCGCGCCGCTGGCCGCAGCCAAGCCCGGCGGGCGCGGAACCGCGCGGTGCACAGCTCACCCTTAGCCCGCACGGTCGCCCAGCGCCTGCTCAGCAGCCCGACGAAAAGGCGCCGCCGAATGCCGCCGCCGAGTCCCGGCCCGGTGGCCTCGCCCCACGGCACCCTGCGGCGCTGCGGTGATGGCGGCTTCGCGTGCGAGCGAGCTTTCTGCCTCACGTGTTGTAAGTAATCCAGAGGTGAAACGTTTCAGGAATGGCAAAAGAAAAATACTCTGTATAGTTTAGTCCACGTCAGCGACCAGAGAGCCCCTGAGCAGCAGACACTTGTATATATATATGTGGGGATAAAGTTAGGTAACGCAGTCATATTAGACGGACGGCGGATACGAAGGCAATTAGAGCTTGCATAGCAGCAGCCATATCATTCAGGGCTTTCTTTGGAATTACAGGGATAGCTTAGGGTAGCGGGCGAAGGATAGTGCGCGTGGCTACACGACGTCTATAAGCAATGACCGAGTAGATAAAATAGATTGATTGCCTATTCCCCCCCCCTCCTCGCTTACGGCATATGCTTGAGAAGAAGGAATTAAAACGACCACGGAAAAATAATCATCGTATAGAATTATATCCTTCGTCGCCACGTAGTGAACTACAATATGATAAAAATGACTTGAAGGGCACAGCGGGAAAGCATTGGATAGGAAAGTATTATGATCACGTTCTCCGGTTTAGCAGGAGGGAAAGAGTCAAAATTAAAAAAAAAACGGAGGCTGGGTCGGTCAGTATGCTCATCTTCTGCAAATGAGCCCGGGAGCGACGCCGGAATCAGATCAGCCCTCCGAATCAGGGAACAGCTAGAACTGGCAGCTTTCCTACACTATAATTATAGCTCAATTTGGCGCCTGGGGAGTTCGGGAACGGACTAGACTTCAACATATGTTACCTCATTGAACTACCTAGGTTCTCACTAGCTTCACATCCGTTTCACCGAATCGGTTGTTTCCGTTTCTCATCAATGCTATCATTAAACAAACTACTACTATACGCTAGATCAGCATCGTGGCGGGATTCGAAATGAGAAGAATCAATAGAATAAAACCCTATTATGCTGTACCGCTCCCTAAACCTTCCGGGGAAAATGGAGGAAAAAAATGTTGACAGCAACCATCTGTAGTGTCCCCACCAGACACGCGAGTAGCCTAACTACTACTTAGTCCATATTTCGTTAACGCAAGCTAGCCACACGTGGGTATCATCAAGTCGGGACGGGATATCGCGGCCTATAGATGCGAGATCTATTTGAGGAAAAGTGCGCTGGAGAATTGTACTCCTTTTGAGTAGCTTGAAGTAGGGTGCATTATATACCATCGGTGCTCTCTATACGAGAACATGAACACCCTGTCGGCCGTCTCAGTCCATGCGCAGCAGGATATCCTAGTGGATATCTACATAGGCAAAAGACTAACTGATAAGCTTGTGGTCTCGGCCGACCCAAACCAACTCTGGTGTCAATACAGTAAATCATCGATATCCTCTAGGGCAAGAGCTTAGGCCTGTCGCTTTGGCTGAGCAACCATTTACGTGCAGATAGATGCAAGTTCGGGGTATCACAAGCAGATCAGTCTAGTAGACATTGTCCCGAGGTGGGGACATGGCATATTATACCCCCCTTATGTTTCCGAGCTAACAGTTGCGCCACCAAGATATTGCTTGAGTGTTGCCTCGTCTCGAATAGGCGCAAAGTAGGGATGTGCCATGGCTTCCTTGGCAGTAAGACGTTCCTGGACATTCGTCAGCTATAGATAGATATTTTGTGGGGCGGAAAGCCGGACCTGATGATCATATCTCAACAACTTATCAAGAAAGTCAATAGCCTCGTTACTAACGAAACGTTGATTATCTGCGCTGATGAAGCTATGCCAAGGCTTTTTCTGGAAGCGCCCCAAGATTTCATCGTACTGGGGATCCAATTCGATCTCGTACTTGTCGAGGTAGTCGAACAGATCGTCAGTACCAAGAACTTTGGCGATCTTAACGAGCTGGTCCGAGTTGCTGTTTCCGTGAAAGAAAGGTTCTTTTCTGAAAATCATGGACGCAAACATAGCGCCAAGACTCCACATATCCAGACTGTAGTCATATTCTTGGAAGTCCACCAACAATTCGGGTCCTTTAAAATAGCGAGATGCGACCTAATACTCCACGATTAGTAAACGTTAATGGTAGCCAACGCCAGTACGCAATCTCAGATATTACACTCTCAAACGAGGTTTAGGGGGTGAGTGTTAATGGCTTTCGTAGACACAAGAAAAGGACTCCTAGTGATAACTTACGCGTACATTATATTCGGTTCCCGGGTGGTAGAACTCTGCCAGGCCCCAATCGATGAGACGCAACTATCATGGCATAAGCAAGTTTTTTTTATAGTAGAGCCGAGTTGGGGCCTACTTTTCTGTTCTCATGATCGATCATAACGTTATGAGGTTTGACGTCTCTGTGCATGATTCCCTTGCTATGGCAATAATCCAGACCCTTGAGCAGCTCGAAGATGTAATATCGGACATCGATATCGTTGAACTTAGGGTATAGGCTCCGGAAGTCGGTATTATTAACGTACTCGAAGATAAGAGAAGGCGTCTTGCTCTGTTATAACCCATCAATCAGTACACGCTCGCTGTACGTGTGCACCCGTACCGACCCAACCGGCGAATCCGCGCGGGCGAATGGATGGGAATGGGAGAGGGCCAGGGAAAGGCATACCTGGCCATCTCTCACGACGTCCAATAATGCGACAATGTTGGGGCCGCCTGATAGGTTCTGCAGGATCTTGATCTCTCGCTTAATCTTCTTCTTCTTGACGGGCTTGAGAACCTTGATAACGCATTTTTGATAGTTGACAATGTTAATGCCCTCGAAAACCTCCGAGTATTTCCCACGACCTAAATTGGAAGGAATACAGATCAATATCATGGGATCAGCGATCGCGGAGCTCGTCGGAACGTACCGATCTTTCGGACGACTTCGTAGTTCTCTAATACCCCCCAGCCTAATAGTATATAGTAGTCAGTTGCCTGGATATACAAGAGAGGGTCACTGAGTAGGTAAGAAATCCGTCCGAAGCCAAAGGCATTGACAAGCGAGCCTTGGTAGAAAGGCAAGGGCGGCAAGAAGGGCGACGAGGGCAACGAGGGCAACGAGGGCAAGGAAAGAAAAGATAAAGAGGCCATGCGCGACCGGGAGAGTGCTATACTCACTTATGTTGACGGAATCATAGTCCCAGTAGCTCCTAGGCATGTTCTGGTTGACATCAGCATAGACACGCGCCATGATTGCTGACTCCGCCGGAGCTGCCTCGACGGTCGTATCGACGGTTGTCTCGGCGGCTGGCTCGACGGCGGTTGGATCGATGCAAATTGGGCAAGGCTGGCCGGGCTGGTGGGGAAGGAGAAGAAGATGCCTAGAGGCGAGAGCCCGTCAGAGTAAACGGAGGGGGTCCCACTAATGTACAGGGGGGGTCTCGTGAAGTCGGTCCGGGGCTGGTTATACTAGGCTCTGCAACAGACAGGACCTAGCGGGGTAGGCCCCGGCGAAACTACGGCAACTCCAGGGTCCACTACGCTAAGCCTTAATTGTTGGCCCGAAACAGCCCTGCATGCCAAGATAAATACCGGTACATAAAGCACATGTGGGTAACATAACTACTGTATGTGCATGTGTTATACACCTTAATGCTCGGTAGTAGTGCATAGCCAAACAGAAAGTATTTAGTACCCTTAGGCTAGTATAACAACAATGCAACTTGAGGCCTAAATACCTAATAATGAAAGTGCTATTTAGGTATCGCATCAATTATACCGCAAAGTCGTAGAAAGAAATGGAGTCATCAGCATGTTTTGTTCGCTATGAAAGGTAATCAGTCACATGGCACTGTAGGTCGTGCCTTCTTATCCCCTCTAGCACCTAGCTACTAACTCGTCTGACAAGGAAAGCGCTTCTACTCAATGCTTATCTGCCTTGAGGTTAGCTACCTAGGTATCTCCCTACCGGCTTGTAGCCAGATAGTTAGGTACCTACCTAGATACTACAGCAATTAAACACCAAAGGTCCAGTAAATATGATAGAGCCTGTTATGACAAAGTAACTTGACATATGACCCATGTCTTTTCCTACCTTCCCTCTCCTTACAGTACCTAACGCAATCTTCAAAATTAAAACCCTACGAGCGCAGGCACGCACTTAACTTAGGTGGTGTCTGGTAGATTTAGAAGGCATTACATCAAACACCAGGCTGTAGGTTAAATGGCCGCCTTGAGTTTACACACGGCAAGAATAGTGGAATTGTGCACATTCCAATGATGTCTTAGCAGCGAGAGGGAAGAGGATAACATTCCTACCGTGCCCGGAAATACCAGTCTACCCATCCAGTGTCCTGATATGTATCTGGCTCCTCATAAGTTCCTTTGATTCTTATCATGAAGATAGAATCGAAGACCAGTAATATTCGCTAGCCGGGGAGCATGTCTCAGCGCTGTTATAGTCTTGTTTGCCTGTGAAGGCATGTGTTGCGCGGTAGCTCTAGGCATAGGCAATGGAGACCACGAAGATGCCAAGGCTATGCCTTCAGACTATAAGGAATTAGCGTTATGATTTCATTAAAGAAACGGAATCAATATGGGAATGATATCATTTTCAGAGAGAAGATTAATTTCTCGACATGCACCAGGTGCAAAACCCGACATCTATTAGCCAGGCTAACATCAGGCAGGTTCTCCTAGCTTCCGCCTAAGGATGACGATACAAAGGTTTTCATCATATGAACAGCAAAGAAATGCAAATTAGGGGAGGTACTGACCCAGACCGTGCAAGGTGAATTTATCCCTCCCAGTTTCCCGTGGAGGCAACTAGCGCAACAAGTGTACGCGTTTCCGCGCAGACGAAATTCAATCGTCGTAAGAGATCTGCTTTCGTTGCGTAGTAGACGCAGACCCATGGTCTTGTGACAGCCCGAGATCATCGTAGTGCAAGCTATCCATACCAGCTCCAACAATATCCCACGTCCTCTTGCGCAGATCCGGCTTCTTTTCTGGCTGGAACTTCTGGCTTTCCTTTCTTCTTTGCCTAGCTCGCAACTTCTTTTGGCGTCTCATTTCAGCTTTGGTCAAGGCAGGCTTCTCTGTTTCGATCTCCCCGTCCTCGCTACCCTCTACGGCATCGTCCAGGGCGTCAGAGTTGACGGGATCATCATTTCCTGTCAACGCATCCACGGTTGCCCTCTCAACGGTACAGAGGGAAGACTCAATATCGCCCGTTGTTTCCAGCTTCGGTGCTTTTGCCTCGGCGCGACGCAGTGCTTCCAGTTCGGAATGGCGGAAGATGGCGATTTGTTCGTCGGTAAGTGTGCGCTTTACTCCATCTGAGTAATATCCTAATCCGTCGTCCTCGTCTTCTTCGAGATTACCGTAGCCATGGTTGCCGTTATGTGCTAAATCGGGTCGCAGGAATTGAGCTTCGAAGAGACCTATGGCATCACAGGAGAAGTGCGTCGCGTAAAACGCTTCGATGTCTGCCTTGAAGCTATTAGCATTATGTGCATAGATAGGGTTTAAATGATCATCTCAAGCCGACATACACAGGAGACTTCTGGAGCTTCGAACGGAATTGGAGCACGCAGAGTAGCAGGCATTGTGTGTTCAGGCATTCGTGAAAGAAGGGATGGAATAGATTCTGACTTATGTAGGTGCCGGCATAGAAAAGCTAGAGTGGGTCTCTCCCCTTATTAAACTTTCAGCAACCCGCTAGCCCCACATTTCCCCTAAATCAGCTCACCAGCCTGGACAAGAAGCAAGTAGTTACTAGGTAAACCCTCGAACATAGTAGATACTTCCTAGTTATTTAGGTAGCAGGACCAATACTTCGTATTTTTCAATGCGATTAAATACACAAAGCGTCATAATTCATAGATAATCGTAAGTCATATTCACATGTTCGTCACCAGAACAGTCAACGAAACCCATCCCAGTACCTAGGTAGCTTCACTAAATCCAGTCCACTAGGGAAAGCTGTCAAGAGAAGGCGGCCACGACTCTCTCTCCATTATCAGGATAATACAGGAGGGGACTGCGCAAGGTCGTATATTATACCGAATGGGCCCAATCCGCGATCAACGGCATGGTACTATCTTAATCTTCGTCATGGCGACATAATCACTCATGTCGCGCTCAGGAGGGCCAATGCACTTTGAAAGGCCTTCACAACCTCGGTAACTAACCACGTGATAATAAGCCATGTATTCTATTTCGCTTCGCGCGACTTAGTTGAGACTCACGGTGTTGTTTCTTCTGGGCCAGCGACTGTTCAGAAAGACGAACGTATCGCTCACGCGTCCGTAACCTATAGGACCCCGGCTTTTAGAGATAACTCTCGTAGCGTCAAAAGAATAAAGGTAACAAACCTTTTTACTGCTCTCTCATTGTCATGGCTTGATGATGCAGAAGCCCAAACATTGAAGTACTAGTAAGAAAGTCAGTAATAGCATTGTTATTAGTGTAGAGGCAGGTGTACACGCCTTAACCAATTGAGCAAATTCTTCGAGCATCTGTCTCTCTTTCTCGTCCGCTTCCTGGAGGGCCTTTTCATACCGATCCTCGAAATCTTCCCAATCAAAGGGCGCGAGATGGCCCGGGCTGGGCATTTCAGATCTATCATTTCGGCGCTTTTGTGTCTCGGGGGTCTGAGCCCGGTGATGGTCCTGCTGATGGGTTTTGTGGTGCCCACCGTTAGGGGGTTCCTCGGCGCTCGGAAACTGGCTGCGGGAGGGTGAGCCATGGGGGTCTAGTCTGACGGTGGCACCATCCGGTGATTGTGCGGATTGTTCTATCAAACTTGGTGGTCCAACCATCATAGACTGATCCATCACAGCCCGTTCCGGCGTGTGGGCGGTCTTGGCAGGAGATGAAGACCTAGGTGTTGTGGCCATTCTTGGTGATTCCAGGTGCTTGCAGAGTTGACTGGCTGTTGGTGCCCAGGTGGGATCAAAATGGCGTTTTAACAAATTCAGTCTCCCGCGGACGGAGCGATATGACAAGTCAATTACGCTTCACTCCCTGGTTACGTCAGGTAGGGAGAGGGGGATTCGACCAGTTTTTTTTCCCAGTAAGTAGTTGTGTAGAATCTCCCTCTCGGGGTTCTGAGACACTCTAGCCGAGACACAGGGGATTTTAATTGGCCACCAATAAAGCGAGAGGTTAAATCGAGAAGCTGCTCTCGTCTGTCGAAAGTAACTACCAGTAAGGCAGTTACAACGTGACAGGATTGAAGCCTGCCTAGGGACGGCTTAAAGACCAAAACAGACAAAAGCGACCCAATGATATGCATAACGCCTATCCAAATAGGGTAGGCCGATAAAGCCGATAAGGCAGGCACCGCTCCCTTGACGGGCGGTAATTAGATCCTTGCCTAGCTGGGTATAAGTAGCTGACCAGGATCCACTGGATGTGCTTCCTCGAGAACCCACTTTCTAACGTCACAAGGTGAATCCGACCGTGTCCACCTCTCGCCTCTGTCTGCCTGTGACTTTGCTCCCTCTCACACCACTTCTCGACGCTTGCCTCATGCCCATGCCGCGTGCTGCATGCTTCGTACACTATAGCTACATTTGTTGGAAACCGCCCAAGCTGACCTGACACGCTACCACACGCCCTATCACTCGCCCTGTCGCCCGCCCCGTCACTCGCCCTGTTACTCGCCCTGCTACGGGTTCCTGGTCTTGGGTAATCTGAAGTCGATATGCAGCTTATCATCCACAGCCACTCCGCGCCTCATACTGCTAAGAAGGAAGCAAGTTGCCCTCCGTAGAATCGCCGCCCTTCCTCCGTTTCCATCCTCCAGCCGGCACCGTGTCGCTGCCCACAGGCCCCCGACATGAACTGCGATATCTGCGAGCGGGCGCACCACCCCAAGCGCCTCCCGTTCCTCTGTGCCGTGGATGCCAGGAATGCCCTCTACGAGGGACGCATCGCAAATGCCAAGGCTCTTATAGAAGCCGAAGCGATTGAATCCCGAGTGAACCGGCTCTTATCCGAGGGCGCCGCCGATCGTGGCTCTCCCGCGACGCACCGGCCTTCGCGCGCCTACATCGAGAACTGCGCCTCGGAAGAATACAGGGCAAAGGAGAGAACAGAGCGCATCATAGCCTCAGCCGACAAACTCCGCGATGGGCTGGCAGCCGCCAGGAAAGAGATCGAAGAGAGACGGGCCGCTATCGGACGCAAGAAATCAGACCTTGTTGCTGCATCCCAGGGGGTATCCGCGCGCCGAGTCAGAGAGGTGGATGAGACCAAAAAAGCCATCAAGATGACAAAGTACACCTGGGACCGGGAACACGAGGCCATGACGCAATATAAAGCAGCTCTGTGCATGGAAGTGGCCAAGCTCTATAGGCTACAGCGCGTTCGGCGGGGAAATCCAGTACGGTTCGAGTATAAGATCGGAGGGATCGATATCGTCGATCTACAGAACATGAACAGTGCGGCGTCCCCCTGATCCCTCGCTTAAGCAAAGCTAACCACCCACACAGGTGCTCAGCCAGAGCTCTTGTCGGCATCTCTTAGCCACATCACTCATCTGTTATTCCTCACTTCGCATTACCTATCTATCCGCCTCCCTGCCGAGATCACATTGCCTCATAACGATTATCCTCGGCCTACCATATTTCCCCTCAGCTCTTCATATCAACACGGCGAAGTAGCTTTCCCCGGCTCATCACCTGTGCCCCCTGATCCACGCGATCACCAGTTTACCAATGTTCCTTCCCCCCGGCCTCTATTCGTTGACAAGCCCCTCACAGTGCTGGCGAGGGAGGACCTAACGATGTACGGCACCTTTCTTGAAGCTGTGTGTCTCCTCGCTTACGATATTGTTTGGTTGTGCCGGACGCAAGGCGTCCCTGTGGGTGATAACAGCAACAATTTTGACGCCTTCGCCAGCATCGGCCGAAACATGTACAATCTCCTCATTAACTCCTCTCTCCAGCGCAACCCGCAGCAAATAGCCGACGATGTTGGAAACCAAACAGCAGCCAGCGAGGGCCATGAGCCCACGGAATTGGGAAAAGCCGCGCCAAGGATGGGGCTCTATTCCCATGGTAGTGGTCACACCTTCCTGGGCAGTGCCACCGGAAACGACCTGACACGGAACTTCAAGCTGCTGGGCCCGATCAAGCTGGTGGATAAGTTGAAATCGAAACTCACACATGAGAATCCCATTCCAGAATGGGAAGTACTTGAAGACGACGCCTGGGCCCCGGATGATGCCGATGATGGGGTGTTCGTTGGCGGGGCCAGACCAAAACCCAAGATTGGTGAACGGGGTGCGAGGTTCGGCTTTGATAGCTACATGAGCGTTAATACCGTCAAGAGCGGTGGGGGTAATGACATCCCGCCAGCCATTTCAAGCTCAGCCGCGGGCGGGAACGATCACGAGAAGGGGGCGAAAGGCGAGAAAGGCAGTAATGGTTGGACAAAGATTAAACCCAGATAGATGGCCTTGTTATCCGAACGCCACGATATTATGGGCGTTCTGTATATATAGCGATAGATTCTATCTGCAGTTATAAGAAGTCATATATGTTAAGTTGAATTCCCAGCCTCGTGTATTTATAAATTCTATATCTATACGCGTATCGCGTTCTATAGAGAGGTCTGGAACTAGTGCGACGGATTTTGTGATTATTTAATCCGCCAAATGGTCGGGCTCACTTTCGGGCCCTCCAAGAATAGCTCTTCTATCATGTATAAGCGAGCTTAACTCCAAACTGTTGGTTGTACAGTCAAGTACTATCAAACCACTCGAACCGACCAAAATTCAGCTTCGTTTTTTTTGCTGGGAAAGTGACACCAATACACGGCTTAAAGCCTAGCGTGCATAAAACCGACGAGCATTCGATAAAAAGTCTGGTGTCAGTCGACCAGTTCGACTTGTTATACCAGAACTAGGTAGGTCGTAGGCAGTGACAGAGTGTGGATGTTCAAAGACACCACAATTGGGAGGCGGGTATTTAAAAAGGTGGGTGATACCGATAGAGGCGAACCACGCTCATCCAGGAAATCCCAAGGCCGCATTATAAAAAAAAAATTTGCGAATATTGTCGGACACAGACGCCGAGTCTCCCTCTATCTTTATTTCGCAGAGTTCGCCAAAAACGCCCAACGCGAACGCCGACGCTTGTCCCATTTCTCCTAAGAATCCCCCAAGGACCTCCAACCGTGGCCAGGGGGAAAAAAAAATAAGATAAAATATAAAGGTTCGAAGTCCAAACTTGCTCCGTGGGAACTTGCCGGCCAGCCATCCCCGGACACCCGGCGAGCGTTCGCAAAAAAAAAGCGCTACTAATCACGCCGGGACCGGATCAAAACATGGACGCGACGAAGAACCACAAACAAGAGCGAGCGAGGATCAAACCGATAGACAAATTGTGAAGGCCAGAGGGTGGGTTTCCTTTGTAGGGGTCGTGAGAAAGTAATAAACCCTCCCCTCCCCCCTTCCCCCAACCGCCTGCGGTAGGTAGGTAGAGGTACAACACGTGATCCGTGAAGGGAGGAATTAGGTTCGAGAGTTGACGAGATGGAAAGCCGACTATGAGGGGTTTCAAAAAAACGTGAAGAGCCGGTATGACCAGCGGCAGAAGAAAAAGAGGACGAGGTAAGTAGGTGGGCAGGGTAGGTAGGTTAGGTTAGGTTAGGTTAGGTTAGGTTAGGTTAGGTTAGGTTAGGTTAGGTTAGGTTAGGTTAGGTTAGGTTAGGTTAGGTTAGGTTAGGTTAGGTAGGTTATGCGGGCTAGCGCTTCACGCGCTGGAGGTCAGCGTCGTCGTTCGGGTCGACGACGATCTTGCGCTTCGCGGGGCGCGAGCCCGCGTCCGCGTCCGCGCCGGACGCGGCGGCATCATCCCGGGGGTCGTCGGCATAGACGGGCTCCGGGCCGGGCACGTGTCCGATGCCCATCCCGACGGCCGCGTCGTAGCCGCGCGGCAGCAGCTGCAGCAGGAGCAGCTGCTGCTGCCGCTGGGTCAGCGGCCCGTTCTCCTGACCGTATGTCCCGTCCGGGTGCAGCAGCGCCATGAGCTCCGCGTGGTCGGCCCCCGTCAGCCCGAGGCCGGCCGGCGCGGGCGCGGCGGCCCCCGCGGGGAGGTATCCCGCGAGCGCCTCCTCGTCCAGCTCGCTGAAATCCGACGCCGGCGACTCGGCGGCCTGCTCTTGGGGGGGCGCCGGCGGGGTGGCGGCGGTGGGGTCGGGGAAGGAGAGGGTGGGTAGGCCCGGGGCGGAGAAGGCGAAGCTGGTATCGAGGGGTATGAACGGGGCCGTGGAAATGATGGCCGGCTGTGTCGTAGAAGGGGCGGAGGGTTCAAATGGCTCGTTCGCATAAAACCTCGAAGGTGACGGGATAGGGTCGTCCATGCCAGGGATGGCAATAGTCCCATAAAAGCTCGAAGATGACGGAGCGGGCTCGACCAGGTGAGGGAGAGTGGAATCGGAGACGGTGTTCGTAGGAGCGGTCGGATCCCCCAAAGGAACTGAGGGTGTCATGGGAGGGGTGCGACCGGTAAAATGGATGGCCGGGGGAGGAGTTGAGGGTACTGCCACAGGAACAGGCATTGCTATAGGGACGGGCATTGCTACAGGAGCAGGCGTTGCTACAGGAGCAGGTATGAGGGGCGTGGGTTCTCTGGGGATTGTCGGGTCCATATATATATCAAAGGCTCCCTGCTGAGATGTAAAAGGTTGAGGAATATCCGACACCATAGGTAGAGTTGAGTAAGGCTCTGCCAGAGCAGTCGGCAGACCGGCGGCCGGCTGAGGGACAATATAGTCGGTAGGATATGTATAGGGCATAGGAGCGGGTGCTGCTGCACGGATACCTTTGTAATAAAGAGGGACGAACGTGGGTTCTCCCGTTATCCAGCTCAAGGGGCGTTGTGGGCAATACGCACTCATTGGCTCATCCTTGGGTCTGGACGCAATGGCGAGGCCATTTAGACTCCGGGTTAGTTTCCCTCCTTTTACTTCACCTCCAACGTCCTTCATTTCCACGTCGCTGTCTACGTCCGCATCCATTATGTAGTCCATCATGTCTGCTGTCTCGCCTGCCGTATGGTCGTTCATTACAACGTCCAATAGCTGGGCTTCGGGCTCGCGGTCGAGGATCATATGAGCATCTTGAAACGCGGATCGAAGGTTCACGCCAGCAACTTCAGAGAGAGAAGGGAGATTAACAGCGCCAGGGCCGAAAACAGGAGCAACCTCGGTTCCATGTTGGACATGGAGGATATGCTGGGTTGGTACGACAGAGTCTGAAGGCAGTGATGGGATAAACGTGCCGGAAGGTTGATAATAGGGGGCTGTGGGGGCCGCTTCTGAGGTCTCTATAGGGACCAGAGCTTGGTGTGGCTGAGGCCGTGGGAAGGGAAACTGGTTCGATATAATCTGGGCGTCGACGGGGCGCCTCACATTCCCCTCTCGGCCAAAAATCTTCGGGTGCGTGCGACGATACTTCTTCGCCTCGGTTTCTCCCTCGCGCCTTTGGCGCCTTATTTCGCTATAACGCCAGGTTAGTAACCTACCGAAGAAATAATACCACAGCCGAGAACTTACTAATATTCTTTCACAAGGTTGTATGTATAACTCGAAAAGGGCTTAATCAACTTTCGTTGAGGGCGGTCATAATTGAACTCCTTGCGAATCCGATCAGCTCCCTAAGCTTCTCGTCCACGCCTTGGGTTTCCAGCAATTGCTCCAAATGAGCCAACCGCGGATTTAGTTTCACCCTCTAAGTCACGACGGACCTTTTCATCCCACTTTCGTTGGGCTTCCTCTCTCTGGCGACGAGCAATCCCCGGAGGGACTCTCTCCGCTCGTCGCCGCACAAGGTGCTCATTTGCCCGTCTTTCGAACTTGGCGAGCCGCCAGTCAGGGCACCAGTTATAATTTTCGGTAAGGTACCACACCATACTCTTTATGATCTGAGTGAGGATGTATGCCACCTTTCTTGTGAACTGACCGAGAGCACATAACAGCAGCGGAGCTGCCGAGCACATAAATGTTTCGTACGCACGAAACATTAACGCCGGGTGTACCTTGATACAGTACACCACTAAAGTGGCGGTCACCGCCATCCCAAGCAGGGGGGCGAGCACTATGTCATTTGAGGTCAGCGATGCCATCCTTTAGCGTTATGGGTTTATGGGAAGTTGGGGGCGTGCGACGTGCGGCATGGACAGCTCATGAGATTTGTAGTTGCTCAGAAGTGTATATGTTCAGAGGGGAGTGTGTATGTTAATTGTCTAGCCTTAAAGTTTCAGGTACGTAACACATCTTCAGTCGGTCGGGGATATAGTGCTCGAGGGAACATAGTAGAAGGGATGCAATGCAAGACAACGGGAAACCCTTACTGCCACTCCAGTACGCAAAGAGGGTGATGACAATAGTTGCTACCGCGAAGGCAGCGGACGGTCGGGAACGAAGGTCGAACATTGTGACAAATCGCTGTCAACTCGATGAGAAGAGAAAGGAGGAAAGAGAGAAGGGAGAAGAGAAAAGAGAAAAGAGAAACGAAATGCTGTATCGTGCAAGTATGCGTACATGAATGCATGCGTGAGGGTTGGTATCGAGATTGCGATCGAACAGGTTGTTGGTGGGAAAGAAAGGAAGGGAGGAGAGGAGAGGGGCGGAGTGAAGAGGGCGATTTATTGTCAGGAGGCTGGTAGGCTCACTACCTGGAACAGGGCGCCTACCTGGAACACGGGCGCCTATGGGTAATGTCGAGGGAGGTTCTCGTGGTCACACAGCTCGGCTATCACCCCCTCAGACCCCGTAGCACACTACCTTACCTACCTACCTTGCCTACCTACTTCACCTACCTACCTTACCTACCTACCGAAGGTACTCAGGTACAGGTACCGAAATACTTGAACTTATCAACTATCTAGGTACCTTATCCAGGGTACTTATCAACATAACTTAGCTACCTCTCTGAGGTACGCAAGGTGGGTTAAGTAGGAGGTAGTTATCTCGTGATATCTCTTGCTAAATTGCCCTGCGACACGAACATGTATTAACAGCCATTCCTTCAGTCTTCAGAGTTGGTTCTTATAGGCTATTCATAAAATCAAAAGCCTGATTGGCTGATATAAATAGCGCTAAAATACCTTTAATGTAGGGATATATATATACTTAGTTTTACTAAGAGAAGACTTACTGCCCGCGTGTACCTGTTCCCTGCAGCTTGCCTATCATTGTGCAATATACTTATTAGAGAATTTGCATGTACGCTAAATGTACAATATATCTAGTTTACTTTGAGGCAAACCAATACCTCACATGTTAAATTGAAAGAATTATGCGCATGCAAAATTGCCGCCCCTGCTTTAAGGTTGTTTAGTACTTGGCTACGTGGTATGTTGTTAGTCCTGTATTTATCCCAAGGTAAATTACCTCTGAAGATTTATGTGTTTGTTTGGATACCCTTATCTATGTCCCCTGTTATTAACATATTTTAATAGCAACAGTCAAAATAGTTTGGCTGCGGAACACAAATAAGGTATAAGTACGCACCATGAAATCTACAACGCAGCCTAACTCTGTAAATGGATAACCTGTCTTAAACTTTCCAATTGGACGCTATTTCCATAGTTATATTCTGATGTGGATATAAACATCAGTTGTCAAGCAAAGCTTGCTCATAAGTATTTTTGCTATCAGCCACATATAACTAACTATTGGGCACCTGCTCAATCATGTGCTAGTAACTAGCATAAATTTGGTTCTAATTGTGCACAGGCTATCTGTACATATGTTAGATACTTGTACCTCCTGGGTTCTCTGGCTTTCTGACGAGGATTTAGTGTACTGAGGCGGGGAAATTAACAGATAACCCCCCATGATACATACGTCTGCTAGGTCAGCTTGCTATTTCGAGTTAAGGCAGGAGTCATGGTATTCGCACTACAATTTAATAGTTATAGGTGTGTATAGTATAGAACGCGCATTATAAGATACATGCCGTGTGCTGAATGTCCAGAGTGAAGTCTAGTCACAGGAGAGTAGAAGTTGGGTCACAAGTATTATATGGCTTAGTATAGGGGTAGGGCTCAATTCTATTGATTCCTAGGCCTACCATCTAAAGTGGGAGGCCTTTGGTCCTATATACACATCAGTATACCACTAGAACTACACCATAGGCTAGCCAGCACCACGCTGTTTGCTTTATACACCTGGCAATACAGAAGGATCATGCTCGGTTGATTGGTCAAACACTATTTCAACACTGATGGATGCTAACGACATGCCAAACGCCCCATGCCTCCACCGCCAGGGATCAACCTGTAATATTAATATTCATAACTCATAACGGGCATTATGGTGCCAACCGCAAATAATGGGGCATGATTCATTTTCGCCCTCGAGCCAACAGCCTCTCGTGTAACTCGACAACGACGTCGCTCCAGGATTCAGCCGCACCCCCCTCTTCTTTGGTTGCCAGTAGAGTCCCGATACGGGTTGTTAAATACTCATTAACTTTATCGATTTTGAAGTGCTCTCCGTAGACAACACGTGCTTGGGGAGCGATCGATACCCGTAAGCCATCACTGGCGTGATTAGCATGTAATGCAAGCGTGATCTCGACTTTCGTCTCTAACTGGGCGAGGAGAAGCATTGATCGGATTGCGAGAGACGAATCTGATGTTCGGGCGACTTTAGTGGGAAATGTGCAGTTCAAAAGCCGTATATTAGCGGCCACGTGATTTGCCTTCTTCCATGCTCCGCTGATCACACCCAGCATGTCGCGAATTTTGGTCTGTACTGGGATCATTCCACGCACGTGGTCCCGGATACATTGGACGAAGAATTCCTTTTCGGGTGATGATGGCAACGGATTACGATCACGATTGGCTGCAATGTACCATAGGTCGACCCGTGACTCCGAAGGGGTCCCTCCGGCAAATGGCGAGGTGTCGAATACAAATTCAATCTCCCGCTGGTATGTCATAGAAATGTTGGTGCCAGTCAGGCCTGTGATAGCCCAGCCGTATTGCCTCTCTAGTTCATCAACTTTGGCTGTTACCAGGTTAGAGAAGCTCAAAACCCAGAACAAATTAATACAAACTAACCTTTGAGAGAGTTGATTTCATTGGATGTCCAGCCCCTGCATTCTTCTCGTACCTTTTCCGCCTCTTCAATATCATCAATGCAGTTTCGCTTCCGTTGCATAGCCGTATCAACGTTTGCTTCAACGTTGGTCAATTCTCTTCGGAGTTCCTCTATCTTGCGCTTCTTTACCTCAATATCTGAATCGAGATCAGTCAGCTCTGTTCGGGCGGATTGTAAGGTTTCCGGGTCACAATCCGCAAGCTCCTGGGCTACGGCCTGAAGGTCTTCATGCTCTGTCACAAGGGACGCAAACTGCTGAACAAGGCGAGGTAGAATGGAGTCAAGAAGGGCTTGCTGCTTGTGCAGTAGCTGTTCATCGGTAACCATGCCCTCGGATATCTTCACAAGGCCTTCTTTAAGCCCATCTTGAAGCTTCATGCGCCATTCATACCACATGGCCTTGCTGAGTAATCTCGCGTGGGTTTTGACATTCTTGAACTGATTATCCATCAGGGTTTTGAACTCGGGTGTTGCGGTCATGTACTCTTTGAAGAGGGGTGGGTTCTCCTCAAACGTTTCCGTCTCGATTTCTCGCACGATCCTTCGACCTTCGGAGATATACTTCTTGAGCTCTCGACAGGACTGACAAAGGTCAGTATACTCCTGGCACTGATAAAACCATCAAGCAGGGAGAAGACTTACATGTTGGTAAAGTTCTAGCATCGGGACGGTGCAAGCGCCAGCTACAGTACACCGCTCCAAAGAGAGATCCTCCTGCCCCGAAAGGGCGCCTTTCTGGGTACCAGGCGCTTGGGTGTGTCTCCGTTTTGTGGTAGTCAATTCCATAAAACGGATGTTAGTCATATTTAAAAAGTCCTGGAGATGAATATGCTCTCCATCGACACCTTCGGTGGCTGGTAATGCAATAGTGTCATGAAAGGTAAATGTGCTAGTAGGTTGATCAGGCAACACATCCTTTATGCGGCTGTTGCCCTGGGGCGAAGAAGCGAAATTCGGCCCAGTGCTGGGTGACAATGCTGAGGAAAAGGCTGTGATGCTTCTATTTCCAAACTCCAGTGTCTTGGCACTGGATCGAACGGTACGGCCTGTGGTCTCCTCCTTCGACGGCGGCGCGCGTAGTCGGACATTCTTGACGGGACTGCTCTGGTGATTCTTAAGCCGTTTAACGCCATCTCGATCACAGTCATCGTCTTCATCATCAAGTTCAGCAGGCCGCTTACCAAGAAGCCCACTAGCGCTACCAACGTGCAGGCTCTTTCGGCCTTTCAAAGGATTTTTCTTGGGAGTCATGCTTGATATCATATCCTTTAGCGTCGTCGTGCCATTGCCATCATCTTCGTCGATGCCTATGTCTAAAGCGCTATGCTCATTATGTCTGCCTTGCTCTGGCCCCTGCTCCCAATCGACCTCGCCTTCCAGGATCTGCGGCTCTGTAAAACTGACCACTCTAGGGTTTTCTCGGGGTATAAATGGGCCGGCAGTATCACCAATAGATCCTCGACGGTCGAGGATGGCGGTGATTTTTGGCGAACCAAGACCAGAGCGATCGGCGCCAACGCCGGAAAGTTGGCGCTTCTGAGGAGTGAGGACAATTTGAGGAGTTGCCACACCAGTACCTGGGTTTTGCCGGAATAATGATGATTTGAGCCCGTGACCTGCAGCTGACCTGGGCGATGGATTAGCTAGAGTCGGAGTTGCTCTATTAGGGGAGACGAATCGTCTTTGGGATGGTAGCGAAGTTGGCGTTTTTATCGGGCTTGATTGCTGGGGCGTACTGGGCAGGTCTATTCTATCCGGGCCCGTAGAGTTGAAGACGAACTCATTGCGTTTGGGAGACTTCCCTTTGGGGGTTTCTGATGCCTGCCGATCGTTGCTTCGACGAAGTCCCTTCTCTCGAAATGGAAGCAAGCCAGGGCTTTCAGCCTCTAAGATATCCCTTTCTGTGCTCACTTCGGGCAGATAGCTTTCCGGAGGCGACTCCAACATGTCATCTCCATCTGGTACGTCTACTTCTTGCTCCATAATTTGTTTCGCCTGGATATGACTATTCACTGGACAGGGTTCCGTGAAGATTTTGCCAACTGCTACAGTCATATCCATACCCATCGTATCGTTTGTGTCCTCCGCTTCTTTTTTGTCTTTGTCGTCGACTGGTATGATGCGGCCTAGCCCTACGGTCATATCCATAGTTGCTTCCTCATCCTTCGCCAATGTGCGACGCCGAGCAAGAGACATTCTTCGTTTCGGAGCGTTAGATTTCGTTGCAGATAAAACACCGCCCATCACAGTAGTAAGTTCCATTGAAAGATCCTCATCGTCATGCATAATAGAATCATCAGTTTGGATACCGCTCTTTATGCCACCAATTGCCCTGGTCAGCTCCATCGTCGCATCTGCGTCCTCGTCGAACTCGTCGCTAAGGCCTGGCTGGTCGGTCATCGTTTGGATTTGTGACGACAGTATGCCACCGAAGGCTCGTGTTACATCCATGGACATCTCTTCTTCCTGGATACCACCTTGGGTATCGTCCCGAGACGTTATGATACCACCAACGGCCTGCGTGATCTCCATATCCATGAGATCCGTATCTTCATTGTCATGTGTTACAGGTGGTAGATTCGATTGGTCGCGGTGAGTGCTTGTTACTTTCTGTCCCGGCTTCTTGACCCAACCAAAGGAGGGAATAATCTCCTCTTCATCGTCAATTCTTTGAGTCTCCGCCCGTCGCGTGGCTAGCCGAAGAGCGTCATCCAGGGTATCGTTATCATTATTCGTGAAGCCTGAACGAGCTGACATAGCAGACGCCACGGATGTACCAGTCATCTCATCGGCATCAAGATCCATCGTTACCCCATCTGCGTCTGAATCACTGTCAGAATCCGACCCGATCTCCTCGTGTATCTCTGTAAGACCCTCTGTCGCATCAGAATCTGAACTATAAACACTAGATGCCAAAGTTAGGTCATTTTGGTTGTTGTCATAACCGATGGCGGACACCCCCGAGCTTCTGCGTCGATTTTTCTGATGCGGATTCCGTTGGTCTTCCGGTGAACCTGGAGCCGAGGCTTCGATGTTCTCCGGAGGCGTAGACGGTGAATCAGTGGCCTCTTCGGAAGCGCTCGGCTGTGCTGCCAATGACGAGGCCCTTCTTGTAGAGTCGCTCGAGGTGGTTGAGTCCTGCATATACTCAATCTCGTGAAAGGTGTGGAGAGTGGCCTCGGCGGCAAAAGATACGCGTCTGTTGGCAAGAGACTTCCTGCGGGCTTCACGTCGGTCCTTAATCTCCTTTTCCAGCTGGGTTCTCTCCCTCTCCTCACGCTCTCGGGCAGCAGCCTGTTGTTCTTCCTCTGTGCGCAGGGCGATTCTGGTCCCCGATGAAGATGGGTCGTCGTTCTGGAAAGGGTTGGGCAGCTTGTCGAGACCTTGAACAGTGCCCGAGGGAGGGGACTTGCGAGAAGAGGTCTTCGACTTATGCGGGGGGATCTCTGGTAGCTGGGGCATTGTGGGCTTGAGGATTGATCTCGGCGGAGGTTTTGAGGGCGCAGCCAACGACTACAGAGTAATTAGTACGAGATCAGCAGGAGAGATATTCTGGGGGCATGTACCACGCGTCTATTGCCAGAGCCGGACTTCAACACATCAAGGCCACCGGGGCCAATGCTTTTGCTCCGCGACTTCTTCCGGCTTGCGTTACCAGCCAGAGAGCTAGCCAGGTCGACTGTGATGTTTTCTTTCTCCATTCTTTTGCGGACCGGCGAATGACCCGTTGATTTTCGCGGTCGCCGTGTCGACGGCATGGTCACATCGGCGTGACTGGACATCTCGGCGACGTTATAAGGCGAGAGGATCTGAAGGCTCACAACCGCACCGATCCTTTTTACAATTTGCGATCCTGTTCCTAGGTTTGGTTTTAAACAACGTACTGCTTTCTTCGCAGACTCAATGGCATTGTAAAGACGCAAGATATGGGGGGAGGAATTGGAGCTCGAGAGACAAGTAGCTGTTGCCGGCTTTGTCTATTATGACCGGTTGTAGGTGGAGTTGATTAAATGGCGACCTCTGGTCTTGTTGGCGATCGCGTCTCAATTGGACTGTTTGTAAACATGATGCGGGTGGAGGGAGCTACCTGGTATGTACTAAAGTATCTTCCTCCATCTGCACGCATTAGGTAGTTACGTAGTTGAGTAAGTACCTACCTAGGTACCTACATAGTGGATCCACCAAATGCTGCAAGTGCTTGGGCACATTCATTGGAGATATCATAGTGTATATGTACCTACACGTGTAGGTACATACCTACACTACTGCCTGGTAGTAAATCTAACTTTGTGCCTATCTCTTGCGAAGAGCAGAGTGCCCAGAACCACTAGCAGGTACGAAGGTAGGTACCTACCTTAGATGGAGTACACTACATAATTACCCATGTACCTACCTAGCTAGGTACCTTAGGTAAGGCAATGGTGGTATGTGTACTTTAGCGGGGTTCAATAAACTCTGTAGCGATTGAACAAGGAGAGATAGGTAGGTTACATACATGGACAGGCATGTACAAAGTACTTAAATCAACATAGGTATTTAGGTAATGCAATTATGTGCAGGTGTAACTTGAAATGTGCTCAGTACAGTGCCAATAATTACAATATATAGTATATTATACTGTAGCTAAGAAATTGTGCGGGTCTGCATAGGTATCAAAGATTAGTTGCCCACACTAGCCACAGTTAACCAATAGATTAGGTACATGCCTATCATTCACTATAGCGCCACAGGCGGTCATGCACAAGCGAATTTCTGCCCACACAATCCTCAGTTTTTACACTCCGTTTTTCGACTTCGACCCGTTGTCCCGCGATATCCTGACGCCAACCTCAACCACCTCACGATCTCCGAAGTCAACCTTTCTTGCGACCACGACAAACAATCGCAAACATGGCTACCGAGCTGGCTGTCCAAGTGGAGCGTGCCTTCCAAAAACAACCCCATATCTTCCAGAATGCCAAAGTAAAGGCGAAGTCGGCTCGTGCTGGTAATTCCCAACTGCCCCCCTCATGCAACCAGTTGTCATGCTAATCATCCTATCACAGGCAAGTCGGGCAAGGTGTGTGGCGCATAGGCAACGGGTGATGAGGTCAACAACTTACATGTCGGATAGAGATATTATAAGGAAATCGGTCTTGGTTTCAAGACCCCCAAGACCGCCATTGAGGGCTCATACATCGGTATGTCGAACTACTATTCCCTCGAATCTTGACCTGGAGCGATCGGATACCACATACCACAAGCGATATTACAACTACAACTACAACATACCAACCGAGAACGGGGGGAAGGCCGAGGCATCGCTCAGCTTTCGGGTCATGTCAATTCTATATCGCGGGGGCGCACGGCAGAGGGATCGCGTTAAAAACTCGGATATTAACCTCGATTTGTAGACAAGAAGTGCCCCTTCACTGGATTGGTGTCTATCCGCGGTAGAATCCTTACCGGTACCGTCGTATCTACGAAAATGCACCGAACTATAATCATCCGACGCGAATACCTTCGTGAGTATTCTCCTACCCCGTTCTTGCACCAGCGCCTGGGCGTTCTCGGCCGCTACAATAATGACTGCTCGCTAACCTTTGTTGCAGACTTCATCCGCAAGTTAGTCTACCTGTGATGGATGAAAGCTTGGGCCCCGAGACGGTTGCTAATGCATTGATGCGATAGGTACTCGCGTTACGAGAAGCGACACAAGAACATTGCCGCCCACTGCTCGCCCGCTTTCCGTGTGGAGGAGGGTGACCACGTCACTGTTGGCCAGTGCCGGCCCCTGAGCAAGACGGTTCGATTCAACGTCCTCCGCGTACTTCCCCGAACCGGCAAGGCGGTCAAGAAGTTCAGCAAGTTCTAAGTTTAGGGACTCTTACGGGCATCGATGGCGTTGTTGCTTCACGGTTCTTCATGATACAGAGTTTCGGAATGGTCGGTTCATAGGCTAAAATGGCGGCACAGAAATGCACGCCGGTAGTTCTGAAATGCAAAAAAGAGAATACCACACCACTGGGGTCTCGATGCATTTGATGAGGCTTTGGGGTGAAACGAAGAGTCACATTAGTACTGGCTGTATGTGGAATGGTGGTCGGAAGGCTCGATGAGCCTCGGGACCACCATGGGAATGGTAAAAAATTGTCCCATCATGATTCTTCGAACTTCCCGGTGTGATGGCATCACCAAGTGCCTAATTATAATTCTTACAAGATATTTTGCGCCAACTTGAAGAACAAAGCTATGAAGAGCGCTGCTAGCCCGCAAGCTGTCGCGTATCAAATTATACAAGCCTATAAATGTGCTGTCTCATCGAGAAGCTGGGTAAAGCTGGACGGTACTGATGGGAGATATTAGGCCACTATGAACTACCTACCGACTTGCACTTGCGAGGCGAAAGAGATACACGATACGTTCGCTCTGGGGGGTATATTGTAATCCATCCGTGCCTTATCATCCAATGGATCGCGCAATACGCCACATCCAGATGACGCCCCCTCGCTTCCCGCAATTCACCGTGTCTTCTCTCTGATTTTCTTATTCTACCATTTCGTCTTGGTATTGACTTTAGGTATATGCTTGGATATATGATATGTATGGTTCTCGAGCCTTGCAGTCCCGTGCTCATCCAAGTAGACTGGAGGTATCTGTGTTGGTTTGTGCATTAGAATAGTGTAGTATAAGGCTCCATAAGACTCGAAGCAAGTAGGTAGGCTTCCACCTTCAATAGGTACTTATTTAATTGAAAATGTCACATATTAAATAGATCGTCTAGGCACTCTCCTACAATACCTAGTCGTACACTGAACGATAGGTAGATAGTGTAGGTACTTGGGTTACCTAGGTAGGTACCTACTACAATTACGTCTTATCGATTAGACCGATATTCGCATGTGTCTAAGATAAGGTATATCTATATCCCAAAGACGAGATCAAAGGTCCCGCCAAGAGTATTACTATCCGGTAAGAAGTAAAAAAGGCAAGACTAGTGAGGGCAAAAATACAAGCATACTCCGACAGCTATACTCCGACAACCGATGGGCTGGTGGGACAATCTCTGGGGCTCGAGCACGAGTGCCGACGATCCGCTCCGGAAGCTCGACCCAAAGCTCCGGGAGTTCCTCGCCAAAGAATCTCCCGTCAAGTACAACACCCCCAGCAATAACACCCCCAGCAATAACACCCCCAGCAATGGCCCGTCCGCCCAAGCACTAGAGAAGCCGGCCGAGCCCGCCCCATCCAGCGCAGACGCCGACGCCGCGCACGAGAGCGAGGCCAGCAATGAGCCCCCGGTGCCCAGGGAGAGCCAGTTCCAGGATGGCCGCTACGCCCATCTCTGGAAGTCATACCGGCCGCTGGCCCAGATCGAGGCCGAGACCAAGAGCGACCACGAGAAGCTGATGGACGTGCTGGAGGGCTACAAGGAGCGCAAGTCCCAGATCGGCCGGGCGGCGCTCGAGAATTGCGCCCTCGAGCAGGTCGACTGGCGCAGCTGCATGACGAATCCATCGTGGGGGGAACGCATGACCTTGTGTCGAGACCAGGTCAAGAAATTCGAGCGGTGTTACATGACGCAGACGGTATGTACCCGTCGCTCCTCCGTGTATTATTGCCAGGGGTGTCTGGCAGGTGGCTTGAAATATGCCGCGACCGACTGGAATGTCGCTAACACCACATCGATCAGAGGTTACTCAAAGCCCTCGGCTACCTCTCCAGCCTAGACCGGACGCCCGAGCTCGAAGAGGATATCCAGATGCACGCCGACGCGCTATACCACCGTATGCTGAAGCAGGAGGCCGAGATAGACGCAGCGAAGAAGGAAGGGCGGCCGATACCGAAGTTCACACCGATCGTGACGAAGCCCATGGTCGAGGCCGCGATGCCCGACCCGGAGCTGACGCCCGAGCAGCAGGAGATACTGAAGTCGAAGCTGGAGAAGGTCGCCGAGCAGGACCGTGCCGCGGAAGAGGAGGCCATCAGAGGCGAGCTGCGGGCCAAGGCCGAGGTCGCGGCCAAGGTTCAGGATTTGTGGCGGCAGCAAGAGCTCGACCGGCAGGCGCGTAAGGAGAAGGGCAAGGCTACGCTGTGGGATAAAGTCGCTGGCACATTTGGCAACAATAACAACAATAACAACAATGATGGCCAAGACAAGAAATAATAATAAAATTAAAAAGAAATAAGAAAAGAAAAAAAGGAGACAGGAAAGAATCCCATCGATTGGAAAATAAGTCAGTAGGTGACGAAGAGGTTACCATACGCACGCTTCTTCCAGCATCCTACTCCGGCGGTTTTGCTGGTACTATACCCGGGCCCATCTAACGATTGTACAAAATATGTATGTATATAGAAAAGTGTGATATAGAGCATACCCCGCCCAGCCCAAAATGATGATACCAAGACAAATGAAATAAAAGAAACCCATCCCTTGTCAGCTCAGACGCAATTTCATGCCGAACAGAAGAACTGCCTCATACCTGTATATATACTCAGGCTAGCATGCGATCCCATACCTTTGCAAGGTAGCTAAAGTAATTAGAGCAGATAAGTTTGGACGTTGGAAAACCTGTGAAAGAAAAGTCACGGCAAGATATACAATACATGTAGTTACTTCAATGTGTAAATATACATATGGATATGGATATAAAATCAGCCTCAGGTTTCAAAGCGCCTTCGTATATAATCAATAACTAGCATACGAAAAGCCCTCCGGTCATCATCATCTAACAGAAAAAGACCTTGTTTAACCGAACTAAGGGGTTAGAGAAAAATAGATCGCCAAGGAATGGGCTATCTAAATGCTTGTCTCACGGCTGCGTCGCAAAACGCCATCTTTCACCTCATAAAGCAAGCAACAAACCGGGCTTACTCACAACCACGACAGCGGCGCCGGTCGAAAAACACGAGCATTAAAATGGCTAATTAGAGAACTACAACGACCCGGCGAAGCAGGCATCGAGAGAGAGAGAAAGGGAGAAAAGAAACCGCTGTATTCAACCCGCTCTATGAATAAGTAAAATAAAATATTAAAAAAAAAGGGGAAATTTTTTTTTTTTTGGAAAGAAGCGTTTTTACTAGAAAGCATTGGATGCAGCGCTCGTTTGCGAAAGCAGTAGGTCAAACCAAGACTTCTTTTTTTTTCTATTTCCTGGGGGAGAGGAGACCAGCGGTAAGCCAAAACCACGCGTCGAACGACATCTTCTACTTGTACGTGAGCGGGGAGGACGCCGGGGACGTCGGAGGGAGGGAGTGGAGGGGGCGTTAGTAGTAGTAGTGATGATGATGGTGACGCGTCGTCCGGGTCCGCCGTTCCTCCTGTCCGGGCCCGCCGTCGCCGTCGCCGTCGCCGCCTCTCTTGTCGCATCCGGGTATTCTGCGGGTTTTCTCTAAACCCGTACCGTTGTCGTCGTCGTTGCCGTTGCCGTTGCCGTTGCCGTTGTCGCTGTCGTTGTCGTTATCGTCCCCTTTCCCATCTCCGTCCGGGGTCGGGGCCCCGTCCGTGGCCTCGGCTCTGTGCAGGCGCGCGTCGAAGAACACGATCTTGCTCTTGCTCTCGCTCGCGGACGATTCGCCGCCGTCGTCGTCGTCCGCATGCCATCCGTTGTCCAGCTCCTTCTTCGCCGTCGTACTCGCGTGGTCGCCGCCGCCGCCGCCGTCGTCTCCCCCACGACCGCGATCTGCGCCATTGGCTTTACCCGCGGCCCGGGCCACCACGCCATTGACATTATTTGCGGTCTGGGCCACGCCCGGGAGGCCGGATGGACCATCGTCCCGTGCGCCATTCGGGGGCGCGGTTTCGGGACCGCCGCCTCCCTGGTTCGAGGCTTCCCCTGCGATGTCGGCCTTGTTGTCATTCGTGCTGGTGCTGCATCCATTCTCGCCGGACGAGGAGGAGGAGGAGGATGATGATGATGCGGGGGGGGCCGCATAGACAATGCTGGCGTTGGTGTCAAAGCGGACTTGCTTCCCGGGCGTTGGCGCCGACGGCCGGCCCGACAGAGGCGATTCGGACGGGTAGGAAGTTTGCACGTCGCTGGAGGGCCTCGATATGTCTTCCCACATTTTGGAACATGACGACCCCGGCCCTGAGTCCTCGGAGGGCGTGGAAGGCGGCTTTACTGGCGCTAGTTCGATTGCCTCAGGGTCAGGAAACTTAAGTTGGCTGCTTTTCAAGGACCAGAGCTTTCTGAACAGCGGTCTCGGCTCTGACCGGGAGGCCTTTATGCTCAGCGCAACCTCCGAGGGAGAGCCAGTTCCGCTGGGCTTGGAGGATGGCATTTCTGGCGGTAAGGCCATCTGCGTTTTAGAAGTAGGATCTACACGGGTTACCGATGGCAACGGTTTATCTGTCAACTTGGTGAGAGGGTGTCCCTCTATCGGAAGACGGGGCTTCGACGTGGGATCAGAAGCAGGAGACGGTCCGGTTGAGGGTGCCGCCATTTCTATAAAACCCAAAGCCGGTTCCTCTTTCACGGGCTGAAGCTTCGACTTGCCCATATTACCAGCCGCTGGATGCAACCAGCACAACGATGTAATTGGTTCATATTTGGAAGACAATTCCTCTTCCGAGGGCCACACTCTAGGCTCAATAAATGCGGGAAATAGCTGGACAAGCAATGGGAGACTCATTACGGTGTCAGAAGATGACGCATCGCCCTGGGCCACCTCAGATGATTCTGGCGGCTGTTCACCCGGTGCGGGTTCAGGCGGCCGCTCCGAGGCTGCTCCAGGCTGTGACTGCTCCTGTGCTCCAGCCGAGGTCCCAGGTCCCGGACCCTGTCTTCTGTGCCCATGCTGATCGAGGTCATCCATAGAGGCGCCGTCCTCGGAATCTTCCATGCCGGTAGCGCAACAACAAATCGGTGGGCATCCCCACAATCCTCCGCAGTTTCTCCATGATCTTCGAGAGCGGCGTCGTTCTCGGGAGGCCGCCCCCGACTGGGCCTCGGCTTCCTGTTGGATAAAAAGAATAATGCGTCAGCCTGACTTCCATTTCTAACCGGCCAGCACACCATCCTATCTGCCTGGGACCTTGATACGGCCGCTGTGGCAGATGGACAATCCATGTGGGAGGCAATGGTGAGAAGCGAGAAACATGGACATACACGCTGTTGGTCGGCGGCAACGTTGCTCACCTCCATAGGCTCTTGCAGTGTCGGCGATCGGGAGATTGACATGATGATACTTGATGTTTGCTTGAGAAATATGTCTACCTGGGAAATGAGAGATAAGTGAACAGGGTTGCCAATACCGGGATATACGTCTCGTTCGTAGTAGAGCGCGTGTGAAGATACCTATTATCTCTGTAGGAGCGGACATGGTTGGGGGCATCGTGCGCAGGGAGAAAGGAGGTTGGGGACTTGTCAATGTTAGCTGAATTCCCCCTGGGCGTAACATAAGGTTCCGAAATGGGCGGGAAGGACCTGACTCAATTATGTACGGGTGTAGTGCAATGGGTGCTTGACTATCGCACCTGCGTATCAGTCGTTTACATGATCATACCTGGTGATGATATACATCGCGCTTTACATCATGATATCTTGGCTCCTATGTCATGGCCGACCAGCCGTGGGAACCATAGCAAGTAAGAGGGTGTTCAATGTATCGCCTGGCAAGTTAAGTCCCCTTTCCATGAAACACAGGCGGCGTAGGAGCCATAATTCGGCGAGTAGAGGTCAGAGCCGTGTGGTTGAATACGTTTTCCGAACGATGTATTTGAACGTTCACGTTGGAATTGCTGTGCTCTAGGTCGAAGTGGCCGAAGTGGCCGAGGTGGCCGAAGTCGAAGAGTGAAACCTATGTGTAGTTGCTTTCGGGCTGTCATGGACCAGATGATATGAGGATAGAATCGCCGCCTGCACTAATAGGCAACTCTCATGTGTATCCGCGCCTCCTTTTCACTATTATCACTACAAATTCCTGGGGCTTGGGATAGAGGTTATTTTCCACCGGGAGAAAATCCGTATGCGCGATCCATGAGGCTCAGAGCAGTCAGTAAGGTTAAAAACGAGTTGTTTTCTTTCCGCATCGCACGAGCGATGCGGGTGCCATGGTTGAGTTGTCAATTGAGGTGATACTCCTAGTTACCCGCAAGGAGCACACGAAATCGTCGGCCAGTAGGAACAGGTACCAACGCATTTGCTAGACACACGATATAATGTAGCAGATGATGCAATGAAGGTAAGCAGAGCATACAACATGATATTGCCCACAACGAAATACAAGGGTGCCCTCTAATAACCCGAAGGCAAGATATGGCTCGAACATCGCGGTTTCAGGACACGCGAACAGCAGGCACATACGTGGCTAGAGGCATTCTCTTGCGCGGGATAAGAATAATCTCAGCGATGTCGAGGGCGATGGTAAAAGAGCTGATGAAGACATCCACGCCCATGGAAATCTGCTGTTTGTGCCATGTTAGTCGCCTGTGTCGTCGGACGGTCCCTAGTGCTTATGCGGTGCAGGCGGTAATGAAAGGGCGAAGACATGTAGATATATACGTGTGTACTCATACCCAAGAGGAGAGCCGGCGTCCTAATCATTACCAGTATAGCTCGTATACCGAGACCTGGCGGCCACATGGAGATGGCCATGGAAGACTAAGACGCGAGAGTCTGATATGCGTCTTATTGAAATTCGAAATAAAGAGAAAATCAGTAACGTAAAGAAAAGCGAATAAGTTCTCAGATGATATTTGTCCCGACACTTTATGGGAATGGATATATGGTAGGTTTATATACATGGCTATCACGCGATTTCGCGCTACTGTGCAAACCGTAAATGATATGCTAAGAGATGAAACCGACTCATTATAATCACGGGCCGCTATCAATGGGATGTAAGTGCTAGGGATTCGTGCTCTTCATCTTAGTGTTACCAGTTATTATTGTTGATATTGCGGATAACTAAAGCACTTGACTGGAGTGATACATTATGTATGAGCAAGGATGGCGACAGACGCCCCCAACTGAATCAATTAGTTGCTGTCTAGAGATGACCGCCGACGAGGCCGATGATTCGAATAGAATCCTACTTGCTTCATGTGATACGCAATTGCCGCGCAGTAGGCTAAAAAACGGTAGGATAAAAAGAAAGCACGATCGTCCTACAGGGTATAAGAACTTGCGGTATCAATGTTGTGTTTGTCATGTTCTCATCTCATCATCACACTCTAATCTATACAAACCGAACCCTGTATTGAGTATTTCCCTCACCTACCCTCTAGAGCGATGGCCGCGCGTTCTAGAAACATATTGAAGTCTTTGATTTGCTTGAGAGCCCCGCCCGCTTCACCAACCGCACTCACCTGGTTTGTGATCTGGGAAATCAAGAGGTCTAAATTTGCCAACTCCGCCATTTTTCGTTCTTTAGAATTTAGTTCCGGTGCCATTTTACCATTTTCGATCGCCAACTCGACGTCATCCATGGTAGTAGATAGTCCCAATTGGTTCTGATTGCATTAGTAGACCATTTTGTTCCTCAAGGGTAATTAAAACTCACCAACGAGTCTTTATTTGCGGTCTCATGTCGCATACGAACGGCATCAATCTTGAGAGACACTTGCTCTCTCTCGGCACGAATCCTTAGAATCTCGTTCCGGAGCGAAATCTTTTCCTTTTGCGCAGCCTTCACTCGCTTCTTAAGCGTGCGGAGGTTATCGAGAGCGATAGTCTATACTTGTTAGTCCATCAATCATGAAGAGAAGCCGGGTGGACTCGCCTGCGCCTGTAGTTGTGTTCGTAATTCCTCCTGAAACGCTTCCACGGTACGCAGCTTTATTCTGTAGATTTTCCTATTCGCCGACCCATCGGCTTGACTCGCTTCTTCATGTAACGTAGAAAGATACTTATCCAAAGATTCTTCGCACATTTGCAACACTACGTCAATGACGTTAGGAGACTTATGGTCGGTAAAGGGTATATCGGCGTTAAGAATATCCTCGTCCGCATCACTATCATTGCGCCGCAGCGGTTTGGTGTACCTCTGGACCGTGACAGGGATAGAATCCCCATCACTTTTCCGCCTAGCAGGGGGCTTCTTCTTCCGCTTGATAGGTTTGGGCTGTGATTGTTTTGCTGGGCTAATTTTGTGTCGTGCTGGTCTCTTCCTAACAGGTCGCTCAATCGCAAGAGTCGGTGGGTCTGCATCATCCACGGCGTCGGGCGACCGCCTCTGTCGAGGACTAACTCGACGGCGTTTCTGACCAATTCGCTGAGCAGCTTCATGATCGTCAACTTCTTGAGCTGTTTCGTGTTCAGCCTCAGCCTCAGCCTCAGCCTCGACCTCTACGTGCACCTGTGCCTGCACCTGTTGGTTGTCATCTTCGCTCTCTTCAATCTCATACGGGGATTCAGGTATCGTTTCCGGTTTTTTCCGTCCCAGCTGGGGCTTTATAGGACTACTAGTACCCACGGCATCTGGTGGCGAAGAAAGTGCCCCTGCGTCGAAGGCGACGGTGCCGGGACTGCTTCGGCGTTCTTGGCTCCGCATTGATCGAGCCGACCCTGATAGCATTGTACTATTACTTTTGCGGGAATGACGGGCGAGTGGCGACGATCCGTGTAGCGCCTCAATGGGAGATGACGGCGGTTTTCTTACGCTTGCCCTCGTGGTCCTTGTGGATAGGGTGCCGACAGTTGTCATGCTCTGTCTCGTCTTCCGCGCTAGGGGTGAAGATGTGGCGAGATCGCTACCGAACCCCGCTTCCTCCTCTGCCATGACCATCCTCTGCAGCTTTGCGCTTTGCGTCAAAGCTTCCGTCGGTTCGATACGACGGCGCCGCCCACTCCCAGGAGCTGTGACCGGGCTCTCCGTAACCTCCTCCAGCAAGTCAATCATGGACTGGATAAATATGCTTGGTGCCTCAGATGCCTCAGATCCTCGTGAGGTCGGTCGCGGAGTGGGTTGGCGTGGGTCATCGGAGCCTCCCTGCGGCTCTCCGGCCGCCATCTCCGCGGCTGGCAGGTCGCGAGGGGCATCTTCGATGGCGGAATTCCGGGGAGTGCCATCCTGATTTAGATTCAAGGTACTCAAGCGGGCCGAAATCCTGGTGGCTGTCGTTGGCGGTGAATGCAGTCGAGGCGCTATCGGATTGGTGGGGGTGGGTTCCTGGCCGCCGCTGAGCCGTGTTGAAGATCTCGTGGCAGTAGATGCGCTTGATGGCTGCGGGTTTACTGGCCCAGGCTCGTCGTTCAGCCGCCGTCGCTTCGCAGATGTGTTAGGCTCTGATCGTGGCTGAGGCAAGGATGGAGATGGGTCAGGCGAGGTCTCGGCAACGGGCAAGACGAAGCCGAAAGAGTCATCGGCCACTTCATGACGTCTATGGCAGGCGCATTAGAACACCGGCACTGATAGGGGAGCTAGGGAGAAGGGCGAGGGAAAACGAGGGTCCGTACCCGGCGCCTCGCATGCGCTGTTGCATGCGCTCCTCTCGGCCTGTTGATCAATTATGCCAGGTTAGAGGACATAATACATGAGAGTACGGGGGTTGGCGACTCACTGGTAGCCATGGTGATCACGGAAGCTATATGTGTAGTCTTCTAAGTGATGGTGACATTGCTAGACTTGGGAATGGAATCGCTGTCTCTGCAACGAATGAATCGACGGTAACCACCATCAAACTGCTACCTACTAGATGCAGTGCTATTGTTGTAGTTATGGCATATGAGAGGCGCGTCACCCATACGCGCCGAGCCCATCCCACTATAACTGTGGCTAGTGTTAATGACTATTCTAACTACGTGTGGTAAGTGGTAAGATACTTCCAAGGTCATATAGCTACAGTACACCTACTGATATGCATATATGTACATACGCGATGTGCATATCTAAGATGTCTATCCTGCCTATCAGCCTAGGTTTTACCGAAAATCAGGATCCACAAACGCAAGAACGAGCCCCAGGTGAGTACCTAGGTAACTACCTGCCTAGGTAGGTCGTGACATGTATTTAATTAACCATTGGTTAATTGTATACGGTAGGTACTACACATGTCCAGCACCTGCACTTGACATGTGTCTGCCCTCACCTACTCATTTTGCTAAGGAAATCGTACCTAGGGGACTTATATGCTGTAAGGGCTGCATCTGATTGGCAGAGTTCGTAACTAGCTAGGTATCCGGGTGGGCCACCTGTGTCTTCAAGGTACTTCTGGAAAGTGGTGATTTGCACTGTCGCATGGGTACCTTCAGGTCCTCAGTGGGCACCAGCTGGCAAGAGCTCCGATTCAAGTCGGCCACACTTCCCCTCGCACCACAATCTACCCAAAGCCGAAAAATAATATTTTGTCATTATCACCTCCAACATCCCAAGGTCGAACGTCACATTTCACCACCAACAACCCTCCGCAATGGCCAAACGCACAACCAGTATGTGGAACTCTCTAGAGATGCTTGTTTGCCTTCGCTAATTAGACTTGCAGAGGTCGGTATAACCGGCAAGTACGGCACCAGGTATGTAACCACTTGATTCTGTGTTAGGGGCGCCTCTAATCCAAAACAGATACGGTGCGTCGCTTCGCAAGCAAGTCAAGCGCATTGAAATCACCCAACACTCCCGCTATGGCTGGTAAGTTGTTCCAGATGGCCTCAATACGGTCGAGAGCTAACAGGTCAGCCCGTTCTGCGGTCGCACATCAGTTCGCCGGGCCTGCGTTGGCGTCTGGACGTGCAAAGGCTGCTCAAAAACCCTAGCCGGCGGTGCCTATGTTCTCTCGTTCGTTACTCCGGATCCCCATCTTCCCATCTTCGCTTTGATCTAACAGCATTCAAGTACCCCCGCTGCCACAGCCCTGCGATCGACGCTGCGACGACTCCGAGAAATCTGAAGGGTGTACGAGAACCGAAGGCTCAAGACGAACGGAGGGCCCTGGGGAAAACCTGGGCTCTGAACGATGGACATGGCCAAGAGCAGGTAGAGGAATGGAGTTCTACTATGCAATAAATGCGGACCGAATACTACGTGAGCCACATTGACTTGGCGATTGAAGGAGACGATAGATCATCCAGCCCATCAATCAACTAAGGCGCGCCAGTGCTTTTTTACATGCCAACATGCTCTGACTTGTGTGCCCTCGCTGATTGTAAGCTGCGGAAGAATACTACCATCCGGGATACTTACACCCACCTAAACGCCCACTTCCCTTGCCGGATAGGCAAGACATCGATGAGACAGAGAGATTGAACCCGGAGGAAGTGGTCCGGCCACCTACCACACGTTACCTTGTCAGTTGGTCGAATGAGGCGTACCGTCCAGGTAAGCTAGAGATATGCGGTAGGCGGCGCTTGGGTTCCTTTATCGTCGACATGGTTGCTTGACCGCATACCCCTATAGGCCAGGGAAGTAATTATGATTTAACGTGAAGCAATAATATCACACGCGTTTACCAATGATGAAGTAGATATAACCGCCGAAGTGGCTGCAACTTGCGCACTGGCTGGTTGAGAGTGTTCCGTTGATGCTAATTATAGCACAAGGAACGTTAGGGCAATGCTGCAGTAACATTTTGCATTGATAGATAGAGTCGACGAGGCTCATTGCAGTGACTTACGCGCCGGGATAGCTAGAGTCACCAAATCAAGCGTAAGGAGCATATCGATGACGATCTCTCACGTTATGCCGTGGTCAGATGGAGTGCCGTCCATTGTTGAGAGGACACTGAGGTTCGAGATCAGCGTCGTCCGAGCCATAATAGCCGCCAATTCTTGACTTCCGACAGGTGTGTTCTTGGAGCTACTCTGGGCTGGGCTGGGCTGGGCTGTGTTGGGTACGATGGGCATTTTGAGAGACCGTGGCATGCGAAAAGATAGATTGCTGAAAGACAGACGGGCAGCTTCTTTCAACGCGCCTCGTATATTCACTCGAGCTTCAAGTTATTCAACTTCACACTTGAACAAAGTATCCAGTCATTGGTAGGTGCAACATAGGCTGGACTATACCTCCTGTATTGTTATATGTCACTCTTGTATTGGTTTTTATAAATTTACTTATCTTACTATGTATTACAGTTGTACCCATATCAAATCAGAACAAGAGCTCAGGCTGAGCGGGCCTAAGCAAGACCCGCTTCATAAGTCAGAATGAACCAATCTACACAACTCCTAATAACTATCTATGAGTTGCTATCGTCAAGGTAGGGCAGCAAATAGAAAGTATCCGCTTTTCACAGGTAGGGGAGTGGTACAGAGGTCAGGTGCAATACAATAGAGCAATGCACTCGAGACATAGTAGGCGTATTCATATAACTAAAACTCAAAGGAGGGAAGATTCTTCCCTGAGGCGTGACGGGAGGAGCTCCTCCTTGGACTAAGTCTTTGTTGTGGGATGGCTGCAAGGTGAACAAATAGAGATACTGCTAGTATGGCAATGAGTTGGTATACTAGGTGTATAGACTAAGCGTATTATACGGTTGTATCCAACCGGGACGAACGGCATTGTTTATTTGTCACAAATTCATAATACATTATTCCACCAAGATATCGTAGCGATACATGTATTTGTTATATTTCGTTATAGGCTTAAAATTGGCATACAACATATCAAAACCGTGCCAATTCCTGGGCTTTCATAACTAGTGGAGGGCCTATGATTAAACCGTAATCTGATCCGCCCAGACGATCCAGCTGCGGCCTTCAGACCCCGGAGCAGGGCAACCAATACAGACATAGTAGTCTCTCCCAGCGTTCCATCCCCTTTGGGTTGTAGCGAGCTGAGTTCTCTGCGAAGAGCTGCATTTTCGACAAGCTGGTAACCGAGGTTCGGGAGTGGATATTACGCTTGTCTTGGGAAAGGGGTTAGGATACGCAATGGATGGCACCATGGGACGGGATACAGACTTGTTGATAAGTGTTGACGATGATGACGTTCTCATTTTTCTTCTTCCTGCCGAATAACCAACCCATGGTGTGCTAGAACGTCGGGAAAGTTCCGGTCAATTGTTCGGGGAAAGAGGATAAAGGAGCTCTAGGAAAGGAGTTCTGGGGCTATAGGGAAGAGCGAAAGCGAAAGGAATGGGGATAGGGAAAGCGAAAGGGAAAGGGAAGGGGGAAGCGCACTTTGTACTCGGCTTGTGCCTGCGGACTCCGAACGGTCCATCTACATGGTCGGCAATTCTCGTATTCTATTGGCCTGTAGGATGAAAACGCAAGCCACAAAACTGCACACGCAAGCGAGGACGAATCATCTGTGCCGTTAATATTCCCTGTAACAATATGCCTCCTGAGAGAGCGCTTATAGAGATCGCGCAGTGCTACCTATCCTGTTATCCATGGCGACATGCCTGTGTATGAGGCGCATGGACCTATCTCCCGGCTCCTGGTCCCTCCCTCGGGGCCAAGCCTGAGCTGAACCCCGACTTCGCATGTGTATTTACGTAGCCCTGGAACATACAGATATCCAATACCGTCTATAAAATCGAGGCAATGACGGAAGTGCTCCAGAGGGTATGGGCCGGCGAATTCGCCCGGGGTTGGAAAGGATTCCTGGTGCAGCACCGTGGCTGAGTGTGAGGCATTGGTATTGACGAGCAATATGATGGCAATAAATGAGAATGGGGGGACTTGACCTAGGTATGATTGGCACCTGAGAGCCTGGGCAGCAAAGGCTCGCGATACATAGTGGTGGCAATGATGTGAAAGCCTGGATTGAGCTCTGCTGGCTGAGGTCGAACCCTAATGTCAGCTATGGGATCGAAGACAAGGTTCCTCGAGTGTTTCGTTCGTTCTGCCCTGCTCCATTTGACTTATATGCGGACGTTGATAGCGATTATACACTATGACCTGACTTGACTACTTACTAGCGCTCGTCCCTTGCCTTAGTGCTCATGCATCTTCTACACTTACATACTTACTTAATTAAGTAAGTATAAGTAAGTATGTATTGGTTGCCGTATACACTAGATATAATCCTTTGAGTATTATATAATCAACCATAGTAATTGCTAAAGAAAACCTTCGGAGTACTTAGTGACATTGATGAGTCATGGTAGTCGCGATGAAGAAAGCAAGTGTAGTTCATATACCTTTATTTGTACGTTATAAACCGTCGCCCAATGGTAGTATTGGCGTGTTAAGCCCTACCTAATGGATAAAGGAATGGGTCACGGGTATGCTTGAAGGCCAAGAGCCGCCAAGGTTTACAAAGTGAGAGAACATGACTTATGTTTCAAGCCATAATAAAATAAAGCTCACTCCAGCTGATTTAACACCTGCTCCGGGGACCGTTTCTTGATACATAGGTTAACGTAGTTAGTTATATTGAATATGTAAATTAGTTATAAATTGAAGCAACTCATTCACCAACCATCTGAACCAAGCCTGAGTCTGCCTAAGTCTGCCTAAGTCTGCCTTACACGCTAGACCCAATTTATGTCAAAAGGCGGTGGTTAGCCCCATAAAACCGAAGTGGCGCCTATGTGGACCAGAACCTGCCCAGATTGCATAGTCCGAGTGGAGAACTCCACATCAGCTGAGTACCCCTGTCAAATATCAACTGCGCAGCTGTTAATCCATTACCCATGGGCTCTGCTATGGGCCATCATCACCCCATCCACGTAACCACGTAACCGGTGTCAGGGAACAGCTTCACATCTCAGACCATCGCCAACTCGCCTACCCTAGAGCGGCCCAGAATCGGCAACCAACCATCGTGCAGCCAGTGATTGTCGCCAATACCTTCCTACTACCCTCCTCATTTGGGGCCGACCAGCGTCATCCCCTGATATGGGAAGCCAGCCTTCCCGACTCGCTGTCGTTTACCAGGCTGCCTAGATCAGGACAGAATTGCGATTACTACACCTGGCCTGTCGCAAACCGACAAGATGGGCTGGAACGTGTGTCTTCCCTCCAGGATGAATCCATCCATTTGCCCGTCCTCTCCTAACCATTGTGACAGATCTTTCGCATCTTGGGGGATGTGTCCCATCTGCTCTCCAAGGTCATCATAATATATGCCATCCATCGCAACAAGAGCGCCGAAGGTAGCCATGCCTCGCCATGAACGCTTTTCCACGGGGGCCGTGTGGGCTAATCGTGCAACTAGGCGTGTCGTGGATCACACAGGTCCTATACACCGTCGTGTTTTGTTCCAGATACACGGATCTATTTACGGAAACGTCGAAATGGAATTATTTCTTTAAGCTCTTCTACATACTCTCGTCTATCTACATCGTTGCCATCATGCGCTGGATCTACCCACGGACGAGGGAACGCGAGGTGGCCTGGAAGCTAGGAGCCGCCATTCTCGCCGGCTCGCTACTGCTAGCTCCTTTCGTAATGCTTATCTTCGAGAAGCACTGGTCTTTCTTTACGGTTTGTCCTCCCTCTTGCCTACACTCCCCGCCGCCACCCATCGCTAACGGCCGTCGTAGTGGGTTTGGGATTTCTCCCAAATTCTCGAATCGATTTGCGTCCTGCCCCAACTGCTTCTCCTTCGACAAACGAACGTGCCGACCGTCATCGATTCCTTCTACCTGATTTCCCTAGGCTCGTATCGCGGTTTGTATTGCCTGAACTGGATCTGGAGAGAGCTGGACCCCAACGATCGGAAGCCGAATGCCGTATCCGTCATCTTCGGTATCATCCAGACAGCCCTTTATTTCGATTTCTTTTGGGTATATTACACACGACAGAGGGTCAAGCTCCGGTATGGCGGCATCGTCGACGCTGATGATATCAGACGGGGCTGGCTTCTCAACCGCATTTTCGGTAACAAGCACTTTGAGAACGACCAAGAGGACGAGGAGAGCACCCCCGCTTTAGGCAGCGACGAAAACGGCAACGCTTCATCTCAACGAAGATCGAAGTGGGGTGCTCGAGGCATCTCGATCAGTGCCGACGACACAACATTTGAGCAGGAAAGCCGTCATGATCTGAACGATGAGATCTCCGGGGCGGTCGACCCGGACGCTAAGATGAAAGATCCTGATGAACTTGCCCGAGTTCTGGACGACGACGACGATGATGATGATGATGACGATGACGATGATGGGGCCCCGTCGGGATCAAACACGAATTCGAAAAAGGCTGTCCCCCCCGGTGTGAACAATGAAAATGAATGGCGAAATGGCTAAAAGCTATTTGTATCCTCTCATGCAAGACAACACTATACTTTCCGGATTCGGTATTGTAGCAGCCAAGTTCTCGCAGTCAACGACAGAATCGACCAACCAATATTTTTGATTTGATTCCAGCCGCAACGCGGCCGATATGTATATTGCCATTATCTATGCAGGGAAAGGCGCACAGGGAGTCAAGAGTATGAGTTGGAATAGGAATGGGGACATTCGCGGTCGGTGGAATGGATGATGTCTCATGGTTTATCGTGTCCTCAGAGGTACATGTCTGTACAATCATATAAAACACGTGGGTTTGCTCTCATTCGCAAGCGATATCTAAGCCCACCATGCTTTTAGGCCAAGAACTCTTTTGCCATGTAAGCCCCGCGTCAATAATCGGTCCAGGGTTTATATGATAAGAAGAACGTGTAGCGTAAAGAATATGTCCTTCCAGAATATAACAGATCCAAACTCCGGCAAATACGTCTCCCGCATTCATCTCGACCGACATCTTCTTGAATACCCTACAATCAATCCGCTTGCCCACGCCGAATTCTAAAGCAAAGACCTGACCGCCACAAGGCCAGCTCCCCCCACTCCCCACATTGTAACGTTCATACTACACACTACCCTGTATCGCGAAAAGGATCCATGACGTTTTGGGCACCTGGCTGGTGTCAGATTGACAAAAGTTTCGATCGCGCGGGGATGCGGGAACGACTCTCCCGCAACCAACGGGATCCAGAAGATTCGGAGGCGAGGTGTTTGGCGGGAGATTGATCCGGATATGTATTTCACCTCTATACAGGACTGGACGAATGTTATTTTGCCGTAGACGAATGGCTGGTTTTCTTTTTCGCTGTGGATTTCGGCGGATGATGCGGCCTTCCTTTCGTCTGCACATCTGGAAGCCGTGCCGTTGTTTTTGTGTGTGTGTGTGCGGTAAACTTCTCGACGTTCGCATCCAGGCACCTAGTCTAGGTGCGGTTCATCGGCTGGCGGAGAGCGAGTCAGGGGTTGTGTCGTACGGAGGTCCGGTCCGGCATGCTGCGGCAAGCGCCTAGTAATTAATGTATAAAATGCGTTGGTTTGGGGGTGAGACGGTAAAGTTTGGCACAGGACGTGGTACTTTACGGACCCGCCAATTCTCCGTCATCTCTGTCCTTGCTTGTGGCCGCGGTGGGTGCAAGAGGCGGTTGGGTCAACACAGTGAATTCATGATGGGGACTGGAAGTCTATATCTTGGGGGAGACTTGAACGGCAAGGGGGGAATGTTTAATAGCGTTGTTCTCTGTCGGGGTCAGCAGCAACCTTCTTCCGTTAGGGAGTTCCTTAATCGATACGCTATCCTCATGAAGCGTTAATGTAGTACCCAGAGTTACGGGCAGTCTTCTTGTGCCGTCCATTGCTGCAGCGGGTCACGATGGGCAGCAGAGCTCGCAGGAGCATAGGCTATACCAAGAATACAGGGGGAAACGGGCTTCCGTCACCGTTCAACCATGAGGGAAACCGTCCTAGGGGGATCGTAGTACAGCTCCATAAAACGAATACTACTAACACCGTCGCCACCGGTGCAAAATACTACTCGGGTGCGTAGGCGTATCATTCATACTCATAATAACATTCATATCTATAACATAATGCGTAACTACTCGACCCGTGCAACAAGCAAACCAAGGCCGCCTAAGCTCACGGTGTCCGGGCAATTTTCCAATATGCCCGGAGAAGGCCGAGTCCTCCGCTCTGGGTCTCGACGGTCCGTCCGCGCCCGCGGCTATTCGGGTCTTCGACGATGGCCTGACGCTGCCGCCCCTTCGCCATCAGGGGAGCTTGCCGCGTGTCCCCGTAGCCGAGGAGCCGGCCGTGTCCCGCGTGGCCTTCACGCGGCGTCGTGTCGTCTGCGGTGATGGGCACCCCGTCTTCCTCCTCCTCGTCGCCATCACCGCCGCCACCGTTGTAACCAGCCGCGTCCGGCCGGCGGTGGATGCCATCCGTCTTCAGCGTGGGCCACGGCCCCATCCAGTCGCCCACCAGCAAGCCCGCGGTCCACCACTGCCCGAAGCGGCCCTCGGCGTCCAGCGTACCCATGGCGGCGTGGACGTTGTGGCCCAGCCAGCCGCCGTAGGCATTGCAGGCGGACGCGTGGGCCTCCCTCGTGGCGGCGAAGGCGGCGTGGCTGCTGACGCGCAGGCCCGTCTCCGGCGCGGGCGCCTCGAGGGCGGCGCAGAAGGCGGCGAGGTGGTGGAAGAAGATGCCCTTGAACGTCTGCACGTCCTGGCTTGCCGTGCCGCTGGCGTCCACGTGCTCTTCCATCACGCCCAGCCGCCCCAGCCCGTGCCACCGCGGCAGCACGCCGGCCCGGATCGCCAGGATGTCGTCCATCGGCCGGCTCGCCGCGAGGTCGTAGCCCGTTGCCCGGATCACGCTCTGCACCAGGCGGTGGCCGTCCGCGAGGTACGAGGCTGCGCCCGTGGCCTCCCAGAGGCCCCGCTGGCCCGTGAGGATGACGCCCTGGTTGTAGGAGAAGACGGACTCGTCACGGGAGTCGCAGCGGGTGTTGTTGTTCGACTCGTCGAGGTATCCGCTGATGTGGAATCCGTCGACGAACAGGCCCGCGTCATTCGTCATATTGGCGTTGCGGAGCCAGCGGTAGCCGTCGACGGCGGCCTTCAGGTACTTGGCGTCGCGTGGTCCGCTAGGCACGTGGGGGTCCGGGACCTCGGGGTTAAATCTGTCGGTGCGGTTGTGGAATGGGGACTTATCGTTGTCGCCGCCGCCGGGGAAGTAGAGGTACATGGAAATGGACGCAGCGATGTAGAGCTCGTTGGTGATCGCATTCTTGTATGGCAATAGCCGGGGATTCCAGACCATGCCTCCATCGCACAACTTTGTGTCCCAGCCGTAGGAGGCAATATCCCAAAACACGCGCGCCCGTCGGGAAAACGCCGGTATCCATATATTTCCATGATACGGCTGGTCAGGTATTCGCGTGCAACTGTTAAATAGCCTATCGGTGATGCCCGGCGTTGCCTGGGATAGATCCGGGCTGGAGAGGGCGTAATGCAAATCGCCATGGGTGTTGACGAACTGGATTGCTTCAAGCCAGCCCAACACGACCCAGAGGATGTCGTCGTAGGCTTCGTTTGCAATGGCCAGGGCATCTTGCCCGAAATAGAAGGCAATGGCTTGGGTGAAGTAGTTATCAACCAGGTTAGAAGCCCGCCTGCAATCGGTGACGTTGTCCTTGGAATTCAAGAAGATTAGATCTTCGGAGATGCTGCGCGTCACCGCCGAGATATGCGTGCCTATTACGGCAGCTGTCCACTACAACAATTAAAATCAGCATCCGTTATGTTGAGCGTGGTGCAATTTTACTCACGCTGATAGCGTCCGGCCAGGTCCCCAGCCAGGGCGCGAAAAACCCCGACTGCGTAACATTCAGGGCGCTCAGGAGGTCAGCAAACACGCTGTTATCTGCGATTTGGGGTGGTTCGGTTTTGGAAGCGAGCTCTACTCCTGCGGGTAGAAAGCTTGCTGGTGCGATTGGATCGCATTGTTTTCGTTGTGTGGTAAAGAAAACGGGGCATTTGTCGGGGAGGGAGAAGGCTGTTGTCGTTGCCGTTGCCGCTGCCGTTGCCGTTGCCGTTCCCATTGCCATACAGGCGAGAAAGGTACACCCGAATAAGACCCAGGACACCGCGGCCCCGAGCTTCTTGGCCCGGGCCATCTCGGTAGTGAAGGGGGATGCGTAGGTGGTGAGGTGGCGAAGGGGTGCTGAAATATCATAGAAGGGACGGTTGGGAAGGATGACGAAACCTGACTCGTTCAGGAACAGGACACCTCGGGGAACTCTCGCAAGAGCAGGCCAACATATCCAGATTCAACGCGAAACATTAGGATTAGGCATACCGTAAAAAATGATGATGCGCGAGGGGGTTATTCTTGGATTGGTGTCTATGGATGATCTCGTCTAAGTGTTGGGTGGATGAATCGGGACGGAAGGGTGTCAGAGGAGTGCTTGGTTTGGTTCTGGGTACGTAGTAGGTAGGAGATGACCTGTTCTTGCTACGCACTACCGACCTACCTATATAGGAACCGACTGCGGCACGTACGGTATAAGGTCATCGGGGCTAATGTCAGGAAGTATACCTATTGGGTTCTCTTTTTGTGTTTCATGATGTAGCAGGTCAAAGTTAGTGATCGGCCTGGGAAGGTGTTGAGAGAGGCACGTAGTTACCTTTCTAGTACTCAGCCACTACAGAAATCCTGCGGGTGCGGGGGTCACGGCCATGTGAGTTGGGTAGGTACAGCACGGGTACATGCGCTCGCAGCCGGGTTAGGTAATCCAAGCCAAGGTTACAAACGCTGTTAGTGTGGCGACTATTTAACAGGTAACCTATCTAGCTAGTACACGTACTTCGTCGCACCTGCTACAGAAACGGGAATTTAGGAGATTACGATATAAGTGAATGGTTGACTTTATCATGTCGAGCGGTGGAGGCTAGACACTTACGCCTAGTCTTGTTGAAAGCCCGACGGAGAGACGGATAGACGGATAGACGGATAGACAGATAGACAGATAGACAGATAGACAGATAGACAGATAGACAGATAGACGTTCTACTTGTCTCGCTCGAGTCTGTTAGTATGACCACATCAGATCAGACCCAAAGGCTGGCCATCCATAGCGTACGGGCACGGGATTTTCGGATGACGATAGCCGGCTCAACACCAGATGACCCGATCCGGAACCCGGTGGCTGGGTTACAGAAACTACAAGGATCCAGGTTCACCAGCAAGTTGCCAAGAGAGAGGTTCCTGACCTTACCGAGAACCTGCCAGGGAGGCCCCGAGCTTGGCCACTCGATTTCTATTGGTAACGCTGTCTGGGCCAAAGTCAACTGTGAGCCTAGGTTAGCTTATACATGAGGCGGGAAGCTCTCTCCCCTATGTACATGGGGTATATTCTCATCATGATGAGTAATTTGTCGTGCTAGGAGATGCCCGGATAGGATAACAAGTTTGGAGTCCGCTGTGAGTGGCTCTTGTATCCAAGGTAGAATAATCATTTGACGTCGACACTCCGCTAGTTAGCTAGAGATTTACATGAAGGTATGGTTTATCACGTGAGCCACTAATGTTAAACAACTTAGACATACCTCGAGCTGGAACATATATACATGTCTCAGGCTCTACCAGTCAAAGGAGTGTAATATAATACGAGTATAGAGAAGGTGCGCTATGTTGAATACAATTGGCATTGTCCTCTAAAGCATCATCCATCGAGGAACCGCCAAGCCACCCGTTTATACACATAAGTTTGTAAGAATGACGAGACGACGATCGCTGATATATACTTCATCGCTACGCTTATGTGCCCCGCTGATCCCCAGCGGATATGTTTGGGTATCCAGTCACCTGTCGACATTTTTCCAGGGCCGACCAACCCTCCCCATCATCAACTCCGTAACGTACATAACTCCCAATGCCAGGCCCACGCACCTAACCTGATACTTCATAATTCATTCTGCATCAATGGGATGAGCGACCATAACCGGGGGATCGGCACCATCTCATAGAAACCGCTTCTCGAACTCCCGAAAGAGCTGGGGACTGATTTCGTTGCTGGTGAGGCCATTTACCTCCCAGAGAACGCCCTTCTTAGCATAATGCTCTAGCAAAGGCTCGCTGGTCTCTCGGAATTTCTGGAAACGCCTGCGGTAGACCTCCTCACTATCGTCGGCGCGCTGCACGAGTGGCTCGCCCGTGATATCGTCCCGTCCGGGCGTCTTTGGGGCGTTGAAGCTAGTGTTGTATACACGGCCCGACGGCTCATGTACCCACCGTGACGAGATACGCTCCATAACCACCTCGAACGGCGTCTGGAGAGACACTACCCAGTTGATGGGCACAATGTCGTCTAGTCGCTCGGCTTGGACTGCAGTGCGTGGGAAGCCGTCAAGCAGGAACGAGGCCGATGGGTCTTCGGATGCTTGGCGCGAGAGGCTCGCGCCTATGTTTGGATTTGTATCGATACCCGGGATAGAGGATTCTACGGCGGTCTCTACCGCGGACGCGGCATCGCCCGCAGCGGTGGATGCGAGGGTCATGAAGCTGGGCCGACCACCCGAGAGCCAGCCGCGTTGCGAGAGTTCGTTGGTAATCAAGCGAAGGATCATGTCATCGGGGACCAGACCACCGGTTTTCATGGTCTTCTCGACCTTGATGCCGAGTGCCGTTCGGTTCTTGACATTGTGGCGGAGGAGGTCGCCGGACGAGATGGCCGACAACTGAGGGAAGCGCGAGAGGAGGCGTTCAGATTGGGTTCCTTTGCCAACTCCCGGCGCGCCGACGAGTATCACACGGGCCGCTCGGCGAAGGCGCATAGTATGGAAGACGGGACAGATGGGCGATTTGTGCGGTGGGAGAAGGGCGAGACAGACTCGGAAAGCGACGAGCTTGCGTGGCGTGGGTCAGGATTGGGGCCTCGGAAGCCGGGTGACTTGGTTTTTCGACTAAGCACTTGCCCACAACAGCAGCAGGGCGATGTAGAGCGGCTATGGGCGATGCTATGAGCTGGAATGGCCGACGGAGCGCGGATCCCCGAGGATTCCGGATTCCGGGGCAGGAGGCGTCAACGGCTCGCGGTGCGACGGCGGGATGGACCCAGGCGGATCTCTGGCAAAATATTATACAAAATCCATTGTGTCGAAAATGCCCGGATGCCTAAGTTAAATAGAGATAGTATACACGGCTTAGTAAAAGGGTTGGAGCGAGGAGCGACAGGCAAAAGTGGTACGACAACGTCGTGGTGGGGATTGAATCGGCTCTCGCCAAATCCCAGGATCGGGCTTGCCTCTTGGTCCGCTCTTGGTAATAATGTTGAGGTGGACTAGGTTAGGTAGGTATCACGCCAAATCTAAAATGGAGGAAGTCCGAGAAACGGCTGACTGGATCCCCTAAGCCTAACAGGGAAATAGACGGTCGTTTCTCATGCACCCCGCTTCCCTTCCAATCCGCTCTAAGGGAGACTAATACCTGTGGACATACCCCAGGCCCTCGGATTTCTCCAAACAGCAGAGCAGGATCGGTGTGTACCTGCCTGAAGTAAGCCACAAAATGCACCAAAACAATCAAAAACTATAACTATACCTGCTTAACGTTTATCGTAGTGGTTTGTCCATGTAACTCTACCTCGGTTAAGTACCTACCTAGGTAGGTGGGTACTGATAAATAAGTAAATAGGTAGGCTTGAATGAACCTATCGTCTCAGGGCATTTTAAACAAACCCCGCATTTTTTAAGCATGCATACTACAGTAATTGCCACTTTTGTCGATGTAGTCATGGATGTACTCATGGATGTGTGTGTATGAAAGCAGTTAGGTATCTAGCGGTTAACTCTAGGAGGTACCCAAGGTACCTGCTTAAGTTATCTAATATATAATAAGTAGGCGTGTGGGTAGGTATTAAGTCACGGTAAAACGGAGAACCCATCAAGTACAGCACTTAGAAATTTGTTAGGGATATGGATGCTATCGACATGATAGTCCTATGACTTCTACCTAACCTAGGTGGTTCCATTAACCCGGTGGGCTCAAGAAACACCATTGTCACAAGATGTTTGCCCAACCATGGGATAGATACAGAGCCGGTTTCTGCCGATCATAATCTGTGAGTCCGTACATAGCACGGTATGGTGTTCGATGCCAATGGCCAGATAGATAAACCGAGGCTCGTATAACCCAATGCAACCCGGACGTACCCCATCTAGCCATATATTTAATTCTGCCCGCGACAGTGTCATGGAGAACCCTTTCACATGCATACAATTGCTGAACTATGAAGGATAGCCTTGGGAGCATGTTCCGGTACATCACGCTAAGCTTAAAAGGGATGTGTTAGGATGTTTAGCTTCCATCGTATTGCACTACTCTGGATCTGCCCGGACTAAGCCTTCGAAGCATTCTCACGAACTCGGGCGTGAATTTTTTGTGAAGAGGGATGTTTCCATTACCAAGCCATATTTGGGCGGCTCAAGTCCATGCATAATACAGAGCACTCCAGTGTCTATAGGCAATTCCAGCCCCTCCTAATCCATGACGCTCCGAAGTACAAGATATGCCGATTCATCATCACATGCCCCGGGGTCGTTTATAATCGTACAGTTCTGCAGGTACAGAAGACCCGACGGAAAGATCCGGCTTCGGATGCGCACCGTATTGCTATTGCAGCATGGTGCAATCACACCGTTGTTCACACCGTTGTTCGCACCGTTGTTTGTTGTTTTGGCACATTTAACCACCGAGTCCGAAGCCGCCGCCTCCTCCTCTTTGTTGTGACTCTTGTTGGAGCTGATCCGATATCTTCAAGTGAACTTCAAAGAATTTGGCAGCGCACCGGTCAAGGCAGACGCTCTCGCCCTTATTGAGTTCGGCCTCGCGATAGTCGGCGGGGATGCACTTCTTTCGGCAGGCTTGTGTGAGGCTAGCAAACAGTAATTGTAAGTATATGGTTCTCTTGGCGTCCAATATGGATTTCACGGATAATAAGGAAGGATATCATGTGGCCGGCCATCTGCGCGTGCGCTGTGATGGCAAGTAGGTAGAACTCACCGGTTAGCCATCTCGGTAAGGAGCTTCATTTCAGCCTCAACGGCAGCGACCTTCTCTGCCGAAGTAGGCTGCGGCCTTCCGAATCCAAGGAATGACATATTGACGATAGCGCACGGGGATTTAGGGAGAGGGGCTAGATTTCGTGTGTCGTGGATGGGTTTGTGTGATGCAATAAATGATCTCTCTTTGTTAGATTTAATTTTATTTTGGGCCTGGATTGAAGCTGTCTTCTCTATCTAGATACTTGCAGATCAAATCCGGAGCTTGTGACTGCCCCAATAGGAAGGCGGTATCTCGGATAATTATTACACCACTAGTACCTAGGTACTTACTATCTAATTTAGTTATCTAAGTGGCAGAAAAAAACGGTCCAAGCTATAACTACAAGCTCAAGTACAACTACAAATACAGCCATATTTACAACTACAACCACAACTACAACTACAACCACAGCGGCGCAGCATAAGTATAATCACAGAATCATATTCTTCGTCAGATCCACAAATACTATGGCGAGATGACGGTTTGCTGTATTGGCACTAGTTAACTTCGCTATGCCTACTATTTACGCACTGCCTCGCAGGTAATCTAGCGCCCGGTGTAAGAGGTAATAAGCAAGCTCCTCCAGTATAACTTCAGCTCGAACTCAGGATTCCGGTAGGTGCTCATTTGTCTAGGTGCTTGTAGGGTATGTCGAAACCCCTCCACTGACACCCCAAAGATGGTCCCATGCCCCATGTCCCCCTCCTTAAAACCACTCACTTCCTTGGAAATATTTGAGAATGATGATATTGCTTTTAAGAACCGTTGCGACTGACACCACATTTGTGGTGCTTGATCTCACTGTGCCAGCTTATCTGACCACTCCAACTATCCCCTACGATGTCGCTATATTTCAATGCAGAAGCTGATCTCATCAAAGCTAGTCGAAATGGAGAGTGCTCGGCGTCTTCGGTTCTTGCGCCCGTATCTCTTCGGGTTGCCACCCGCTGATAGGGCTGCATATGGCCGGCTCTTCTCTACCTCTCGCACAAAACCAAACTGCCAGTCCCGGCCATGCGCCATTGGGCAAAGGCGAGCATTCCACCCTAGCCAAATAAGGCAATCCGCCAGTACCGTGCCTAGTAATACAGAGGATGCACCAGAGATCGCAGCCATCAGAGCTGTGTCCGTTGCAGGTCGCGCCCAGAAGCTCCGAGATTACGATGCTCTCCGATTCCCTAGGCTAGAGCACAGAGCCAATCGCATGACTATACCCGCCTTCCGCCAGATGTTTGAGGATGAAGCATCGACACCAGCCTCTGAGCATGTCACCCTTGAAGGCAGGGTCATGGCTGTCAGACAGGTCGGGTCTAAGTTAGTCTTTCTACATATTCTAGGCGGGTACCAGCAGGTCCAGGTCATGGTGCATCTCGGCGGTCTTGCCTCACCTCCAGACTCCGAGGTTTTCAGAAGGGCTCTCCATCCTTTACGCCGAGGAGATTTTATATCGGTCACGGGTACGGCTGTGCGGACGAAATCAGGCGAATTGACACTGGGGGCACGCGAACTACCCATCATTGTCAGCCCAGCACTTGCACCACTCCCGAAAATTTTGATCAATGAAGAGACCAAAATTCTGAACAGGCATGTTGACTCGCTTGTGAATCAACGGACATCCGACATCATCCGGCTTCGCTCTCAAATCGTCAAATCCATGCGGGATTTTTTCCATGAGCGAGACTTTCTTGAAGTCCAGACTCCTATTCTGGCCGACTCCGCTGGTGGTGCTACTGCCCGACCGTTCCTGACTGCTGCAACTGCCTTTCCCGCAAAGCAACTGTCGATGCGTATTGCACCCGAACTTTGGCTCAAGCGATTGGTAGTAGGCGGCAATGATAGAATATTCGAGATTGGCCCATCCTTTCGAAATGAAGGGCTTGACACTACACACAATCCAGAATTTACTACCTGCGAATTTTACTCGGCATATTTCAATCTGGCTGAGTTGATCCGAACTACTGAAAGCCTTATCACTCGACTTCTCTCTGACGTGAGCCAAGCCATAGAAACCCGGCTGACATCTCTTCAAACACCACAGGTCTCCATACCTGATGGCCAGTGGAAGCAGGTCGAGTTCATCCCTGCTCTAGAGGACATCCTTGGCTTTCGATTTCCAGACTTATCCAAACCTGATGCCCTACAGAAGTTTGCCAGTCTGTTACCAAAGCACCATGCGTCGGCGATCAAAGAGGTATCGCTCAATAAGCTTTTAGACCATCTAGCTGCAACGTACCTCGAAAACGCGTCCTTGGACCAGCCATTATTCATCATAAACCACCCAGCCTGCATGGCACCCCTGTCCAAATCTTTCACGTGCCCCAGAACCGGTCAGCTCGTGTCCGCGCGCGCCGAGCTGTTCATCGAAGGTCGCGAGATTGCCAATATGTATGAAGAGGAAAACGATCCGTTTGAACAACGACGGAAATTTGAGCTTCAGATCCAATCAACAGGCAGCAGCACTGTTGCTGACGAAGAAGGACCGGCAGAAATCGACGAGAGCTATGTCCAAGCTCTAGAATACGGCCTTCCTCCTACTGGTGGGTGGGGCTGTGGCGTCGACCGACTCGTCATGTTCCTTTCTGGCGCTTCGAAGATTAGCGATACCCTTCCGTTCGGCAACCTGAGAAACGTTGTCTCCCTTTCTCAAGATGCTAAGGATCTGTAATCCTTCTTACCTACCGTAGATTGCTTATATGTACGCCATAGATGATACCCTATACATAACGATTCTGTTAATCATGCCTCTAACGCCATGCTCGTTACTGACATTTGTGATAAGCTCATTACTCTTCAACCCTCAACGAACGCCTTTAGTTCATATGTGCTCAAGCCGTTAGTGTTAAAGCAATCTTGTTTGCTGCAAGTTGAGATTCTGAGCGCCTTTTAGTATCTATCAGCACGCTGGTTGATCCGCCACTACGCCTTAGGTAGCAAAACTCCCACATTCTCGAGGTCCTCTCTCGTAAGGAGGAGTCGATTCAGTCGATGCCCGGAAATGCATTTCAACCCCCTTTTGGCACACGTCACGGTAGCATAAGACGTCAAAACTTTTTTAGGGTTTTTTTTTTTTACTATTCTAAACAACGCAAGAAAACAAACGCAGATTTCGTCCCAAGTCCCTCCTTATAAACATTCCCTCCACTCGAAAGTTCACGATTGAACAGGAGAAAATGGGCAAGGAAGGACAAACCTTTCCGAACGCAGAAGTCATCGCATGGAAAAAAGTAACAACCCGCGCCTAACAGCGAGCCGTAGCTCACATCCATACACCGTGGCGAATATTATTATTTCCTCCCGTCCGAGGATGTGTCATCCACCCAATAACAGTGCAGACCTCCTGCCGAGCTCAGCATCGCCGCGACATTGCTCTCATAGTCGTAGATGGGGATCGGGGAATTATTGACGAACAGGCCGTTGTCTATCGCCACCCGGGCTCTGAAGTCGATAATGTTGAGTTCCCAGCTGCGGCAGGGGCGCTTCAACGACCCGCGGTACAGGCTGCGCTGGCCCGTGCCCAGCTGAGCCTCCAGCCACGCCTCATCTCTGCGGAGCTCTTCCCTCCTCTGCGACTTCGCCTCGCGTTCTACGAAGGACAGCTCGGGGTATATGTCGTCGATGATGCGGATCGCCCCACGGATGACCGCGAGCTTGTCGGGGATCGTGACGGTCAGCTGGTCCCACAGCGTGGCCGCGCCCACGAGGATCTTCCCCTCCACCTCGCCGAGGCCAGTCGGCTCGGGCTCTTTCGGGGGGCGCATTGGCCACGGTCCTTGTGGCGGCGGCATAGGCAGCCAGGCATGGGCGGCGTCGAGGACCGCCTGGAGAGGCCTCTCCTGGCCGCCCGGGCGCGCGAATATGCGCCGGGCCAGCTCGCGCCGGTGCCAGTTGAGGCGCCAGTTGTGGTGGCGGTTCCAGTCCTCCAGTTTGCAGCCATGGCACATGACCCTGGTCACCCCGTCGGGGCACACCACATGCTCGCCCGTGAAGTACACCGGCTTAAACGCCGCGCACCACGCGCAATACTCCAGGCTATTCCTGCCGCTGGGGGAGATCCGGGCGGGTACGTCCGACGCGAGCATCTTCTGGCCGTGGCAGCAGACGACGGCGTCCTGCCAGCTGGTCGTCGTCATGGCACTCGCCATCCTCGCGGAGACGAGGGGGAGCTTGGTCGGGTCGTTCTTGTAGAACGTATCTACTCCGGGCGGGGGATTTCTGCGATACCCCCAGTAATACTTCTTCGTGTCGAGGCCGACCACCACCTTGATGCATGCCAGGATGTCCGGGAGCGTGCGGATCGGGAGCCGGTCGAGGAATCCCCGGAAGCCCGTACCGGGGGCGAAGAAGTCCTGCCTTCCCTTGTCGCACAGGCGCCAGACGCTCAGCAGCAGCGACGCGACGGCCGCGGTGCTCTCCAGCCACTCCGTCTCCTCGGGGCAGATGCCGTACTCGCCGACGTGGCCGCCGCCGTCCGCCTTGTAGCGGGGCCCCTTGTAATAAAAGGGGCTGAAGTCGAGAGCGAGGCGCGGCTGCCCCCGGCCGGCGCGCTCCGCGTTGATCTGGTTGACGCCGTGCAGCAGCGGCCTGGTCTCACCTAGCGGCAGGAGGAAGCACTGGTAGACGCAGAGCGCCTCTAGCTTCGGCATCGCGCGCATTATGTGCCTCACTGACGACACGTCGATCCATGGCATGCTGTGGAGGACCAGATGACGGACGGCGTGCCCGTTTAGGTGAGCGAAATTTACTTGAGGCTCGTTAGAAGGTATGCCCGTCAGAGTTTGAGAGAGAGAGAGAGAGAGACAGTCCCAAAACTTACACATCTTGTAGTGCGCTACCATGCTGCTCGTAAAATTAGACCCCTCGTGTCTATCGACGCTGGGGTTCAGGGGGTACCCGGATTTATTGCGCATCACCTCTCGCTCGGGGCCTTGGTCCTCGGCGCGGACCGGAGAGATGAAAACGGACGTGCCAAACAAATCCTTTGGTCGGTCCCCGTCCAATCTCCGGGATTCCCTCGCCCACACGTCCGCGACAGACTGGGTGTCCCAGCCCTTGAAGTCGTGAGTCGTAGCGTTGAAGCGCATCTTATAAAGTAAAAAGAAAGAAAGAAAAAAATGTCAGCCTCGCCCTAAACAACACGGTATTCTCGACAGCATCGGTTCCTTACCCAGATGGACGCGACACTCCGCGCGGTGAGCTGCGACACCTGACATAATTTGACGAGATCCCCCTGGCGTGGGATGAGAGCTTCGACAACGGGTCCGAAAAGCTCTGGGATCTCGAAAAACCGAGTGAATGCCCACGGCTGCTTAGCCTCCGGCAGGCTGAAGTTCTTGTTGCGGAAATATATAGGTGCCTAAAGAATCAGAATTAGTAAAATAAAATAAAAAAAAAGTATATGGCGAATGACCAGCGGTGGAAAGGTTTCATGCTCACTCTCATAATCCCCTTCTTGATGTCAGGATAGTGCACCACAATATCAAGCATGTTTTTCTCGGTAGCGGTGAGCTCGTTAAACTTGCGTCCATCGTAATTGTAGTATCCGTTGAACTCCGGATGGTAGAGCGGATCGTTCATACGAATGTTGGGGGTGTCACTATCCTCTCGAGCAAGGCCTTCTTCAGCCACGATCTCTGCGATTCTCGGACGTGCATAAATGAAATGGTTCACCCCATCTTTGGGTTCTTTCCAGCGAAGCTCCTTGCAAATTGTCGGCAGCTCCCCGAACGAGTGTGGTGGCGCGTGCAGTCCAGGGAATTGGGGGCGTTCGTCATATGGGTGAGCAGGTTTCCTGTGCGAAAGAGACTGGTTGGCTGAGCCAACGACCTTAAGGCTAAGGGGGACATTCTTGTCCTTGTTCAACCAAGTGGCAATCATGTCGGCGACGCCGGCAACCTTGTTCACAGGTTAGAATGGGTACGTATATCCTACTAGGCTAAAAAGGAACGGCTGGCCTGTGCCAGAGTCAAGGCCAACAATCGACAAGAGAGCCCTTTAATCGAAAGGCAGGGAACCGACTCTAACAGTGAGGCCGTAAGGATACAATTCAAAATGAAACTAGCAGGCGTCGGGGGTAAAAGAAGTGCGAATACGTACCAGTACCGTAATGAATGTAATGATGTGTTACCAGTAGCCCTGATGTTTTCCAGTAGACGGGAAGGCCGAGGGTGCTGAGCGACCCAGCCAAAGGCAAGTTGGCGACGCCTATACAACAGCTGGGATTTAGATGTCTGTACAAGTCAATATTAGATCCCCATTAGTAGAAGACAGGAAGGGTGAGAGAGAGGACTAGGTATGTTTGTAGGGAAGGTGTTAGAAACAACCAACTCAGATCCGCAAGAACAATACTGACAATTGAAGCGATGTATTCAGATGTCTCTCGCAGCAGCAGAGATGGACGACTACACTCTGCTAATAAGGAAGTAGAAGGTAGAGTTCCGGACATTGAAGGGTTTATCTGCGATGGAAACAAGACGGAAGGAACCTCGACGGTGCTGCAAGCAGCTCGGTGGGCCTCACCACGTACCTAGAGCGTCGATTTCGAAGCTGAGGGAAGCCCTAAACCGGGCTGACCGAAGCAAGCAGGGGTAGTACAGGCCGAAATCCCCAAGCAACCTACTATCAGCTACTGCGGTCTGGTCCGGTACATAGGGATAGAAGGAAGGCACCCAGGTGTATGTGGCCAGCATTGGGGGGACTGTGCTAGTGAATGGCTCCGGCTAGGGCAAGTGAATTAAAAAATAAGTCACAAGGCCTTCTGGTGGTTTAATACGTTAAGGGAATTCATTATGAGTTCTTGGATAATACTGGATTAGGAATAAACCGCGTTGTTATCTGGGCCACGAATACTAGCGGCAAGAACGAATTATCATTTAGCAGAGAAACTTATGAACTAAACACCGTGGAATTCTAAACGTCCATGCTAGGTTAATGTTGGACTGGTTTACTTGTGTGTGTGTGTGTGTGTGTGGGTTGACAATATCGAGATGGGTTGCGAATAGGAAGGAGGTAGGAAGAAAGGGGTTAGTTCTGCCAAAACTTCTCGAATTAGATGGAAGGACCAGGAGACTTTGTGTATTCCCTATGGGTTGGCAACACATATCTATATAAATGCTCTATGCTGAGTGAATGGAATAACAAGGTTTGAGTGAATGGTCTACGGATTGTTCACTCCATTCCCTCGATCGCATCCACCAGCAATGGCGCAGCTCGAACCCGTATCCTTGTTATCGCTAGAACAGGCAAGAACGTGCTTACAAGATTGATTGGTGGTATACGTTGCCCCCGTGTTTATTCCTATAGTAGTAACACAAGGTGATATCTTCATACTGGGATGGTATATGGAGACCGCCCTAACGAGTAATAGGTTATTAAACGCTGTTTATAGCCAATGATTGACAGTACCAGCTTCCTAATCTCTGTTGCTGGCTTACTAATATAAAAGAATATCCGTCACGATCGTGACAGTGTGTAAATAGCAATAAACAGTCAAGTCTTCTGCTTGATAATGTTGTAATGTTGTCGGTTTGGCATCAATAGTGTTGTGCATGGTGCTGTGGTTCTATTCCGTGACAGTATTAGGTACCTGCCTTTATTATCCAGTAAATCCCTATATGCTTTGGATTGAATTAAATATGGTTATTACACCTCCCGTGAGGTAGTTACACTTGTATGAACATAAAAGACCCGGGGTAGAGTTGTATTCTGTGGTGACGTTATTGGAGATGGGGAAAGCTGCAACATGTCTAAGCTTTCCCCCCGGCTTACAAAAAGTATGCCTGAAGCTAACGCCAAGGCTTTTGAGTCGGCGCGGGGGGGTCTTGGGAGGCAATATATTCTTATACGGCTGCATCGTGGTGGGATCACAGAATGGCATGGCCACTTTCTCATACTGGTCAGTGACGCGCTGCCGTGGGAGTTTTATTAATCAGACGTCAACATAAGTTGATATAGGGAGCAGTAAAAACAGGCTAGGTCAAATGGGCAAGGAAATTTGTTATTCCGAATGTTTTTCAATCTTAGATAGTCTAACATTCGAGAAGGCTGAATTTTCGTTAGGGAACTATTGTTGACTGTCTTCTCCTGACTATTTTTCTAACTATTAAAAATTAAGCGATCCTTGGTAGCTGCTGGTCCCATAGGAGGATAAACCTCACGGTGCTCTACTGACATGAACAGTTACGTCTCTCGGTTTCATATTTTGAGGGCCTGATTTGGTCGATGGATATGGATGCTTGATTGACTTGTTGGCGGATGAATAAGGGGGGGATGGAATACCCGAGAAAAAAAAAATTGCGCTCGATATCAAGACATAGAGTTGTTTGTTCGGGAAACATACTACAATATGTTCGTGCCCGGATCAAAATAGGAGGGATGGAAATACTGTAATATCAACAAGCTCCTAGGCGTCTTATAGGGAAGTAGCTTCTATCATGTGGCCGCATACTATTCCGGTTGTCAAGCAACAACAACCAGTAAGAGAGGGGGGGAGGGGGAGAGGGTTCACTGTAGAGGATAATAGGGGCCCAGGTAAAGCCCATGGGCTATTTATGCCATGAAGCTTATATCTATCGAGTTGGATACCACGGCAGTCGAGTAGCGGAGAGCGGAGGATAGCTAATTATGACCTAGACAATAATGCTGAATAAAACTAGCTTGCAATTTGGTAAGTCCGAGTGCCGATAAATGTCTCTCAATCTCATAACCCGTTCTGGATTTCAACCAAGAACACGTTCCGGACGTTATGACCTGTCTTCGCGGGGTAAGAACCTCGAAAGGCGGTTGAAGCTACACAGAAGCACATATAAAATGCTGGAGGATAACACACAACAGTTACTAGATTCTAAAGCCACGGCAGCATGCTAGATCCGGAAGGACTGTCTGACCAACTGAAGCTCACATTAATGGAAACAAGGCAAGGGCGGTAGAACAAGATGGGACGGGCTGAACGAGTGGCGTACTAGATAGACGTCCTAGAGAACACATGATCTAGATTAGCTTTGCCACGCTGAGATCTAGTACTGAATACACTAAGACTCGATCGCCAGCCCGCATGAGGCAAAGGGATGGGCAGAATACTACCAAAGCCGGGCGATAGTTCCCGAAGGGGATGAGGAGGTCGAATTAGGAGCTAGTGATTACATAACGGGTGGTTGGCGTAATCCAGGGATGGAAGGTCGACGGCAGGGCGACTACAAAACATGTGCCACGTGCAGCAATTAATTAATATAACATAGGCATGTATGTATGTATGTATGTATGTATGTAATGTATGTAATGTATGTAGATGGATGTAGATGGATGTCCTTCCTGGCAGCCGGTCGACAAACGCCCGAAGGAAGATGAACCGAAGCCGGCCGGCCGTATTTGGACGTAGTAGAGCGTTACGACGACGGGTAGCATCGCCTACTCTGAACAACGGCCGAGACAACGGCTGGACCACCAAACCACCACCCACTACCCGCCACCTTCTTTTGTCAACCTCGTGGAGCCAGCCGTACGACCCAACGGCGGTGCGGCAAGGCGACGGCCGTACGTGTGTCTACCAGCTAAAACCACACAAGCAAGAAAATACCCGGGCAACAGGCACCGCCTTGTGTAGCTCTGCAGTTGCATGCAGCTTACCGCCTTTTGCGTCCGTGGGCCGATCTTCAAGAACCCATTGTGACGATAGGGCATGGGCATGGGTATGGGCGTAGTGCCGGCTCCCGTTGCTGCGTCTGGGCCCCTTCAGGGAGCAATTACCGAGTGGTATGGTCTAGTCGGCAGTATTACCCTGGGAATATTGGACGCTCAAGTACCTAGACTCTAGTCTAGATAGCTACTATGCACTTAATTGACTCACTTAGCAATGCCGGTAATGCAAGGAGACCCTCTTTTAAAAAGTAAAAAGTAGAAAAAAAAAAATAAATCCGCCGCAAGAACTAGACGGGGGCCGTTGGAGCACCCCGTTGGAGAGCAGATGCATCGGGTACCTAAGAGAGGGGTAGCTAGATAGGTGCTACCTACCTGTAGGTTGTAGGTAGGTTAGGTAGGTACTTACTTACCTAGTTACACCACTTGGTGGGAGCAGGGCATTTGTAAGGTCCGGGCATGATCTGCAGGACCGAGCTTTGAAGTCTCAGCCCTTCGACTCGAAGTTTAGGTGAAGAGATCATATGGCACTGCCGCCCTGCCTGCAGATAGCCACTATCATGTAGTGTGGTGTACTCGTCTTCCGCTGTTGCGAAGAATCGGCAAAAAAAAAAAAAAAAGAGGCAAGAGTGCGCAAATGTACGTGCTATTGCGATAATACTACCAACCACGAGGCCTCGGTGCGTGCTGGTGCTGGGATGGTGGCGTCCTTGGTGGTGGGATGCAAGATAGTGGGATCTGGTCGCGTGCTCCTGCTGCATGCACAGTATCATGCTGTAGCCGTGTTATTATTAGACGACCAACCGCCCGCTCTCTGGCCTAGTCCGTCACACATGATCATTTTGCCTGCTGCAGTCGTGTGTGTGTATGGACGATGGGGGTTGGTTGCCCTACCTGACGTGTGCCGCGATCTGGTTAGCAACGGAGGGGGGCTACTACATATGTAGATTGTAGATACCGACTACTTATGTTGGATGTAGTAGTTATAAGTTGTGTCGTAATGCCCCTAGGCGTCTGAAGCCTGGGGGAGGGGAGATGGAAGGGAGGGGGAGGGGGAGGGGGAGGGGAAGAGGAAGAGGAAGGGGGAGGGAATGGGGCGTTTCTTGGCGGCGACGAAATGCTTGAGCACCGGGCTGGGCTAGCGGGGGGCTGCTGCTACAATATGTATCAACAAGTAGTGCACTGCCTGTGGTCTGTGGTTGGGATCGTGATGATCTCTGTGACGGTGCAGTGCTGGGTATAGTGAGTGGACGTGCTCGAGGCAGTTTCGAGTCAGCCAGATCGTTGGCGGGGACGGGGCGAGATCGACACGTCCATGCTGTCCCATGCTGTCCCATGTCGTCCCATGCTGACCACATTGACCATGTACTGATAACGGTTTGGCGGTTTACTCGATGTAAATAAATAAAAAATTAAAAATAAAAATAAAAATAAATAAAAAAAATGTATGGATGCACGTGAAAGGTCAGGATATGCTGCCGAGACCCTGTGACGCATGCTTAGTAGGCATCACACCATCGCCAGATGGACCGCGGGCTCCTTCGGGGTGGACGAGTCGTGACTGAACATGGCGATCGAAATGCTGTGTGATGGGTAAGTGCACTTAATCGATTGTGTGTACGTGTAGGCAGGTATATATGTACCTTTTCTCTAGGTACCAGTTACACCCCGATGGTATCGTCCGTGGAACTCTCGATATTGCATAAAAATACCGAATCAGTGGCGGTTTGTAGGCACCAACTGCTGTGTTGGTGGAAGAAGATAGGCATTCCGAGACACCATCGAATTACCATGTACAATATACAGTACTCAATGTTTTCGCCGGCTTGGAATTCGGATTATTCCGTACCAATTTAGCGTATTTGGTAGGCACCTATCTTGACGCGTCTACATGGCTACGGGAATGTAGTGCTATGTAACCTCAGTTAACTACCTGAATCGTCGTCAAGCCTAATTCACCGATCCGATATGAAAGCTGAAACATGAAACGGTCGCTTAGAAGGGTTCACTGAAGCAGCGCTGAGGCAAGGTCGATGCATTTAATAAAAGCATTGTATCTAACCACCACTGCCGCCACCACTGTCACCACCTCCACCACCACCGCTGCCGCCATGTGCGAACGGATGGAGAAGGGACACGGCATATCGCCCTGGCCGCGGTGCTGTTCAAGAACTGCCCGACTCGTTTGATGCCGAGGAACTGGATGAGCGGCATCGACGTGGATGCCTTGCGAGTCCTCCATGACGAGAGAGCATGCTCACGTAGCTGTGTCGAAACCCCGTAAAGAGGCTCTCTGCGCCCGTTCCTGTAGTCGTTGCGTTGGGCTTTCTATGTAGGGAATGCTTACTTAATCATACACACACAAGCAAGCATGTAGTTGATGCTGCTAAGACCTTCGTCTCACGTTCACTTGCTCCTCTGCCTTTATTTGCGTTAGATCAATAGTTACATACTACGAAGTAGTACTAGACGATGCCCATGCATAGGTACCAAAGCGGACAGCATGTTTGGCGTCGGAGATGATTCGGTTTTAGCGAGTTCGAGAAGCAAGAGCTGCATGACCCATCCCCGTGGAAGGCCCTGGGTGATAGAGCGATACATATGGATATACGTCACAAGAACCAAGTATACCGACAACATGGGGCGTGCCGGTTCTGTGCGATTCTGGCTCGGCCGCCTGTGGAGATGGGAGCACTGGGAGGACGTGCAGCCAGAGTCTACCGGGTACCTGAGGTTATTCTAGAAGCGCCATGAACCTATAAAATATACATTTGGAATGCCGGTTGCATGGTAGGCAAGTGGCCTGGAACGGCGCCGAAGCGTAGGACCCTGGTAGCTCGTGTGTTTCTGAGTCTGCCTCTCCTGCTATGGTAGGTCTGGAATCTCTGTGGAGGTACAAAACCGAGCGTTTATCTTTCTTCCCTTTCCTGGGGTAACGTGGGTGTGCTGTAAGTAAGCCTAAGAAACGAGAATATTTCTACTAACGAGTCATCCGTGTGTAGGGGAGTTCTGTAGTGGAATATCTCTGCCGGCTCCGATATCGTTCGAGGAAATCGAGACTAACCTTGACGGACGGGATGGGGGAATTTCTCCGTATGATGTGAGTGATACTACAAGTGGGAACCTGATAACGAGTGATTCGTTGCCAGGGCAAGCCCACAGAACGCGCAGGACGGGGGGTCGATTCTCTTAGTGTAGTGTGGAGGGCACAGGGAGACGGGATCTGTACATTCCATGGAATGTCAATATGTTATACACGTGTAGTTATCGAATTAGACGAGTGTACCTCATGGTTACTTGTATGAGGAGGATTGAATGGTAGCCCTGTGCACCAAGCACATGAATTATTCGGACAATGTTCGCCCTGTTTACCTATCTTAGCTAAGACCAATTTCCCAACGTGAGAGTTGTGGGTACTAGACAGTTTTATGGGAGAAGCAGCTACTATTCGTTTATGTGCATATGTATGTATGTATGCCTGTATTGACGGTTTAGGGGATGAGAATGAACGGGAAGAGCTCTTGATTTGATGCGCCATGGTACACAACAAAACCTATGTATTACTATGTGTGCTTGTTCTGGATGCCCGAGTACACTACAACTAGATTACGGTCATGATTTGTGGCGTAGTGACTAGTACACTAGAGGCTACTGATGTCCAAGGCGGAACATAGGGTTATCTAGACCATATAGGCCCATTGCAGGCTCAACCGCACTGCTCAACACGGCGCGTACCGGGGAGGTACTGATGCTGTCAAGCCGCCATGACGCTGTTGTGAAACATATAAAGGGTAGGAGGCGTAGGTACCCTTGGAATTGACTATTGGATGCTCAACCTTATTAGTGGCGGGGAAGAGTGGCAGGGGTGTTGCTGGTCAGGATTTGTACTTGCCCGCATTTCTATAGCTATTGGACAAGCCACCACAGCTCGGACGGCGTTTGTGCCATCGTTGAAACAAGAATCTAACGAGTAACCTGCCGTAGTCTAGGTGCCCAAGGTGCGAAGTAGTGTATAAGCAATAAGTGCTAATACGTTGAGCATTGCCGTTATCTTCCACGTTGGAAGCGCTGGGTTTAGTGTTAGCTTAACATGAGACAGAGTTTCCCTGGACTCCCGACTCCACCACATAACATCCGGATGTGTACATACACACACATGTACATACATACATGCATACATACGTAGTACGGTACATATAATCGTTACCAATGGTGAAGAGCTTACACCCCACCATATGCACCTTGACCCCAGCCAACTAACTGACCTAGGCTGAACAGAGCTCTTATAACTGTGACAGAGCTGGTTGGAACCCTCCCCCCTTCCCCTTTAAAACACCATGTAAACAACCTGCTTCTTGCGTGCCTAGCTGTTGTTATGGTGTATATACTTACAAATATATGTATGCCATGTCGATGATATAAGCTTCCCGTAGTCGGTGCAGATTATATTGGCCTATGCTGTCTTGGCATAGCTGTCTCTGAAGAGCTGTCTTCGAACGGCTATTTCTAAAGCTAGCTAACATGAACTTTAACGGTAAGCGCTTGACGTTGATTGAGTGACTTGGAAACGCCTCTTTTCCAAGCATTAGCCCACCATCTTCGGTGGACTTTCAGGGCTGAAATGCCGCCCAGCACGCCAACCGTCAGCCGGAGAACCGTCCATACACGGCGGCCCGGTTGATACCGCCTGGTCCACTTGAATGACTCTCACCTTGGGTCATTTGCTCTTTTCTCATGTATGACTCTTGAGTGATGTTGACTGAGCAAGAAGAAGAAGGGGGAAGGGGGTTGTCCAAGGTGTGGATGTGGTTCTGGCACGGTACGGGAGGTACCTGCAGACCTAGGTAGCGCCTAGGTAGGACCTTATCTCACTCGTGATTGCACAAACCATGATACTGTAGCAATCTTGTTCACCACCCATATCCGCCTGTGTTGCGGTAGGCAATTTCGAGGGTCTCCCCTAATTTCGCTGGCGATCGACGGTTAAGTCGCTGGGTGGACGTTGGATGGGTGGTGGCCCACCTTGTATGCAACCTTCATTTTATTTTGTAGGCAGATCAGGCTAGCCTGTCGACAATATTTTCTTCAAATCGGTAAGGCTACCTGGCTGGGTACGGGACTCACACTTTGACGTTGTTATATGCGGTAATGCAGCTAAAGGGGCTTGAACCTGGACTGGCCTACAAGGTACCTAGGTAGTTGGACCTTGGCGGCTGATACAAATCGCACCAAGTTTCGGTACTTTTCATGTACTATGTACACCAGCCCCATAACTTGCCCAGGCGGCTCCCCAATGATATTGGGGGACCAATCCCCGTTGGAGCCTCTATTTTGCCCATGTTGTCTCACTCATTCATGCCGCTGCTCATGCAGGTTGATGCAGTCTGATGTACAGTATACTAGGCTAGCCCTCTGAGACCCCGGCCATATGACCCGAGGTCGTAACAGGTGAGAACCACAGGCATGAACGAGGGCCGGCATTGAGCGCGGAACTGGGTCGGGGATAGATACCCAGGTAGGACTACACCACATGCTATCTACTGCCTAGCCTGGGTACCTACTTAAACACAGCAAAGCAGTGTAAGTACGTATGTATGTATGTGGTCAGTTGGATAGTTAGATGTACCTTGCGTTTGGCAATAGCGGTGTGCCACATTGGATAAATATTGGATAGGTCTCCAAAACGAAGCGAAGCCCCCCTGAAACGCAACAGGAAAGTTATGCGCCTTACCCAGTGCACCATCCCACCGGTGACTCTACAGATTGCCTAGGCTTATCAGCTAGTTCGCTATACTTGTGACGATCAAAAGTTGGGAAACATATCTCGGGAGGAACAGGGGAAATGAGGTGATTTGAACCTCACATCTTTGCTTTGTTTTCTCACAGCTTCCTGCCAGTTACCCTCGTGGCCTTGTAACAGAGATAGCATATGAGATGGTGCTGTGGTTTATCTGCTAATTTTTTTTCGGGGGCTGGAGCTTGATGCGGTTCGGGAAGAGACGAAACATTTTTCTCTGAGCCGGTGATCGTCACCTGGTGCACCTCCCCCCACCCCCACCAACACCTTGTTGCGCGCTCAACATTCCTAGCTAGATACACTGTACTTCTAGAAATAGCTGTCCCATCATGATGGGTTCGGATGAATGCCGAGGAATGTCAAACAGGATGTGTATTAACGGAGATCGAATCTGAATAGAGTAGTGGCAGAAAGTATAGAATGCTTGCCTGGTATAAAAGTAGTTGCGGGAGCAAACGGCGGTTGGAAAGATCTCTTAGTGGGGTTTGCGATGAGACAGGGACTTGCTTCTTGGCATAGAGGATTTTGAAGAATGGGGTGGTTCACGCTGGCTAAATCCTGCCGTCGTCTTCCTTCATGTAGACACCGAGATATACATAATTTGTATGTACCTAGGTATGCATATATGTATCTGTGTTCACCAATCACCCGAACTTTAGCGTACGGCTTACCAAGCTAGTGGAGGAACGTACTAGTGCAGGCGTGAATGATGGGATGACTTGGTAACACCTTCAAGAAGGCATATTATTGCACAATGATGGGCGTTTCGAGGGCAGGATGAGATTATGGGATGGGTTGCACCGTACCAACTATGGTGGAAAGACAGCGGTAATAATTATGTGCGGTGTTCCCCTACACCTAGAAACAGTCCTTGCCAGTGCATACATAGTATAAATGGCCCTACGGGCTATTTGGGGTAAAACTATCTGGGGCCAGTCAGCATACAGATTATGCTCATGTACAAAGTACATTGGTCCTAGCTAATTAATACTCACTTGAACATAGCGTTGTCGTCATGTGGTGATTGGTGATGACAAAGGAAGCCCAGCCTGCTGTATTAGCAAGGAAGAAGTCGCTGCTGCTGCTGATGATATTGTTGTTATTGCGGGCTGAAATGACCAAACTCATAATGGACGCGTGCGTGCATGTGTGAGATAAATGTAGTTGAATGGGTAGGTGATATTCTGGAGGGGATTATGCTCGTTGCCTCCTTTCAACAATGGAGATGGCTTAGGATGATGGTAATTTGTAAACAGCAATGAGTTAGGCGGAAACAAAAGACACCAGATTAGGGCCAATATTCCGTGATCGACACCTAGGTAGTGCATAAAGGGAAGGGCAAAGTGGAAGAGTTGAACTTGAAAGAGGTGTGGGGATTTCGGTAGTCGAATTTCGAGGATAGGGCGGGACTGCATGGACCTCTTGATGCTGGACCGATGGCAACCTTGGCCGACTAAAGTGGAAAAGGGGGCAGGTGGAGGCAGATATGCATAGAGCGAGGTTTGCCGCCCCTTTCTTGTCGTTTCTTGTATTGTGTGCGCGAAGCGAAACTTCCGAATCGGGAGGTGGACTTGGGTTGCGATAGGTATTGCTCTGGTGGGGTTAGGCTTGATTGAATTTTCGATGACAGGGTTCAGGGCATTCCGTGACCCGCCAACGCCCCACCTACACTGCTGCTCCAATCCCTGCAGCACTAAACTTCCCGGCACGCACTCGTATGAGCCCACCCGCCAATGTACCTCAAACTCTTATTTGCTATGTGCTTGGCGTGCTTTAAGAGCACTGGCTGGGACAAGTGGTTCAGACACCTCCATCGGTACGCCTGAAGCTCGGTGCTTTGTAGGGCGCTGTGGCCTGCCGCAACCTGCCGTGGTGTGTTTTTCTCTCGGTGGCCAGTCTCCCTTGTCCTCCCTCCCTGCCCTTAATCACGAGACAAATAAATACGACCCGGTAGGAGCTGCTACCCTCTTTTCCCTCTTCCCTCCCTTTCCCTCTTCCGTCCACACAGACACAGCGAGACCTAACCTTCGTCTTGTCGCCGCCACACCAGACCAACCCTAATTACTGCTATCGGCCAGACGCCAGATTCGTCAGACAAAGTAATACTTTGAGCCTTGGTAGTGTACGGCTAATCGCTTTCATTTTCCTACTTTTTTTCCTTTTGAGATACCCAATTGTGATACCCAAATACTTTTCTCTTTTCGATACCCCAACACACCTATAAAATGGCCGAGGAACAGAAGCCCGTTGCTGTCCCTGAGACAACACCAGCCGTCGCTGAGCCAGTCGCGGAGGCTGTCCCCGAGACGAAGCCCGTAGAAGAGGCGCCCGCTGCCGCTGACGCCCCGGCTGAAGCTGCCGCTGAGACAAGCGCCGAGGAGGCGCCTGCCGCACCGGTCGAGGAGGCAAAGGAAGAAGTAAAGCCAATTGAGGCCGGTACTCTTGAGCACAAGGGTGCCCCAGCCAATTTCCCCAAGTAGGTGTAGTACCAAATCGGATGGGACGTGGGACTTGATTTCTAACTGGCTGAACCAAGGAATCTGCTCTATACGAAGAACCATTTCTGGTTCGGAGTCGACGCCCTTGATAAGGACAAGTTGGTCACGTATTTGAAGAATGAGAAGACCAGCGATGTTGCCCATCACGTTGTCTCCTGGGCTAGCCAGACTGGAAAGGGACTGCTGTTCTACGGAAAGGAATCTGACAAGGGCACACCGGTTGGAGTGATCCAATTGGTACGTAGACATAATCTGAATTCACGCCACCCAGTCAAACTAACAAGATCCAGTCCGAGGCATCGGAGCCCACGGCCGATGGCTCAAACAAATTCCACTTCACCTCCAAGGGCCACAAGCACGCATTCAAGGCCCCCACTACTGCTCAGCGCGACAACTGGGTTGAGCAACTGAAGCTCAAGATCGCCGAGGCCAAGGAGCTGGCGACCACCGTGACCGAATCTGAAACCTACAAGCAGACACTTGAGATCTTGAAGCCGGCTGCTCCGGCGAAGAAGGAGGACAAGCCTGCTGCGGCTGCGACAGAAGCCCCCAAAGAGGAGACTCCTGCAGAGGTTGCTGAAGAGGCCAAGGAAGAGGAGACCAAGGAGGAGCCTAAGGAGGAGAAGAAGGAAGAGCCTAAGCGTCGCTCTGCCAGTCGCAAGCGAACCTCAATTTTCGGCAATCTTCTCGGCAAGAAGGAGGAGCCCAAGAAGGAGGCGGCCGTTGAGGATAAGCCTGCGGAGACTGAGGCCGCCACCGAGGCCACTTCTATTGAGCAAATTATTCAGGCTACGGAGGCTGAGGCCGCTCCCGCAGAGGCAGCCACCGAAACTGCTTCAGGCGAAGAGGCGAAAGAGACCAAGGAGGCCCCTAAGCCTGCTCCCACGAAGCGCGCCAGCCTTTTCGGAAGTCTCTCTTTCGGAAAGAAGAAGGCTGAACCTGAGTCTGCCCCTACAACCCCTGCGAAAGAGGAGACTCCTGCCATCACAGAAGCCCCTGTTGCAGAAACCGCCCCTGTGATCCCAGCCGTTGAGACCACCGAGCCTCTATCTGCTGAGGTTGCGTCTCCTTCCGCCACATCGGCCGACGCTACTGAAGCCGCCCCCGCTGCCAATGGCGAGACCAAGAAAGAGATGAAGAGCGACAAGCGGAAGACTTCTCTACCGTTTGCTTTCGGCAAGAAGGACAAGGCTCCCTCTGATGAGGAGGGCGAGAAGAAGTCGACCCCTTTCTTCTCCAAGCTACGTCAGACAGTCAAGAAGAGCAAGCCGGCCGAGAAGGCCGCGGAGAAATCTGAGGAGACACCAGCTGAAGACCAGCCTGCTGAGAGCTCCGAGGCCGCTGCGGAGCCTTCCGTCGAGGGAGCAGCCGATGCTAAGACGGAGGAGACTAAGGTTGAGGAGCCTGCCGCTGCACCCGCAGTTGAGGAGCCCGCCGCCGAGAAGCCCGCTGCGGCCGCGACTGCCCCTGTTACTGCTGCCGCATAGAGTGCGGGTCGCATAGGGCGCATGCGCTTTGTGTAGCCACGGACTTGTTCGTCGTGGCACCTAATGATTTTCATTACAGAGATACACCATCTTGTTGGGATTGGTCGGGAACGGAATCTGCATTTAAAGATACCCCACCAAGATTGGTTCTGAGCTGATACCCCCATCTTATAATGGTTCGACAATCCATCTTCCAAGCGAATACCAGTGGCAAAGCATGGACTGGGGCTGTGAGCAGGTGGTCGCATATGACTTGTTTTACTCGCTGTTGATTTTGCATGCTTCGCCTGGCGGAGCACGAAGATACGCCTTTTGTTTTCGACCAACATTTCCTACACTACTGATACCCAGTATACGCTGAACGCAACAGTCTTTTGTCGCCGATCGATTTTCAATCCGTCGACCAAGAAACCACGAAAAAACGTCAAGCCGGTCCCATCGGCGATTTGTCGAGACTTGGTGTCGTCCCCCGATGTCAGGAAAGTCTCCATGTTGCTCCGTGTCATATTGTGTGTCATGCCACTTAGGGTATACATACGCCGGCCTTTGCCATCTATAATAGCTAATAGATACATTTTCGCCTAAATTGTTCCTCTGTCGTGTTTTTGTCTATGGTGAGATTCTTGACGTATCGTGGCCAAAATAATCAATAATATAACGTCGTGTGGCGATTGGCAAACCATTAGCTGTCTTGTGTGTGTGTGTACATGCGACTGTTTTCCGCTTTGTGCTTCACGCGCTTATGAGTCACTGGTGAATAGTTCGTTGCGCAGCCGTGCGATGTTCTTCCAGTCTAAGACAGAATTATCTATGTGATTCTATGTGATCCATTTTTTCTTGAACTTAAGTGCCTATCTACTGCTCTGTACCTACAACGCCGTCATCCTGCTCTACCTACTTGGGTACCTATTAACTCCTGTTCTTGCTGTCTTTATCTAGATACGTAGTACCTACTTTATTAGGTAGGTAGGTAGGTAGGTAGTAAGTAGGTAGGCGGCTAGATCCAACGCAGTTGCCAGGTGTAGATATCTACCCAGTGCTAAGTTGGGTAGCCTAGGTAGGTAGGCAGGGCAAAGGGTTGGCGCCTGATAAAACTACCTACCTGTAACTGTTTCTATTTGGCTACATACCTACCTATGCCCCGCCATATATGTACCCCACCACTACCTCCTTACCTACCCGGTAATAATTTCCCAATTACCTAAACTCCCAACGTCTATCTCTCTCCAGCCTACAACGTCGAGAAGGAAAGACACCTAAATTCCAATGATTACGGCCAAACGTTGTTAACTTAAAGCACGATAATGAGACACCGCACGCCTTGACCCGAACACTAACTCAGTTAATCATCATCGGTATAGCCCTGCTCGGTTCACACCATGAATTTCTCTATTGAGGTGTCCGGCGCGGCACTGCCGCTCACTCTTGTTGAGCTTGTGAGCGTGCTACAGGCGGCCTGCTCCGCGCAAGACCATCACAAACGGCAAGCTGCGGACCAACAGCTGTTGTCTTGGCAGGGCTACACAGATTTCTATCCTACTCTACAGGTACAGACGGGCAGCGTCAACATCTACAGACCTCCCCCCTTCCCCCATTCCCTCTCTCCTGCCCCTCTCTCTCCCGCCCCTCTCTCCCGCCCCTCTCTCCCACCCCTTGTCGTTCTGGGAATAGGTCATTCTTAGGATAGACGCGAGAGCCCCTTCTACGATATTCCACCCCGACAGATTCGCCGTCCCGGAACTGGCTGATGACTGATCTGTCTCTATATAGGCGGTTTTCCTCGACACTAGTTTACCGCGAGAGATCCGTTTCCTTTCCATAATTCAACTGAAGAATGGGATCGACAACTGCTGGCGTATCCATACGACTAAAAATGCTATCCAACCCGCCGAAAAACAGCTTATCCGATCCAATCTCTTCGGCGGTTCCATAGAAGAACGTGATCCGCAACTCGCCTTACATAATGCCCTCGTGGTCGCCAAGATTGTGCGTGTCGACTTCCCGGAAGAGTGGCCCAACGCGCTGGATGATCTCATCGCCCGGGTCGGGGCATTGCAGCACGACGAGCAACGCCTTGCTGGCGCTCTGTTGATTCTGCTCCGAATCGTCAAAGAATTGGGCACGGCACGCTTGCTGAAATCTCAGAAGGCTTTACAGGCCGTCGCTCCAAGGCTCGTACAGCTTTTGGGAGAGATCTATGACGCGAAAACAAGGTTTTGGCTGGCTTTTCTGACTAGTGGCCAAGGCGACGAGAACAGTGCTGTAGCAGCCATGGGCAACAGCCTGATGGCGTTCAGAATCCTTCGCCGGCTTCTGATTATCGGATACGAATTTCCCCATCGAGACGAATCTGTTCGGCGGATATGGGGATTCTCTCAGTCACAGTTTGGGCAGTTGCTTAATACCGTCGATGACAAATACCCGGCTCTCGGAAAGCACATTCTTCAGTTCACAAAGTTGCATGTCGACATGGCGTCATCTAATCCAGCCAGTTTTGCTGCCCTCCCTAACTCTCCCGAGCTGGCTCATGCCTATTGGAACCTAGTTGCCGAGTTTTCCTTGGTTTTCGACCAGTCAAAAGGGATTCGTCAAGGTAGCTCCTCAAGCGAGACCAAGTTGAGAGTAGAGGGGCCTCTTTTAGAGAGGCTTGCTCTGAAAGGCCTGCTTCTCATGAGAGCCTGTGTCAGAATGGTGCACAATCCGGTTCAATCAATCAAATACCGTTCCAAAGAGGACAACCAAGAAAACAAGGAGGCTATCGCAGCAATCAAGTCACAGTTGTTCTCAGATGATTTTGTTAACCAAATGACAAACGTCATCATCACTCGACTTTTGGTCTTTCGGCAAGCCGACATGGAAGCTTGGGAAGAAGAACCACAGGAGTGGGAGCAACGAGAGGAGAGCCAAGGCAATGCCTATGAGTGGGAAGTACGGCCGTGTGCTGAGAGGCTTTTCCTGGATCTTCTTACATACAACCAGAATCTTTTACTACAGCCATTGCTAGCCTACTTTGCGACGGCTCATGATCCGCAAGCCAGTGTCGCAGCAAAGGAAGCCATCTATACGGCCTTGGGATTGGCTGCTGCTTTGGTACATCGCTCTTTCGATTTCGATGCTTTGTTAAAATCAGTGATTGCTGCCGATGCGGTACAGACGGCCCCCATGTGCCAGGTCCTCCGGCGCCGTATTGCCATTCTCCTGAGCCAATGGGTACCAGTGGAGATTTCCCGCGAGACTCGTCCGTTGATTTACGAGATCTTCAGACATTTCCTCAAATCCGATGACCCTTGCAACGACATTGTTGTTCGCATCACGGCCGCAAGACAGTTCAAGGCCGTTGTAGACGATTTCGGCTTTGACGAAGTTAGCTTCCGTTCCCAGGCGCCAGATGTACTGAAAGAACTCATTCATTTGATACAGTTCGTAGAGGTTGACGAGACGAAATTGGCTATCATTGAGACCCTGAGAAGCCTCATATCAAGGATGGACACTAGCGTCATTGAATTTAGTGATCTTGTAATGGACGCGCTACCAGGTATCTGGAGCTCCGCTGGCGACCTGGGTTTCATGATGAAGCAGGCGGTTTTGTCTATTTTGCTAAGCCTTGTCGTTGCCATGAGGGCCGATTCCCAACGGTATCATCATTTAGTATTTCCCTTGATTGCCGAAGCTACACAGAAGGGAAGTGACACCTATATTTATCTTATCGACGAAGCACTAGACTTATGGCTACAAGTTCTACAACATAGTCAGCCCCCTTTATCATCCGGTCTTCTTAATCTCGCCAGTATTGCAATCCAACAACTTTCAGAAGAAAACGATCATGCGGAGACGTGTATCTCAATCGTCGGCGCCTACCTATTATTGGCGCCTCAGACGCTCCTAGAGGATAATTACCGTCAACCGCTTTTGAGATCACTTTTGGCGTCCCTGGGAATAAAAGGTCGTGACCAGATGAATAGTGTCACAAGGTACATTGAAATGGCCCTTTGCCTTTCCCACCAACTCGGTGGTAACCACGGTTTTCAATTGTTGATGAGGGATGTGGTGGATATAGGTTTCCTGAAATATCTCCTAGAGGGAATTCATGATGCATATGACGCTCACCAAACATCTGGGCCTAAGAAGAAGCAGAGCCGTCTTACTCCTTTTAGTTTGGCTAATTACTTTACTATCCTCTCACGCATAGCCGTCATAGACCCCCAGACGTTTGTGGCGATGATTGGAGCATTAGGACGTATCGAAGATATCTGGGGTTGGCTCAGTGTCGAGTGGTTCTTATGTTTCGATAGCATGGCAGAACCGGATCGGCTGAAGCTGAATCTTCTCGGCATTACCCGCCTGCTTGAGCTCCCTCAGCCCATGGCGGGTCTCGTGCTGGGGAAGCTACAAGACTACCTCTCCATGTGGACCAGCGTTATTTGCGAGATTTGGGACGACGATTTACCTGGTCACGATTCGCTATACAGTACCCACAAACTACCACCTACTGAATGGGATACTTATAAGGATATTGTAGAGCGCGAGTTGTACATCAGAGACCCCGTTCGGACCATCGTCTCCTATTCGTTCGTCCAGGAGAAATTGCAAGGTCTTGAGCAGATGGTTAGCCAGCAGACTTTCCAAGAGGAATTAGCAAATGTGGATAAAGAGGTTCTTGCTGGGTTTCAAGAGCTTAAGAACAGGTCATCTACTTCGCCTCCTATGTCAATCTAAGGTCGCCTTCTCGGAGGATCCAGACCTAGAGGCACTTCAGAAAGACAACTATACAAAATGAAGGGACACGTAAAGCGTCAGTGCCGTTTACTTGTAGTCAGGGCTGAGAGCATAGATACCACACCTGACGTTTGTTCTGCATATAGAGCGGAACATTTTCGTAATTGTGGCACTTAAGTGACCAGAATGGCATATCTGGATCCGGTGTCTTGCATAGTGATATGCGCACCTTCTGGGATTTTGGGGATTGTAACCAAGACCACTTGTAATTAAGGTCTCTCTCTCTTTCTCCTGGGCCAACTCGGCGCGGATTTACCCAGATAGGGCGAGTGTCCGTCTAATGAATACGTTGGGGGGTATTAGCCAATTGTCCACGCAAGGTAGCTAGCTACCCACTTTCATTTTGCTTTCCTTTTCTGCTGCACTGATGGTTATCTAAGTGCCTTTTACCGTCTTTGTATGTCCCAAGTAAGAGACTGCATGCTGCGTGATTGTGGGCGCTTTTGGTGAGGTGAGGAGGGGAGTATTTCTCTTGCGGCTTCTCGCATCGGCGTTAGCTCGTTCACTAGGTCCATCCGTTGTACGGGTACTACCGGTCTGAAATTGATGGGGACGGGGGAGGGCTTAATGCACACGTGTAGACCAAGGGCGGCACAGGTCAGGCAGGTACTTATAAAATCGATATGTATACACATTATTCCACACAGGTCCACTTTCGGATTATGTACAAGAGGTGGTAATACATGGTTGGGGGGGAATATTGCCCCGGTTGTGATATTATATGCACGGCTGCCGAAGTGAGCTCATACTACAGACTCGCAATGAAGCATTATGCAGGTAGCTTAGTTCATCAACATGTGTTTCTCCGGCGTAGAACTCTTGGCTGCTGATATGCTGACGCTCCTGGGTAAGGTTAAGCGCCAGGTGGTAAAACAGGGATATTTTTCTGAATCGCATGAATATGTGCCGTTTTTTTCTTTTGGCTGGGATTGTTCGAGAATCACCCCTGTAGGGCGTTTCTATATAAGCCTGCCGAGGGGCTTCTGCTTTAGGCCTTCACCCTTAATTAAATGACCTTTCTCATCTCCCAGAACACATTCTGCAACTCGTCTCTATATGTTTCGAAACGCCGGCGAAGAACGTGCCTAAGAGCAGGACGATCATGATAACTTCGTAACTATGGGTGGAGGCCGAATTCGTAGAGGACTCTGGAAAGATGGAAAGCCTAAATCATTGGGTAAGGGTTGTCTTGAATTCTCATACGCTGGGTTGGCCTGTTGAGATATTGTGATTTATGCCAAGTGACCCTTGAGATCCGTTTGTGTCCATCAATGGCATTATGAACTTGATCGATTCATGTGGCTTATAGGTAGGGAGGGTGTGGCTTAGCGGATGGTAGGATCCTGCCTAATCTTCAAAATCATCATCAACTCCAGCTTCTTCCTCTTCGTAGACTTCAGAATCGGTATCCTGATCGCTATCGTATGTATTAATGCCGGTTCCTGTGCCCGGGATTTCAAGGCCGACCCCTTTGTCTAAATTAGTTCCCGGGTCCTGGTCATCGGCGAACCCGACGTGTTTAGTAGTGGGAGAAGAAACTTTGGGTGTCTCTTCCAACACATCACCGCTCCAGGGCTTGCATTCCTTCACCAGTTCACCACAGCGCAGACAAGTCCACCCTTCGCCTTCCTCTCGTTCTAACCGCGTCGCTATACAGACAAAACAGTAGATGCATCCACAAGGTATCGTCTCGTATGGGTTTGTGATATCTGTCTGTGCCGATCCTACCACGCCACTCGATGCGGCGGCTGCCAAGACTTCTGCCTCCGAAGCGGCGCTGTTTTGGTCATGGTAGCATATGGCGCATGTGCGTTCGGGCAAAAAGGCGAACTCGCCCTTCTTATCTCCCGTGTGTTCCTCAGCCTTGACGTGGATGAGCTCCTTCGTTTTCCTCCACGTACGGCCCAGCCATCGTCGCCATCGATTGATACCTACTAAAGGCAGGACAAACAGAAGGAATTCGGTGAATGCGTGCCAGACCAGCTGCCGATTCAAATATTCAAAAGAGACCTCGCGATTAACCTGGCTGGTAGGGGGCGCTAAGCGCATCCTTAACACCCTGTCGAGGATTGTGCGGTATCTTCCATGAAGGAGAAATACCAGGAACGATATGAAGGCAGCCATCGAATGCACGGTGGTGATGCGTGTTGTGAGGCGAGATAATCGCCTCACCAAAGGCGAAGGTTCGTCGTAGCCATTGTCCCGGTCCAGAAGCCAATTCTCCCATTTTGTCCAGCTGTATTTCCCGGCTACCGTTATTAGACCGTACAGACTCTTTTGCCACTTACTCGGTGGCGTCAGAACGGGGCCGTCGCGGCGGGCATCGGTGAATTTCAGGTTCTGCAGGGCGGCGCCGTACGTGGCATCATGGTCCCAGACAGTGAGTTTGAATATGATGGCGCGGAGGGCCAGGAGAATCTCGGCCGACCAGTCGTCCCGGAGGTTGGCTCCTAGGTATTTCAGAGCCTCGCCGACTTGGTCGCGGAGTTGCTGGACCAGGTCTTCGTCCAGCAGCTCGGCATCGACTTGGCCGACCCGGAAGGCCGGCCGGGTGCCCTCGCGCGACGAGATCAGCTCCCACGCAGACAGCGACGTGGAGCCCAGACGGTCGAGAGGGAAGGGCAGGCGAGTGACCTGCGACCAGGCGCGCGAGGCCTCACGATGGGCGGCGAGCTGGGCTTGGGCTTGTCGTTCGCGGGCCTGTCGCCGCGCAGCCAGACGCTGCTGGGCCTGCGCAAAGCCGGTGGCGCTCATACGGATCGATCGACGCGACAGACGACGGTGGCGTTATGTGCTCGGGGATGACGCACCGGCTGGTGCTATCATGATCGGCCTGGGGAGGGAGGGGCCGGACCACGAGCGCAGTTGGGTGCGGTTGGGCGCGGTTGGGCGTGGTTGAGCGCCAGCCGTCGGGCTCGCTGAGGCTGTTCAACGGTGCCGGGCTCGTTCGTCACGTTCGTCACGTTCGTCACAGGGGATGCGATGCGGCACAACTGCTCTGAAGGGGATTATGCGTAATCAAGGCGGTGAGCATCAAGGTAGCGTAAAGAAGGTAGCGCAAGGAAGGCAGGTAGCGCGAGCAACGGAATCGGCTTGACTGTCGCTAACAAGGGGAAGGAGGAGGAGGGGGAAGGGGGGGGGGGTTGTAACTGCGTCGGCGACGTTGAAGAAATCGACACGGCAATGCCGACTGGACCAAATCGCCGAGGCATTGGCTGGCGGATGTAACCGTGTTACCGGCAACGTCCTCCTTCTGGACGCCAAGCCCTCCTGACTAGGCAATTTAAATGGGCCCGAGTAAGGTATCTAAGTACACTACCATTAGCCTAGGTAATCGCCGCTTTTACTCACCCAGTCATTAAGCTTATACCTAAAGTTATCACGCATGCACCGTGTATGCAAGATAAACAGCTCAAGAAAACGGAACTTCAAAATTAACGGTATGATAGTACAGGAGGTGGTGGTGCCTGGGCAAGATGATAACTTGACCACCAAAAAATGATGGGAGTTGAGTTGAAGACTCTGGGTAAGGCATAGGTCATGGTGATAATGGGGACGATGATGGTGACCCTAATTCAAGACCGTTGCACACTGGGTCGCTTGGTTATAGTGTCTCGAGGGTGGCAAATAGAAGTCGAGCTTGATCTGTCGCGATAGGGCTCTTGTGAAAACTCAATCTAGTTTAGAAATGGCTGGATGAAGTTGCTATCAAGTCCCACGGTACCTAAGCAAACCACTTTTTTTCATCCACATACCTCTATAACTATGTTAGGTTCTATTGCAGTGCATTTGCGGTAGTACACGTTTGACATACATAATGCATACTGAAGTAACTACCTAGGTACCTCAGGTAGTTATTTTGTCGTGGTAAAAGCGGCATGGCTCAGGTGAATTCCCATTCCGGCTTAGCTAAGTAAACACGTACACTACCTAGGCAGGTAAGTAGTTAGTTACTGAGCAGTCCGTTGTACGGTACTCTCCGCTTAGTCACATCCATCTGTCAGCCTTGGTCTGCCTCCCTTGCCGTTACCGCCCACCCATCGCGCGCCAAGCCCTGCAATGGCGGCTTATCAAATCAGCCACAGTAGCCACACACCGCATCCGCACCGCAAAACCCTCCCTTCGCAGTGCACCTCGACACGCTCTTCTCCTCAACTCAACCCACCCACGAAGCACCTGACCAGACGACTGGCCAAAAACGACGTGAATGTAACGTGCCGCAGGTATGTCATCTTTGCAGTGCGGCAGACAGGCCAATCACCACCCTGATAAAATGTATTCTAGCCTCCCTGGCTTTTCGTCCGGTACTTTTCTTTACACCGACAAACGGGGCGACCGTGGTTCCTCAACCTCCTGGACCTCCACGAACAAGCTCGTTTGCATGAAATGTCAAATGCATTCAAACACCGGGATTCCAGGTCGTGGCTACTAACAGCAAGCTGACCTAATTTAAATCCTCATCTCGTGGATTGCATATCCCGCCCACCACGGGTTCCAGCGGGCCTCGTTGCAATCCAGCAAATCCAGCAACGGGTGAGGCCCTTACTTCGTACTCAGTGGGAAATCCCATTCCGACTTTGTATGTTCATTGCATGTTCATCCTCATCCATACCTGTATTACACCACACTACGTAGCACAGCAACTAAATATTCCGCGAATTTAATTACATACCCTACCTACTCCGTACATAGGTCATCCACCTTACAAGATTGTCCAAACTTATTATGGCTAGGAGCCAGCTGGGTGCTATTAATAGGTAACCATCAGGTAACCCCTAGCTGACAACGACCGCCTGTCTACGGAGCACTTCTCGCGCACCATCTGCAAGTATGGCATAGTCAAAGTATGGCATGGTCAAAGAGATCTGGTTAATTATATAGGTAGGTATCTATATCCTGGTGTAACTATTACTCACGGCAATGTCCCGTTCTCATACGCCTCTTTACGTTCGCGACGGGCCTCCAAGCCGTCATCGCCCCTGGCTGGTGTCGTGGCCAGCCTCTATCTAAATAGGCATGAGAATCCAACCCGCTGCTGTTATGCTGTAAGATGATGCAGGGAGGGAGGATGCAATGTCAGCAACCCAACACCGCGAGGTGACATTGGCCAACACCAACCTTACATACAGTGTACATGATCCCAGCCTGCAGCCCAACCGGAACCCCGGTCTCCTCGCAGTCTCTAGCCCACAGAAATCTGCTCCATGTTTTCAGTATCCTCTATCTGCACCTGCACCTGGCCCGGTCAGGTCATCACCATCGTCGTCCGATCGGGTCTCTTCTCAATTACCCACAGGCGGCTCGTTGAATATGCCCCTGCGAAGGAATATCGACCTCGCATAATGCCTTAGACGTCGTGGCAACGTTGTGTTTGGCAGCTTGCATTCTTGTAGGAGACTCGATACCCTTCTAGACTTCGCCTTGATGTCAAAGCTACCGAAAGCTGCATGTGCATGGGGACTACCCCGGCTAGGACGACAAAGGCGGATCCCTCAGCTCATATATGACCGCTCCAGCCCTATGACGAGTGGAATGTGGAATGCATTATCTATCACGCTGAACTAAATTATCAACCCAAAAGTACCCTTCAATTCCCTGGGGAACTTCGCTATTAGAGACACCCAACCTGCCCGGGATCGTCACCACACCTACGCTTCCAGGGTTCGCGTCCAAGACGAGTACCTCCCGTTCCGATGGCTCACGACAAGAGGCAAACTCCGGACGACACTGATTGTCGCAGCCCGCCCGAGTCGTCGCCCGAAGCTTCTGATCCGAGATCGGCAAGCAGCCGGTCCAAAGCAAGCATCCGTGTATCGCTAGCGTGCGTCCAGTGCCGTAGCAAGCAGTATGTTTATTTTACTACGAATTCCCGACATTTGCTACACACGATCTTCTCTGCAATACATACTACATACTACTACCACCGACCGACAACCATCCCAAACCCCCCGCAATTCGCCCCGAGTTTAAATCGGCTGCCGCGTGATGGTTACTAAATAGCATCTCGTAGTGTAAAATGCGATGCGACGCAACCGGCATGTGGCCGATGCCAAGCGGAAGGAAAACCGTGCTACTATACAAAATCTAGGCGAGGCATTCGGGACCCGAAAAAACGGAGTTTAATATCGGATAAGCCGCCGATGTCCTCACTCCAACACACCAACCCAGCAACCGAACCAGCCCCTTTGAGTTTGCCATTCAACATTTCGGATACTCTGCCAAATGGCTGGGTGGCGCCAAGGCCGACGAACACAAACGAGTCGCTGGTCGGTGTCTTCTTCAACCATTTCTATTTGGGCCATCCTATTCTTCCACCGAAAAGATATTTTCTCAAATACGTGGAGTCAGATCCCAACTCATACCACTTTTTACTTTCCGTTATCGACTTCTGCGGCGCGCTGTATCTGGGGTATCCACGGTTGAATGACCTCCGAGAAGTGGCTTATTCCGCCGCCTGTGGCCCGTTGCCCTTTACGGTTCAGTCCGTACAAGGCCTGCATATACTGGCCATCATTGCTTTTGGCGAAGGCAAATTCCCACATCATACTGGCTTTTCAAACCGGAGTTGGACGATGGCCATAGAGCTTGGCATGCACCGCAAATCCTTCGCAGACCGTACTTTAGACGCGGTATGGGCAGAGAGTTGCCGACGAACTTGGTGGTACATAAAATTCCAGAGTACGATACGGTGCGCTAGCGAGGTCGAGCCTTCGGTTGACATTTATGATGTTGAATCCGATGCGGATATACCCTGCTCGGAAGAATGGGAGTACCAATCGGGGGTAAGCTTATTACCTACCTATCAAGGTTTCTTGTCTTGGAACATGTTTCGATCCGCCGATTAAGAAGGCTAACAGTTGTTCTAGAATATCCCGTTGCCCATGTCTCTTTTACAGTATAAGAGAGAGCTTAATCTAGGACGTTCCGACTTCCCGTCTTTAGCGTTCCAAATCGAAATGTGCCGTATACAGGCTGATATAAGAGATTTGTGTGATGGTGTTGATGGTGAAGATGTGGACAGAACGGAAATGATTAATCAAGCGGATTCGAAAATAAGTGATTTTTTGCGCCGCGTTCCACGGTGGAAAATGGACGTGGGTACGTTATCCCAACTTTCATAGTGTTAGAGAGATCGTGAGACAGATGGCAACCGGCTGGTTTTGTCCTGCCATGCCCATATTTCGCGTGCCATCATTGAGGCAACTATCGCTAACTATATACCTATTTTCCAAAGTCGACCCAGCTGGACGACCCGACCAAGTCCTTTTCGGGGCGTTGGCCTGGGCACATATGTAAGCCTCGAGCGATATCACAACAAGCATTCTATGCCGGTCGCTAACCTTTTACCAATAGAAGCCGAATTCGGCTTAGACAGTCATCTCTGAGGACAGGGCTCAATCTGCGCGAATACTTTCCCTTCGGACCCGATCGCGGACCTGAGCGCAAGGGACAGGCCGTGAAACAATTCGGCTGGAACCTGCAATCTGTTGAAATTCAAGCTGCCAATAGCCTCTGTGACCTATTTCGGTACCCCTTTCCGATCGCGAGTCTTAGACCCATGGTAAGTCAACCACCAAAGTCGCACATTCTTATTAAAGCGTGTCGAAGGCGGGGATACTCGGTGCCTTTTACTACCATCCGCTTTTTCTACCTTCCGACTAGGCAGAGTTAGTCAGTCGCAGGATTAATCACTAACGCGTTATCCATCCAGATGGTTCCAGGCCTCCTAAGGGTAGCTATTGTATATTTGGACGCGTGCGTATTTCTAGGATTGGACTCGCCTGTATTTCGTGAAAGGATCAACGCTCTCATACGAATCCTTACGATACACGGCGAAACGTGGCCGCTGTCTAAGAGGATAGCCGAGGATATCCAAGCTGTGGCCGACGAATATCTAACCCCACGAAGCCAGCCCAGAACGAGTCCCAGTGACTGGGATACCATGGTCACCGGCGCCATAAGCAATACCTCCTTTATTGAGCCGTCTGTTGGGGGTTTCGATCCCTATCTATTTGCCGATTCACAGCTAGAATGCGTACTGCTGGATTACCACGAGTCCGAGCAAGCCATGCCTCCCATCGTATCTACATGGTAGAACTATTATCGCCACTCGCTCCGGGTTCGTGGGAATAGACGCAGTGTCTTGACGTCCTTGGTGTGTGATATCACCATACCCATACTGCAAACACCCGGGGTTGTCCCTAATACGAATGAATGCCCATCGCCAACGAGGGCCCAAAACACACGAATAACCACTCACCATAATCAATTATACGTACAGTCGGCAGAGCCTTTAGATAGATACCATACCATACCATACCACCACAAATTAAGACACTATTTGCTACTTGAGGGCGTCAACGCGGCTATCACATGACGATATATGATCATGCGTAGAAATATAAGCGACCGATGCTTGTGCCACCCATGGTATACATACACCCAATAGGATACCTGGGTAGCGCCACTTTGGGTTCGCCGGTAGTTGTATATGCTTAATCTGTGTTTAACACATCCTAGGTACTTAGGTAGGTAGGGTACCAAGGATCATGATACAGTATATATACACAGTATTAGCCCCATGGATCCTACCTGGGTAGGTTCACACTTATGTAATAAGCTAAGGTTGAGGAGGTTCTGCGGCGATGACGTGCGTAGTCCCGCTTCACCGCATAGATGCATATCTGATACATATTCTCAAGGAACCTAGATCCCTGCCTCCGCCCTTACCCAGGCACGCACCTAACCCACCCAGGTACCTAGGTAGCGTGCGTGGGAGATAAGCTACGACATGTTACCTAATTAGTAGACATCACGAGCCTCTGTTCTTCTACCGAGCTTCACCACAAAATACTTCGCGACAAAATGTCACCCTAAACCCTCTATCCTACGTCAAGCTGCCCCTCGGACGAGCCTTATCGGCAAGGGATCCGCCTTCCTTTTCTCCCTCTGGGCTCTGGGCTGGTTGAGGTAACACCCCCCCCCCCCCCGGTTTGCCTTGTATCGGCCTTTTCCCCCTTGTATGACGCACTTGATGGTTAGGCACAGTAGCTTACTTTGTATTTCCATGGTTTAGGTATCATTTAATTGGGTCCTTTTCGTATTTCTTCCTTCGACTTGAACGAACGAGTGACATATCTCTCTGCTCTCGAGCCCGGTTTTCCTTCCCACAACCGATTGTGCCATTTCGTCTCAGGTCTCGCCTCGCCTCGCCTCGTCTCGTCTCGTCTCGTCTCGTCTTGTCTCGTCTCGTCTTGTCTCGTCTCGTCTTGTCTTGTCCTGTCTTGTCTAGATAACTAGTTGTTAAGTACGGCCGTGGGCAGAAAATCGTTGGCCAGGCACACGTCACTTCCAAGGGGCAATCAAAGCGGGGGAGGGGGCAGCGGATGGCACATGATTGCGAAATGTAGTGCTATAGAGAAAGCAGGGCTACGTTGCAGAACCAATACATACATACACGAACACCTCCACCGTTTCCCGCCTCGGCCGCCCCACGAACAGCCAACCTCGAGCGAGCCCGACCCTCGGGGAGGAGGGGCAAAGGACACCACTAGTGGGTATTACACGCACGTTCTATCCGTCCTGCTGGGTTCGGAACACGACCTTTCTCCGCTCCACTGCGCTACACTACACCGCACCCCTTCACCACCCTCACCTGCTTCCGGTGTCCACCCTGTCGGACTTAGCGAGCGAAGGGGAGGGGGGTGTGCGAGTCTAGATCGGAACCGGCCCGGTCGGTAAAGCCCACCAAGCACGTACGACTCGAGCGAGAGAGAGAGGCGGAGGATTAAGAGCTGGGATCTAGACACCTAAGCCTCCAAGTCGGCCAGCCAGCCAGTCAACCATCCCACCATGCCCGAATTCTTCCCCTTCATCCCAGGCACCGAGACGAGCCCGGCCGCCTCCCGCTCCCACGGTGCCGACAGCACATCACCCTTACTTGGTCGCTTCCGTGCCGTCCCGCCACGCACGACCCCTTCCTCCAGCATATTCTCGTCGCGGCGGCAGCCCCAGAGCTCGCGGCTCGGGTCCGCGGCACGCCGGAGTCTGATCGATGCGTCGAAGAGGGGCAGCGTGCACGTCGGCTACGGCGCCGTGATCGCCGCGGGGCTCGATGACGGCGACGGAGATAGCGACGAGGACTGGAGCTCCGACGAGGACGACGCCATCGAGGGCGACGGCAGCGGGAACAACAAGGCTTATCGCATGGCGAGGATATGGCGTAGGACCGTAAGGAAGACGAGGCGTAATGTCGAGGACCTCTGGGTTGCGCCAAGACATGGTGCTGTACGCCGGGTTGTCGAGACTTGGTGGAGTCGTTGGGGACTCTTGGTTTTCTTCCCCGCCGTTCTGGTGAGTCCTTTTTTTTGTCTTATCCATCTACAGACAGGAGACGACGGCACGTCACCACATGATACACTACCAACTGCCTCCTCCCCAAAGACAGAAAAATGTATTACGCCTGGGGGCTCAGATTTTTTATCTACGCGTTTGTCCCGCAGTTAACAAGTCCATGATCTTACCATCTAGGCCGTGGCATGGTGTGCGATCCCGTTCCCGCAATACCCGCTCGACGCCTCACATTCCAAGCCGTATTCCCTCCTCGACATCTTCCCTCCTCCTCCTCCTCCGACGACGACGACGGTATCACTACCGGGCCACCGGGCCCCCGGCCACGGCGAGGCGCGCGTGCAGGTGAACTTTTGGTTCTTCCTCTTCGTGTACTACGGCTTCTACAACCTCACGGCGCTGATCTGGATCACCAAGGTGTTCAACCTGTACTCGCTTAACTGGTGGCCCGCGGCCCTCGGCTTCCCACTAACCGTCTCCCTCATCGCCGTCCTCTCCCTCGCCGCCCCTGTCCCCGTCTACCTCGCGCCCGCGAGCCGCTTCCTGACCGTCCACAACACCGCCTGGATCGGCTGGACCTTCCTCGTCATGGCCCTGCCTGTCGCCATCGCCTTCGGCCTCCTCGTGGCCCACGAGCGCCACCTGGGCCTCCGCCACTCGCTCTCCGAGACCCAGCGCATCTTCACCTCCTCCTGGTGGACCGGCGAGGGCGGCGGCTCCATGCGCGATCACACCCCCGGCGGCCGCCGCGGCCAGCGCTGGGGGCTCGGCGGCCAGGGAACCTTCGACCCCGACGCCGCCATTCTGCAGATCGCCGCCGACCCCCCGCCGCCGCAGCCTAGGGGGTTCATGCCGCGGCGCCGGTGGTTGCCCGCGAGCTTCGTGCGTTTCATGTGGTTCTGCCTCGCGCTGGCCATAAGTTTGCTCGCATACCTGATAGGGGAGGCGTATGCCGAAATCTACCTGCGCACCCTCCCGCACAGCAGCTGGGAGACCATCATATACGTCTACAGTTGGGTCGTCACCGTCCATCTGCTGGATCTACTTACGGGCTGGATCCTCGGTGGCAATGAGGGAGAGCGAGTAGGCAGTTATCCCTTGAGTTGGATATTCAAGTTGTAAGATCTATCTCCCCTTCTCCCACCCCTTCTCCCCCTCCCCCCCCCTTGGAAAGTTGGGCAAATGCACTGGTCGGTCATTGGACACACACACATAAGCGACAAAGTCTTACTAACATACCTCCTAAACAGATACTTTATGCTGACCTACCAAACCTACGTGCGAGCGCTGTACGCGCGTCTGCGCTCGCCCCAGCAATTCATCTTGCTGCAGGCTCTTTCCTCGAGCTTCCTCATCATCCTGACGCCGTTGACCATGACGAAGACATATCATCGAGCGCTCACGGTGTTAGGGCTCACAGGCCAATCTTACGGCTCGTACCAGAAGATCTGCACCCGCAACGTCTTCATCCGGTTCCTCGCGGAGAACGTGAGTATGCTGACCTTCTTGGGGAGCATTCTAGTCTTGCATTTCGGCCCCAACACGGACGTCTACCCCTACTTCGCCTTCGACGACCCCGACGAGCCCTACAACTTCAAGCTTACGCTGGTCGCCTCCACTGTCACGTGGGCGTGCGAGCTGGCCGCGGGTGTTGTGCTCCGGGGCCTCATTCGCTGGACCTTCGGCGTCAACGCCAACATCGAGGGCCGCATGGATCTGGCGGTCTGGCCCGAGCTGCTCCCCACGAGCATTGCCGTCATGGTTCACGTTTTGCAAAACATGTTATTCTCCATCATCCGATTACATTTCCGGTGAAGAGCAGAGGGGGAGGAGGGAGATACGAGTGGAGTAAAGGGGAGTGGGCGGGTTGGGTGGTCGCGCGATTATAGTCAAGCCAGACAAGAGAAAATTAGCCTATCGCAGCTTTTATGATCTTCCCATCTCGTTCGATTTGCCCAGGCCAATCGATGGAAGGGGATGGTGATTGCTTGTTGCAATGGCCTCTCCAAATCGGTCTCGGTTTACTTAGCTCGTCTTTGCCTATATCCCACCGCCCCCTCCCCCCCACAGAGATAAAGCAGATGCCGTATGATGTCCTGCTGTTTTTTGTTTTCAAAAAAAAAAAAAAATTTCTTTGGGTTTCTTTGCTTTGGTTCTATAATAGGCTGCAGAGAAGCCCAACCTATTGTTTGATGATACCCCTTTCAGCAGAGAAGTACCCAATCTAGATAGAATTGATATCCCTAATGATAATGGAATTTTCTCGGAAACACCCGACTGCAGGTTAACGAATTCGGGGGCAGAAGGGGAGTTTAAGAAGTGTACAGCTAGCAGCCTGACATCTGCATCCCGAGTGCAGATCCGGTGCATATTTTGCGGGCAACAAAAGGGGCCGGGGCGGGGGCCAATGTGCGCGGGCTATCTAAATTACGACCTAACAGTCTACAACAGGGGGCGGGGCAGGGTAGGGTGGAGGCTGAATGGCACTGTATATCAAGTCGACAGCAGGCATCGAAAGAGGGTTTTGACGTGGTTTCACACGCGTTGGCCTCTGCGTTGGAGCGGAGTGTCCTGTGTGTGTGGAGGGGCTCTCGACGCGGCATGCATGAAATACTGCATTGCTTGGCTGGGTTGGCCATTGAGGAGAAGAAGCCAGGGAAGAAGCCTTGGAACATTATCAAGAAGTATCGACGACCACGACTCGTATGGCTGTCATCGCACCGTCGTAGCCTCACACCCATTTCGTTGGCAGGACGTCAAGTTAGAACAGCTTTTCTGCAATAGACCAGATCCGGCCGCGGGATTTCAATGCCTTACCCCGGCCGACCTGAAGCGGCCGATCTGGTGCTTGTCCTACCTTCCCCGACCGGTATAGTACATGCGTTCGGGTTGCCGGCTTTGGTTTGAGTCCGTGAACTTTACGGAGGTGGGAGGTTATATTCCTTTTGCGAATGATGAGCTTGATCCAGAGGCTCGGGGAAGCATGGTCGGTGAACGCTCAGACCCCGGCACTGATCGTCACCGGTCAAGAACCGTTAGGATCTTGGGGCTGAAGTAGTGTTGAGGTATGCGTTGGAGGGTTGGCAACTTGTAAACACCCTCCATGAGGTCATCATGCAACAGAGCTACCAATGCAAATCCTCAACACTAGTTTCAGTGACAGGTAGGTCGAGTTCACCCGAAGGCGGCCTTCCTCCGTACGACCAGGACGAACGGGTGCAGATCATTTCGCCTGGTTCGCCCAGAACGGTCCAGGATAATGTTGGACAGCCCAGCTCTGGTGAACGGCCGTCGCCCTACAAACTAACAGTTCACGAAATAGCCGCTATACTACGACGCTCTGAAATGTTTTCGGCAAGACAGCGAAGCCTCTAAGCTATGTGCTAAATTTCGGTGAATGTTACGACATCTGCAGGGGGGCTAAAGCAGCAGCGTCGGCCCACAAAAGAGTGGAAGGCTAGCCTGCTGCATACTCACCTGCGGGCACGTAGGTAGAAGATATCTGAGTCCCTGTTATTGATATTTGTTGACAGTCCAGCAAGTCGATTTGGGCTCGGGTTGACTGAAAACCGAGGGTCCATGGATGCCGATGTCGGCCAACACATCATGTATCAGAGTCCAGATATTTTGGGTCAGATTGGTGAGGCATAAACAAGCAGCCTAAGATGATCCGCTCAGTGCCTGGAGGGCGTTTCGACTACGAAACGTTAGTAATCGACCGAGTGGCGTAAGAGGTATGGCTCGTATTCAAGTCCCGTAGGGCTGTCAATACTGTTCACGAAATTAATTGCACACATGTTGGCTCGACGACAGGTGCCACACACATGGCCGCTCACAGCCGAGGTAGATAAGCAAGCATACCGAACCTTGACACGGATCATATCGAAATTCACGGCTGGGTCAGATCTCGGTAGTTGGCTAAGCCGCCAGCACTCATGCTTAGCGCGACTCAGCATGCCGACGAGAGCCTAGATCTATAGCGAGGTTGAGCTAATCACCCATGCTACCTGGAGATGTCGTCGTCAAAACATCAGCCACTTGGCTAGCGAGCCCCGAGCATGTAGGCTAGCTACCTCCTGCCAGCATGGCTTGGGTAAAGTCAAAGTGATCAAAACAAGAGAAGGCCTGTTACTAGTTCAAAGCGGTATAGCCGGTCAGAACCGGGACCGGCACAGGATACGAGGCACAGGATATGAGTAATAGTAGCGGCATAGTGTGGTTGCAATGCGCAGGAAGATGGCTATCCTTGATGGCTTGGTTCGGTGACGCAGCAGGGCCCAAGAGGCATCGCAAGCTGGGGTCCGGTTGAAGCCGTGCCTCGTCGACGCTGTCGAAAGAACCGGAGCACAGGGAAGTTGGAAAGCCTGGGCCGAGAGGAGATTGCTACTGGCTCCCGAGATCCGAGCAGCCACCAACACAGATACTTGCACACGGGGATTGGGGGGCATGCCTCTGAACAGCACGGCTGTTGGTCGACCGCTCTACTCACCCTAGTCCAGTTTCTGGTGGCGGGCGGTAGCATCAAGGCGCCGCCGGAACCAGGTCAGAGAGGCATGCTCTAGCCCATGGAGAGCATGCTCTGCAGCATTGATTACCTACAAGACGTAAGGAAATCTCAAACCTGGCTTATAGATGTGCCACGTTGGGACCATGTGTGTAAGCTAAGAACGAAGAATTGGTTGATACATAGTGCTGATAGTGGGAGTGGGTATGGGATGTGGGGGAATGATACAACCTAGTACCAAGCAAAGGATGAAGGGATCATACATACATAGTGCTACACTACCTACATAAGGTATGCCCAAGAAGGTACGCCTGGGAAAGTATGCCTGGTAAAATACGCCTAAGGTAGGTAGGTAGGTAGGTAGGTAGGTAAGTATGCAGGTACTTTCTCTATCGTGTTTAGAGCTTGGGTGGGGAGGTAGAGACCAGAAGGATTATACTATACGTACTTACCTCTTCAAGACGTACATACATGATAGGTACTTAATGAAGGAAGGCAAAGCCTTGGGATGCCTACTACGTGCCTATCCTACTTAGGAGGTATGTTCCGTCCGTTTGGAAGTTTAAGATAGGGGCCCCACCATCCGCCAGAGAGGTAGATATGTATATGTATCATGATTCACGTACCCTTGTACAGAGGTAATGGGCCACCACGAGAGCCTCTATGGCCCGCCCAGTACAGGCCTCGGAATCTAGATTTTTCCTATTGATGGGCAATCCTGTTTAGATGGCATTCTTGTAACGGGAGACCGATATGCTAGGCTAGGCACTCCAAGGTCCTTGTCTCGCCCGCCGAGGTCCGTTAAGGTAAGAAGTGTCTACCTGCCTATATTTAGGTATGTATTAGGAGGTATCAGATGCTGGGCGCCTATATCGAGAATCTTTCCCGTGCCAAATTACGCCAGGCTTGCCCATCCCAGCCGACAAGCGTTATCTCGACGACCCGACCCTCACTCAGCAAGCAACAGCCATTCGCTTGCTCGTAAGATGTTTTGGAAAGCCCCAGTTTCCCGCGTTGGTCCATTTGATGGAAAGGTGATGGATCACTTGGAGTCTAACAAACCGTAAATGTCGGTCACGCTGGCTGGTGCGCACTAAGGATAACTATAGGTATGTATTGTATTCATCAGGCATCTAGAGGCTGCGAGTGGGATGTGGACGCCAACAATCTCGACTGTCTAGCGTTTCATTCGTCCTTAGTGCTGTTGATACACACTTAGTAATAGGGTAAATAGTACCTGCTATAACCCGCGGACGGGGTCCCATGCGATTGATCTTTCGACAAACCAGGTGTTACCTGGGATTACACACCCGCGAGATTCGAGACCGGGGGCTCTCCCTACTCCTGGGCCGCCTATTCATGGGCCACTTAATTCATGGGCCACCTAATTCATGGGCCACCTATTCATGGGCCGCCTATCCATTACGTTTCTATTGCGTCTGGCAGAGGTTATGAGCTCAATTGGTATGAATAAATTGATGGGATATAAGTCACCCCAGCCTAACACCCGGCTCCCAGCATAACACCTCCCGGACCATGAGCCGACCAGACCTGGTCGAGTTCCAAGCATCGCATCTGCATAGCAACCCACAGGTACCTCGCTCACCTACAATGTCTTGCGCTGCATTGGCCCGCGTGCGTCCCCCATTCTCGGTTTTGCAGCCACATCTGGGGAGTATGCAACGAAACGATATAAAACGCTGACGACTTCTCTTACCGCCTTTCCGGACCATCTCGAGCGCAGAACGACCCTGGCGGCGCAAAGTCCTACCAGCCTAAGCTAGTGGGACGACGGTCTTGAAAGCGATCCATGCGGCCGAGCACAACAGCGTGGCGGCTTGCAGGGGCTTCTAAGTCTTATTCAGTATGGTCACATCGCGACATGGTGGGGTTGGTGTTAGAGGTCTGTATGGTCTGTATGTCTGTGTATGTGTGTATCTGGTAACATCCACCAATTGCACCCACGAGGGACCACCATCTGTCTCGATCGTGTTAGCCAGGCGTGAAGGCGTGCCGACAACAGAGGCATACCCAAGCAAATGCCCGAAGAAAGAGGCCAGTACCCAGGTACTCTCACAGAGCCGTAACTATGTGAGTACCCGTGAGCGCCTGTGAGCGCCTGTGAGTGCCTGTGCGTGCGCTCATTTGTGAGAGGAGAGCTGAAGTGGAGCGTGTTTGCAATACTTCTTCGGTATATTGCTTTTCGTATCTGACGAAATCACGCCAAGCACTTACCGCTAGATATTCATGGTGGTTTAAGCGTATCGGTATGCCGTATCATCAACCACGGCCATTCTTGTTGCCATCATCGTCAGATGGCATCAGAGCATACCTAGGGAGTCCCATAGCTTCCCGCCCGGACATAGGCCATGGTAATACTCTCATGCAGCTCTCTGGTGCATGCGTCGAGAATAATCAAACCCCCCGCGCCTAAGAGGGCAAATATGCCAAATATGCCATCTGGAAAGTAATCCATGCGGTGCCTTGCCTCGATGGGTCCGACTTGGCTCTACCACTTGCTTAACAGGTGCAATTAGGATAAATGCCTGGGGTTTTTTTTTTTTTTCGTTTACTACTCTGTGCCTGGATGTTCCTTACGAAATACTAATAGGAATTATGATCTTTTGAGAAGCGCGGACCGACGTGGACAGGGATGTCAACTTCCTCATTTGGGCTGCGGTGCTAAGGTTTAGCCACTTACCTAATCAGGTTAGAAGAGATAACCTCAGAGTGTGGACAAAGACGCGTAAAACCCCAAATCCCAGACAGGCATTGAGAAAAAAATTTAGCCCCGCCAAAACGAGGAACGATAGGGAAGAGGGGAAGAAAAAAAATTGAATGCTCGACTCACTCCATCCCACTTTGAAGCGTCGCCCGCGCTCTCTCCCCCACCTCGACTCAATGTACATCGCCAACATCAACACAACACCCACCCGTCCGTCTTTCCTGCTTATCGACCGAAATGGCCCGGGTGCTCCTCCCAATTGGCCCTCTTTTTATTTCTAGCTGTCATTAGCTTGTGTTGGACGCTCGGGAAAATCATTTTTTTCTTTTCCACATCGGTCCCGTCTTGCCCTGTTTGGTCCTGTCTTGTCCTATCTTGTCCTGTCTTGTCCCGTCTAGTCTCGCCCTTCCCCTCAAGGCTCAACAAGCAGCGCCATTTGATTGCCAACCCTTGCCCGTCTCAACAGGCAGACAAGGCCACACGAAACATCCTTAAGCGTGCCTAAGCAGTCAGGCAGACAGACCATTATTCCCAGGTGCTGCTCACCGTCTTCACTGGCAGCGCTGTTGCCACCCATTCCCGCTCTCATTACCGCTCCTACCATTACCACCACTGCCTTAGGCACCTGCCGCCGCCACCACCACAACTATACTACTCCTACTACTACTGCCGCCGCCGCTGCTGCTGCTGCTCCTGCTGCTCCTGCTGCTCCTGCTGCTCCTGCTCCTGCTCCTGCTACTGCTACTGCTACCACAATCACCGCTATTCCCACCATTACTTCCGCCTGTTCCCCGCTGCTCCCGCTACTCCCACTACTCCCACTACCCTGTGCTTGTGCTGGTACGTTCTGTGTGTGCCTGTGTGTGTGTGTGTGTGTGTGTGTGCCTGTGTGCCTGTGTGCGTTCGTGCGTTTGCTCGGCTGTGGTCACCCCAGACGCGACCTGGTCAACATACCCAAATCTGCCTGCCTAGCTCGTTGTCTTACTTGACTTGGCTTGTCTCATTCCTCTTCTCACTCCTCCCCCTTGCGCGCCCTCGTCGCTCCTGCCACACCCCCGAAAATTTTCTGCTCTGCCCACCGTGCGATACAGATATTGCCCGCGCCGCCCCTCACACCCGCGCGAATCCCTCCCTCCTCTTTCCTCCTCAGCATGAGCGCTTCACTTACCTCAGACGGCAACCAAGTTGACACTTCGGCCGCCAATCCTCACCAGCCAGGTTCCACTCCCTCCACCATTCTCGATGCCTCGCGACGACAGCCCGCCCCCTCCGCCGCCGGTGCCGCCGAACTCGCCGGTCAACCGATAAACTCCCTGGCCGCTGACGACCTAGAGAAGCTCGCGGTAGCCAAGAAGCTCGTCGTTGATAACCTGCGATACGTGCCCGACTTCCCGATTCCCGGTATTAAGTTCATCGATATACTCCCTATATTCCAGAACCCCGCCGCTTTCAGCTCTCTTCTCGATGTTCTCGTTCTTCTAGTTCGAGAACGTTTCGGTAGCCAAGTACCTGATGTCATCGTGGGCCTAGAAGCCCGCGGCTTCCTATTTGGGCCCTCACTCGCCTTGCGCCTCAATCGTCCTTTTGTGCCGGTCCGGAAGAAGGGCAAGATGCCCGGCGCTTGCCGCACTGTTGAGTACACGAAAGAATATGGCAAGGACGAATTCCAGGTCCAGACAGACGCTATTAAGCCCGGGCAGCAATGCTTAATTGTGGACGACATCATTGCTACTGGTAAGTCAGCACAACATTTTGATTTCGTTCTCCCTTACCCATCTTCCATTATCATGCTCCACCGCCGTCATGCTACCGTTCATATGTTTTGTACTTTCGCGAGCCCGCTTGTTTGGTACCTTTGCAACACTGAGGAATCCTACTCCGTGTGGCTCGGGTTTTGCCCGCCGTTGCCCCTAGAAAAACGCTCCAGCCCCGGAGTTGTGACGCTAGCTTCATAATCACCAGCCAATATGTCTCTCCTACACGTGACTTTTTGGGAGCATCCCCAATGGTATTGACACAGAAGAGCGGCGACTGGGCTACGATCGACGAGGGCTTGTCGCATGGTTGCTGTATGACTGGGAATACTATGCCTGTACCATCTACTCGCACAACAAGAGCTGTTGCGGAAGCCCGTGGCATGCTTAATCGGCTGTGTTAACGGTTTTCCTTTTGGCGCCCTGTACTAATTCTCATTCTAGGAGGCACTGCTGCAGCTGCCGGAAAACTTGTTGAGCTTTCTGAGGCACATATAATGGGCTATCTCTTCATGATTGATATCATCAACCTGAAAGGCACATCTCTACTCGGCGACAAACCGATCATAACTCTCGTCGAGCATAATGAAGAAGAGTAGCGATCCACAGGGTTCTTACGTTTCTTGGGTCGTTCTACATGCAAAAGGAGAAGAAGAAAGAAGGATTTAATCTAGCACGTAGGGCGGAGGATACCCCTACGAAGTAAACAGTACTTCGTTCCTCGGTAGAAAGCACCCGTCCTATGTAAATCAAAGTCTCAGGACTAGCATTTTGCTTCACTGAGATTTTTGCCCAAGGCACCGTATAATTCCTTAGAGCCGGACCTTGGTTGCATGATAGGGCGTTGGGGACATTTTACTACAGCAGTAGTTTACGCGGCTGTTGGGTTCGTCATTTGCACTACCCAGAGGGACATATGAAATCCCACCTAATTGGCTTGGGGAGAAAAAAATACGAAAACTATTCATAATGATTCTGAACGATGCTGGTTGTATACGCTTCTTTAGTAACGTAGCACCCGAGAGTCTGTTTGCTTCCTCGTCACAATGAAACCAAAAACATGTATCACGCCACACAACATAATTAAGCCTATAGCGAGTTTTCTTGGCGCAAAATATCACACAAACGAAGTTGTGTCTTCCTCTAGTAATCTAGCTATCCATGTATATGATTCAAAACAAACACCCATTCTTTCGCGCACGACCACACCCTCCAGAGAACTCTCATGGATAAGCTAGAGAGCCATCATCACTATGTCCAACTTGGTAGGGGCCTTTATAGCAGTTGCACACACCAGCTTCTTCTTGATTGAAAACTGATACCTTTATTCTTTTTGTGTAAATGAATACTTGTCCTAAGTAAGACAATATCATTCAATACAGAAAAAAAAAAAAAAGGTCATGCACTTTTTCAAGCCTCATCTGGATTTTGTATCCAACACGTGCTAGCCTTATTGGTTGGAATAACTTGGTACTCTCGATTGTCTACTTAGTCGTTTGGTACTTTGCCACATATGTCCAGACCTGGGGCAAAATACAGGCTCCGCACTTTCCATTGTCAGCACAATCGCTTTCCCTCTTCTGGAAGAAAGGGCACAATCAACATCTCAGAATAGCGATAGATCAGATCCGATACTGTATCGCCCTGTAGGGAAAGAGCAATACTAGCGGGTTTCTCGTCAGGGTGCAAGTGTTATATGAAGAATGTCTAGAGTGAGGTCTCGTCACTAGAAGGTAGCAGCTGGGCCGCAAGCAGATAACTGAGTATAGGGGTAGGGCTCAATATCACTGATTCCTGGGCCTACCATCTAAGGTGGGAGGCCTTCAGTCCTTATATACACCAATGTGCCTCTGGAGCTACGCCGTAGGGTAGCTGGCACCTCGCCACGCGCCTCACACACCTGACAGCGAGATTTAATCCCCAACAACTTGATTACACGACGTCGAAGAAGCTACGACGACATATAGGCATTAGGGCCACTACATTATTAGTTAAACGCCCAGGCGAGGCTTCATCGAGTGAGCGTGGAAAAAGGAGCAAGATGCCTGGTTATTAGCTGTACGTTCGGGCCTGGGGCCTATTGTTTTAAGGGAAATCACATTCACGGAAGTTGTTACTCAGATTGAAAAACATTGCCTACATTAAGCACCCAGTAAGCAATACTGCCTCTAAGATCTATACGAGCTATGCACAGAAATGAGGGTTCCATCTCAAAAATAACAACAGCCCATACAGGAGTAGAAAGTCTGAACAGAATCAAGATGTAGGATTGGCTCTCCCATTCTGATAGCCCGTATGGTCATAATCACCTACGTTGAAAAGACGGTAGAAGCTCAGCGATAAACGATGCCTTTACAGGGATTGGAGCGTGGCATATATACCATGACAGATATCTGACCAACAACATAAATTACCACTTAGCGCGACCACTTTTCAGGATGGTTATTAGACAGAAACCCGAAAGGCCGTTGTACGAAAGACGCTAGACGGGAATCGGGCGTACCAAAACCCGTCCTCAAATCTTTTTTGCGCGGCACGATCTTCCAAAGCAGATGCTTAACTACTATGTATAATCTACGCAGCATACTTCAAGGCCTAACGCCAGGCAATGTCACAGCCTGGGGAGGAATTCATAAATCAAGCATGATGGTTGTTCTATTTTTCTTGGGTCAATTTTTCTTCATCTAGCAGCCAATCATTCCCCGAATCAGGCCGACTTCCGATCTGTCACCTCTAAGGCGATGGTTCCTATTTTCCTCAGCGATAACGTCCCAGCGGGGGACGTCTGTGCTCTGCTTGACATCAAAGGGACATAACCTTGGGTGTTTACGAACAAAATTGCGCATGGAAGAGGAACTAATAAATACAATATCGATCTATTTAATTTTCATTTAAAAATATATTAATTAAACGTCAAATTTAACTGCCTCCTAAAGCAATTTTATTGGTCCCTCATCCGGTACCGTTGTTATCTCAATCTCATCAACAGGGAAAAGAAGTTATTAGATGAGTCAACTAAACAACCACACAAGACTTCTTCTGATTCACCCGTCGTCTAGAGCCTCTCTTTGTCATGCCACGATACTTCTTTAACATCCATACTCTTCTCTTATGGCTCCAGATAAGAAACCCGAGGAAAACATACTTTGGGGAGGCCGCTTCTCAGGTTAGTACATTTTTTTATTCCCCAACCAGCTTAGGACCCATGTCATCTCATCACAACATATGAAAACATTCCTGCTCTGCCATTGAAACTCATTCGTTTGCTATTTCATCATTGAATACGGCTAATCTTTCCGTACAGGTGGCCTTGACCCTCTCATGATATCATACAACGATAGAATTTACACCAACAAAGCGGCTTACAAACAGGACATATGAAAAAGCATTGCCTGAGCGAAGGCAAACTGCAAAGGCGGCATTTTAACCGCTAAAAAAAAAAAACGATCGCAGTTTCAAGATCGTGCCCAGCGTTAATAAAAAATAAGTCTTTAACTCTTTTTCTTATAACTAAATAATCAAGTAAAAAAAGAAAAATGGGGGGGGAGGGCTTTAGAAAAAAAAAAGAAAAAAAAGCTGAAATATTAACTTTTTAACATCTATATCGCCAACAAGCGTCCCCCAAGCGAACTAATCGGCAAAAACGTAGTCGGCTAGCTGCGCACAAACTGTAGCCGCAACGAGCAAATAGCTAGCGACATGCGCATATAGCTGCGCGAAGTCTCGCAACGCGTAAACCGGTCTCCTTTAAGCTACAAGACGCTATCCGGCGACCCCTTCGGCATCAACCAGAATATCAGGTAATGGCGGCGGAGCCGGGCTTCTTAGGCGGCCTGCTGTAGAACTCAATAGGCGCCGTCGCGGATCGGGGCTTTGTTGCCAAGACGCTGGCTGCAGTGGGGGTCCATGCTTATGATGCACGTGTCGCGGTGGGCCGAGGACCTGATCGTTTACTCGACTGGGGAGTGCGGCTTCATGCGCCGCCTTCTCGACGGGGAGCTTCGCTGATAGCGCAGAAGTCAAATCTACTGGCCCGCCGGTATCGGCAAACGTGTCTACTGCACTAAAAAAAAATGAGTAGGCGGGGTCCTTACGTCACACGTGACACTAGTATCAGCCCTACAAACCCCTCCCTCCTATGACTGCCCTCAATTAATCGACAAGCTTTCATTCCCCAACATATTTTTCGGCCTTGACCACTCACGCCCTTGATCCCGAACACAATCACACGCCGCACGCTCCATTGGCCTCATCGATCCCATTGGTTTCGTTGGCCTTGAAAACGCAACGAACGCACTGAACGCCCCTTGTAATCATTTCAACATGGCCGAGAAAAAGGCGGACGCCCCGGCAGCTGGCATGCTCTGGGGGGGCAGGTTCACAGGTTTGAATGTCTCGGGAAACAAGCTTCGGATGCAGTATACTGACCTCACGGTGCGCAGGCGCGATTGATCCTCTCATGCATAAGTACAATGCCTCCATCCGGTACGACAAAGCTCTTTACAAAGAAGATATCCTTGGATCGATTGCTTTTGCCAGGGCCAACTCAAAGGCTGGCATCATCAGCGAAGACGAATTCCAGGCGATTGAGCGTGGTTTGCTCCAAGTGATGGAAGAATGGAAGCAGGGAATTTTCGCTATTATGCCGAATGACGAAGATGTCAGAGGCCACTCAATTTTACCTAACTTCTCGAATCTAACACGATAGACCAGATTCATACGGCAAACGAACGTCGCTTAGGAGAGGTCATTGGCAAGGACATCGCAGGTAAGCTGCACACAGGTCGCAGCCGCAACGAGCAAGTTGCCTGTGATATGCGTATGTGGTTACGCGATCGGATCCGCGAAATCGACAGCCAACTCGTCGCATTCCTCAAGGTCGTCGTCACACGTGCCGAGTCTGAAATGTAAGCCTAGCCCCGCCCCTGGCCAAAAACGTGACTGACAACCTCAGCGACTACATCATGCCCGGATACACCCATCTCCAACGTGCTCAGCCAGTTCGGTGGTCTCAATGGCTGATGTCATATGCCGCTGCGTTCAAGCAGGACCTCGAGCGGTTGCGCCAAGTCTTCGAAAGGGTCAATCTAAGTCCACTTGGTTGTGGCGCTTTGGCCGGCAATCCATTTCGAATCGACCGAAATATAATAGCTAAGGAGCTTGGGTTTAGCGGAATAACCTTGAACTCCATGAATACTTCGGCTGACCGCGATTTCCTAATTGATTTTCTGGTCTGGAACTCGATTTTCACCAACCACGTCAGCCGGTGGGCTGAGGACCTCATCATATATTCGACATCTGAATTCAGTTTCGTGCGGCTGGCCGACGCCTATTCTACGGGTAGCTCTTTAATGCCCAATAAATTCAACGGGGATTCGTTAGAGCTTCTGCGTGGCAAGTCAGGGCGTGCTTTCGGTCAAATGGCTGGGTTAATGATGGTGAGTCTTCATATTGACATCTTAGCTAGTTGCCTTGGCTTTGAGGGTGACTAGGAGCGTATAGAGAGTAGCTACTAACTGTCCACTTGGAAGACTCTGAAAAGCTTGCCGTCTTGCTATAATAAGGATCTCCAGGAAGGGTGGGAGCCTATGCTGGATTCGGTTCAGGCTGTGTCGGATAGTCTAGGCATAGCCAATGGGGTCATTGCTACATTGAAGGTGCGGCCAGAGCGGATGGAGGCTGCTTTGGACAAAACGATGCTGGCCACCGATGTCGCAGAGTGGCTGGTGAGGAAGGGATGTCCGTTCAGAGAGGCTCACCACATCTCCGGACGCGTCGTTGCACAGTCTGAAAAGATGGAGGTTCCGATGGATAAGCTGACCCTCGAACAACTACAAGCCATTGATTCTCGGTTCACAGCAGACATTGCGGAAGCATTCGAATATGAAACGAGTGTCGAGGCGAAAACATCTCAAGGCGGTACCAGTCGATCAAGCGTGCTGGAGCAGATTCAGGTACTCAGGGCTATGTTCGATTAGGGGTTTGATAGCTTGATGCAGGATCCGGCCGGAGGAAGGGAATATGGGACGGACATCACGAATGGCACGCTTTATTCGGTGGAAAAAACTTATGATTCAAGAGCGACGCTTTTAAATGAACCAAAAAGTTCTAAACATAACGCAATGTTATTAGAGAACTCGAACAGGACGATCGCCGGGCGAGCCGGACATGGGAGGAGTTGTCGACCAATGAACGTTTAGTCTTCAAGGCATCTTGCTGTGAATGGTTGAGTTCTTGGGAATCGGCAGTCAAGACGCCGACTTGCTGCCAATAGGAATACGCAGAAGATATTTGTCCAAACGAGCTAGGCACGAGGCATCGTAAGGAGATACTAGATGGTAGAGCCCAACCAGCTCTCCGCTTTGCTTGTTCCTCCGCGGCGACCTCGGTGCAGCCTTGGCCCCTAGTACACTTGTTAATCGTAGGAAAGTTCTGTGGACAGCATAATTCTTATTGCGTGATGAATTTCAATGGCAGAAACAGGCAAATTCAGTGACGACTTGTCGAAGGGAATCAATCTCTATCTACAGTAATGTTGGCCAAACTATAGACACTTCCTATTCCTTCTCCTCTTGTTGTCGTTGTGGTCTTTTTTGCTGGGTTTGTAGTCCGCCTTTGGATTGTGAGTCTTGAGTAACGGGGGCTGACCACACCCCGTCGCTAGTTTCTGGCGGCGAAGAATACGGAATCTAACCCACACGGGATCTACCCGTTCCAACCCTCCTCCTGCATCGAGCGCCCTATAAGAGTCTTGCAATGATACTAGTTCCCGAACGCTTCGATGCTCCCCCACCCGCCACCCCCACGGTACCGCAGTTGGCTCGTGGGCATCGCCGATGCATGTGGTGCGGTCGCCATGAGGACGCTAGCATGCAAATTGCAAAGTAGTTTTGCAGCGTACCCGGAGGCTCTTTGCGCTCTCGAATTGGAGAGTTTACTAAATAATTTGTAGGCTCATGGCCTGGTGACCAATACAATACGGCTGTCACCCATGGCACATGTATCCCCGCGATACAATGGGGCCTAGGATCGAGATCAAAGTCGAGATCGAGATGATTTTGTATTGTACAATAGCTTAGCTTGGTGCGGCGTCTCTGTAGTTGATTCCAGAACCTCGTACGGTACAGTACAGTATGCACATGAACAGGATGTGTATCAGCCACAATACCGCCACAAACAGTTAGATAAACCTTCTACTACGTACCTCGTACCCTGTACCTACCTAGGTAGGTAGGTACCTAATCGTCTTCCATCCTCCATCCTGGGACGTCGGCATTGTTGGGTCTGGAAGCTACGGGCAACGGCTCAGCTCACGCTTTCCACCATCTCCGCTTGACCTTACCATACTTACCATAGTGTACATATATCAGATAGCGTAGCACTCGCCGCGTCGGAATTGCCTTCTACCCTCCAATCTCCTAGAGCGATGTCTAGCGAATCCACCCCGCTGATCGCTCCACCGGCATCCGCACCGAACAGACTCAGGAAGAACATGTATTGGACATTGGGCTGCATCTACGGCGCCACGGCTGTCGGCTTCGGCGCATTCGGCGCCCACGGGCTGAAGAAAGTCGTCACCGATCCGGCTAAGATTGCGAGCTTTACCACCGCAGCGCATTATCAGGTACGCACGCACAAAACAGGCTACCTATTCGTCTATGCTCTGTGCATCTTTCGACCACCTTACCACCTCTACTACATGGTTTGGTTGGTTGATATTCATTCCCTCACGCATTGCGATTTATTCGCATCATCACTCCCATGACTACAGGATACATGCGCGATGCGCGATGCATTCGCTCAAACGCTACCTATGAATTCATGATCGGCTAACGCGTTGGCCCATAGCTCATCCACTCCGTCGCCCTACTCGTCGCGACACGCGCCGCCCCAGATAACAAGCTTGCGGCCGGCCTGTTCACTGCAGGCATGACCAGTACGTCGGCCTTCCCTTCCCCCCCCCCCTTGCGGCCTCTCCTCTACCCTCCCTCTCGGGTGCGGGATGCATAACGAGCCTAACGCGACTTCGCCTCTAGTGTTCAGCGGGAGTATATACGCTCTGATCATAGATCCAGCGCACTTCCGGTTTCTCGGCCCGGTGACCCCCCTCGGTGGGCTCTGTCTCATCGGCGGCTGGGCTGCTCTCGCCTTCTAAGGTGGCAGTGGGATCGGATCTCGGGGAAACCCCATCCGGTGTATGGTTTTGCCGGAGGGAACCGCGTCGAGATCCGTTGTAGAGGGGGGGGCGGCGGCGGCACAGCCCCCTGCGGAGAACTTGAATGCAGTGCAGTAGCTATGGTCGCTCTCCCGGCCGCAGTTAATCCGTGTATATACCGCCCCTCCACATCTACTACTGATCAGAAAGCCCGTTCGATTTCGACCGTTGCTCCGGAAAAAAAAGGGTGTGTCGCGTTGCATCCGATGACGATTTTGGAAGAGGGGTTGATCAAACTACTCCTATAGGCTCAAAGCTCCTGACGGAGTTATGCCAATTATTTACAATGTATAAGACATGCGTACTTAGCATGCTCGTGTCCCCAGATGATAGAATATGAAACCTACACACTTTCTTCAGACGAAAATTTATCCATTTCATAGCTCTTTGGTCTAGTATAAGAGAGCCATTTTTTTTATCGGTGTTTAAATGCGACGAGCAACAGTATCAAGGAGTGGGCATAATAGTATCTAGCATGTACTACACTGCCGGTCTCGACAAGGATGATCACATAGAATGCTTGACACCCGCTCTCGTTAAATGTTGAAATAAATAATATCATGACCCTATTATGCGGCTGTGAAAGTATATCGCTGCTTAATAGGGGGCGAGTACATGCTTTTTCGTCGTTGGTCTTTAGGATTGTTTATTAAGTATATGGTCGTGAGTTACATTTTGGGTCTGCAATTAGTGGTTGTATGGTAGCACAGCCTCGGCGAGTATATAGGGGTAATATAAAGTGAAACTTGTCCGCCTTATATCATTATACGTGGTTCTTGTATATAAAATAGCAATCATCCTAGCAACTTTGCTCTTGTATTTAAATAGCTTCTATCAATTAGTCTTCAACCTCTCTGGATTCCCGGTGTGAGTAAACGCAGATACCATTAACGGCTGATGCGAGCTCATTTTTAAAATTATTGATTCGCTTTTCAATCAATATAAAGTTGCCTATCCACCCGAGAGTTCCTACCTCGTAACAGGCTGGAACCAAAGTGTCATTCAGGGCACCGTGCCAAAAGAAACTGTACCCCGTTGCCAGTGTTATGTTACGCGATTCGAGCGGCAGGGTTTAAGACTTATACAATTCACTTCTACAAGCCCATGGCTTCTCTAATTGCGACTGCTTTTCGTTACATCGAGTTCAGCAAGTTCTTCTGTTTTTAGCTAGATGATATTGCAACACTGTATTTCACCGCGATAAATTATACTGAAAGGAAAAGGCCTGACCTAGCTATGCACACTCTATCAACAGAGTGCTTTGACACCGGATCCCCCCCCCCTATAGGTATATAACGTAGGTGGGCGACTACTTTCCCTAGCGGCTATTTTCGGTACTATCTATACTATATTTACTAGATGGACTATGACGGTTAGTACTCGCAGTTTGTCGTGTCTATTTCGGTAGTGACAAAAACATCAGAGATGAGGTTATCTATCACACGTGTCAACATTTGGTGTCCCATTTACGTAGTGAGAAACCCATGCCCTTTCAATGATGCTTTGTTCCAACTACTAGACACTACATATGGTATTACACCGTGCTACCATGTAGTCATGCTTTTAGCTATCAATGCCTGTTTCAGGTAAACATAAGTTAGGCTTGGAACCCCCCTTTATCTATCTGAACTGAAACTTAACAGCCTCTCCTTGGTTATTTTGGAGAGAATAGTGTAACATCCACTACGAGAAGGGGTACAACATACGGGACGCCGACTGGCCGACGTGTCCCATATGTCGGAAATTCCCTGGCGACGAAGAGGAGAAGAGCTTCCACTTCTTTGTATCTATGGCGAGATGATGGATATGCGAAAGGCTGATTCCCTAACACACGCACGACCCCAAAGGTTCACACCAAATCTCCCTGCTCAAGGCATATTGCCCACCATCCCAGGTTGCACTGGTCCCATCCCTCCTTCCCCCTCGCCGCACCCTGCATATCCCGGTGTCGCCTCTAGTTTAATGGATCCGCGATGCCTAAGCTGGTTCGCGGTGTGTGTGCCGATAGCATCGCTTCCACCCCCATTGTCAAATAGGGATATCACGGAGCGAATAGATAGGCTTGTCTGGGTAGTAGGTGTGCAGAGGTGTTGTATTTAAGGCTTAATAAGGTAAAAAGTTGATCCCTGAACCCTTCAAGACGCAAGGGGGCCTTGAAGGTCCTTATATACGCCCAATTGGGGTACTACAGCCACCCTAGGTGTCGGGCAGTAATTAGTTAGTAGTGTCATAGTTGCACCTGACACCCATAAAGCTGAATATCTCTTGGAGGGGAGAGGGCTCACGTCACAAGCCCCCTTTATTTATACAATTTTTCCGGTCCGATCGGGGTTTAACTTCAAAGCAACTCTGGCACGAAAGTTTCTTCTTTTTCTCTCATTTCTGCCCTTAAACCCCGCGCCGCCCTCCCCAAACACTCTGAGAACGGGTGATACGCCCCTGATAGATGACTTCCTTGAAGGAAACGGTAGCTTAGTATGAATATGAATTTGAGAGGAAAAAACCGTATGACCCTGTCCCTGATCGAAAACTCCATCAACGCATAAGTGCTGGATGGTATTCACTTCCGTCGTTCAAGGCCATCGGCTCCGACATCGATCTAGGCTCGGTCGTGGGTGGTTCGGAGAGTCCTATTTCGTGGTCTCTAAGTTAGGTTCAGAGGAGAGATACTCATCTCCCCGTGACGCGCTGGCAGGATTGTACCAGGCAGATTGATCTGTCCTGAACACCATTGGAGTATACGGGTCTACGGGGAGGAAGAGACTAGGCAGGTACGACTATAGCCGCGTTTCGATGACCGCGGGGTTTAACTAATAAGCTTCGGTGCAGTGATAGTATCCATGAATATTTGAGTAATAGACATCTCGATAAAGGGGGCGGGGATGAACAGACCTCCGGTAACGAGTAAACCATTCCCTATACATGTTAATAAACATGAAGCTAATGGCGTAGGGTAGCGTAGTTATGCATGCAGGATATAGTCTTCTACTTATCACGATAGAATTAAGTTGATATAATATAAAAGAGGTGAATGGCAGACCAGCGTGCCTAGGGTTAAACAGCGCTCGCGGCGCCATCGCCATAGACGCTTTTGTTGCGTGGTGCATCATATTTAAACCTTACCTGGCGGACACATCTATTCTACATTCGCGACGTACACACTAGATAGGTCGTATTTCGTTGTATTTCGTCGTAACACTAATCCGCGCCGAGGGCGACTCCATCGTAGCGCAGGACCGCGTGCATCTCGTCACAGGCCCAACAACAATAGCGCGATTCTGATCACCTCGACTGCCGTCCGGGCATCACAGGGTTAAATGTGTGCCGGGTATTGCTCCTTTTAATCAGCCCCCCAAGTCATGAACGAGTCAGCAAATCCGGGGCTAATGTCGGCCAACACACGGTAGGCGGCGGGCTAGCATACTTCACACACATAGTGATATCACATAAGTGCATGGCCAATTGCCGATTGTTTGAGACCAAGAGATGGTGTTGGGCCATGTATCCTGTGTCGCAAGCTTGCTCGTTTATCAAATTATTTGTGATCTAAGTTTCGCATTAACGGGAACGGTGCCAAGACTGGGGTTCGAGATGGGTCTTTTTTTGCCGTCGGGTTGCGTCCTCGATCGGGGCAAGGGAGGGACAAGGGGGGCAAGGGGACAGGGGAATATCTCTTTCGATGCTGGGCCCTCTCCGAAAGTGACTGGCGCGATGGTCGGTTCCGGACATGGCAATCTGCTAATACGAAGGAAGGTCCAAGGGCGAGCACCGGTCGAGGGGGGAAACGATGTGCGGCGATTTATGCGCGGCGTTGATCGCCACCCGGCATTGCTCGTTTTGTCATTGAACTTTATAACATGCCATGATAGAAAAGGGCTAGCAATTGAGCATGTGAGTGGTACGACGTATCAGAGGCGCATCCACGGGATGTATGTATATAGATGCGTACATATACAAGTATAAGCTGTATCACCACGTGCGCACATTATTTGAACCGGTCGCACATCCGTGGATGCGGCACACGCGTACCACAGCATGATCAATAAAACGGTAAGACGATGCAGTGTCGCCAACCAGGCGCGATTAAGTGAGCCGGAGAGGCAACTAACTAAATGGACAAAATCGTCCAGCTGGATGCACGGCAACCTGTAGATGACGATGACGGAGATCGTGCCTTGGATCTCCCCAGGTTGCCTTTGACCTCGCCCTCCGTCCCGGCCCGTGCTTCAACTATGCGGATGTTTTCCCACCTCGGTGCGTATTTGTTGTTTATCTCGGTATGCATGCCAAGTGTAGGACAATACTGCAATGGCCCGTCGGGAGATGTGTAAACAACCTTATCAGAACCGCCGCGAAGGATCCGTCACTAGTCTACACCTAACATACACTACTTGCAGGTAGATAGGTAACGTTAGGTGAGTAGGTAGTTTAGAGCTTGTGGTTAGTTAGTGTACTCCGTAGGTCGGTGGTAGGCAGTCCAGCCTCATTGCAGAATTACTACATACTTAGTCGTACCCTAGGTAGGTAGGTAGGTAGGTAGGTAGGTATGTACTTAAGTAGAATAAACTGGGACCTTGGTGTTTGTCATTAATAGTAGTAAGTTTGACACATGCACCCCGCAGATTTTGGAAACATTTCGAACCTGGAGGCCCTGGATAAATAAATTACTTGATCTAAAACAATTCCTTGTGTGTCCGATAGAGGACTGTAGGGGTGGGTGGTACCTACCTGTTGGGCACCTAAGCACTTACCCAGCCGAGGAAGGGAGCCTTTACACACGGAAGGGAGTGTAGGTGAGTAGGTAGTTGACCAGCAGTTGCAATTGGCTTTGCTGAGCGCTAAAGAGAATAATCTGAAGCAAGAGGTTGCAGTGTCGGCGAATGACATCGAATCAGCCATTAGAAACGGCCACGTTACTAGCGCACCAACCACCTAACAGCTCTGTTTCCTTGTAGCAACACATAACTAGAGGCATGTTGGGTTAGGTAGTACCTTGGGCACCTGGAGATAGGTAGGTGCTGCCTGGTTAGTGTATGTTAGTTAGCTGCCACCTGGCAGTCACGAAGTTGTGCGCTACCTCTTTCTCTCTGTGTCTGGGTTCCCTCACCTTGGTCAACCTTGATCACCTTGATTCCCTCCAGTGTGAGGAAAGCACGAAGTGCGGCGCGACTTATGTATTTGGTATACAGGTGATACAAGTGCGTACGTACACTACACTACGTAGTACAGTACTAACATCTCTCGACCGACACAAATTGAAGGTGGGCCGATCTAGCTTTATAAGAAGATGACGCAATGTAGATAGCGCCGCTCGACGGCACAGATTTCCCGCACTCCTCTGATGCACCTCTGATGGCTCTTCTTGTTGTTGAATAACGGCCTACACTAGGCATATACACTACACCACTATGCCCACCAGACCATAGTTAGTGCATATCCATTCATGGAGTAGCGCGTTGGTGTCGCTGGCCCGCGTGCCGATCAAAACCAGCTTTCGCCGGTTAGAGGAATTCTTGGCGTTCTGATCTGAATCCTCATTTCTTCTTCGAGATTCGCGGCGTTCAAGATATCCAACCAGCGCCAGAGAATGCCCATGCGGGTGTCGGCCTGAAATGAAGGGAGGGGGCGAGCCTATATGCCAACGTACGAAAGGCCCCCCGAGACCCAGGCCAACCCCATCTCTCTAACTTGGCCGTGCCGTCTTCAAGATATAGTGTACATACCACTACACTACGGACGTAGTGTACCTGGGCATGTATGTACGTATGTATGGATGTATGTATGTATGTATGTAGGTCCGAGTCTCTTCTCCTGTCCCCATCATCCCATCCCCATCGTCTCATCCCCATCGCCTGGGACCCCCCCTTCATGACTCTCGTGATTGTCTACTGCACTGGTACCTACTTACCTACCTGCCTACTTATATATATATCATAGTACAGTCGCCGCAGTAGAACGCCAGACTAGAGAGATAGTGTATACTGAAGATGAGGTGAATGGTGCACATACAAGTAAGCTGACAGATCCCCATCTTTGGCGTATCTTTGGTGCATCTTTGGTGTATCTCTGGTGCATCTTTAGGCGCTAGAATGAGCACCGCCCCTGAATCTGCCCTGAATATCCTTGCGTGTAAATGTAACTCTGCCAATCCTGCAAGCCACTGCCGATACCCTTTCATTGGCCACACCCCTCGCCGGCCGACGCAGGTACACGATTCTAGCCTGACTATCAATCTAGTGTAGTGCCCACCTGGACAACGAACGTAAAGGAGCTTGGCATCTCCGGGTGTGGCTCATCTGGCGTTCATCTGGCGCTCATCTGGTGTTCATCCCTGCGCTAAGCGGACTGAAATGACGGGTTTCGAGGGAGGATGGGGAGGATGGGGGCGTACATCTTCAACCGCCCCCCGGTTTCTCACACCCCTCCCTGCCTGCCAAGTTACGAGAAGCGAGGTGCAGCATCTCTTGTTTAATTTTATTCACCGTTCCCCTTTCTCTGGCCCGTCCACTTCGTGCTTCATTAACCCTGACCCTGTGCCTCTTGACGCTTTGTCGCCTGTGCACTCTTCTCTCCCTCCGGAAGCAATTCACGAATCTCCCATTGTTCTGGTGAATTATCACCACGCCGCTCATTAATCACTTAATATTTGCGTTGCCACGCTCATTTATTACTTGTCATTGTTTTGGTTCTCCGTGGTGTCTACAAGTGCGAGTACATTCCACAGTCTCCCTGACGTGCTTGAGGACATTTTCGGCACAACGCCCGAACGCTTGATTTCTCATTTTTCGATTCAGCTTGTAGACATCCTACAACGACATAAATAAACTCGTTCGAAAATGAGATACACGTCTGCCGTTCTCGTCGGCAGTGCCGCCTCGGTGGTCTCTGCCAGCGCCTTTTGCGCCGATGCTGTGCAAGATGCGATCGGTAACTTCTTCTGCCCCGGTGGTGTAAAACAGATTAAGTATGGAGGATTGGACATCCCTGGTACATACCGTGCCGTCGCCTCGATGGATAACTCTGGAACCTGCACGTTCGAAGATCGCGCTTATTCAGGCCCTATCGCGCCTTACGATGAGGGTGTAAGTTTGCGATTCCAATTTGGAATCTCATTTTTGAGTTTTACTAAGCCTTTCAATAGCTCTCCATGCACTTCCGAGGACCTATCCAACTGGCGAATGTGGCTGTCTACACTCCCGGCAAGGGTAAGCGCGATGCGCCGAAGGTCACTCACTCCAAGCGTCACGGCCACCAGCACTTGCACAAGAAGCACCACGAGCAGGAAGAGAAGCGTGACGTTGGTGATGTAGTCGTCGCCACAATCGATGGTCAGGTTGTTTCATGGGTCAACACTTGGGCTGGTCCGACCGCCGATGCTGCAGCCGATGCTGCACCCGCTGCTGTCACCTCGGTGGCCTCTGCCGCTAGTTCATCCACTTCGAAGAAGCCTACTACCGGAAACAACGTTAAGACCCCCGCGGACAGCACTTCTATTACCGGCGATTTCGTCCGATCCGCTTACTACGACGCCGCCTCCGGGACCGCTGATGGCCTGGTCTTCTTGGCCAATGTTGGCAGCCCTGGTGTATCTGGTACCTGGGACACGTGAGTCGGCCTCAAGTAATTTTCTAGTATCTATGTAGATCACTGACGCCGCATGCTATAGTGTCTGGGGCTCCAGTCTCGCCTATGTGAATGAGGAGGGTGCTGCTGCCGCGGCCTCCCCTACCGTTCTGAAGAATAAGCTGCTTGATGATACTCAGGAGATTGCCATCTTCTCTGATGCTCCTTGCGATGAGTCTTGCGGTGCCACTCGCCCTGACTCGGTTGCCTACAGTATGTTGACCCCTCTCTCCCGCCCCCCCGTCATTCCAGATTACATATGCAATGAAATATCTAACCAGGGTGCAGAGGGATTTGAGGGTGCTTCCAAGGTCTTCGTTGTCGAGTTGACGATGCCCGATAGCGGCAAATCTGGTGCTGGTCAGAACATGCCCGCTTACTGGCTGCTTAACGCTGCTATCCCCCGTACCGCCCAATACGCCTCTTGCAGTTGCTGGAAGGGCGACAACGAGAGCCCTCTGCAGGGTGGCTGTGGTGAGCTTGATGTGGTCGAAATCCTCAGCCCAGGCGACACGCGCGCCAAGTCGACCTTCCATTTTGCCAACGGCGTTGGTGACTCTCACTACATCGACCGCCCCGTCAACGGCCCCATGACCGTTGCCGTCGTTATGGATGCCGCCTCTTCCGTCGTGTCTATCAAGGTCCTCGACAGCTTCGACTTCAGCCCCAGCCTCACCTCTGAGCAGGTCCAGGGTATGGTCAACGACGAGAAGAACGTCAACCTCTTCAGCTTGATGTCCTTCGCCTAGGAAAGGAAGCAAGGGAATGGAGACGAAGGAGTATGAGGAGGCGGGGCCCGGGACCCATATATCTATACTTCGCTGCACATACGGATCGATACAGGACGTTTATTCCGAGACCTGATATCTCGGCGCCGGATATGTAAAATAAGGTCTGATTGATACGTTGTGGATGTTGTCCCTTTTGCGTTTTCTTTTTCTTGTTTGTAGGTTACGAGTAGAGCAGGCGCCCAGGTGAATGAAACATGAAATTGTTTGTCTTTGTTATCTAATACCTCCCGCCCTAGATTGGCGCGTGTTTATTGTTCCTCTCGAGTATTCTCTATTGTCATATCTTGACATATCATTCATTTACCGTCGTCGTCTTGTATGCCCGCTAATTTGATATTCCCGGTAGGTTATTGACTCCCACAGTGATTGCGTACCGTGTGTGCTCTCAAGCATTCCGCGCCATTGACGGTGCTGTGTATGTGTGTGTGTGATGTGCATAGGCCTGCATGTCTATAAATAAGTAGGAGCTTGCGCGCAGGGGCGCGGACTAGACTTGCATATGAGGCTGTTCCTTCACTAGGTAGACTTAAGGAAAAGCTTTAAAGAAATTTTTTTTTTTTTTACGGTGCGGCTGAGGAGACCGTGGCGGACAGGTTAGTGCGTCAATTCATATGGATAGCGATACGCCGGCCGGGCAGGATAAGGATGTCAAATTATACACGCTTCCTTCCCTGTGTGGAACTACACCACGCAGTTATGTACTTTGTACGCGTCAGTGAGTTAGGTAGGTAGGTAAGCAAGTAGAGGTAAGTAGCAGGCGCTGAGATGCAGAGACCACTCGCCCAAGCCCCGACCCGGCGCGTATTATTTCGATCGTCCCACCAGAGGCCCATAACCACCTTGCTGTACGCGTAAGATAGATGGCGAGAGGACGACAGAAGCCGCGCAAGACGCTGACCAACCCAACCACGCCAACTGCCCATTTCCCACTCTCCGTCACCCACTCACCCCCCACTCATCTCGTCTCGCTTAGCCACGGACTGACAAACAGACAGACAGACGAACGAGTAAGGTAAAGTGAAGTAAAAGTGAAGTACCTAAGAGTAAAGTATACACGCTAGAGACGGATGGTAGGTGAAGTAGTAGAAAGGTGGAAGGAGGGATGAAAGCGAGGGAGGAAAAAAAAAAAAAGGGGGGAAAGAGGTGTCGCTTCTCAAGGAAGGGACATGTCGACGACGACGCGGCCGACGACGCGCCCGGCGCCCATGTCGTCGAAGACAGCCCCAAGACCGCTCATGGGGACTGAGCGGACGGGAAAGCGGACGACGCCGCGGACGGCCATGTCGAGGGTCTCGACGGCCTCGCGGCGGTTGCCGACGGCCGAGGACACGATGCGCAGCTGCCGCTGCACCAGCGCCGCCGGGAACGACCCCGCGATCGGCACCGGCTCGCCCTCGGGCATCCCCACGCACACGAGGCTGCCGTTGAACCGCAGCATCCCCAGCGCCTGCCCGTACGCCCTGTTGTTCGCCGTGCACTGTCCCGTCGCCGGTTAGAAAAGAGTGAGGTTTTTTTTTTTTTAAGGGACGTGTGAAGGGTAGGAAGGAGTTATGAGGGGAAACTGGGGGGAATCTCGGGGCATGAAAACGGGAGCTACTTACGACGATGACGGAAGCGGCGCCATGGCCGCCGGTAAGCCTCTTGACCTCCTCGGCAATAGCATCGTCGTCGAAGGCGGTGACGTCGATGAAGTGCTCGGCGCCGGAGGCGAGGACGGCCTCGCGTTTGGACGGCAGGTCGAGCCCGACGACGCGCAGGCCCATCGCGTTCGCCGCCAGGCTCGTCGCAATCGTCCCCAGCCCGCCGCCGGCCCCCGAGATCGCCACCCACTGGCCGGGCGAGGCGCCGCTCTTGCGCAGCGCGGAGTACGTCGTCACCCCCGCGCAGAGCATCGGCGCCGCGAGCTCGCCCGGGAGGGAGTCTGGGACTGGGGTTACGTAGCTGTTGGAGGGGAGAGAGAGGGGAGGGTTAGCGTAGTCGTGGTCGTGGTCGTGGTTGTGGCGATGGTTTATTGATGCCTTTTTTTTTTTTTTTTTGGGTATGAATAAAAAGGGAGAGGGGCGTATGCACAGATGGGGATAGGGTAGGGTAGGTGTGTGTTGCTTACTTCGCGGGCCCGACGACGTATTCCTGGAACGTGCCGGGCGTGTAGTACCCGCTGACCTTCTGGTTGAAGCAGAGGCCCTCCGAGCCCTCGGTACACGGCACTGGCGGGAGGGTAGCACGAAGTCAGATCAGACGCTTGGCCTTCCAGATGCAAGGGGTTTTCATAGCGGGTGGAATGTATGGAACGTGTACGCGTATGCCATTATATAAAGTGAAATGGCCCGGAATAGGGCGGATACGGAAAGGAGAAAAAGAAGAAGAAGAAGAAGAAGAAGAAAAGGGGAAAACATACGGCAGGCTAGACATGCGGCCGCCACCCACTTGATGCCTACGCGATCGCCGATTTTAACGCCCGCGCTCTCGGCGCCCTCGCCGAGCTTCACGATGTGGCCTAGGCCCTCATGCCCTCCGATCTGGCCCGGCTCCGTCGGGAGGGGAAGAGTTTTCCACTATACGCCGGATTTTTTTTATGTTCACATCTTTAGTTGCTTAAACTTTCCATCATCTTATATATATAGCCTAGGCGGTTTATAAAAAAAAAGGGAAAAAAAAATGCATACACTGTTCATCACTGTTGTTTCGGCGACGGCGAGGGATAGTCAGCCTCGAATCCGAGAGCGATCACGTGTGGGGATGGGACGGCGTGGTCCGGCGCGGACCGGCCAGCCGGCCTTGGGAGGGAAGGAGGGAGGGAGGTCTTACTTATTCCGTAGTCTGAGTGGCAGATCCCCGAGTGCGTCAGCTTCACCAGCACCTCCCCTGGCCCGGGCTCGGGGGTGGGGACATCTTTGATGGCGATGGAGCAGGAGCCGGGCTTGTCGTAGACGCACGCCTTGTGCGTCTTGGGGATCTCGGGGGCTGCGGCGGTGGTCGACATGGGGGAGCTAACTAGGAACGATTTCTTGGTGTGGTGGCCTATAGTACGTATTCACGAGGGGGCACGATGGTCTTAAGAAGAAGAAGGGGGACCGAGCAACGGCGAGGCGCGGGTAGACTGGATAGATGAGATAGATGACGATGGTTCTCGGGTACAGCTGCTGGTGCGACGATATTATCTCCACAGGATGCTAGTAATCTACTACAGATCGAACCTAGACTAGTGACGATTTCTTACCCCTCACCTTGGCTCCCTCGTGCTCTGCATGTCATGTCTGCTCGACCCCTCGGTGGGACGGCGGCAAGGGTGGGAAAGACGCGGCACTCGGGGCGGTGCCTTTTCCCCGGTGTGAATGAAAAGTACCGGAGAAGATAGCAGGAGATGACGCCCCCGGGGGCTGGTGTTTGGGGACACACAAGGCTTAGCATTTCCCCGCAAAAGCCCGGGTTACCCCAGAAAGGGAAGTGTGGTGAAAAGTGGACGTCGTAGATGTTGAAATAGATAGATTGGCAATGGCCCATTCCTCCCCGCATTTCGCACGGGCGAGTTACAGAGGCGAGGGGGGGGACGACGCAATGCCGGTGGGGGGGGGGGGAGGGATCAGATACTTGGGTCGTGATTGAGATGGGGTCAGGAATGGGGTTCGTTGCATATGGCAGAGTCGGAATGGAAACGCGGGAACGTCGGAAATCGACAACGGAAATCGAGGCCCGGCTTATACAACTAACTGTTTAAGTAACTATCTTGAAGTTCACTTTGCATGCATACCTACGAAGTAGTATTCGCACATAGGTAGTCCCCAGGTGGCACCTCACCGTACGCTACTGGATGGTACTAGGTAGGGTCCGGGAAGTCCGAGCTGGTTATAATTATAAGTACGTTATATAAGGATTCTTCGGCTGGTTTAAAACTGGAATCAGTGCGTCATATAAAACTGGCCCCGAGCGTTCCAATTCGCAAAAAGGGCGGCGTGTAAGCCCATGTCATCAGTCCGATTCTATTTTCGATGTCCACGAATCCGAAGACGTATTACGCCAATTCCAATGTAACAACCGTATTCGCCATGCCGATCGATGCCTGTCCCCACGAAAACGCCGTCGAGTTGGATGTATGCTGCCGAGTCACGTCCCTCACTTCGCTTTCCCAATGCCATTCCATGCTATTCCATTCCATGCCATGCTATACTTTTTTAAAAAAAAAAAAGGATGAAAAAAAAAAACTTAAAAAAAAACTTCAATGCCTCGCTGTTCACCGACGGCGTAGCGCATCCATGAGTTGCCAGAGCCGGCTTTCCGCTCTCGGCACTCGAGGATCCGAATAACGCAACGCGGACCCCTTCATCTCGAGGGCGTCGGCGACGCTCATCGCCACCACCACGTTGTTGAGGCACACGCCGTAGCTACAGCATGCCTCGGGCGCCAATCGGTTCGATATGATGGCGTCTATCTTGTGCTGCCTACCGTTAGCCGCTTTGTCAAAAGAGCCGGGTTGGCCAACTGTGCATGCACGCATACATCTGGACAGCGTATGGGCGACGTGTAGCCCAAGCCGATGAGGGATAGGAGAACCGCAAATGCCGATAGGAACAAGTTGGTTTGCATTTGCGGTTATATTCGGATCGATCTTCGATTGGATTATAGCTATCTCAATCCCAGCCCTTGCGTGTCGGTAGCCGTCGCTTAGTCGGGCTGAACAGGTTGTTGAATCAAGCCTTGATCTAGCTGGGATGAGCTCCGACTAGCGGCCGAGTCTGGAGATGATAGGCAACTCGGATTCCTCCTTTCGTGCGATGGATGTTCCAATAGACAGCGTGGGCCAAGGTATGTATGTGGTCGAGTGATGAGATTGAAGAGCGAAGAATGTAGGGTAAACCTCCCGGGTTTCAGGAATCAGCCGTCGGGAACGTTAGGTATTATGAACATATCCCAGGCCATCGGCAACGAACAGATAGGCAGGCCCGGCGAGCTGTGGGCGCCACGCATGTTTACGAGCCTCAGCTGCTGACATAGTGAGATCCATCGTGTTTCTGACGCGGCTAACAGGAGTACGAGGTGGCCCAATGAGGCTATGTCAAATCGCTATGACGGCGGCGGGCTAGCGGCTCGGGTTGGAAACCGAACCATGGCGTTGTCAGCACAAGCCAAGCTGGGAGGGGCTAATTGAGCGCGATTGGCGTCGGCAGAGGCGGGCAAATACCCATATTTCTACTCGTATTGACAATTAGGGACATCGTATTATCCCCGTGGGTCATGCGTAGCGACACGCTCACCCGCAACCTCCGGCTCCCGGGGCATTTCCCGATGTTGGCATGTTAATCAATAAGGCGACCCGATCCGGACATGCAAGTCAAGTCGTCTTTGCAATGGCTAGGCTGCATGTCGAATGTGAGATCAGTCGGGTCCTACTAGGGGTGTTTTATCTCCCGTTGGTGACTAGGAGCGAAACGGAGGCGCTACAACATACATAGTAGTGTACGCCGAAAACAGAAGGAGCCGGGAGACTTGATTGCGGAACGGTTGGTCTTGGTAGGTATTTACCATCCCCGTGTCATTTGGCTGGCTGCTGTGGCAAGTTGGCCAGACCTTCGGTTACGCGCTTCCACTCCTTGCCCCGTTGCTCGGCCATTTGCTGCCAACGACCCATCTGGTAACATCATTTAAGCACGTACAAAAGTTGCTGTTCATCAGAATCCCCTCCCCCCCCTTCTTTTTTTTTTCTTTTTCTTGGAACCATCTCCGGGGTAGATAGTTAAACCCTTAAATTTATTAAGGAGATGCCTTGGCGCCCCTGGCGTCTCTGTCCCCTGTTTAAGTCGAGGGTCGGCCTGTCAAACAAAAAAGGGGGCTCCCATGTTCGAGATGAGTTTTCTCTCAATGCCATGTTTAGGCTTTTCTCCGCTTGCACGCCCACCGCTGGTCACCGTCACTCAGCCTCCGGATTTCAGCTTTCTAATGTATGCTTAGAGCCTATACTTATTCACTACCTTTGCTGGCCCGAAAAGGTACCATCATACGAAGTCGCTTGGCCACCCGGCTCCCCCTCGGTACGGGCCCTCTTGGACCTGTGTAGGGCGTCAGATGTATTCCACATATCCTGTGCTCCCTGACATTGGCCAAAATGTGCCATGAATCCTGCTCGGCCGTATCCAATGAATCTACGATCGATATTCCCGCATCCTTTGCAATAACGCACGGGCTCGGCCGTGCCACTGCAAGAATTGAAATATGGAAGCTTTATGAGCAATCTAGACAGCCTAAAAACTGTTCCGTTTATGTCGTTTCTCATAGCCGTTAAATCGATCACCCTGCCTAGCACGGACAACACGTGGCTCTGACCAACGACATGACGCCGCTGCACTCGGCGCCTCGAACCTCCGGGTGAGCCTTTGCCATGGGGTAGGGTGGTAAACACGGGCAATCTTTTTACAAGCCGCGCGACCGAGATACCGAAGGATTTCGAAACTTGAGTCAGAAGACACACCTGGAGTTCCGGGCACCTCTTTCGCTGGGCGCAGAACAGACAGCAGCGCGCAAGAGTGGGCATGTATAGGAACCCGGCAAAATTGCCGCAGTCGATGCAGTTTGCCGTTGTGAGGGCCGAATGGAGGTCGCCGACGGCGTAGTGACGAGCCGTGCCCGCCCGCAGAAGGACCCATAAGGCCACGCCGGCATGATCCCTTATTCTTTGGCACTCCCACATGCCCGATATGAAATGGCGGGCCCAGGGCATGGATTGACTGAGGTGGAGGACCGACTCTATATCGAGCAATTGGACGATATGGATCCATAACTCCGGGGGCAGCCACAGATCCAGAGAATTCGATGGCGCACGCGCTGAGAAGGGAAAATCAGCCGCATTCGCATGCCAGTCTTTTTCGAATTGTTCTTGGCCCCAATGCCAATCACCCGGCATGCGCGTCGTTTCCCGTAGAATGTTGTCAACGTCGGCCTGGCTGTATGTGGCTTTCCGTCTTTGTTGAGCCCACATCCTTCCGTAAGGCAGCGGTAAATACACTCGTTCGTGATGTCCGTGATATCATCCCGGTGGCAGCGGATGTCTAGTATGGCTAGGGATAAAAAATGCCTGAGGCGGTTGATGTGCTATTGTGGACATCCTCTGTCGACAAGGCACCTATTAGAGGCGAGGTGCAGATCGGAACAGATGAATAATAAACACTCCAAAAAAAGAAAAAAAAGCTACTGATGTGTCCTTCCTTCCAAATGTTGGGTCCCTCCTCCCTTTCCTGAACGAGAGTGTGAACACCGTGACACCATTCGCCTGGTATAGAGGCAATAGCTCCTCTTAACCCCTTGCCATGCAGTTGCCGGTTGTCTATTACCTAGATAGGAACCGAGTGCGATACCGCTGCGATTCCCCATCGGATAGATGAGGAGTGCTCTCTTCAAACTCACGGCGGCTGCACTTGGGGACGCTGAGCAGCTTGCGGCTCCCGTCCACGCCTCGTATATAGCCACCGTTTCAGCAACCTCGAAGGCCTAGCACTGCACCTGCGGGGAGTCGTACCCGGTCCCAGAGTATATGCTAACTTATGACAATGAGAATAGGAGACACGGGTAAGGTTGAATCCAACACTACAAGACGTAGTGGTTAGCATTCAGAATGGTGTGGTGTCTATGGGGAACCTCGGCGACATTGCGAGATTCTATTCATGCATCCGAAATGCAGAGGAATGACGCTTTGTTATATATCTAGCATGTTTTGGAGCTACACCATGTACCTAGGGAGTCCGTAACACGCAACAAAATAACAGATAACTAGTCACGCGGCAATAGCTCTTGTATAAGAAACCGCTAGGGCTACATTGCATGTATGTGAAAATGCAACAGTACGACATAGACTAACGTGATTTTATTTCCTGGAAACCTCTAGCTTGTTTATAAGGTCAGCAGTACTTTAACGTTGATTGTATTTACTTGCTAAAGCCTTGTGCACAATTTATCCCTCTTGGGTCTATAACTAGAACTGCCAAGGATAATGATATAAATATTTCCGAATTATTAGGCGTCGTTGTTCATCTGATGAGCCGAACTCCATGCCTAATCAGTTAAGTTCGTTATTTGTCGCTGAATCCAAACAGGGAGCTTGGCATTGGCAAAGACTACCTAAGTACGAAGTAATCTTAAAGTGTATGTCAAAGCATGATTGCTTATTGCTCGGCATCAAGGGCAAAACATGAAACCTCAACCTGGTCAATAATTGACGGATACCATATATAATTAGGTAAAAAAAAAAAAAAGGTGTAGAACAGGGGAACAGAAGATTCAGTTAAATGCACCCCGTAACTACTGTTAATGTCGATTTTGTCTCCAAGCCGCAAGCAAGTTTGAAAACTGCCTATGGTAAGCATTTACGTATGCACTGTAAATGCAAAGGGAAAATATGTTTATAGTGCATAAAATACGTGAATGTCAATCAAGTTAAAATTGTTATCAAGCTTTTTAAATGACATGGATCTAAGATGTTCGGTTCTGGGTAGACGGCCAGTTATTTGAGTAATTATACTGAGGCAGACAATACTAGTGATCTCCTGATGGCACAGTTGGTAGCGCGTTGGACTGTAATTGAAATTGCTTGTAATCCACAGGTCGTGTGTTCGAATCACACTCAGGAGAACCAATCTTTTTTTATCCCGTAACTAACCAAATTTATTCTTAACATCGACTTAAAAAGCAAACTGTCCATTAGTGTGCCGGCTTTTGTTCCATGCGTAGTAGTAGTTATCTACGGCAACGCTTCAATTGAAACCAGGCCGTCTCATGACTCCTGCTCGCTGCAGAGGCGATAATCGCGATAATCCCTATCCACAGGAAAACTACAAGTATGATTAATACCTATTGTAGGGAACCTGTACCCACTCCAGCTGCAGAGCCTTTGAGGCTGAAGAAGACCTGTTGTCGGCCAACGCATCAGCAGTGTTGCATTTCATGCACGGCTCACAAACACGTCTTCTGTAATACCTACCAAGTCTCCCTCCGCATCATCCTTCCCGACACGCTACAAGCGCTCATTCCAATTAGTGTCTGCGCACAGCTACACTAACTAACTCTACGCAATGATGTGATTCAGCTAGTGCTACTTATACACGCACATACATCCATCCATCCATACATACATACATCTTCCGACACCCAGCGTCACCGCCTTTCTAGACTCCCGATGGGAGTCGGGTGTTTTACTCAAGTATCACCAGCCGTCGTGCTATACTCAATTTAGGTTACTCGTTCGTTGCCTTCCTTGAGGAGTCTTCCACCGACCCAGAATCGAGTGTTTGCTTAGAATTTTTTTTTTTTTTTTCCCGTGTCTGTGTTCCCCCCCTCCTCGCCCTCTCGACAACCACGAAGTAGCAAACAGCCCCCGAAAGGAGGCGCTTCGATGGCACGGACTGCAACCCATCTAGCCGCCCCGCGCAGGCAAGCAGAGCTGCTGCTCCGTGATCTCCAACCACAGACGCGGGGAGGACGGGTGAGGTGTTCCTGCGAGTTCCCGTCGTAGAAATCTCGCTGCAGGGGGAAGGGGGAAGGGACTTGGGGGGCTTGGGGCTTGAGCCCCAGATATCGTGTACACGTGGAAACTCCCGAGACACGGCACTACGGTGGTATGCACCTAAAATACTAATTCGATTGCCCCCGCGAGAACGAAGAGCCCAGGGGGGTTCACGAAAATCGTGTAGCATTTCACATCGTCGGCAGTAGGGGCGTTGAATCTGGCCAGGGAGGGCCGTGTGTTTGAGAATATTTGGTTCTCTCATGTTCGTCTCCCGGACCTCACGACGGCTTTCATCGGTTTTTAATGTAATGAGTAATTAGTTATCCATCTTGAATCCAAAAGCTCGGCCATCTCAAATCATTGGGGGTGTGGAGGGTCGGATATCGGAAGCCAAGACGGCACTTCGGGGCAGGGCTTCGTCTGACAGGGACGCCACCGGTAAGTCGGAAGGAGAGTAAGTACCCTGTTCGATCCAAGCGCGTTAATGAAATGGGGGGCACGACCTCACCCGCCGAGACATTGAATCATAGATGGGCAGTTTCGACTCGAGCGCGCCTCCTGAGCTGAGTGAGCTCGCGGGGAGTATCTCGGTTCATATTAGATAGCCTCCACGTTGAGTGTGTATGTCTTTCCCTTCTACCTCTAAGTCTAAGTCTGCTTTTGTAACTACCATTCAATGTGTTCGAGTTAAGGGGGAGCGGTCTTACCGATTGCCAATGTGGCGGCACATAGTGCAACACTAGGTAGCAACTCGGACTGCTAGCCTTCCGCCATTACCAACAAAACTATCCTTGATAGGTACTAGTGAAGGTGATCGCCGTACGCATAAAATGTCTTGGTTGAAGTGCGTATATATGCAGGCTAGATTAGTGCCATCCCCTACCTTTACTATATATACTACCGCCGATGAAGGAGATACCCGCGTCTCATAAGTTTAAAGGTCGTTATATCATCGCCGTATTGAATTGGTAACGGATTGGTACTCCGAACGAATGTTTAGTCATTAGTTTCGAGGACGATGAACTTCATTCACCCCCAACCTTCTGCTACTGGGGATATACGATCTGGCTGCATTTTCTGATGTTAAAAATAATATTGGTCTTATCTTCAGAGCTACACAAATGGCCGATCCTACTTAGGTTAGATATATGTAGCCCAGGGATGCCATGCCACTCACTATACGCTGTAAGATGCATGGTACAAATCATGGCGTGTAAGAAAGTCGAGGCATGGGTTCCCTCGCTATCTCCGTTGTTGTGCCTCCTTATCTCGGATTCTACCCCAACAACGACCCGGTCATATCGTGAAGATAGTAGATTGCCTGCATGCTTGCGCGTAGAGTTACCCACATTCATGAACAGTCCAATCATATCGGTAACTATAACCAGTCCAAGGGTCGGTCTCATTATCACGGTCCTCCCGCCGTTGCCTTTGTTGGGCAGCCGACCTCCCTCCCCCGCCTCGTCTCGGGATTTCAACTGCCATATGTGGTGGTTTTGGCGTCATCTTAGAAGCTTTTACTCTTCACCCTAGCCGCAGAACGGGAGAAGGAGCCGCGTTAGCATTTTAGGGTGGACATATATATACATCCACTATCATAAATCAGACCTAGGCGGCACTTTTCCTTGACGGAACGTAGATACGTTCAATCGTAGGTATGTCATCGATCGAGACAAAGCAGGAAGAGGATACAAGACGGTGGGATTCCACTGGGACGGATATTGAGGCCGGGCGACTCAACGAGGCCGATGCCGTACACAATGGCACCCCCGCGAAGGAAACCTCGATCTTTGACAAACTCCAGGCCTTCGTAGGCAAGTACGGTGTTGAGCAACGGGGGATCGATAGAGTTCCGGACGATGAGCGGACGGATTCTAGCATGAGCCAAGTTGGCACTTTGGTACGTTTTTTTTTTTTTTCCCTCCCCCAGGAGGAAAGCCGCCCCTGACCCTGCCGGGCTATATCTAGTGGCTTTCTGTGAACATGGTCGTCTCTTCTTTTGCCATCGGCGCTCTTGCCGTCCCCGTATTCGGCCTCGGTTACGTCGACAGCGCGCTCACCATCATCTTCGTCAATATCCTGGGCGTTATCCCGGTCTGCTTCTTCTCGACCTTCGGCCCGCGGTTTGGGCTGCGGCAGATGGTGCTCTCGAGATTCTACTTCGGCTACTACGGCGTCAAGCTAGGTAAGACCACCCGATCCTCCCCCCCCCTTCCCCCTTCTCCCCCAGCGTAACGCCATATCGGGCCAACTCCCCCCCTCCGCTAACCACCACCCAACCCTCCCATGCCAACAGCGGCCAGCCTCAACATCCTAGCGTGCGTGGGCTGGTCGGCCGTGAACGCCATCGTCGGGGCGCAGCTCATCAACGCCATCAACAGCGACGTGCCGGGGTACGCGGGGATCCTGGTCACCGGCCTCTCGACGCTGCTGATCTGCACCTTCGGCTACAGGCTGGTGCACCTGTACGAGCGGTGGTCGTGGGTCCCGATGTTCGTCATCTTCCTGATCGTGCTCGGCGCGTTCGCGCGCTCGGGCCACTTCACGACGACCGCGCCGGCGCCGGCGGCCTCGGGCCCGGCCAGGGCCGGCGCCGTGCTCTCGTTCGCGGCGTCCGTGTTCGGCTTCGCGACGGGCTGGGCGGCGCTCGCGGCCGACTACACGGTCTACCAGCCGGCGGGGACGCCGGCAGCGTCCGTCTTCCTCTGGACGTTCGCGGGGCTCGCGCCCCCGCTCGTCTTCGCGGAGCTCCTGGGCGCCGCCGTCGGCACGGCCGCGCTCTCGACGACGGGCGGCTACGCGGACGCCTACGCGGCGTCGGGCGTCGGCGGCCTGCTGGCGCGGGTCCTGGTGCCGGCGCTCGGGCGCTTCGGCGAGTTCTGCGTCGCCGTGCTCGCGCTGTCGACCGTCGCCAACAACTGCCCCAACGTCTACTCGGCGCCGCTCTCGCTCCAGCTGCTGACGGCGCGGGCCGCCGGCCGCGTGCCCCGCCTCGTCTGGACGGCCGTCGCCACGGCCGCGTACGTCGCCGTCGCCATCCCCGCCTACGACCACTTCGAGGCGGCGCTGGAGAACTTCCTCCTGCTCGTCGGCTACTGGCTCGCCATCTACGAGGGAATCTGCCTCGCGGACCACTTCGCCTTCCGCCGCGGCTTCGAGGGCTACCGCCTCGAGGACTACGCGGCGCCCGCCCGGCTGCCGCCCGGCTTCGCTGCCATATCGGCCTTCGCGGCCGGAGTCGCCGGCGCCGTGCTCGGCACCGCGCAGGCCTGGTTTACGGGCCCTATCGGGAGACTTTGCGGCGGGGATCTCGGGGGGGACGTTGGCTTCGAGCTCGCGTTTGCTTTCGCGGCCGTGACTTATTTGGGCCTCAGAAGCTTGGAGAAATGGTACTTTGGAAGATAGACCGCAGATGCCGTGCGTGTAGGGAAATAAATGATCATAATACATCCATTTGAACCATTTATAGGTTGGTCTCGGGTCTGCTTGCTTCTGTGCGATACGCGTAGACACACTCTGGATTGTCTGCCTTCTTGCCTGTTGCCCGACCCGAAAATTTTGATTAAATCTTTGCAATACCGCCTAAGCTTGCGCATTCTATCTTGTAATTAGTGTGTTGGATAAATCAAGCTTTAATGGTGTTAAGCTGAACCTGTGTTGCTCCGCGTGACAGTAAACCTTGCGGAGATCCTGATGATCTTTATTATCCCCTATGGAAGTTTAACTACCCTTTGTTATGTTAGAAACACAAGTCTTTAGAAAATACCTATATTAGTTCGCATCGGAGCCAAAAAAAAAAAAAAAAAACCCCTATAGTCAAATTAATCAAACCATTTGTGATAGCTACTTCAAGGCCCCCAACCTATTGACTAGAACTCCAAGCGCAGCCTCAGCAGTCTCACAATACTTCTTGGAGATGGCCTCGTCCGGTCTCAGAGCCCCCAACGGTCAGTTGGCTCTTAGAGCACCGGGCGGCCCGCTCCAAACAAGGCGCTCTAACTAAATGGCGCACGCCGAAAGCGTGTCTCTACCGCATGTACGAGTAACCTGGCCGTCGGCTTCACGATCGGGTTGAGCACGGAAATCGAGTTTCTTCTCCAACACGGCCAACCGGCCAACCGTAGGCAGAATCGAGCCATCCCCGACCCCGAGGACGCAGAACTCCGGGTGTTACGCCATCCTGTCGGCCCTGCCCTGCTACTTGTGCAAAGGCGTTCAACCGGCTGATCGAGTGCGGCCTCCCAAGGCGCCGTCCCTGCCGGGGACGTTGATTATTCCTAGGAGTGGGGAGCGGGAGCCCCGAGGGGTATATTAGCGAAAGGTTCATGGCCAAGAATATCATGGTCGAGGAGCCCCATATGCTGTTTGTCTAAGGTTAATAATGCTTGCGCGTAGTAAAGTGGGAGCTATGTTGTCAACCAGCAAAGCGAGAGGGGACTCTTATATTCTCTTGGCTGAGTGTAGACTTGGATAGGCGTTCGTTGCGTGTCACTGCGCAATCTATCAATGAAGGACGGATTGAAAAATTGGCATGTGGCCGAAGCTGGTGACAGAAAGAACCAATGTGTCGAAACTTTCATTTATTACACTAGGTTCTAAAAGCTACGTTATGCAAGAAGAGTGACGTGATATTTTTACGAAAGGAAGCCTAGCTAGATGTGTAGAATTCGCCACATAGCCAATAGTATTGACTACTTAGACGTCTGATAGGAGGTTTCACATGCATCTGAGGCCGTACATAGTCTGTCACTTCGGTGTGTGACAATACCTTCGATTAAGCTTCATAGAGAGTGGAATTAAATAAGATGTGAGATTAAATATAATAGCTGTGGAGGGATCTTTTCAGCTCTTTGGCACTAGTAGGAATAGTAATAGTTTAGGTTTCAATGAAAGTTCGACTACTTCTACTTTTCCGGGGGGTCAAGCAGTATTCCCCTAAACAGAGACTCCAACTCGTACACTACACTGTTGTTTGCGGGTAGTAGGGCGCTGATCCAGCCATCCGGTCGTATCACGGCAACGCCACCCCGGTTCGGATCAACCCCGTACCTCTGGTAGCCAGTCTGATCCCCAATATCAAAGTAAGCGCGCCCAAGTGATCCATATACCGAAGGCGTTTTTCGTGGAAGTATAGTTAAGTAGGTAACAGAGCGGCCTTGACGTTGCTTAGCGTAGTGCAATCGGTGATAAATACAGAGTACTCACTATTATCATGGTTCTTAAGAACCCTTGATTGCTTAACCGCTTGAAAGTCATTACTTGAAAGTGTATGAGGGTTGTCTGGGATGAAGAAAATGACATGGAAACAGCCTGTGTTAGGGATTACTCGCGCCAAGCGCGTTCGCTCGAAAGTTCCAGGCATCAATAGAGGAATATCTGGTGCTCTCATTCCCGTTCCGAGGGACCCAGGTAAGCTACCGACAACCATAATCGGGTTATCCGCCATGGGCTCATAGGAAATCCCTAGGCCGCTGCTAAAGGCACCGGCCTCGTCCATAATCTGCCCGAGAACTTCATGGGTATCGGCATTAGGATCTCCCTGCCAATTCTCAGGTAGGCGGTTGGTCATGAGGCGGCTAATATCCGCGTCGTACTGAATCAGCTTCTGGATATGGGGTCGCCTCTCCGACTCGTATGTATTTAACAGTGTGGGGGGCGCCAGACCCCTAAGCACTAATGAGAGCTTCCACCCGAGATTCACCGCATCATGAATGCCGGCATTCATGCCCTGGGCTGCCCCTGACGAGTGGGTATGACAAGCGTCGCCGACGAGGAAAACACGATCCTCGATGGAGAAGCGCTTTGCGATTCGCTGCCCCACGGTATATATAGTCCACCAGTCAACCTTTTCGAACTCAAGGGTGAATGGCTTGACTGCCGCGATAGCTTCCGTGACGGCAGCTTGCTCGTCGAACTCAGCATATGCCTTGGCTCGATCATCAGTAAAGGCGTAGCCTATGCGTGTTGCGCCACGGTCTAAACCGACCCATAATACGTTGCCGTGCGTAGGGGATTCGATAGAGCAGTAAGTACGGGGTCTCGGTAAGTTTGTTTTGACGTGGCCGTCTATTCTTACCCATTTATCCTCGCTAGTTGAACCTTCAAAGGGAATCTCGAGTAGATGCCGGACAGACGAGCGTCCGCCGTCAGCCCCCACGAGGCGTCTACATCTTATAGTCTTCGTGGGCTTGTTCTCGTTATCCCGTATCGTTGCAGTGACGGCGTGACCGGTCGGTGAAGCCGTGTTGTCGATATTGACATCAATAAGTTCAATAGGGGCTTCGACCTCGACCCCATACCGCTCTAGCGCGTTTCGGAATATTTCCTCCTGGTACTTCTGTCTCAACACGAGCGCAAAGTCGAAGACGGTATCTTTCATATCATTCATAAAGCTCCAACCTCGTCCATACACCTCCTCGCCCCGTGAACTATACGCCACAGTTTCTCGGCATGCGAAGGCCTCCTGCAGTAGCTCATCCGCCAAGCCCAACTGATCCAATAACTCGCTAGTTCGCGGGAAGAGCGTGATGGCACGACCATATGCATCTTGTACGGATTTAATATTCTTCTCGATAATACGGACGGAGACGCCGCCGAACTTGGCCAGCTGGTAGGCTGTGACCAGGCCTACTGGGCCGGCCCCGACTACTAACACGTCTACGAGACTTTCGTTCTCAGCCATGTATGTTCTTATGGGCGCTTTGAGCTTAGCGATGTGTGGATAGGCTGATGGATGGTCGTCACAACGTGAATGTGTAAGTCACGGATTCCTGGATCCCCCCAAATGCGGACCGATTGCCTCTTTGGAGTATGTTCCGTCTAAGGTAGTAGCCAAGTTGTTATATTGATCATAAATAGAGACCTACGTTTTGGCCCCCCATTGGGGTCCCATGAAAATAATAATAGATAGAAATATGACATATCATCGACCTTACTTGAAGTAAGTAAGGTATGGTATATCGATGCACACCGATTTCCTGGTCGTTGGGGGACTATTTTCCCATTGTGAGCCAGTAGAAGTTGTACAAAAGTTAGATAAAAAAAAAAAGGTAAGACAAAGGAAGGTAGAGAGTATCATAATCGAAAGTTGTAACATTGTGTGCCTGCCTACCTTCGGCAGGTAGGTAGTCCCAGGTGGCACTGAGGTACCTAGCCAAGCTACTGGTACCTAGCGCGTTGGACAAGTTATTGCTGCACTGCCCCGCACACGTCATCTGATGATTTCAGCTGTGTTTTAGACTTTGTATGATGGGCCTGCTCACAGCAAACATGTACCTAAATGATGTTGTAGGGGAGAGTTAGTGATAGGTACATGCATAACAGGCTCTCTAAACAAAACCTACCGCTGGGGAGCTTTTCTTTTTTATCATATCTCCCCCAGAAACTCCTGCCTATGATCCAAAGCTCCAACATTGGACAATATACACAATATACGCGATATACGAGTAGTACGCAATTAACTACATACTCTACGCAGATAATTTATTCTTTACACCATGGATAAACTACAAGGTATATATCTCCAGAGCCATCTTTCATACCCCACAGCACCTCCCTCTGCTTACACGCGATACCCCGCCTTGCCTGGCCGCGAGATGCATGTCGGATGATGCTATTCCGGGGAGGGGAGGGAGGGAGGGGGGCGTTCCATCATAGAGGGCATGTGATTTGTCACAAGTCAAAACGAGAACTAACGTGCGGTGTGCGCAGGTTTCATCAGCGCCGCTGGCAATGGTGAGAGCCCAATTCCGATCGGAAAATTAACGACTGGATGACGTCGTGAGATGGAGATGGAGTTGCTGACAGGGCTCCGGGCCTAGCTACCCACGGAGGCTCATACCCCGCCGGCGGCCCTCGCGCCGACGACGACGACTGGAAGGATGCCGCCCAGCACGCGAGCGATCATGCCGGCGACTCGGGAGATGCCGATCTGTTTTCCAACTTACTCGGAGCCCTGGGTAAGAAGAAGCAGCATCTAGCTGACGAGGACATCGACGAGGATGGTTAGTGCTTCCCCCCCCTCCTTACGTTGTCGTCATGTGACTCCCTACCTACCTACCTACCTACCTACCTTGAATACCGGGATATCGGGAGAGGTAGCACAGGAGATCGCCCGTTAGCCGGAATGGTCACGATAAGAGGGCGAGACTGACATTTCATGCGTGAAGAGGCCGTGCGAACCCATAAGAAATACTTCCAGGACGATGACGACGATGGCAAAGAGGCCGATGACCGATCCATGGGCTCTGCGGCGGCGATGCAGGCCTTGAAGAAGTTTGCGGGCGGCGAGAGTGGAAACACCGATGTATGCTACCTAACCCTGTCTACCTACCACTTGAACATTGAAGGAGGGACGGTGCTAACCCAGGACACAGAAAACCAGCAGCCAGGGTGCCTTCGTCGCTCTTGCTATGGCCGAAGCCAGCAAGGTAAGTGGCATGATAAAATTGATGCAGGGAAGTCTTTGGATGCTCATTGACTTCTTAATAGCTGTTCGACAAGAAGTCGTCGGAGGGCAAGGTCTCTGGTGACAGCAGCAAGGAGTCGGCGGTGATGCAGGCCGGCGAGGTGGCGCTCAAGATGTACCTCAAGAGCCAGGGAGGCGGTCACTCGTCGTCTTCGTCATCTGGCACTTCCGGTCTATTGGGACTGGCTTCTAAGTTCATGTAAGGGGGCCCTCGAATCTAGGTCGCTGCGCGGAGAGAGCCCCTGAATAGGCGTTTGGGTCTGAGACTAGCCAAAATGAAGTAATTCCTAGCAATCCACACGCTCTGGTAATGAAATGCGCGGTCGTCGTTGAGACAGGGAATTGCTCTCACGGAAATCACAATCAATTATGCTATGATTTCTGACTGCCCGCGCCCGAATTGGAGTAAGCATGAAGGTAGCATTGAAGATAGCATTGAAGGTAGCATGGATGTCGAAGCAAGCGATATGCTAAGGTAGTAGCAGCGCTATCTATGTACGTTATGTAGCTGTGTGGTGTAAAGGCTCGAGGAGGACCTCGGCACGATTCCGATCTTGGAAGGTTCCAACGGGTTTAAGTCAAGCCTCAACCTCGGCCCCACATCGCCCATTATTCATCCATCACGGAGTTCTATCTATCAAACCTCTCTGTTCGTGTAGTTGACGACCCAAATCGGAACTCTTGAATTTGAAGTTGAAATAAGGAAAAGCCGAATACCAGAGACTACATAATATCACGCGGGAGTCTCCCCTTTTTTTTTTTAATTTCTCCCGAGGCCAACTACATTGACTACCTAAACGTCCCCCTCTCCCACCCACCAGCGGGACGTATCCAAGTTTCTTCTTCTGTTCACCGTCTCGTCTACTTCGTCTACTTCCTGGTCGGTTGCTTGTTACCTCCCCCCCACCCCCCAACCCCCTGGACCGACACCGTCCCGTTTGACCAAGAATGGCAGCAGCAGCAGCCGGTCCCCAGGCGCACCCGGAGTCGTACGCGACGTACACGGCGCTGCCGGAGATCAGCTTCGAGCACGTGCCGGCGTCGGCGGCGGCGGCGACGGCGGTGGTGGTCCTGCGCCTGGACCGGCCGGGCGCGAAGAACGCCTTCACGAACGCGATGATGCGCTCGCTCGTGCGCGCCTTCGACCTGCTGTCGTCGGACCCGCGCGTCAGGGCCATCGTCTTCACGGGCGCGGACCCACGCAACCGCGTGTTCTGCCCGGGCATGGACCTCGACCAGGCGGCGGACTCGGCCGACGGCGGCGACGGCGCCGCGGGCGAGGGGTCGCTCAGCCTGGGCGGCGGCGGCAGCGGCAGCGGCGGCGGGAAGGGAGAAGGAGGACGAGGGGGAGAAGGAGGAGGAGGAGGAGGAGGCGGAGATCGCCGCGGCGCGCGACGCGTACCGCGACGGCGGGGCGCAGGTGAGCCTGGCCATCTACCGGTGCGCGAAGCCGGTGGTGGCGGCGCTCAACGGGCACGCGGTCGGGGTGGGGATCACGATGACGCTGCCGGCGAACGTGCGGGTCGTCAGCGAGGCGGCCAAGGTCGGCTTCGTGTTCAGCCGGCGCGGCATCAGCACCGAGGCGTGCTCGACGTACTTCCTGCCGCGCATCCTCGGCGCCGGCCGCGCCCTGACCCTGCTCACCACCGGCGCCGTCTACGCGCCGCGCGACCCGGCCGTCCGCGATCTCTTCGCCGAGGTCCTCCCCCCCCCGACCGCGTCGTCCCGAGGGCCGTCGAGCTGGCGTCCGACATCGCCGCCAACACCAGCGTGCTCGCCTCCCGCACCATGCGCGACATGCTCTACCGTGGCGCCCCCGCCACCCCCGAGGACGCCTTCCTGCTTGAGTCCCGCGTCTTCTTCGACCTCTTCCGCGGCCGCGACAGCGTCGAGGGCATCCGCAGCTTCCTCGAGAAGAGGAAGCCCGTGTTCGACGCCGTCTGGGAGCGCGATCGCCCCACTAGCTGGCCCTGGTGGGAGGAGAAGGGGGCCCTTCCCAAGTCTAAGATCTAATACGCGGTGGCTGGACTGGCTCCTTCGCTGTCCCCCGTACGCACGTTGACTTGTTTCGAATATCGTAATGTGTAGGATTGGACCTATGCGTATGGCAGCAGAATGCGAAAAGGAGGAGAAGAAGAAGAAGAAGAGAAAGAAGCTCAGCCCCAGGTTGTCATGTACACGGCATAGTGTGAGCAAATAATTTGTCTTGGTTTAATATTTTACTGTATTTGGCAATCGTGTATGTATGCCTTGATAGGTAAGTCTCGAATTTTCCACCCATATCCCGTAACCTCCAATTGTTGCCGATGAGATACTCGGATCTTCGTTGTTGGTCCAACCAAACCAAACCAAGCCAAGCCAAGCCAAGCCAAGCCAGGACCGAATCAGATTATAGCCGGGTATCTCCAGAAAAAGAATAAGATATGTAACCTGCCATGGCTAATCAGGACAAGAGATCATCAGTCCCCGCACGGTTTAAATCCAACACCGTGGCCGTTCGCGCATCATGACATTTCCTAACCAACTGTGTAGTGCTCATCTCGCCAAATGTCTTTGACAGCCTGTGTTCGAAACCTTCCCGTCTTGAAGCAACGCGGGCATGGAGAAGGCGTGGATGTTTCAGGGATCGCCAGTCGGCATGGATAGTGGAAGTGCCGTATTGTTTGAAGTCCCGTTAACCCTCTTTTTCTCCCTCTTGGCCCATCGAAGACCACAGGCATTGCACAGCGTTTTAGGCCCACTGGGACCTTTCCTCCATTCGGGCGAATCCAGCGTACCTAGGAAAGCACTAAGTTAGCTACAAACTCATCCATCATCGTATATTCATAAACCTACCGCAGTCTGTGCATACGTATTCTTCTGCGATCTTTAGTTTCTTCTTCTTTTCCCCAGTCTTCGGATCTCGGTCAACTGGGATGGCTATCCCGATGTCACCTTTGACTAACGTTAGGCTGGAGCTCCCCGTGGTAACACCGCGGCTTCGTTCACCCTCTACGTATCGAAGCCCGGTGAGCATCTCGATGGCATCTGTGAAACACGCTCCCTCGTACCGGGCCATCTTGTCACCGATCGAATCCGGTCTGCTCCCCGCCGTAACGCCTTCCAAATTCTCCCTTGTCAGCCCTCCGTTCGAGGGCCTCTCGGGAGGAGGCATCACCTGAGAGCCGGATACTGTTTGTTTGAAAATGGGTGGATTTTGAGAGTTGGACATTATGGTATCATCCGATGGGGTAATATCTGAACGGGCCTCTTGAAGCCAACTCTGTTGAGACGCCTCCTCTTCATCTTCCTCCCTACGTAGCTCGGCGATGCGGCGTCGTAACCTTTCGTTCTCGATCTTGTGCTCTAAAAACGAATCTAGTAACGCTGCGTTCCTAGTCGGATAAGGCCGCGACATGAGAAAGACGGCCTGGCAGAAGGGCGACCGGTTGCTAGGATTGGGGGCAAATTTGGCGGCCGCAATATGCGCGTGCCCGACGGCTTCGAATATGGCATACTGCTGGTCTTTTTTCTTCATACGGTAGAACATGCGCAGCGGATTCCCTGTGGCTATGCATTCGTTCATTTCGGATGTGAAGGTGCCGATGTCATCGGGATGAACAATCTCTTTCAAAAACGTGTCGACAATATCGGCTGCGTCGTACCCAGTAAGCGAATATATACCGGGTGATACATATTTAATTCGACCGTTCGCGTCGAGGATATGGAATACGTCTTTGAGTTCCTCGACGACTTTGGCAGGCCAGTTTCTACGCTTGGTGAATTCGGTCAGGGCACTCCCGCTCTGGACGGACTGTGTAGGTTGCTGCATTGGACCCCCAAATCCCGTGTTCGCAGGCGTAGGTCCCCCCACTGGACTGTCATCCGAGCCGGACGAGAACCTCGACGGGCCGTCGGCGGGAGCCAGGGTGCTTGGCGGGGTCGGATTCGAAACATGCGGGTAGCTCTGCTCTTGGGGAGGGGCCAAGTCACCGTAGTCGTCGAGGTTCATGGGTATATCATTGAAATTACTCATATCAAACATGGACATCATGTCATTCGAGACTAACGGATCATTCTGGACGCCCGCATCTAACTATCATGGATGATCAGCGATTATGACTATGCTAAACAGACGCGGGTTTGCTGGCAAGCGAATGATTGGGGAATGGCTTCGTTGATGGTTGATGGTTGATGGTGCTGTTCGCATGGCAGTATTGACGGGGTTGATCCCAAGCTAGAGTGACCTACTGGGTGCATTGGCCCCGGGGCAGCAAAGTCGAAGAACATGGGGTTCTGTTGTCCAGGGTCCATGATTACGATACGATGGGGTGCTCGTGTGGTGACAGTGCAGTGTAATTCGAAGTGGGTAAACTATAGCGGCGGCGACGATCTTGCTTTGGCCCTTTTCGACTACCGATCACGTATGGGTTGACGATTTCGCATGCGACGAAGCGGGGGGCGGCAGAGAACAGCACTCGCTCTGGGCTTCGGACCAGGCCACACGCATCTGTGTCTGTGTGTCCGTGGGTGGGCGTGTATGTATGTATGTGTGTGTATGTATGTGTGTGTATGTATGTGTGTGTGTGTGTGTGTGTGCGTGTGTCTGTCGTTCGGTCCAGACCTTGTGCCGTTGATGTGTGGCGCCAGGTGCCTTCAAAGTTGATCAATTTAAATCAAACACAGAGGCTGCGCAGCACAATAAGCCCAGGAGCAGTAGTTCAGACTCGGCCGTCGTCGAAGGATCACGGTCTCAGCCGCAAGAGAAGAGAGCGTGTAGGCACCAAATGAAAGATGGGAAAGGGTGGTTTTTTTAAGGATGGGATTCCTCATTTTCTCGATAGTTAGGGAAACGGGAAACTTGGAAAAGAGTGAGCGGGAAAAGGCGGGGCAGGGGGGCTATAGTGTGGTATAGGTATGCCAAGTACGTCATGCGCGAGGTCTGGATACATAACAGAGACTTAAGTAACTAACTATGGCTCTAGTGGACTTGTCTGCAGACGGATGGTTGGTAAACAGATACATCGCACGGGTCAATAGGTAGGTGGCCACAGGCAGGTTCGACCGGTTGATGGTAGTGTCAGTATGGCTATGGCCTCAATTCAGGGAAGACCACCCTAGGTAAACTACCTGGGGTGGCTTCGTACTTTGCTCGTTGCAGTACACTACTAGTATTACCAGGGTATTAAGTGGGTAGTGAACGGAGCATTTGTTCCTGCCCTGACCATAATAGGCACCTAAGGTATGTAGGCAGGTAAAATGGTAAAATATGATACTGCTCTAAAATTAGTGTAAGGACAGAATATCTCTAGGACATGCTTCCAAGTTCTTGGAAACCACACCGTTATGTACCACGGGTATACTATCAGTGATACCTAGACTAGTTAGGGCGGATCGCATTTGAGTCGGCCTGCATCTAAGGGTATGAAATCCCACTTCAGTCTTTATTAAATTTATATGGGCTTTGGCGACCCCAACCCCACCGTAGATTCCGATGCATATGTGCTGTACTTTGGGTAATTTACAAAGGCATTGGGGGGCAACCTGTCCTTGTGTTCTGTCTAGGTACTTAGGGAGGCAGTAGAAGGAAACAGATAAGGCAAGGGCAAACTGGTCGAAATTGGCGTGACATCTGTCAATATCATGCACGCACTAAAAACACACCAAACTCTAACCTTAGAATTGGAGGTACATAGGCAATTATAGGGGCCTTTTCTACTATGTAATAGCGTGAAGTTCTTTTGAGGGGCTGCCATACATTTGCGTTTGGTAGTCCCATGTGGGACATAACTCCCAGTGCCTGTGATACCAAGGCAGGTATCGTAAGATCGACTACATATGCGAGTGCGGGTACACTAATTGCTAGTTAACATGCATAGAGCTGGTACCGAACTTGGTAGGTCTCTTGGCATACACCCCGCACAGGACCGGGGTAGCTCTGCCTCAAGTAGGTACGAAGTACCTAAGCAAAGTACCTAGCTACCTACCTAAGTGGTAACTACCTATAGTAACCTATCACAGCACCCAGCTGCTGCCTGGAGAAAACCCAGTCGGCGACTCAGCACTGGCCAACCATTACCTTGTCTGTGAGACAACTGGTATTATTCATTCTCCCCTGTCTTAACACTTTCAGCTGAACTAATAGCGCGTCTTCTCCCCATTAAAAAGTTACACCACACCGCGTCTTCCGTCCGCAAGCGCACCGTCTCTGGGTATCTCAATGGCTCACGTATCGCATAGTGTACAAACCTTGTGCAAATCGTAGATAAAAGGGATACAGTACCTAGGTAGCAACCTGCAGTTCCATCCCTCACCGCTTCCCGCTACAAGCGCCACGATAGCATCGCCTGTCTGGGAAGCCTACCTCATCTGGGCCAAGGCGGGCGAGAGCAACATACATACGGGGCGGCCGGTGCCATCCGATCTGGGAGCCATCCCATCGCGTCTGTCATCATGTCCAAGATTGATAAGTTGTCCATTACGGGCGTTCGGTCTTTTAGCCACCTCGAGCGGCAGAACATAGGCTTTTTCACCCCGCTCACCCTCATCGTGGGTTACAACGGCTCCGGCAAGACCACCATCATCGAGTGCCTCAAGTATGCCACTACCGGTGAGCTTCCCCCTAATAGCAAGGGCGGTGCCTTCATCCATGACCCGAAGCTCTGCGGCGAACGCGAAGTCTTCGCTCAGGTCAAACTTCGCTACAACGTCCCGCCTAGCACAAGCTACGTCGCTACCCGGAGTCTGCAGCTCACCGTGAAGAAGACGGCGAGATCCATGAAGACTCTCGAAGGTACCCTGTACAGCAACCGTGATGGTGAAAAGGTCTCCGTCTCCTCTAAAGAGGCAAACCTCAATAAGCTAATTTCCGATACCCTGGGTGTTTCGCCGGCCGTTCTCGACGCGGTCATCTTCTGCCATCAAGAAGAATCGTTATGGCCTATGAGCGAACCGGCCGCTCTTAAGAAACGATTCGACGAGATTTTTGAGGCGATGAAATACACAAAAGCCATTGAAAACCTTAAGGTGCTTCGGAAGAAGCAGGGCGAGTCATTAGCCAAACTAAAGGTAAAGGAGGTCGACGACAAAAGAGATAAGGATAGGGGAGAAAAATGTGAGGCACGTTCCATACAATTACAAAAAGAGATCGAGACCCTGCGACAGGAGGCTATGGAGCTCCAGAAGCAGATGGACGATGCGGCCCAAAAAGCCAGAGAGCGACACGAGTCTGCCAACAGTTACCTCCGCATCGTCAATGACCTGCAAATGAAAACGGAGGAACTTCGCATCCGCAAAGCGACTCTTGAAGAGTCCAAGGGTAGAATGGATGAGGAACTGAACGAATCCGATGATTGGCTACGAGATGCATTGGCGCAATACGAAGAGCGGGTGACCCGGTATGCACAGGATATTGAGGAAAGCAAAGTCCAGTACAAGGAGTACAAGGAAAGCCTTGATACCTCTCGCAAACAGTTATCCGAGAAGCTTGCTGAGCAAGGCAGACACCAATCCGACAAGGCGAAGTACGAGCGACAACTTGAATCGCGTGTCCAGCTAGTACAGCAAGCCGCACAATTACACAGCATTCGCGGATTTAGCGGTGATTTGGACGATCAAAAGGTGCAGGCATTCTATGAGCGCATACAGAAGCTCTTACTGGACAAAAAGCACGAACTCGACCGCATACGCGCTGAAAATGGGAATGAGGTAGACAACCAGACAGCAGGCATCACCGAGCTAGAAGGCCAGAAATCAAGATACACTCAGAGCCGAGTCTTCGCAAAACAGAGAATCGTTGCTTGCGAGAAGAGCATTGCCACCCTGCAGAGGGAGCTGAATACGGTTGAAGTAGACGAAGGCGCCAAAGCAATCCTCGATTCCGAGTCCAAGGACCTGGATCACCGATTTCAGCAGGCATCTCAGGATTTACAAAATGCAGATTTGGACCACAAATTGCAGCAAGAGGAAGTACATTTACAGCAACTTGAGAGTGAAAGCAGCAGGCTTAGCCGCGAGCTTGTAGAATCCACAAGACTCCTATCAGATCGCGCGCAGCTCGAGGTTCGCAAGGAGGAGCTGATGGAGAAAAACCGGAGGCTCGCTACATTAAAAGGCACCTGGAACCAGAAGCTAGCTACCTTATTTAGTGGGGAGTGGGATCCTACCACGATCGACCGACAGTTCCAAAGCGGTCTGCAGGCTAGAGTTCAAGCTTTAGACGAAGCTTCTCGTGAACGTGACGACGCCTTACAGCAACTCAAATCGATCCAAGCGAATCTAGCAAGCGTCAAGGACAAAAATAAGAAACGCGATGGAGAGATGATGAGATGTAAGAGTGCCGTAGTTGAGGTGCTCAAAATTGTCGACCCCGACGTACAACTGGGTGTTGAAGCCCTGCCTGCAGAGATCGAGCGCCTTGAAAGTGATACTCTCACGCTAAGGAACGATTTCTCGTTATCGACAGAGATGAGTAAATATTATGCGAATTGTAAAAGGTCGATGAACGAGAAGAATAAGTGCGAACTTTGCGAACGACCATTTGTCAATGCGAACGAAAAATCGAGGCTGGCTGCTAAAATTCGAGCTGTTCTCGAAGAATTTGGGAAAGACGAGTTAAAAGCTGAGCTGGCTGAGAATGAGCAGCTCTTGAGTCAGCTACGCGCAGTCCGCCCTCAAAGCGAGACTTACATGCGCCTAGTCACGGAGAAAAAAGAGGCTGACAAGGAACAGCTCGAGATTCAGAATAGAGAAGCCTCCACTATCCGCCGCCTAGAGGAGATGGATGACATTGTCCGCACGAAGCAGGAAGAACGCCAAGATTTCGAGTCTATGAGCAAGACTGTCGCCGGCATTTCTCAGATCCACAAGGACATTATGGAAGCCGAGGCCCAGGTTGACCGGATCATGTCCCAGCAGCAATCTAGTGGGACAATTAGAAGTACCCAGGAGATTACGGAGCTACAGAACGAATGCGGAGAACAACTAAAAGCCGTGAAAAGTAAGATGAGCAAACTCGCAAACGATAGGCAGCGTATGCGAGATGCAGTCAATGCGTTAGAACTTGAGCGCAGCGAGTTGAGAAACAAGTTAAACCATGCAATTCGACAGCTTGAGAGGAAGAAAGATTACCAAGATCAGATCCTGGCCCAGAAGGATGACATTGCAAAGCAGAAAGACGTTATCCAGCAAGCAGACAAAGACTTGGAATCGGTCGAACCTGAAATCTCTAAAGCACGCACTATTAGGGATGATATACAGCAAAGGGGCCGCGAGAAGGAGAAAAAAGTTGCGGGCGAGCGAGATGGTCTCTCGGGTTCGGTAAGTGAGTTAAAGATGATCGATAGTGATATCCAGGGTTACTTGGACCGTGGCGGCCCATCAAGCCTCAAGCACAACGAACAGGCAATTCAAACGCTCGAGAAGAGCATCAAACGTATCGATGACGATATGAATTCTCTTGTTGCACGGTCGAATAAGATGAAAGAAGATATGTCGAGCAGCGATAGGGCGAAAAAGAACATCATGGAAAACCTGACCCATCGCAAGGCAGCGCGTGATGTGGACATTCTCAGCCAAGCAGTTTCGGAGTTAGAATCTCGGAGAGCTCACGAGGACTACGAACGACTTGAGGCAGAAGCTGGCCACTTCGAGTCCCAGCGTCACATAAGGAATGCCGAACGAGGCACCGTCATCGGAACCATGAAATCCAAAGACGAGGAACTGGGCCACTTGACGGAGGAGTGGGAAACTCAATATCGACATGCGGCTCAAAACTACCGAGAGACGCACATCAAAGTTGAGACCACTAAAGCAGCCATTGAGGATCTTGGGCGATACAGCACAGCCTTAAATAACGCCATCATGCAATACCACACTATGAAGATGGAGGAAGTTAATCGAATTTCTGGCGAGCTGTGGCAGAGCACGTACCAGGGTACAGATATCGACACGATCTTGATCCGGTCGGACAGCGAGGCGACGGGTGGGCGCAGCTCGTACAACTACCGCGTGTGCATGGTAAAACAGGACACGGAGATGGACATGCGGGGGCGGTGCTCTGCCGGCCAGAAAGTCCTCGCGTCCATCATTATCCGCCTGGCTCTCGCTGAGTCGTTTGGTATCGGCTGTGGGCTTATCGCCCTAGACGAGCCTACCACTAACTTGGACCGTGAAAATATCAAGTCTCTTGCCGAATCCCTGCATTCTATCATTAAGGCCCGTCGCGCCCAGAGCAACTTCCAACTTATCGTTATTACACACGACGAGGACTTCCTCCGGCATATGCGTTGCTCCGACTTCTGTGATGACTTTTGGCGCGTTAGCCGCGATGAGAAGCAGAACAGCCGCATCGACCGCGAGAGCATTGCCACGATTGTTTAGATAATGCTGTCTCACAACGCGGATATCGGCGGAGGCTATGTTCGGTCTGATTTTCGATTTGACTTGCTCCGATGTTTTACAAAGTAGCTAGAAGGTAGCTGTTTACATAGCAAGGCGTTTTTTTGTTTTTTTTTTTTGTTTCACTCTCGCGCAGTGTCATTTAATCATGGCTTGTTGCCCGATATTTCGGCCCCGGGATAAGGGGCCGGGGACCACGCCTCTCGCACTACGTACTTGCTATAGCCGATTGACGTACCCCTTAAATTAGGCCTTGCTACTTTGCGCCGTTGTTGTGATGCTGCTCTACTTCAAATTCAACTTCGAGGATAGTATACCCGATGTAAACTTAAGGGAGGTCACGAGGACAGTGGTTGGCGATATGTTGGTTACAAGTAAATAAATACATTACCGCAGCTACTCCTAGTCTCTCAAGCTTGATCCGGGGAGTTTTATTCTTTACAATATTCGCAGTTGCTGTCTATCTACTACAATACCCTCATTCTAGTTCCATCCCAAGGTAAACAAACAGTCACTGATAGAAACGAGCTCTAGCCAGGCTACTCGCAGCATATGGATAGGTATCTGGCCAATTCAGGCCGAGGGTCAAGTCTGATAGCAATTCATTTATTGCCTAGATCTGTTTCTTGTCTCATTTCAATCGCATAGTGTCGTGTCATGCTCGTCAAAGATTAATGTTTGATTCGAATTGACCTCGTTCCATCCCACTCATAACTCATTTCGCCAGGACACCGTACAGAAAAAATCATCCCAGTTTGGTCTGTTGTAGGCTTAGACACACTTTGTTTTACCCACTTTCATTTTGCGCTTTGCATTCTCGCTCTAGATCTGCTCTATCCGCGCTTTGTCTATCCCTGGCCGCGTAGCTTCCCGGGTCCAAATTCCCTCACATTATAGATGTGAGCGATTGGGCCTGCTCGGGGTAACTGGAGAGGGCCTCAGTTCTTGTCCATGGCATGTCCATGGTCGTTATCTTTGCTCCCGGCTTCGGTGTCAGTGGACGCAGAACCTATATCTCCAGGGGATGAACTCGCATCATCCTTGAGCTTCTTGCTCACAGAACCTCCGAGCTCATCACCCGCGTCACGCTTGGGTGTTAAGGTCCGCACTTCCCGTCCATTCTCCTCAACATCCATCTTGTCACCATCCAGGCTGTCACTAGGATTTCCCTCGCTCTTCGAAGAGGTTGAAATATCCAGGGGTTTGCGGCCCACTGCGGCTTGGACATCGATTCCCTGTCTCATGCCGCCTGCCGTAATCGTGGTGGAAAGGGTCGATGATGTCGTAGCCTGCGGACCTAGGTCGTCGGCCCCGATCTCCTCGGGGCCGCGCGCATGCGGTTTCCCATCGTCTTCGGCATTCCCGCCGTGGATGGACCCTATCGCGCCTAGTACGTTGTCAGCGGCGGCGTCCACACTCTCCCCTTCGAGAGTTGCGGAGGACGGTGTTGACATGGTATTGGATGCGGAGCTCGGTGAATCAGGGGATTCTGCCGAGGGAGAGGTACGGGCTTGGCTCTGAGATTGCGCTAGCACTCGTTGCTGGTGAATACGTGCTTGAATCTGCTGCTGTGCCGCGGCGCTCGCATTGGATCCTGGTTGAAGGTGATGGCTAGGTACCAACTGGCTAACAGGGACAAGGCCTGCTTCCTGCTCTTGTCGTAACGACTCACCTTGGGTCACACTCACGCCCCGGGCGCCCATGGATGGGATGCCATTAACCGACACCGAGACAGTCTCAATGCTCCCAACGCCATTGGGCCCGTCAATTCTCTCGGTACTTTCGGTCCGTACTTCCCCTTCAAACTCCGCCGGTACTTCTTGAGAGGAAGCTACAGGTTGTGCTTGCTGAGGCGGGGATACCCGCGTTGCCTGTGCTGATGGGCCTGTGACCGGCCGTTGGGCGTGCGAAAGCCACGGAATTGGGGTGAGAAGAGCGCCCCCAAGCGCCTCGTCGCTTCCGGGAGAAACCCAGGTTGATAAACGGGACGATGTCTCCAGCGCACCGTTTACCTGGCTACCTGGTACCTCGACATGGGTTGACGGTAACGGGTATACATTCAACCCTGATGTGACATGAACCACACGATCAAGAGCATGAAGGTAAGTGGCCAGCGACCGATAGTGCTGCTTCGGGGTTATCACAAGCTCCGAGATACGTTGTATGGTGTGTGGAGGGTATGTAGGGAATGTGGATTTGAGGGATGATGTGATCTCAGAGAGCATGGAAGCAAGCTGCGGCGGCAAGGCACCTGGCGGTGGCGGGAGGGAAGCCGAGGTAGGAGGGGGAGGAAGTGCGGTGGTCCGCAGTGCAACGGGGGTGTTCTCCTTGTTGGTGTCGGACGACGGGCTGGATATACGGGGCTCGGTAGGCGAAGATGGCAACGGGGCGAGGAAGTGCTCCGGCAAGTCGGAGTCGGGAGCGCGTGGCAGCGATGATGGGATGGTTGCTGCCGACGACAAGGGGACCGGCGGGGGCGGTGGCGGTGGCAGGTTGGGTATCGGAAACTCTTCGAGGGCGATCTGTTACCTGTGTATCAGCCTCTGTTGGTTCACAACAAGCCACCTGGGCAGCTATAGCTGCCGGCGAGGCTGTGGTGCCAGACCTTCTCAACACGCGCGATCACACGCGGTAGCAGAGCAGGCCACATGGAGCTGTCGAGCCAGAAGTAGTCAGTGCCTGTTTCACGATCCGACAGAAGACCGAATATTGAAGCTCACTAATCCATGGACCGACCCGCGGCAAGGCCTTGGAGAATCTCGTCGTCGTCAATTTCCATCATACTGGCGCTGCTGTGGTTGTGGAGAATGGGAAATGGGAGATGGAAGGCGAGTTTGCGACAGCGACAGCAACAGCGTCGATTGTCACACAGCTAGCTGATGGAACCCACTCACGCGACAGAAACACCATTGGTTGTAGCGAGGCAAGGTCCATCACAACAAGTCAGTTGCGTCTGCATTGTAGTACGCACGCACCTACCTACCCAAAGAGTAGGTACCTATACGTACCTTGCTAGGTACCTATGTACTTAAGTACCTACCTAATCTACACGTGTTGCCCCCGGCATACTGCTTCTAGAAGTAGTGTAGATGGCAGAAAGTTATCTACCAGTTCTCAGCCGCAGGTAGGCACTAACAAGGATACCCAAGGATATCATCAACAACTAGAAACAAGCTTGAAATCCACACAGAGTCTATCGTCAATATCAAAGGCCATTGGCCACACCAGAAAAAACAAGCATGCTGGCTGTTCTAATCAACATGGCCCTAGATCCATATTCAGACCGAGCAGCCCGCAGATCTCATCACAGGCAGCCTCGAAACGGAAGTAAACTGGCTGTAGGAAGATGAAGACGGATTTACAAGCACGAGATCTATGAACACTAGGTACAGAATCCCCCTCTCAAACCTTCAACCAAGCCCCGAATTCGCTACGCCATCCATGATTAGGCTCTCGGCTACACGTGTGCATGCCTACCTACGTAGTGAACGCGTGGCCCCAGCTCTCATCGTGCCCCTACAGCGGGAATATTCAGTGTGCAGGTAGAATTGGCTCACTGCCCGTTTAACCGTAAAAGCTAACGGTATCATACCGAATTCAACGAATATACCTTGCTACGTCACATACAAAAGGCTACACACAAGAGGAGACACCAGAGGATAAACCATGGACGCACTAGAGACTGCCTTTCAGAAGGCTATGTAGTCGAGAGCTCCATGTATGCTATAGTTATGCCCTGCAATAGTGACCTTAGCTGGCTTTCGGCCAGATTCAGGTTGGAAGTGGTTCCCATTCCCGAACCAGCCTGGCAAAACCCACCCCATCTGTACTGCAGTTGAGCCGCATATTGACTACTGTTCATACCAACTGCTATTATAGGGGCCATGGCACTAGGGCCTACTATAAAACTCTCTCTGTGCTTCGATTCAGCGCCTCATTGCCGGCTGGATTAGGGAGATGGCAGGTTAGTTAAGTGAAGCTGGCTGAAAATATGGTTACTAGCTACATGAGTAAGGTTTGCTGGAATAAACTTAAGCGTTCGACTTTATTGACTTCCTTCCACGCCTTCCTTTCACGCTTCTAATCCATATTACAGGCTTTGGTGGTACGGGTGGCTCAGCAGCTTCATAGCCTTCCTTGGCATGCCCTGCTGTATGCAGCCAAAACTTCTCCATATAACGGGGTATTTACCTAACTACCGTAAGTCCACCAGTAGAGAGGACGGAAATGACCCCTCAGAGATACTCACACTAACTTCCCCAGGTCCTAATAAGGGTATCTAACCGTTAATGTGAGAAATCCACACCTGGCGAGGCCATCCGGCTGGAAGGAAACGTCACTAATTCATTTTCAAAAGTTGATAAATTATGAACCTCGGAAATCCCCGTCAGTTTCTTAAGGCTAGTGCTGTACACTAGCAAAACCCCTTTAAGCTCTGACTTGATGGCGGAAACAGCTCAGGTGCTAGCGTCTAGTAGCAACTTGAGGTCAATTCATTTATCTCACTTGTTGTTAGTTATCACCACGCCAGCTTTTGAACAGAGAGAAGAACATGGATAGGTAAGTAGGTAGGTGCTTAGTAGCTTGTACCTAGGATGGCCAATTGAGGACTCCCAGTTGTACAGCATAGTCCAGGGGCTGTGCACAGGTTCCTGTCCACAGAGGGGCAGCCTCTCGCGGCCAATCCACTCGACCGACGAACTCCACAGTTAGGCCCTTCACAGGGCAGACCAGACCCTTTGAGCCCTAGCATACCTACCTTACTGGGTCAAGCACTTAGTTCGTTGCTGCATAGCCGATTCTCTCATGTACATCTGCAACCTTTCCACTGAGTTAACTACCTACTACCTGGCAGTAAGAGATCTCATAGTGGGCCTCATACCTACCCGTTCAAGTTCCCTGACTAAGTACTTACCTAGGTACCTATAGGCCCTAAGTGCTTGGGAGTAGATAAACACTTCCCCAAGTGTTCCATGAGCTTACGTATATACAACGGGCGTGTATACAGTAGGATGCATGCATGTAGGTATGCACTCGGGGACCTGAATAAGGTAGGCCCTAGCGGCGCCTGCTAGAGGTACAATTTTGGTCCCTACCAGCCTCACCAAGCCGCTAACACATTACCTACTGCATTCTATTTTCCTCTTAGACAAACACCCGTTCCTTTTTCTGGTTCCCTTTTCTGCCTTCAACACTCACTCACTCACTCACTCACTCGCTCACTTTCAGGTCTGTTCAACCACCTCCTCATTTATTTTGTGGTCCCTTCGTTCCCTCGCTTGTTTCTCGTCATTGTCGTACATTCTGCATTTCCCAATTCAAAAAATTACATCATCCTGGCGCTGGGTTCCGATTATGATACGAGGGTTGGACAGTTGGACATGCTGTTTGCCTCTCGCTAAATAAATAGCGTTGCATGCCGCCTCCCGCCTGACCAAGCCATCAAAGCATCTTGCCTAGGTCGGTATCTAAACTTGGCTTAGACACGGTACGGCTGTACTTCCCGCTAGCATACAGCATACATGCACACCTAATACCTGGCCTACATACACTGCTGGGCATTCACCACCTACCAAAATCTCGTGTTATGAGACATCGGGGACGAGAGGAGCCTTGGCTAACCGGTTGACGACCTCCCGCATCACTCACTACTTCAACCTTCAAGTTACCTCTTGCGCGCGCGCACACGCCCCCTTCTCTCCCATCACCTTCCATCTACCACGGAGTACTACTTTTACGCGTCTGCAGTGCAGCCGTCTCCAAGTGGTTCTTGATAACGACCGAATCGGCAGCCCACAAACAACAAAGCCCCTGCTTCATCCCCCGTCACAACTCAAACCCATCAGCCTGTTTCAGCTAACCCAAGACTGCCAAGTCGACGGGGCCAGGTCTTTTCATAGTAGCAGCCAGCAGCCCAGCAGCCCAGCAGCCCAGCCAATCCTGGCGCCCTCGTGCAAGCCATCTCCCCCCCCCCCAGCCAAATTATAGCGACTCGCCAAACTCGCCAACTCTCTCGCCCGGCATCTCACCACTCCATCTTTCGCCAAGTCCTCATCATTAACTACTTCCAGCCACTCGTTTCCTCGTTTCTCTTCATTCCTCTTTTTTCCTCATCCGATCTTCCTTCGTTCTACTAGCAAGCTGCACCCTCCCTTATTGTTCTAGCCGACCGCGACACCTGCGCAGTCGCATCATCGGATCCACGCTCGTAGGTACAGGACAAAGGGCTCGACAAACGCTCCTCCTCCTTTTGCCACCAGAGTCCGATTGAAAAAGCCGACTCCCAGCGCTCGGGGGTCCACGCCGCCGTCAAGCTGGATTTCAATCAGCAGAATCGGCCCTATCCGGCTGGAGACAACGCCGGATTCCATCAAATCCCCTCGCAGTCCTACCATCCATATTCCGTCGACCAGTTCCCGCCTCAGCCGGAGTACGACCAACAACAATACGCGCAATACCCCCAATACCAGACATCTCCCTCACAACCCCAGTACCTCAATAATCTCGACAATACCATGGCTTCTGCCGCGCCCAGTCGGTGGACGGTGTTCAGAAAAGGGACCGTCGGCATCTTCACAAGAAGATGGCCTCGATGGTTTTTCTTGGCGATCATACTTCAGGCCATCGTTTGTATGGTGTTCGAAGCGTTAGTGCAATCCCGTGCCGCGGGCGACCTTCTCCAGCCGGACGTCAGGCTAACAGTTGCCCATCTAGATACACATTTGCCCTCTTCCAGGGAGGCTTGAAGGATACGAGGGCGAAGCAGTACCAGATCGATGACATTCAATCACAGTTGAAGACCATCCCCACTTTCCTCGGTCTATTCATCTTGGGTTTCATATACGAAGTCATACTCGTTTGGGACGCCCTCATCGCAAAGAACACCATTCAAATCATCGGAGTGTGCATCGCCAACCTAGCCCTGCTTGTATACGGCGCCCTTCAAATTGATCAGATCAAAGAGGCCATCGACATTTTGAATGTCGAGAAAGTTTTCTGGAAATCAGATATCTGGGCCGAGACCCGCGCCGAACTGATTGCCATTCCAGCCATCATTGGATTAATTACACTCGGCCTGAGTTTTATGGCTTGGAAGCTATATCAGGAATTCGCGTGGGATATTCTGAAGCAAATAGGGGCTGACTACAGGATGAAGAAGCGGTTTCTACATTATCAGGTATGTTAATCCGTTGCCCTTTGTTATGGGTCGATACTGACGTCTGCCGCAGGTTTACATCGCCCTGTTGAAATTCGATTTCTTCTTTTTCGTCGGCTTTACGATCCAATTCCTCGTAGTTGTTGGTGGCCGGTCGAAAGTCGAGTTCGGGTTGACTGCAGCCGCTATCCCCGTTACTATCGCCATTCTCCTTTGCGCCGCATGGTCTACGCGTCGTGAGTGGAAGCTGGGCATGTGGATTGTCGGGGTTCTCTACCTCGGGGGCCTGACCTATTTCATCTACAAGCTTGCACGCATTTATACCCCATCGCAGCAGCAGGCCTACAAACCTGTTCAAAAGTCCTTGACTACGTTTGCAGTGCTGACCATCGTACTCATCATTTTGACCATCATCAATGCGTTTGTGTGTTTATTCAACTTCGGCCACGGCCTCAAACAGCATCTTCAGACGCCGCGACAAGAAATTGACAAGGATCAGGCCAGTTACTCGATGCACGACGTTAAACAGCCCCAGCTACCCAGTCGGATGACGATCGACTGAGTTGATAGGATAGGCCTGGATCCGATAGAGATGTACAAAAGCGACATGATTTGAAACGATTCTCCTAACACCATTCTATTTATTCAGATATCCGACCGTGGAGGGCGACACGGAATCATGGATCGAGACAAATTCGTCCAAAGAAACTGCAGAATCATTTCTCCTGGCGTTTCGGTAACTGTTTGGTCTTTTAGCCACCACCTTCCTTCGACGGCTAAGGATCGTTTTGCAAAAGCATATATTTGGGCCACCTCCGGTGCGCTGGCTCGGACTGGATACTGTTCAGACAGTAGATGGGAGCACAGGAGATTTGGAGTGGAGGACCTCGGCGTGCGAAGCTCTAGGGAACGAAGGAACTTGGACAAGATAAATTTTCGTTTCGCATCATTCACGGTGCAGTGGCTTTCGGCCTTTGAATCTTGTAACGAGCGGGTTCGAGATATCACTGTCTTACGTACCAACGCCCACGAGCTCATCAGTTGTCTGATTTGTGGTATAGAGATTTCCCGAAATATTCTTTTAATAGAGGAAAGTTACCCCGTGAACAAGTGGTTGATAATCATGAGTCTGGCATCATACGTAAGCATGTACAATATAGCAGGACAATCGATTATCCGTCTGTCTAAAGAGTAAGTGGGAAAAGTAACACTGATCCGAAACACCCAGGCCCATTGGGTGCCTCCTCACCTTAAAGAGAACACTTCTTACTCCAAGCGCCCGACTCATACAAACAACAGAATGACTAACCATGAACCCCCCTCCCACCCTTCTCCCGACCTAAACAACCCGCATTAAACCACGCAAGAACCAGCTTCACTACCTGCTATGAATTTGACGCCAGAATAGTATGATCTCATTGTTCGCTTTATTGTACATAAAAAAAAAAATAAAAATAAAAATAAAAAACGCTCTAAAGAATGATCTCCCTGGCGTCCTTGACGACGCCCTCGCTCGGGCAATAAGGGCACTTGTACCTGCTACCCTTAGCAAGTTTCTGCAGGCTCTCGCGGGCGAGGACGTGGCCGCAGGGGAGGATGACGGGGGGGTTCGCGTCGGTGGTCTGGCCGCGGCTGACGGGGCAGACGAAGATGGAGTGGTAGAGCATGGAGCGGGGGAGGGGGGTCTCGAAGGCGAGCTCGTTCTGGGTCGTCCACTCCGTGTTCTTGGCCTTGTTGATGCCGGTCCACTTGACGAGCTTCGGGAGAGCGAGGGCGCCGGCGGTGGCGGCGACGTAGAGGGGGGGACTCGGCCGAGAGGCCAAGGAGGGAGCAGAACTCGCGCGTGAAGGAGGAGGAGACCTCGTCGAAGGCGAGGGAGATGTCGAAGATGGTCCGGTAGGGCGAGTCGCCGAGGTTGGGCGAGTACACGATGGCGCAGCTGAGGCGCTGGATCTCGCGCAGGTGCCGCTGCTGGAAGCGCACGAAGTTCTCGCGCGCGTACTTGAGGGCCCCCGCGACGCCGTTGTCCATCGTCGCCGGCAGGCCGTTCACCAGCGGGCCCTTAAATAGCCAAATAAACTGTAGCTTGCATAGCTCGAACTCCAAGTTGGAACCGCGGGCCTCGAGCTCGACCGAGTTGTCCCTCGCCCATCGGATAGCGGGGTGGAGGTCGCGCTGCTTCAGCGAGGTTAGGATCGAATACATGCCGGCGAATTTCTCCTGGAGGGCCAGGGACTGGAACGCCATGAGATCCGACGGTATGTCTGCGTCGGTTATCATGGCGTCGGGGGCCGTGTCGGGACGGGATGCTGGCGTCGAGGGCGGTGGGTGTCGGGTGGATGAGGACGACTGAGAGGTCTCGCTCTGTGGCTGCGCTTCTCCTATGAACGTAGACGCTACTCCGAACTGCCCCTCGCGTAGCAGATGCATGGCAATGGCGCGATTTATCAGAGCCGTCTGTGAATCCATGGGGTCATGATCTGTGGGGAGCGTCCCCTTCGTATCCTTAAAGGCCTTGGTGAGGGCTTTATGAAAGGCATTCTGGCTCTTGTGTACCCTCCCCAGGTCGCTATTGATAGCGTCGAGTTGGGCTCTGACGGGGTTTTGCAGCTTCGTAAGGGCCAAACTCGTAGTGTGCGGATCATTTGCTATACAACGAAGGTCAGCCGGTGCGTGGGATGACGCAGGCTCGAGGTGTAGCGTGAGCCCAAATACCTGCAGCAACCTCTTCCCTCGCGCTCACGAGGAAGTCTATCAGCCTGTCCACATCTTCCACGGCCCCGGTCAACTTGCTCGCCTGGTTGAATCTCCTCAGCTCCTTCTGTAGCTCCAACAACGACATCGTTCCCAGTCGCGACAGCAGGCAGGGTCCTGAAGCCGAATGTCAAAGCTCAGGCCGAGGCGTGGGGGTTGTGCGAATCCGTCGACAGTCGAGGCGTTGAAGAAGCCAGGGATACGGTCGTTCGTGGTAGTAGTAATCGCGTGGACCTAACCTTGTTGGCCTCTAACACTACGGCAGCATACAAGTGGCGGATATAGGGTTATCCAAGACATCGATGCCCCGCGGTGTGTCGGGTGTCTGGGGCGGTTGGTGTATGTATGTATGTATGTATGTATGTATGCGGGTGCTCTCCGGGCTCGGCGTTTTCGCTTGATGAAAGGGATGTTGGCCTGCTATCCCGTTGCGCTCTGTGCGTGCCTTAACAGTGGCAGAGCACGCTTCCTTTCTTTCTGTTTCTCTCTCTTTCTCGTAGCCTACGGGATGAAGTATAAGGAAGGAAAAGAAGAGACGAGACGTCAAGTTTCAGAGTTGGAAATGAGGTTACAATTACCTACCTACTGAGAAGATCGGGTGAGCTACTACCTGCCCAAGTTAGGTACTTACCTAGGTAGTTAGCGTTAGATAGTCGGGTGCAGCACCTAACATACCTACAGGTACCTAACTAGATAGGTTAGATTATTACTTAAAGAGGTTAGTTTTCAAATATGGGCCCCCCCAGGCGCCCATAGATGAGGAAGCAATTACCTAATATCATACATTATGATACATGCTCCTAAGTAGGTAAGTACGTATCCTTCCATTAGCACTTCACCTAATTACCAGTCTGCTACCAGTATTCCCCAATTCTGGGGAGGGACAATGACGCATTAGCTACCTCTCATTTCATACGCCAAGTGGACGCCGAAAGGCTTCCCCAGCATTCAGGGGCCTGATCTCTCGTTACGTAGTAGGTACAGCACACTGCACCGTAGCACCCATCCACCCAACCCAGTACCCAGTCGACCTACCTCGGTACCAAGACCAACGTATTCCCGGGTTGTTTTCTTGCCGCTCTCTTCAACTGCTAGTGTTTAATGGGTTCAATACACAATAGCTTGGACGGATAAGCGGCTGATGACAGCTCGGACCATTTCCCTCCTTCCGCAATCTAAGGCTTCATCTCTACGCCATCCCAATTACTAGGAAACTACCTGCTATGCCCTGTACACCATGAACCATCGCGGCCGTCGATCCGGCTGTCGTACTTGGAACGAGCCATGTCGTTGAAAAATACCGTGTCCCATAGTGATGAATCAAGACACCGTCAAGACGAGGATGCCGCGATTATGAGAGCTCTATCCTATAGTGGCGATCGCTCATCTCAAACCCAGACGCCTTCCGACTCGAAACAAACCCTTGCGTCGGAGCAAGCAGCCTCGCCCGGATCCCCTCAGCTCCGTCATGTAGTAATTCCGGATCCCGTTGCCTTTAGGTACGCTGCAAGGCCCAACAAGTAAGCAAGCAAGCAAGCAGGGCATGGCTAATCTCTACCCTACTAGGTACCTGGAAGAGGACAAGTGTGTTCAAGTCGTCGAGCGCAAAGCCGAGCTCACAGGATACGAGCTATACCTAGTCGAACAATGGGCTTGCTCCCGCCAATCGCCAACTCTCGTCATCGTTACATATACCGGAGATACAAACAACCACAGGGTTGTGGTCGGCGTGCTATCAGTCCCTGCAGATGAGAAGGCGTGGTCCCCCCGCCTCCGTGTCTACTTTAAAGCCATCCACCAGTTCCATGCACGGCCGAGAGATACTCCGTTGGGCGAGTTGATGGTAACGAATCTTAGTAGTTTTCCCTCTGCTCTAACCGTCATCTCCGTGCCCGGCGGAAATATTAAGAATCAGCGGCGCACCTTCATCGTGAATGAGAATCTCAAGAGGTTAGGTTGCTCGGGGCGGTCTGGCATAACTCTATCTGAACCTATACCCGCTGCCAAGGCAAAGTTTCATCAACTCTACAAAACAAACGACAAGGTGTCCATTGAGGAGGCCGTTATCGAGCTGGTCAAGTTCTGCCAAGTTGCCCTCTACCTCTTTGGCAAGCTTGACCAGGTATATATCGATGGGCTACTTTGTGATGTGACTGAAACTTCCATTGGCGATTGGTGGACCGAGTTTGGAGTCGAGTATTTCAACGTAGAACCTACAGACGGTATACTTGGGCCCACCACCGTAGCCGCATTGCTCGGTCTGCTGTGGGGGGCGAGGAACAGGTTGAGCTACTCGAGTGCGCCGGTCCCAAAAGATGTGTTCGAAATAGACACTTTCGAGAAAGGTATCTCACATTTCCAGAAATATCACAAGTTCGAAAGAACAAGGAGACTTGATCGTCAAACTATGCATAAATTGCATACCATTACTGCTAAGGCTGCAGCTGGCGAAGGATGGGGCGTACAAAAAGCAGTCAAATCCACAGTCACAGACATAGGCGGCAAGCGGGGCGAAATGGTCCTAGGAATGGTTGGTAGTCGCGACAAAGGTGGCATTGGCGACATAGAAACAACTGATCTCGACCGTTTGATTGGCCTAGTCACGGGAGAGCGCGCCAAATGGCTCTGGCACGGCAAGCCTAAGCGCACACCCGCCCTTGACCACGAAAAGTCCGGTCCTAATATGATTTTGCTTGGTAAAGAGGACCTCAGGACATCGATAGATGACGATGTTGACCACCGTCGGAGGGAAGACTCTCCAGCTATATATTCGACACCCGCTCATGGCTCTACGGCTAGTGTAACTGATAGTCCTGGGGATAGAGATGTGATGCGCCGAGGGATGTTCAAGAGTGTTGCACGTGATGCCCGATCGGGCCTTGGTCGAATCAAGGATGCCATGACAAGCGGCAGCGGGCTACGAGGCCATGTGAGTCGGCCATCGCGAGACGAGTCTTCCGAGTTTGCTCTCAATAACTCCCAACATTCGTTTCTGTCTAGTACATCGGCAGGCTTTGTCAATAGTCCAGCACAGCTCCCTGGCTCCGCTCAAATTAGTAGAGCCTTCACATGGAAGATTAAGCCGGAAGAATATTCAAACGCAGTCAAAAAGGACAAAGACCTCTCCGCCATCGTGTCCCCGATTAGCGCGGTAGTCGCAGACGAGACATCAGCTCCCGAATTGCGGATGCCCTCCCGAATCAACGATACGATTCAGAAGCTGACTTCTCACGAAAAGAGGCAGGCCTCCCAATCCCAGACCCAAGAGAATTCTACCATAGTAGATCCGTCTGTAACTGGGTCAGTCACGGGCGAGCCTACAGGGGGGATCGAACATTCTCAGTCAGCAACACCCCATACAACTGATGCATCGTTGTGCTTGCATCGAAGGTATAGCATTACTGGTACCCGACCATTCCTCAACCCCCCGCTAGCAGAAGCTCGTTGGCCTCGTAGGCTATCATTCGGGGATGCTGAAGAAGCCGTTCTCAAATGGGACGAGGTGGCAGACTTCACTAATGCAGAAGGCATCGATAGCGACATGAAGGGCAAAAACAAGTTGCAACTTCTTGAGATAGCGCAAGCTATGCACTTGAGGGTTATCGACATTGAAAAGAATGTCGAGCCCTGGGTCAGCCGCAAGATACAAGATATTAAGAAGACCAGTGAGAGCTACTCCTGTCAATTGGATGAGCTACAGACCATGTACCAAAAATCATCTTCTATGTTCCAACAGGCACACCATGGTTACCAAGCGATAGCTGCAGAGCACAGAGAGCATCTCACCGAGGCGCTCAATCGAGTCGACGGGGGGGCAGCGAAGCTAGAGTATGAGATAACGGTACTGTTGTCAAGAGTGCAAGAGGTAGAAGATAGTGCCGCGCAATTCGAAATCCAGGTGGAAGAGGTTGAGCAGAGGGCCGAGGAACTAAAAGCTCAACTGGAGCAGGAGAGCTGGTTGCACTGGGCCGTAAGAACATTGACGGGCGTAGGAACGGGCCCAAACATCACGAGACCACGGCAACGATGAGCAAGCATTTACATCCAGCCTTTTTCTTCGTTTCCCCCCTGTTTATTTAGTTGTCTTTTATTCCTTTAATTTCTCTCGCTTTTTCCTTCTTTAATTTGGTACCCTTCTGTACGAATTTTTTGGGGGAGCAGTTTCCCTCTATTGTGGGTAGGTCACACTCTGTCAATTGGGATCTAAGTATATTGGCATATAGAAGCATGGTTTGGCGCATGTCTTAACTCTAGATAGATTGGTGGCTTGCTTTGGAGACAGATACCCAAACCGCATTATAGACACTATTTTTGTGGCTATTTCCTTTGACAAGTAGATTTTGAAGGCTCTATTATAAATGTGTCGGCGGTTGGGTACTTCGGTACCGAGATTAAGGCTCAGTTACCTAGGTACTTATTTACCCAATAGGTAGACACCCCACCTCCCCTTGTGTCCCTTCAGTTGTTAGAAACCTTAGTCATGTAGGCGTTATGGGTTGGTGAGACTGATGATGAAAACCACGTGACAAAAATTCTAGGCTGGTCGGAATTATCGGGGCATATCCGATACCTAGTACGTAGTACTTCGTACGTACCAGTAGTGACTCGCAGCGAAAATAAAGATGCCGGAGGTACTTTACAGGCTACTTCGGTAGATAACCACTTAGACTTGCCCAAAAACAGCCAGCAATAGACATTACCTACCAGCACTTTCTCCCACCCAATTCTTTCCGAACCAACCCTCACTCATACCTTTTCCCTCCAGTGCCATCCAATCACTTCGTCTATATCTCTCCCACTCGTAGCATTCCGAGTAATTATTTGGCCAATCCCCTCTCGGCGCTCCCTAAGAATGAGCGCTTCTGCCAGAGCTGCCCAACGGGCAGTCATCGTGAACCCCTTTGCGGGTAGGATTGCGACAAGGCCCAGGCTCGGCCTTTCGACCTCGTACATCGGGCGCCAAACCCGACAGACACCGGCCGATTTATATTCGCGCGCCCTGCTGATCCCACTGCGAAGCATATCAACCGAGCAGCATTCGGTCAACGGCCACGGCGGCCCGCCTCCGGGATTCAACGCCGAACTAGCTAAGAAACCGCTCCCCAAGGAATCCTCGACCACGGCAAACAGGACATCAGAGCAGAAATTAGCTACCCCAGAAAATGCCACTACTACCGCTACCGCCACGAACCCGAGCCAGTCCTCCCCGGGGGAACCATCGGCCGAGCCTCAATCCATGACAGACCTGGCCGCGAAGAAAGATCAGGACGTCGAGAAGGAGGAAAAGTCAGCCAAGAAGTTGACCCTTGGACAACGAATAAAGCACGAGATTCAACACTATTGGGATGGCACGAAGCTGCTAGCCACCGAGATCAAAATCAGCAACCGTTTGGCCTTAAAGATGGCTGCCGGCTACGAGCTGACTCGACGAGAGAACCGGCAGCTTCGGCGAACCGTTCAGGACCTCGGCCGTCTTGTTCCCTTCTCCGTTTTCATCATCGTCCCTTTCGCCGAGGCGCTCCTACCGATCGCCCTCAAGCTCTTCCCCAACCTGCTGCCCAGCACATATGAGGCCCAGCAATCCAAGGACAAAAAGGCCGCGACGCTTAGAGCTACCCGTAAGGAGGTCAGCTCTTTCCTCCGTGAAACCATGAAGGAGACCGGGTTGCCGTTGTCTCCCGCCACAACGCAAAAGGAAGAGTTTGCTACATTCTTCCGCAAGTTGCGGGCAACTGGGGAAAAGCCTAGCACGGATGATGTCATCAAGGTCTGTCAGGCCTTTAAGGACGACCTCACCCTAGACAATCTGTCGAGGCCCCAGTTAGTATCTATGTGCCGGTATCTAAACCTCAACACGTTTGGTACAGATACTATGCTTCGATACCAAATCCGTCACCGGATGCGTCAAATCAAGAGGGACGACAGGGCGATCAGTTTTGAGGGCGTTGACAGTCTCAACGTAGCAGAACTACAAACTGCATGTGCCAGTCGTGGTATCAAGACACATACCGTCTCCCCGGGTAGGCTACGAGAGGATCTTCAGTCCTGGCTTGAGTTACGGTTGAAGCATGGCGTACCCTCTACGCTCCTGGTCTTGAGCAACGCTTATATGTACGGTCAGAAGGCCGAGGAAGGTGGTTTCCACAGCCAAATTGAAGCTCTCACAGGTGTCCTCTCGTCCATTCCCGAAGAACTATACCACGAGATTGAACTCGAGGTGCATAATGCCGAAGGTGCTGCGACCAACAAGCAACGCCTAGACGTACTCAAGGAACAGCAAGAGCTCATCGAGGAGGAGAACGAACAAGAGCAGGAAAACCAAGACACTGGTTTCGCCACCCCGAAGGATGTGGAAGACATTGACGAAAAGGAAGATCGCCAGCAGGCCGCCTCGGCGCAGGGCCTCGATAAAGAAGTGGTTGGCGAGGCTGTAGATGCCGAGGTTGACCAGACCCAAGCACAGCAAAAGCAGCCTGAACCGCTTGAGAAGGCGGAGGCGAAGAAAACAACCAGTTGAAGACAAACACCACTCATAAATAGCTCCGCGATGAAATTGTACAGTCCAACAAATGTGTCGCTTCTCTTTTGTAAAATTATTTGGCAATGGCAGCCAGTGTATCAAGCGGAAATGGACACAAGGTATTCTCAAGGAATAGCGGGACGGGTTTATAGATAGAGACCATCGCCGTCGTGCAATCAACGATACAATAGATTTAAATGACGAAGCATCAGTGCCGTCATTCCCTTTTTCTTCAGTGCGTTTATTTTGCTATATTTGTGGATATTAACATCGTAAGCGGGCATTGTGTTGTTCGATAGCGTTCGATTAGTAGGAGGGATGTGCAATAAGTGGCGCAGTATCCGTCCCGTACGGTTCACACGCCCGTTTGAGCGGTCGAGGGGCGTCAGCTTGTTACAGATCTGGTGGAATAGATACACCATAGATCTCGTATTGTCCCCTCATGCTCGCCCCTGCCGAGACCTCAACCGGAAAAATATAACAGTCTTGGAATTAGTGGTCACAATTTGGCAGAAGCGCCTTGATCTTCCGTACGGTTCATCCCTTCTCGCTTCCGCAATCCGCAAATGAGCCATGATCGATGGCGTGTTTCTCGCTTATCAATTCAATACGCTCTCGCTCTCGATTGTCTCCTCCGCCAAGACAGTGGAACACCGCCGTCTTTGGGTTGGTCTCTTCCTTCTTTCTCATACACATGTGCAAGTGCAAGTACGTATTGTGTGTAGGGTGGTATTTTGCGGAGTGAAGGAATTGGCAGCGTGGGTGAAACGAAGGAGGATGGCGGCGGAAGGCCGGCGGAATTCATCCTTTAGGACGGGTGAAACCGAAGACGGGGGCTCGAAAAAACGTGCATGATTATCGGCCGAGGCCGAGGGGAAAGGTATTATCATTACGCGAGTCAATGATAATAATAATAATAATAATAATAGGAATGGTAGAACGAAACACCACTGTTTCGAGGAGATGCCTTGTGGAATACCTGCATCGCCTTGCGCGGAGCGATCCGCTCACCGAGAGACATCCGGCCCTCGAGACAAAGCCAAGAGGCTGAGTGCTGTATCGCGCTGCCATAAACCCCCCCGCGAGGCATCTAGCTGCCAAGATCAGGGTCAGCCTCCATAGCTTGTAACGAGGCCGGGGGATGCAGGAGAGATGGTCCTCCCCGTGGGCTTCGTGAGATGAGGTCGGCTGTCTAGACACGCGATTGTTATATTATCACGATGGGCACACGCCCATAATGTCTTGAGCTGTGATCATTCAATCATTTAATCATTCAACCTAGTATTATCGAGCACTCATTTCATCTGGATTCTCAGAGACACCAATTCCAGTCCCTCACTTATTTTTATAGCATCTTACTCTTTCCCTTCCCTCTTTTATACAGACCTTGATCGTATAGGCAGGCATAGCCATGCGTACCCAGACAGGATTCCTTGCACTCTTTCCCGTGCTCCGAAGCGTGACGGCGCTTTATACTCTACCAGAACCTCCACAGCGTCGCGATGGGGACCTAGAGGTTTTCTACAACATGGTAGGGTCGGATGTTCTTAAACGAAGCACGAGTGATGCGACTTTCCCTCTCAACTTTGGTCTTGTAGATCAAGTGTTAGCTGAAGGGTATGTTGCGTCTCATATGTCAATTTACGCGCCCATTAAAAGACCTCTTGAACCCTGGTTATTATTTCAACTATAAACAAGGCCATGTTATTAACTTTTTATTCTGTTTTTTTATTTTAGGGATTTCGGAGGTGTTGAGCTGACGGTGACATGCGTCGAGTGCCTCGTGACTGGAGAGGTCATAGCCTCCGCTATGTTACCGGATCTCAGCGACATCGACATCACATACTTAAAAGAGACCTTCAGCGATGCGATGATAGGGCTCACATTCAACGGCGTCAACGCGACGGTAGATGTGGATATCACAGCGGCGGCGTCTGGGGAATTCGCGATACCGTTGCTAACGACGCAGACCCCAATTGGCGTTTCCGTGAGTCCTATTGGATTTCTTTTTTTTTTTATGGTCTTTGGAGTAAGGTGTTGTTGGTTATAAATTCAATCCAAACTAACCAATACTACTTGGCCAGGGGTTCGGGTTCGAGCTTGGAGTCTCGTTCGGCCTGGATCTCGTCTTCACCATCGCCGGCAAGATCGAGACCGGGGGCGGATTCAAAGTCATCATCCCTGACGGGTCGTCGTTTATGGTCCCATTCAACGATGCAAACTCGAATTTTGCGAACTTGTAAGTCTTCATCCATCTCTTTCGCGGCCCGCCTTTAACCACTTCCCACCATTAACCTATCACCGCCCATCCCCCTGGCGCCTCGACAACCTCCTAAGCACAATAGAAAACTAACAAGAGCTCTTCCGGGTCAAAAGCAACGGCGCATCGGCCTCCCTACTACCCATAACAATCGACCTCCCCGTCGAGATCACGGCTGCGCTCCGCCTCAACGTCGAGGGCGGGGTGTCGTTTCCGGACCTCGGGTTCATCGAGGCGCGGGCGCGGGCGGGCGCGTTCCTCGCGATCCCGGAGGTGATCCTGACCGGCGGCGCGTCCCTCCCGAACGCGTCGTCGTCGTGCGTGGTGCCCGTGTCGGCGGAGCTGAACATCAACGCGGGGGGTGTTCGTCGACATCAGCGCCGACGTCGCGGGCGACGACATCGTCGACTTCAACCCCACGGCCGCGACGACCTTCTTCGCGGTCTCGACCAGCACCTGCCTCAAGACGGCCGGCGGCGGCGGCGGCGGCGACGCCATCGCCACGCCCTCCTCCGCCGCCGCCGCCGCCCCGCATGCTTCGTCGTTCCCGCTACCGGCTTCGTGGCGGCCTACCCCGAGCGCGGATTCCGCGCCGCAGCAGCAACAGACCACCCTCGCCACCGTGCACGGCGTGGCGCCGGCCGTCTCCCTCGCCGCCGAAGCCCACGCGCAACAGGCGGAGCAGCAGGGCGCGTACCCCCCTCACCCTGCAGAGCCTGGCGACGCCAATCACGAATTACGCGACTGCGGCCGTGATCACGGCCGCGCCGGCTGTGTCTATCGCCATCGTGCGCTAGCCGATTTTCCTCGGGCTCGTCGATCACAACAACAAAGTTCAACAACAACAACAACAACAACAACAACAACAACAACAACAACAACAGCGACAACAACGACACCTAGAGGGGGATACCGGTGGGGATAATTCGTGGGAATTCATTCAAGTTTGTTGTTTCTGGGCGGGGGTTCGATCAGAGGAACCCTTTGCTGTATTGAATATGTATGCTGTACGAGTAGATGATCACTGCATATTTCCTGACGTTGATTTTTAAGGGATTACTAAAACCGCATGGACTTGGGGCGCAACAGAGTTCTCGGGGGGTTGGATAAGGGGATAGACACATTGGATCGGGCGCAACCGGAGCAGTATTGTCATGCATATTGGGAGGGCTAGACCCGTCGTTCTATGCGGTCACTTGGCCTATTGTAAGCACATACCCAGGCAGATGCTCGGGAAAGAGACTGCCGGGTTTCATCTCCCTAGTCTCAAATAATAGCTGCCCTTGGAATCACCAGACGAACTTTCAACAAATGCCGCTCTTGGGGAGATATAATTCTGCGTCGCTAGGTATGCCCGCATATAAATGAGTAGCCTAGGGTTGAGATCTGGCTGGTCCAGATGGTGTCTAAGACAGTTCGATTTAAACCCAGGCTTGGGCAATGTTAGGATAACACCAATGTGTGAACTTATGTAGCCGTCGCGGCATAAGTCATGTTCGGTATCTACTTAGGTAGGTATTGACTAGGCATGTAAGTATGTACAGCAGTATACTTGTACTTCTCTGTGACCTAAAGGGATGAGGCAAAAGTATGACTAGCGTTATCACAGACGGGAGGCTCCCGTCGAGTCTAAACTACCTATGCAGTATACACACAGTTATATATACAGTAATTAACCGTCGCAGCATACTGTGAGCCAGCGCCTAAACCTACTTGAGATGGACGAGAAACAAATACCACACGGGAAACGTGGTGAGGCGCGTGGCAACAGTTCAGATGACGCCTACCGACATGTATTGTGTCCGTGTGGCGGAAATACTTGCACACGCGTGTCATGCACGCGTCGCGTACTCCAGTTTGTAAACTAGGTGGCTAACCATGTTTAAATTTGAAGAACTACCTGATCGTTATATTGTACTAAAAGTCAGAAGTAGGAAAAAAAAAAATCAGTAATAAGACGTAGGGGGGTTTGTGCCCAAAGCAAAGAAACCCCCCACCCTCCAGATAAAAAAAAAAAAAAAACCGGTACAACGGTCGCGCGTTGGCGGGATGCCGGGATGCTAAATAGAGAAACTACGGCAACCATCGATTTGCTAAGCAAATATGCATGAATGTACATATGTAGTGCATTGTAACGTACCCGGAGTTGGGTTTGGTGTTTGGTCTCTTACCATCCCAACTGTGCACCTAACCTTGGTACTCTTTTAGATGGTACTACCCCATATATACACGTGTGTGTTCGATACAAATGGAGTACCTAGAACCTCACGTCATCTCCAATAGGGAACTGACTGTTATTTCTCGTACGATATTACACTATACGGGTATACTGTGCTTCGGCCGAGGGGCCACGTTATGAGGATGGAGGTGGAAATAAAGTATGTAAGATGAAATAGGTAGTTATTTATCTACAGCTTCTCGGGTATCCATATAACTACCTACCCTATTGTTTTTGGATAGAATATACGTTTAGAATTTCAAGCATATCACAGCAACTGATATTAGATAATTATCATGAATTTCCATAGGCCATTACAGTACGAATACATACTACTTTTCACCAGCACATTACAGCTTTCATGCCGGATAGAACTTACGAATTGGTCAGGCTGAGGGTCGCTCGCCCTTGAGCGCTATCCGAAGGCCGAAAACACACTAGATAAGGGAACTAGCCGGCTGCTGGCTCGGGGTAGTGACTCACGGCTGGTGCTGCCGTGCCATTGCGGATTGTGTGAATGCATCTCTAGACGGGGTTACGTAAATTATGTACAGGTTTTGGGCTCAGTTTGGGGGTTGAATAATGTGAAGGATCACTTTTGGGTGCCTCGTCGGTGTTGGACATCCTTGCAACCACCGAGGGGACCCATCGGGTACACAATGTACATACAACTACTCCATATTCATACTAGCATGTTATAGGCTGAAATTGTGTGGGGAGGCGTTAGTGGCAAGTGCGCCTTAAGTGAAGTGTTTTTATTGGATGTACAGGCCCTGTCACCGGTACTTGGCAGAGGTTTCGCCGACGGTCCATTCAGAGAAATAGCGTGCAGCATCTTGCTATAGTGTAGTATCCCCTCAACACGTACAAGTACCATGCAAATTACCCGGTTCTGCTAGCCGGGTCTGCTCTCCGGAATTAGGACTTACTGTAGCGTTGTAGCGTAAGGATTGGCCAATTATCAGATTTGAAAACTGGCGATTGATAAGGCAAGGGTTTGCCTTCACAGGCCGACAGGTCGGTCTACGAGCAAACTCGGAGATATTCACTCGCGCGAGTCAGCTAATCTGAAAGCGGAAATGGCCACCGACCTTGACACCAGCAAAGCCATTACATAGTCGACGTTCTCCATAGTGTCATCTACCTCCCGGCTCGGCAGGTCGGTCCTTGTTCTTATATGTATGTAGCTCGGCCGTCTCAAGGTCGCTTGGTATCGTGTCTTAGTATCGTGCCTTAGCTGATCTCCATGCTATGATATAAATTTTTTTTTTTCTTAATCGAGATATTATACAAAACCCGTTGATAAAACCCTCTCGTCCCTAGTAGTTAGCTCATGAACTTTCCATTGTCTCGGATGGAAGCGCTTTATCTAGAGACATACTAAAATATCGTGGCGTGTTCGGTAGAAACTGTTTCTGCCAAGCAAAGACATGACGGCGGCGCCGGTCGACGAGAAAGTCGCCGATCTCGAGCGGGATGCCGGCTTCACTAATACAAACGCATCGAGCGACGACGACAACACCACCTCAGGTCACAACACTGAAAAATCTGCCGAGAGTTCCAGCACGGCTCCTGGGGACTTGGAATCGGCAGCCCAGAATGGCGCGGCAACGGCGGCAGTAGCGCAAGCGGGGAACGGGGACGAACCGCCGCAGGGGGAACGCTCCGATTTGGAGATGGCGTTGATCATGGTCGCACTCTGCTCCGCGCTCTTTCTGGCCGCCTTGGATGCGACGATCGTCACGACGGCCATCCCCACGATCGTGGCCGAGTTCAACTCGCCGTCGGGATACACCTGGGTCGGCGCCGCCTATACGCTCGCTAGCTCGGCAACCGTGCCGAGCTGGGGAAAGGTCAGCGATATCTGGGGGCGCAAGCCCGTGCTCCTGGTCGCTGTGGGTATATTCTGGATCGGGTCTCTGATCTCGGCCCTCAGTAAGAACATTGCGCAATTGATTGCTGGCCGGGCCATACAAGGCGGCGGCGGCGGTGGCATCATTGTCCTGATCAACATTGCCGTCAGCGACCTGGTCTCGGTGCGGAAGCGCGGACAGTACTATGGCATCTTTGGCGGAATTTGGGCGTTGGCGTCAGCTATTGGTCCGATCTTGGGTGGCGTTTTCACTGACAAGGTACGTTCGTATTAGCCGTTAGCCGTTGTAGGCCTGGATTCTCCTCGCGTGAGCACATCGGACTAACATAAATCGTCGGATATTTAGGTCTCATGGAGGTGGTGTTTCTGGATCAATCTGCCTATTAGTGGGCTCGGATTCGCAGTCTTATTATTCGTCCTCAAATTACATAATCCTAGAACGCCAGTTCGCCAGGGACTGACTGCCATCGATTGGCTAGGAAGCGCTCTGATCATCGGTGCTACGCTCCAGCTCCTATTCGGCCTCGAATTCGGTGGTGTCACGTATCCTTGGAAATCGGTCACGGTTATCGCCTTGATTGTGTTTAGCATCGTCACCTTCGTGATCGCCATCTTGGTCGAGAAATACGTGGCCGAGTACCCCGTCATTCCTCTTAGACTCTTCAAATCGCGCCGAAACGTCGCCGCCTTCGCTGTCTGCTTCGTGCACGGTACCGTCTTCATCTCCGGCTCGTACTACCTCCCGTTATACTTCCAGGCCGTGGTTGGATCCTCGTCCCTCTTATCCGGTGCCTACCTACTAGCTTTTGCTCTCCCCGTGTCTCTTTGCTCCGCCTTCACTGGTATCTGGATGAAGAAGACGGGCCACTATCTATCGGCCATTATTTTTGGGATGGTATTTCTCACATTGGGCTTCGGGTTATTTATTGATCTTGGTTCGCGAGTTAGTTGGGCCAAGCTTGTTATTTACCAAATCATCGCTGGTATAGGTGTTGGGCCAAATTTCCAATCGCCTCTAATCGCGCTACATACTGGTCTTCACCCTAAGGATATCGCAGCTGGGACAAGTACGTTCCAGTTTATACGCCAGCTTGCTACCTCGATCTCTATCGTCATCGGCGGCGTCATCTTCCAGAACGGCATGCAGAAACAATACCCGACCCTATTGGCCGAACTCGGCCCAGAGCTTGCAAACCGGCTATCTGGTGGCAGCGCAGGCGCAAACGTGGCCCTGGTCGCGGGCCTGCAGGGGGAACAAGGCAGAGTGGCGCGAGACGCGTTCTGGAATAGCTTGCGGGAAATGTTCATTGTATTTACGGCTATTTCCGCCGTCGGTCTCCTTATTAGCCCTTTGGTCGGCCAGGGGGAGCTGAGCAAGGAGCATACTGAATTTAAGACGGGCTTGCAGAGCCTGGCGAAGAGAAAGGAAGGCCAAACCGACCCTGCATCAGGTGTCGAAAAATCCGGCTAGGGACTGGATTTGGATTGTAGGTATTGAATAGCATTGTCATATAGTATATAGAATATAATCATAGAGTAAATGAAATGAAACAGGCATGTTATTTACCATAATATCATTCGTTGAATAGTCTGCTACCGACCACCTGCCTAAGTACACTACCCAGGTACTTAACTATGATCTGGGTTCCACACATATTACCCAAACAAGGTAGGTAGGTAGGTACCCAAGGTTGGTATGTATGTACTTATTTTAGGTGGTGTTTTAGGCTCCCGTTGAGGCTCTGTTTTAGGTGAGGTGGGTAGGTAGGTATATTGTACCTTCGACTCGTCGCGGATTACCTACCTACATTTTCTAAGGTTGGCTACATGGGTAAGCATCTTTCGGTAGGTAAGTAAGTACAAAGGGGGTAGGCAATGCAGGTACCCAAGCAACTATCTGCTGCCCCCCACCTAGGTGCTGGCTGCGCGAGCCTAGGTGAGGAAGTATCAAGGTAACCATTTACGTGCCTGCACCGTAGTATCAGCGCGCCTGCAGTAATTATGGAGTGTAAAAAGAGGGGCAGTCCATTAGGTCATAGGTAGTGGAAATAGGCAGAATCGCGGGCGGTGAATTGGTTGGGAGGGCAACCTCCCAAATGCGGTAGTTCAGTGGAGCCATGACCAATCGAAGGTGTACCCAAGTATTCACCGTACCGGACTAGCGTCAACATGTAAACAAAGCTTGGTGCATATGAATTCTGAATCCATCGTGAACCGAAACAATCTCGCAACCATCTCCTACTTCAACTCTTGTCAATCAGGCATTCTCACCACACTCGACAACGCCAACAACCTAGTAGGTAACTTGCAATTTCGATTGACTCATTGATTACGATTCACGTTTTCACCTCAATTTCCCGCTCCCACCTATCATTCCGTCGCGACGATGGGGTCCGCAACCCCCCCGAAGCGCATGACGCGTGCAAGGGCAGCCGCGGCCTCCGCGGCCGCGGCCACCTCCAGCACCAAGACCACTAAGTCGGACAGGGTGACCAAGTCCACCAAAGCAACCACATCGACCAAGGCTACTGCCGCAAGCGTGAAGAAGGCTGCTACTGCTGCCGTGAAGAAGCCCGCCGCCAAGAAGTCTGCTGCTCCCGCACCGGCTCCCGCTGCTGCTGATATCGCGGACGACATGGCTGCTTCCGCTTCCGCTCCTCCTGCCGCGAAGAAGCCCACCGCCACAAAGAAGCGTTCTGTCGCGAAGACCTCCATGTCCTCCACAACTACCTCTACTACCGCGCGCGCCACAACCCGGAAGCGCAAGACTAGAGCCTTTGACGATAATGATGAAGATGATGAAGACGACCTGTCCAAAGAAGAAGACGCTCAACGCGCTATGAACCGACCCGCGAAAAAGCTGCGGGCTCTAGCTAAGAAAGCTGCCGACCCTGAAACCCACTCCGAGTCGGAACCCGAATCTCAGCCCCAACCTAAGTCTCTCTCTTCTCAACCCACCCCCCAACCCGCTCCTCAAGAGGATGCATCAAGCAGTTCTACTGCCACTAGATCTACGCGTGGTCGCCCTAAGAAGTCCACAGCGACTACCGCCACGGCTTCTACTCTCAAGAAACAAACACCAGCCACAATCTCCCGTGCACGAACACGGAAGACGACCACCAAGAATGATGATGCTGCCCCTCCCGCTAAACAACCAGCCAAAAAGACCACCCGGCGTCGCGCTGCCGCTGGCACCGTCACCACGACTTATTCTACTGAACCCACCCCTGGTCTCAAGTCGGCCGTGTCCCGTCCTGCTGCCAAGATTGCTAGCACTCTTAAGAAGACTGTGACTTTCCAGGAGCCAGAGAAGGAAAACATGGTTCCTGGAGCGACTACAAAAGCAAACACCGACGATGCCGAGACTGCTACTACTGGCATGAGAGCTAAGCCTGTCCGTAAGCCAGCTGCCTCTGGCAGAACAACGCGGGCGAGTGCGCGGGCAGCTACTGTGGAAGCTACAGAGAAGAAGCCCTTGAGCCCTAAGAAGGATGGTCAGAACAGACCTTTGTCAAGAGACTCCAACTCTGATGATGAGCTTGCTACATATGAAAAGACCCCAATTAAACCCTTGATGAAGAGTCCCGTTAAACCACCCAGTGGTATGAGGAAGCTTGAGCTTCCACCCCCCGAGAAGGAGAAGGATGAGAACTCAACTCAATCACTCGAACCCGTTCTTTCCTCCGTGTTGAGTAGCCCGGCTCGTCGGCCGCCTCCCTCTCCCTTCAAGGATGCGATGAAGTCACCTGCGAAGAGAGTTGATGCCGTTCCTTCGCTGAGCTATTCGTCTACAAGTACCGAGGCACATGGTAGTCAGTCGCCATCCAAATCTACGATGCTTCAATCGCCTGCTAAGCGTCCCCATGCGTCTCTGCAAGTGTTCCAATTGAACCAGGAACAAGCGAACGCCGCTCGTTCGCCTACAAAGATTTCTTTGCTGAATACACCTGCGAAACGTCCAGCATCACCTATTAAACTACCTGGCTCTTCAATCCCTATAGCTGAGGACAAGCCCCAGGAGGAGACCTCAGAGGGAGACACGCATATTCCCGTGGAAGAGATCAGCGAGGAACAACTGCAATCTCAGATTCGTGCAGAATCAGGTGCGACTCCCCCCGCATGAGCCAGCAACAGCCGAGGAGTATCTGGAGCCCATTCGGGAAGAAGTTCATGAAGAGAGTATTCAAATCGACTCCCCCACCCCCCAGCTTGAATTCCCGGGCCGCCTTTCTGCCGTTCTGCCAAGACATGCAGACCCTGCGCTTAAAAAAAACACCTTTACCCGTTGCGCAGCCTCAGCTTCACCTTGCTTCCTTGAGCCTCCCCGAGCTCCAGGCATCGGAGCCCATGGCGGTAGATGAGTCTCCTAAGGCTGGTGATGTCGTGGAATCATCATTTGACGAGACTATGAGCACCGCTTACGCTACGCCTGCAGGACAGCATGCCGATAGAAGTATGACTGAGCCTGAAGTCTTCAATACTCCACCCGAGACGATGGTTACGGAAGAAGGCAAGGAAGCTCCTCCGGTTGAGACTAACAACCAGTCTCTTGATGCAGCTGAGGCCGAAATCTCACAACCAGAGGCAGATTTAGCTGCGACCGAGCCCAACAAGGAATCTATAGAAGCTCCTGAAGTTGAGCACAAGAAAGAATCCATAGAGGCAGCCGAGACTACACTTGAACAGTCAGCTGACCCCATCCCCGCTTTGACCACGCCTCCCCAAGCAGCTCCGAAGCGGCCAGAATTTGGACTACGTGCGAAGGAGCAAGAAGATGATGGTGTATCAGACTCGGAAGATGAGCTTGCCTTCAGCAATAAAGCCACCAAACATATTGACGATACAGTGCCCTGTGCCACCCTTCCTGCTACGCCCGCCCCACCCTTGTTCAAAGGCACGGAAAGGAAAATCACCGAGAGTGCTGCCAGAGCAGCTAGCAGAGCAATCCGATCTGTGACGAACGGACCCAGGCTTGGCTATACTCCACTGTCTGTCCAACTAGGCGCGTGGAGAGCTTCAAGCCCTCTTAAGGCTCGTCAGAGCTCACAAAAGCCTGCCCCTCAAGATGAGGATGAAGACGATGAGTTCTCACTCCTCGATGAGAAAGACTTCCCCGTCGTTGAGACGCCAGCTGCTAAGAGCTTTTTCGACGACGAAATGAGAATCCGCGCTGAAATGGAGAACGAGGCGGAGATCGAGGCACTTCTTGAAGCTGATATTGCCGCTAAGTTCGACAAACATGACTTCAACAATCTCATCACAGACGAAGACTTCTCTATTATCACGGAAGATGGTGAAACGACTCCCATTGACAACGACGACAATAATCAGTCTCGCCAGCATGATGAGTCTTTTTCAGAACCAAGTCAAGAGTACGGCGATGAGAACTCTGTTCCCATTGACCCCGTTTTAATCGGTAACAAACCCGAAACGCAAACCACAAGCCAGGTCCCAGTAACGCCGAAGAGATCTTTCGCATCCAGGGAATTCCACACCGTCTCTAAAGTGCCGCTTAAGAGGGGCGACGACTCCCCCCCTCGCAGCGTCAAGAGACTCTGCTCTACTGCTTCCAAGGCCTCTCTGTCGGGCGGTGCCGGGTTCTCTACTCATACCGGCTTTCCTACGAATCTGTCGGACATTGATGAGGAGTCTACCCTCAGCCCGACTACCCCTTCGAAGCCAACCCCACGGTCCTCTGTAGGTACCCCGGCCCGTGCAACTCGCCCCGACCTCGATCCAACGCTCCTGCGTGGAGCCGTAGTATTTGTTGATGTTCATACGACCGAAGGGGCCGATGCTGGTACCATATTTGTCGATCTCTTGATCCAGATGGGCGCTCGTTGTGTGAAGAGCTGGCCCTGGAACCCTACTGGTTCTAATGATGGCGAGAAAGATGTTTCGAAGATCGGCATCACTCACGTGGTATTCAAGGATGGTGGTAAGCGAACACTAGAGAAGGTCATTGAGAGCAACGGCGCTGTTCAATGTGTTGGTGTTAGTTGGGTTCTAGAGTAAGTTAGTCGAATCCCCAAGCTGACTCAAATGCTAACATGTTTACAGTTGTGAGAAAGAGAACCGATGGGTGGGGGAGAAGGACTATCGAGTTGACACTTCGCTCATTCCTCGTGGCGGCCACAACCGACGAAAGAGCATGGAGCCCAAGGCTATTGCCAACGTGAATGGCACCCTTGTTACTCCTATGAAGGCTAACCAGGGTGTTCCCCGTGAACCACAGACGGTCCCCAACAATTATATGAGTCGTCGGGACAGCACTGTTTGGATGCGCAGCCCTTCTGAGCAGGATGATGATGAAGATGCGCCAAGCGAGCCCAACGAAATGGATTGGGAGAGCACCGCTGCCCCAATGCTCACACCAATTCCCCAAACGCCAGCACCCGAAGCAGTAGCTCGGTTTGCTATGAACGTTACCCCCGGCATGTCCACCGGTTCCTTCGAGTTCACGCCCGACAGGCAGCAACTCCTTATGCAGACCTGCCCTCCTAAAGCGAGCAGCCTTATTAACCCTGGCGAGGGCTTCGTAGATCGTGACCAAGACCAAAGTGTCATGATGCGCCTGATGGCCGCACGACGAAAGAGCATGCAGTTTGCTCCTAAAGTTGCAAGCCCTCTTAAGAAGCAATGGGAGTAAATGGACTGCACTGTTGTGCGTTGAGTAATGTCCATCCGATGAGGCAGCATGAACGAACGATTTATCGTTCGTGTTCAAAATGTTTGACTTGCGGTTCCTCGACTTCATCACACGAAGATGATTCGCGTTGGCTGAACTTGTTTCGTTATATGTACGAAACTTTCTATGGGTGGTCATTCCCATTGTCTCGATATCCAGAGCTTGAAGCACACAACGCTACAGACAAGCACACGTTCGAATTGTCTGATTATTGGTTCCCAGTTATGGAACTATATGGACTGCTTGTCCATATTCTTGTCGACTCATGGTTCTCGCATACGGGGGTTGAATGCTCGCATTGTCTGAGTTTGATTTCCAGCATACCCTCATAGAGGACGAGTTCTATGCATTGTCTGAACCTTCTCGATCCGACACCTGGACCACACGATGGGGTGGCTAATTATATTGTTTTTATGGTGTTCGGTCACTGTACGGAAAATTGCTTTTGGTTTGCGTTGATTGATTGATTTCTCTGGTCGTCTGGTGTTCTGAGCATGGAACTACATGGACAGGTGTTTGCATGGATTGGTCCTCTGGCGTTGGGGAATACGCATTGTTAGAATACCCCGGAAAAAACGGACATGGTTTCGTCCCCATCACTTTCTGGGGAACGAACACTCACGATTGTCTGCCTACATTGGCCGGGATGGATGGGCGGTTTGGTGTTTGGGTTGGGTTTGATTTCGATAAAGCCGGAGCCAGAACGGTTCGTTCATAAGACCGGTACAGTTTTGGGGAGCAGGTTTGGCAACTCCTTGTTGAGATTTGCATATAGACACCGCCCCCAACTTGCGCAAGCATAATCAAGAGCATTCCGCATTGTTTTATATAACCTTTGTCTCCCGTGATCCGCGGCCGACTGTAATTCGTAGCCCAATCCCGAGACAACGAGAAAATAGGTAAGAAATGTTGACTCCCCTGACAAGCCATCACGAGAACCCGTATTCAAACTTAGCATTATGACTTGAGAGGGTTTGACCCGGTTGCGTTGGAGAAATGCTTAGTGTACTTGCGCTAAAGAACCAGCGATCTCATAACAGGCTATATAATATGAAAACTTGTCAAATCACCTCTAAATGCGTAAGCGTTGGAAGGGGGGGGCATAGAATTGGACTATGGATAGCCAAATTGAGAGAAATTCCGATCAATGGAACTGTCTTTGGTGCTTACTTATACGTGCAATACTCCTTGTCTTTCTGCTCCTCTCCCCTCACAAATAACTGTATGACTCACGTAAAGAGCACAAACAACAAATATTTCCGTAATTACGTCAACAGCTGAACAGGTGTGGTCACTTGTGGCATATATCAACATATAATACATTTCACACTATTTTTCTATTTATTGAGCTTCAATATAATCCAAAGGGACCTACATACCAACCATTATTGGTGCCAGTCCAACCTTACTTACACCTTACTTACACCTTGCCTACATGGCGCCGTATCTACGCTCTTCACGAAGGTTTTTTGTTTTACCGCGGGGAGGTCGTGGACATTGAGGGCGGCACCCGTTGGTTCGGGACGCGCACGATCTGGACCTCATCGTCCGGAGCGATGGTGACGAGGTGCCCGTCGCACGAGGCACAGTGAATATCAACGTTCAGCAACCAGCCGAAAACGAAAAACCAGACTATACACAACCCACAGCAACAGATGGACAAACACCTGGGTTCGGCCATGGGATAAGGATTAGAATCGTCGCTCTCCATCCTGATGTTTTGAGGGGCTTCGGTTTGGGAGAAAGAAAGAAAGAAAATAAAATGCAAGGACATACTTGGCTTCGTCGGATGGCTCCGAGACTCTCCGAATGGTTGACGTCTTCTTGCAAAACGGACACTCGACCCATTCCGGCTCGGGCCCTGGCTTCGCCCGCAGCTCGCGGAGCGGCGTGATCTTCACGGCCTGGTCGGGGCCCCCGTCTTGCGCCGCCGGCGCGTAGTCCGGCGGGGCGCTCATTATGGGTAGATCGCTAGACGGACGACGGTTAGCTGGAAACCATCGAGAATAGCTGGGGTCGTATGCAAGGTGCACCTACTCGTGATGAGCGACCTGTTTCTCGGGTGCGTCGTTCGTGGCACTCATGTTGAATATCGGAGGGTCTTTGGCTTACGACCGGCCGAGATCTTGTCTCGTTATTTTATCCGTCTTCAGACTTAATACTCTCGTGGAAAAGGAAAGGAAAAGAAGGGAAAAGAGAGAGAGAGGGGCCGAACATCGTCGTATGCTATTGTGACTATAGTCGGCAGGTTGCCTATTTATACTGCAGAGTATATCGAAGCAGCTTTCCCCAAGCGGTGCGATAGCGCGATGGCAAGCCATATGCTGTGGGTTACGCCGCAGCGAGGGGGGTAGTAGTGTCGCGGGGCTAGATCGCACGGCGTGACTCTTATCACGTCAGCCGGGCTGATTTCCAAGAGATAATAGATGTTCACGCTTGCCACGTTTCCAGGTATATAGAGGGAATGAGGGAATGAATGAAAAGAAGAGCGCAAAGTTCGCATGGGTTGGTGGAAGATATCAATCGGGGCCGTTAAGGGATATATGATTTAAGGGTTGCTGCTTTTTAATCATTCCATGATATAGACAGATCCAAGAGAATCTTTGGGGATATCAACTACGGTCGTGGGTCTAGGGATCCATGGTTTATTGTGACCCCGGTCACTTCTTGAAGTTGGGTATGATATCACGCTTGTCGCTTGTTGGCATAAGCAGGGTTCGAGGTCACGTCACTTGGCAATCTTGGCTAGTTTAGCCTGATTCTCCAGGTAGACACAGAGAATATACACCTCCTGTAGTTACGTATATATATATATATATATATATACATATATACATATATATGTATGTAGAAGCGTCGACGGAATACGGGCAACACGGCAGAAGATAGGCGGGCCCGTGCTAAGATGCAACTACGTTTACCTCGAGAGTCACAAATTCAATGCCATTTATTACGTAACTAACTATTCTATTATTGATGAATATAGTTCATACTACGGAGTAAGTACTTAACCCCTGAAAAGGTCTCGCCCTGTGGTATGTATGTATAACTACTTGTATGATCCACTGATTTTACCTTCCCCACATTTATGCACCCCAAAGAAGCTCTTATTTTTAGATTATGCCGCCTGCCCTGCACGTCGCATTGTCATCCATTACCTTAAGTACCTACTCGACTTGTAGTGAGTTATTCTTTGAGAGACAAGTGCGGGTACCCAGCCTGTATCACCATTTTCACTCTCTCATCCTCTGAGAATTATTATTAGTTTTAATAATGGGAATCCTTCCAGCATCTAATATGACAGGAATGAAATATAAGATAATGCCCGACGAACGACATTGATAAACTCGCTTAGAAAACCATTGACTACGACTTATATGTAACTCTTGATATATCCTTTTACCGGTGCATCTATATTCTATTGAATGCATATCGAGGCAACCATGCAGGAGGTCCCAAGTATTAGCATTCCAAGGATGTTCGTCATTCACATGCTTCCACCTATTACATTATTACATAGGTAGGTATTCCCCACTCCGGAAGACGGAACCGTCAAACATCGCAATCAAGCCTAGGGGAGTCTCGACATGCTAGCTTCACCCTACCTCTTTTACCCCTAAGACATGCAATGCACACCATAACTCCGTCTACCAATATCGTCCCTTTCCATCCCATGCTAGCTACTAGCTACTAGCTGCTAGCTGCTGGCTGCTGGCTCTGAGCAAACGAACAAACCAGCAAACCGGCAAACCAGCAAACAACCAATCAATTAAACCCTCTCCCTCGCTCTCCTGAGCTAACCTCAGTCGAGAACCGTGCCTACGGCCATTTCATCATGCCTACCTCTTCAACCCTCAACTTTGCTTCTCGACATCGGTAGATAACCCGACCTTTCCGGCCCCAGTCAACCCTTGGTACCAGTTGTTGTAGGGGCGAGCTGCTTCATAGCACCATCGCCCCAACCACCATGGCAGACTATAATGCTGGCTCCTTTTCGCGCCCCGACGCCCCGACGACGCGGCCCCCCGTTAGAAGCTCCATCCCACGTTCCTCTAGCGGCTATGGCCACTATGATGCCGCCGAGCCGAGCTCGATAGCCAGTCTTCCCCACGATACATCGATAGATAGCGCCGTGTTCGGTCGATCATCGCCTCACAACCCGCAAGAGCCGAGTTCCGTTCTGCGATCCGCCGAGCACGGAGACCAGGCCGCGAGCCACGATGCACACCGCAGACGCCGGTCCCACAAACCCCGACCGAGTGGTGGATTTCTTTTGTCGAACAGTATCCTCGATGAGGCCCCTGAGCCGGATCGCAAGCATCGGGGCGACGATCGGAGGCGATCCCGTATCCCCGTCGATAGCCGCAAAGGGAAAAGCCCCCTTAGATCTTCCGAAGATACAAGCTCCTCAACGCTTGCGGACCGGTATGCTGGCCCAGGCAGGCAAGACAGAAACAGGACGCATTCGCCGCGAATGTCTACTAGCGCAGCCGATCTCCGCGACGATAGACCACAAAGCCAAATGGCCAGTAGGCGGAGGTCTATGCTCCCGTCATTGCGACCCAGCTCGGCTCCGTTAGACGCCGACTCCACCCGGATCGTATCGATGGCGCTTGAGTTGAGCGACTCTAGGCGACAAGCTTCGAGAAGAAATATTTCAAGTCCCATACCGCCTCGTCTGGCTCAACTCCCCGATACCACCCCTGGGCGTAGTCTTAAGCAGCATCTCCAGCAACAAAGGCGGAGTTCACGTAATATTTCTCCCCGGGCAGATAGAAATCTGTCTCCGAGGGTTGTATCGGCACCCAGGATTGGAAGCCCGTTACCGCCCGGCTTTGATAATGATGGCGGCTACCAGTACCATTTTTCATCTTCGACACTTAATCGAGCTCAGCGAGCGAAGGAGTATATAGAGCTCATGGCTCAATATAGAAGGCTTCTCTCCTTCCTACCTCCGCTAAAACAGGAGGCACGTTCGCGGCCGTCCACCTCAGACCTCATAGCATCTCCTAGCTCAACAGGTACACCCGCGAATGATTTGTCTAGCGCGCAGACTCGACCGTTGGGGCGTGCCTACAACCCACTCCAATATATCCGCAATCGGAAGATCCGAACCCGCGAGCGGAAAGTCATAGACGGGGAAGCGGAAGGGTTTGGGGAAGTACCTATGGTCACGGGCTGGATTGATAATGTAGTCGCTTCCAGCGCAACACACGGCACATCTGAATCCCCAAAGCTGCCACCATTTCCTACAGCAGATGAGTGTAAAGCACAGCAACTCCCAGCCTCAAATCTTCCTAGGCCAGTATCAACATTAAATAAGCCCAAAAGACCCAGGTTCGACTGGAGTATCGAGCCCGCGGATATGCTCGCGGACGTTTACTGGCTGGAACAAGACAATAACAGATATCTGATCGAAGACCGACATTATGCTAAGATATACACGCCCAGGGCGGAGGTCTCTCAACTGACAACTCAGGTGGCTGAGAATAGTAGGCCCACGCTCGCTACACCGGCGCTTAAAGAGACCCCCGACGTTGATGACCATGGCACACCAGGCCAGGACGTGGCCCACGCTACAAAAGCTGACGCGGAGGCGATGTTGACGGGCACAGGAGACCGTGCCCGTCGAAAACTTCGAGACCTCCGAGGGATGCACCATAAGCATAGTAATTCCGTTTATTCTCACCGCGAATTTCTCGGGTTTAGACGAGGTTCGTCATCGGACTCATCGGACAACGAAAGCGATCGCCGCAGAAGGGGTCGTAATGGTACCATCAGTGCCAGTGGCAAAGATTTACTTGAGAAGCAGATGATCGAAATGCTTGCAAGAGAATCTCGAGACGAACAAAGCCAGCTCGCCGCGCGAGCTGACGCTACTTACCTTAAACCGTTGCCAGCGGGGATAGTTACGCCTGACCATACATCTCGAATCAATCACCGAGAATACGGTCGCAAGGATTCACATACAGAAGCTACGGAGCATTGGGAAAAGTTTCTACCAGACAAACTAAACCAAACCCCGCCCATTCATTCCGGACGTGCGAGTTTGGACGTACCTAACCGCCCTTATAGATCTTCCCTGGACGTCGATTCCCCTCGGCCGGTCCCATCCGATATAGCGCTAAAGGGGCATCAAAATGGTTATGTACCAGCGATCGGAATGAATCTTTCACCAAGTGCCAGTCGCCCCAGTTCGCCAGCTCGAAATCCTTTTTCAAAGGTGAAGAGTATATTTCGGGATCGCAGTCGTGATCGAGATGACCGTGAAAACGATGACAAAAGCTTCAGTCCCATTGACCCGCCAGGGTCAATTAGCATATCTGCAGTCACTGAAGATACAATCCAACCTCTTGATCGTCTAGATTCTACCAGTTCCACACGGGAATTCATCTCAAGGTCAACACAAGAAAGTCACAAATCCCATCGAAGCATGGGGAGCCTAAGTCTCAGACCCGACGAACAAGTTGGGCTTAGGACTATATTCAAGGGAAGCACAAAGCTCGATGACATGATACGCGGTGGTGTGTCCAAGGTGACAGATTTCATATGGAAGAAAGATTCCGATTCTGACTCGTCTGATGGCGATTTCGATACCGACGTCCGAAGAGGCCGGCCTGCGGGGTCAGCCTTATTGTCGCCGATCAGTCCAGCCCGCCACCATGAAAATCGGCAGCAGGCCAAGAATTATATGGACATTATGCCAAGTTTTAAATCAGCCACGGCATCTGCAGAGAACCCAGTCTCCCACGAAGTCGACATTTCCTCCATGCCGGTATTGTCCAGGCCCAGCAGATCGCCCCGCTTCGATCAGCTGAAACCACCACGAATAGATATTCGTAAAGCGTCACCCGAACTATCCGACCTGGAAGAGAGCAATACTCGAAGCTTCGTCGACTCGGATACGGCAGAGTTTGATTTCCACTCCCACGGCCCCAATTACCCCATAAATAGGCCAAGGCAAACGTCAAAAGAGCTGCAAGGCATCATCTCTACTACTCAAAACACAGGGTCTTCAATGCCCGGAGCGAGTGACAGTGCACACATATCCGAATATCGAAACTGGGTCATTCCCGATCGCGCTTCCCCGTCTCCGCATGCACTCGTTTCTAGACGTGAGGCGGCGCGTCTTCGAACATTAATCCTCTGTTCCGGCATCAAGGCCATGGAGATTTCGCGTCGCGCGAATGAGCCCAACCCTCTTTGCGGGTTAGATAGCACGGTGGTGGGCCTACCATGGACGGAGATCCGCCGTTTTGTGCCAGGCGAAGATCACAATCTGTGTGTACCACAAACCGAGCTTTTCCCAACAACGGCCCGTATTTTATCTCACAGTGTTGACGACTCCCTTGAAACGTTGGACAAATCCGTATTTCATTTTTCGACAGAAACAGCACCGGCTCTACAGCAACGAATCGATACAATCCATAACCGCGTTGCCGTAGAGTTTATGGAGATGACCCACCATGCCACCGACGAAGCTGACGCCGTCAGTCGTGATATCGTGGATTATCAGCGCCTCAAAGTCAAAAGCGTCGTCGATACGATGGATAAGATGCTTAGGCGGCGGCGTCGTCATTTCCGATGGGTGCGAAGGGCCGGCTGGTTGGCTGTTGAATGGGTTCTCGTGGGTTTTATGTGGTATGTCTGGTTCGTCGTCATGCTTACACGGATCGTAATGGGTGCAGGTCGGGGTGCCGTTTCTGTTGTTCGATGGCTGCTTTGGCTTTGATCAAAAAAAAATCCTCTCAGGCTGAAAATTAGGTAGAAAACTTGGTTTTCTTCCAATTCGGCGGCATAAACTGCCCTCCCCCTCCCGATATTTCGTATTAAATTATGATTTGGGTATCCATAAGCGCTGCATTTTTTTTATTTTTTTATTTATTTTTTTTTACCGGCGACTACGTCGCCTTTCCGATACCCTGCGCTATTCCCTTGCTACAATTTATAATTTTCAGACAAACTAGGTCCTCCTAATTGAACAAATTTCTTTTCTGGATCATGTCTATCTTTCCTCTTAATTCCCCGATCGTGCTATAAAAACCATATCGCCATTGGGAGCGAGCCATTAGTAATTTGAGGCGATATCGAGTTTGGCTTGATTGAACACTATACATATGTAAGCCGTTTACCTTTCTTCTTGGTGGATACCACTACGGACGATACTGATTCTTAAATAGACAACTTCTCAAATGATTCCAGTGAGCCCTCCAATGATTGAACTAGCTTTAGGGCATAGCTATCAGGAAGCCCAAACCCTCACAGACTGGTGCGATGGAAAATTAAATAACATAGATGAGAGGACGGTTGTGTTATAGGGTTTTCTCATGCAGAAACCAGCCAACGCATAGAACTCTAAGCCGCCCTATTACCAAGGGAATATGCCCAGCCAACATTTTGTTGAGGCCCGCGACTTTAACGTAAGCAATACCCTTTTATTTTAACACCGCCACTAGGACTATTTCAACCCGTCATCGCAAAATTTAGTGCGTTGCCCATATGGGATTCAACCTGAGTGCTCTACCAACTGTCCCCCATCTCTTGGGCAATTCAGGTATCCTGGGCCCAGAACCCAGATGCCCCCTTCTTCATCTTAATCACCTACGTACGAACAACATTTCGCGGTTCGGTATCAACGCCCGCTCGGTACCCAACACCCATCATGCCTCACACTTAACACGTTGCATATCGACAACACGGATACGATACATATGCCGGCATCTACGTCACTATGGAGGGAGAAGAACGAGCGGAGGGATCATCCAACCCTTCCTCAGAAGGCTGTTCACCCAACAACAGCAAGAATCACGGTGAAGTCCACAGTCCCAATCGTATGCATATGCCACCGTCTATGTGGAATTACATGATAAATTTCTACTTCAGACATATGTATGAAATTGATCGACTTGAATACAAGAGAACCTTCAAAAACAACAATACTGATGACGCTACCCCTGATTATTCCATCCGCAAATGCCCACTGAACGACATTATCAAAGTGTACCCATATATGTATACCACGCCTCTATTCTGGACTCATCGCCACGAGAAGGTACTACATGTGGTATGGCAGCCGTTCCAATCAACTTCATCCCCGCCATCTCCTCATCCATCATCTACACTGTACTACGGACGCCCAAGCAAGCGACGGAAATGGCAGCGGCTCAGACAAGACCTTCTACAAGCTTTAGAAGCAAAGTTCAAGACACACGCTGAGTGGAGGATTTGGTGGGAGAACCCGCGTCGGTTGTATCCCGGTTCTTCTGGGCCGCCGTTTTTACTAGCGTCATGGCGACCGCTATTACCCTCGCTGCCCTTTTCGTTTGAGCTGATCAGCGAAAGCAATTTTATGATCAAGGACTGCATTCGCTTTCTACGGCAGAGATTTCCTATGGCTCCAGCCACGAGACAGGAAGACGCCGTGAAGGTGTTGCTCAGCGCCGTAGACGACTGGGACACGCTCGGGGTCTTTGCCAACCTCCCGCCCTTTCGGCACTTCCTTCGCGTAATGCCGATAGATTTGGAGATCAGAATCGGTCGACTTCGGTTCGATTTCCTCTACCGTGTCCCTATATATTATCTCGACACCAAAAAAGGCAGCCTCGCTACGCACAAATTTCGTAATTGGAAATCCAAACTGGGGACCTGCTGGCGAATGGTACATCTCGACTCGACCCGTCTCATTAAGGCAATGAACCACTATAAACGGTACAAGAAAAATTTCCACATATACGGTACTTGTAAGGGGATGACAAAGTACGAGTACACAGACCGCTATGAATATGAATATGGCGATGGCGAATGGAGTCATCCGCATTTCATACCCGGTGTCTTCATCGCCCTTTCCCAGCGGTATGAATGCAAGCTGTGGGAATTTCAAGCCCCGGTATGGCAGATTCTACTCACTGATGGCCCGAATGACGAGCTTTATGCTCATCTATATACCACCACTGTCCCCGGCTTCCTTATCCACAGTTTCGATACGCCTGGGGAGTTACGCATTCCTATACCCCCCTCCAGCACTGGAGAGAGTAGCAGTGACGGACACGACATCAAGGACGAACAGCAAAATAAATACGAGCATATGGACGCGCCTTCTGATTTCGTAATTTACCACACCAGAATAGCATACGATCCTCAGCCCTCCTTCCGAGAACGCCTCCGCGAGTCCATCGCGTTCTCTCGCGCTGCCGTGTCTTGCGGTAGTCCATAACATGGACAAGGACATGCACCTAACTGGACGGACGAAAGGGGGATGGAATATCAATAGTCTCGCTAACGCCGGCAATTGAGAGATATCACGCTATCATTTAAGCTTACATACGGGACAGTGCATATGGTAACGTTTGATTCAAGATGAGACCGCAGGTATTGATGGCTCTTGGCTACAACATCTCTCTGGGGCTATTGTTTGGGGTGGTGACAATACTACAAAGGGGCAAAACGGAGTGTTGACAAATACAAGATAAATTGTGGCTCACTATATACAAGCCGCCATTTACAATGATGATGATGTGCTTGTCGCTATATATTTGATGATCTTATTCGTCTTTCGTTCTAGCTCCGCCTGGTGCCAATACCGTTCCGCCCCCAGTTCCAAACCGCCTATGCTATTTTAGACTCTCATACATAAGCTCACCAGATTGAGATGGTAAAAAATTGTCCCGTGTTATTGTTTTATTGGGGGTCAAATCAAACACCTTTTGTTATTGTGACCCGGTTGAGACTATCTTATACGCATCGACTTGAGATGACGAAATGATCACTCATTTGCTGTTAATCCAGACTGTAGATGAATACTGTCATTTTTGCACGGAAAATGCAACAAATAATAATAAACATCATCTCACCGCTTCAGCCACCCCCATGTCACTAGTCCGGGTGTCGCACTGCCTTCAAGGACCAGAAAGCTTGAATATATTGCTGGGGGCTGACTGAATTACTACCGTTGATCCATTAGTTATGAGTAAGTCCCCGGTAGGTACGTGTCTCGGCCGAGCGGGTAATACAAAACGCGTAATTAAAGCGTGTTAGTTGGCGCGGTCTGAACATATTCGTAATATATCTCTTTCCTAGTGACTTCAGCTGTTGTTGTTGATATGGCGCCTCGCGTCTAGTGATGGAACTCATGGAAACATATGTCTCTGCTCAGTATCTCTATCGCCGCGGCTATAAAGGGGGGGTAAGCCGACTTCACTCTTTCATTCGGAGCTCGACCATGGACAGACAGCTAGCAACCGGCATAACAGTTCAAACACCGAGATCGCTTACGAAACTTTGAGCTACAGGCTCTTCGGTCACTATCCTCCTGGTTTCTCTATTAAACCATTGCCCCTGAAATCTCTATATCAAGCACCTCCCCCCCCGCGAGAATTTCCCACAACAAAACGCACTATCAACCCACTTCTTCGGAATCAATATCAAGCCCCCCAGTCAGAAAACCGCACAGAAAACCGCACCTCAGATAAGATGTACGCACCACAGGGAAACGCCTACAGCAACAGCGGAAGCTCCTCTGGCGGCAAGAAGGGCAGCGGCGGGAATAAAGGGGGCAGCAGTGGGGGCAGCGGTGGCAGCGGCGGCAAAGGGAACGGCGGTAGCGGCGGCAGCGGCTCCGGCAAGGGCGGTTCCGGCTCCCGTGGCGGCGGTAAACGCGGCGGCGGCGGCTCGTCCGGCAGGGACTCGTGGGAGGACGCCGCGCTCGAACGCGAGATGAAGCCATGAACCAAGGTCGCGGAACCCACACGCTGCCACTCGCGCGCAGGGAGGGGGAGGGAGGGGAGAGAGGAAGATCTCACCGCAATCTGCGCTCCACGTCGGAGGCGGGGCCGCAGATCAAATCATGGCTGTGTTCGCGGGTTTTGGCAGCTCGGCGCTTATGATGGGTATTATGATTCAGGGGGGTTTAAAGCCATTGCTGGTGGATGTTTAGGGCGAATATGGATGGATAGACGTATGGTAGGCAGTGTTAAGTTCCTTGGTCTGCAACCCAATATGTCGGGGGCATTCATTAAACTATTGATCCACTTAGTTTAGAACGGAGGTTAATTAGATACACCTTCCTTTCCTTCCTAAATCCAAACCTATTCTCTATTCCCTCACAGCGAAGTCAGTGTGATCACCCAATCCGGGTTCAACACGAGTATTAAAGATAGGGGTACACCGTTTATAAATTATGTGGAGTTGATGGCGAAATCACCAAACCCCGGCCGAAACCCTCAAAAGAGTTACATGATGGGAACCGAATATCTTAAATGGGTAGAAAGGGGGGGCGAGTGAGGGGTATTGCATCCTCAACCCTAATAAGAAGAGCATACATATCTGATCTGAGAAGAATGTTTGCGTTAGGAGGGTTAAGTGACATTTTTACTAGGTAGGATAACGTCATCCAATTATGATGAGCGGTTCAATGAGTATGTGAGTTATTAAACGTAGGTTGCGTTGCATTCAGTGACCAAAGATAACTCACTCAAATGCGAATGGTTATATTCAACCCTAACCATCACTTCATCGCGACCCCTTCCAAATACACGTTTAAATTTGATTCCTGGCTCACTACCTTATAAAAAAGCATGTGTCGTGCTTCATCTGTTCACACGAGAACGTTACTGTCGGGAGATCACTGCACATCTTAACTCAAATGAATTGAATATTTATAACTATAGCTACATGCCGTAGCACCTTTTCATTTTGAATGTCAAGGTACGTCATATTTTCACTGGGCTATGTTGAAATAACCCCTGAACATCCGGTTCGCAACAGGTTCCCGTCCCTGCCAACCCCGCGACCAAAACCGGGCTCCTCCCCTGGAGGTGAGCATATACGAGGCCGCCAGAGTGATACCTGAGTGAGGCTGAGTGTCCTTCGCCAGCTCAACCCACCCCCTATCCCCCCTCTCCACCCACTTCTCCAACATTTTGCTCCCTAAGGGTCGTATACGGTGAGTTCCAGGCCGCCGGAGTATGGCAGCACCAGGGTACGGTAGGCGCTCCGATGGGTCTCGAGGTATTCATGAAACTCGCGGTAGCCATCGGCTGCCGAGACGACGTTGTCGCTTACAATGACCGCGCCCTTCTTCAGCCTGGGTTCGAGAACGCGAAGCGTGGGGAGCACCATCGGGGTCCAAACTGTTTTATTATTATTAATTTTTTTTTTTAACACATGGCCCCCGGGGGTAAGAAACACGTTTTGTCGCGTGGCTGAACGAAAAACACACAAATGGGACCAACAACAACAACAACAACCACAACAACAACAACAACAACAGCGTAAAAGAAAAAAAACAAAGAACTTACTATCGAAAAGCACAAAGTCAATCTCCTCGGGCATATCAACGGCCAGCGTCCGGCGCAGGTCGCCCTCGCGCAGCTCGATCCAGGGCTCGACCTCCGGGCCGGCCTCCGCCCAGTGGCGGCGCGCGAGGGCGATCTTTCCGGGCTCGTTCTCCGTCGCGATGACCTTGGCGGCAGTGGCGGCGCCCCGGGGTCCAGACGCGTTCTGGCCGACGGCCAGGGCCAGGTAGATGGTGCTGAGGCCGAAGCTGGTGCCGGCCTCGACGACGCGCGCCGCGGACAGCGCGCGGCAGAGGTGGTAGACGAACAGCGCCTTGCCCTCCTCCAGCGCGATCATCTTGTCGCGCATCATGTCGTCGAACCGCCGCTGGCAGTCCGCCAGCGCCGCCGCCTCCCCCGCCGCGCCGTGCTCCGCCATGGCCGCCGTGAGCGCCTCCAGTGGCCCGCCGGCCCGGTTGAGCTCCTCCTCCTGCGCCAGCGAGTCGGAGTGCAGGCGGCGGAGCAGGGCCTTGACCCGCTCCGACGCGTCGAGCGTCGAGGATGCGTTGATGGGCGTTGGCGTCATGTTTTTTTCTTTTTTTTTTTTCCCCTTTCTCGTTCTCGGTGTCCGGTTGGGAATGGTTGGGTTTGGGTTTCGGTTTGGTTTATAGGTGTCTGGTTGTTCTGGCTCCCCTCGATGGGGGTCGTTCCACAGATGGTGGCGCGAAGATTGTATTTATAACTACATCCAGCGTAGCTCGAATCTGTACAAGTCTATTTTGTGCCTCCTTTACTCCGCTTCGAGGAGGAGAGAGGAGAGGAGAGAGGAGAGGAGAGGAGAGAGGAGAGGAGAGGAGAGAGGAGAGGAGAGAGAGAGGAGAGGAGAGGAGAGAGGAGAGGAGAGGGAGGGAGTGAGTCACATGCGCGCGCACGATGATCACGCTTCTCCGCGGAGCCGGCGTCCATTGTCTTAACGCGTACGGGATTAGACTTTCATCTCATCAGGTAATAGTATTCTCGGTCTCGGTCTCGCCATCCGCAGACGCGGACGCGTCTTCCCCGCAGTTGTGCTGTAAGGTTAGGGGCGGACCGTCCGCACAGCTGCTTAGTTGCCAAGAACGTGCGGCGTAGCGTATAGGGGATACGTTCTCCCTCTTCCCCTCGCGCGATCCGGCCCCAATGCCGAACAGGACATCTCTCATATCAACACCGGAGATGCTCCAACGGATGCGGTCGCCATATATTCAGATGGCAATACATTGCGAACACTAGCAGACATCGCGTCTCCGAGCCGGCCGCTTCCCCACCCCCTGAGAGGCACCAACCATGGGCTTGGGGGCAGATTATCGGCCTATCTCCTCATGTCATTTGCTATCTCTCGTTGTTTCGGCAGACCTACTTGCCGAGGAACCTCACGGAGACATCTCGAAGGGCGCGAGACTTCATGGCCGCTCCGATGGCAGGACTCGGTCAGACCCCTAAGCAAGCGAACAGTGCGATTGTCGCGAAACGCAAGTCGGCCACTAATATACTGTAACTAATAATATTCGACCATTGCAATGCACGTTCCCTTTTGTTGGAGCTTGTCACTAGAGGGCGCGTAGCGGGCCGGCGGTGGCCGACGGTGGCCGGGGTCCGGCCACGGACCGGGGGGACAGCAGCAATACCAAGTCCGTATACCGAAGTGAACCAAGCGCACCGCAGTCAAATAATTCCGGGTCTTCAGGGACGTTTCTCGGAATTTCGCGGGTCTCTTCGGACGGCTAACCTGCACCAAACGGGCGCCGTGGACCGCGGGACGCCGTTGGAGGCACCCACAAATACTCCGGTACTTCAATGCCGCGGACTACATACACACACGTAATCAAACAACGTCATTGGAGGAGGTACAAATAAGGCTTTAGAGCATCTATTACGTTTGCTGTTAGCTTCTAGGCGCTGCTATACCTACCTAGATGCTCGACGAACTGAATCTTGCCTGCTAGACATCAAAGGAGAGAAAGAAGATAGAGCAAGTGGCCCTAGTATGAAACTTATCACACCGAATCTTAAATAAAGCCCGGCGATACAATCGCGAGAGGCAGTACAGCTTAAATGCCTATTCTGTACGTTATTTCTAAGTCGGTGCCAGTTAGTACATGTTTCAAATGATAACCTACTACTGGCTTAGATGCAGGTCATCACCTAGTTGTATCCGCTGCTCTTGGCCCTCCTATCCTAAAATAGCCCAGAGTAAGGGAGGCATCCAATAAGAAGACGTTCTATATATATGGTAGCCAATGACCTCTCCCGCTCTCACGTGCTTCAATCGGAGACTCTAAATAACTAGCCGCACAACGAGTCCATTCACGGGTCCGTCTCAGTGTCGGTTCTCGACTACAATCGAACCAACTTAGAGGGAAAGACCTTGTCCGCTACCCATTTCTTGATGCCGCGTGCAACACGCCAACGCAGTGTGCGAATAGCCTTCCAAAAATCTCCGTCAGCAGTGCCGCACTCAACGGCCCCATGATACGGTAGAGGTGAAGCGTCACGGAGCCAAGCCCCGGGCTCCGGGCCTCCACCGGACCTCCACCGGGCACGGGCCAGAATACCCTGTATACAATCTGAAACAGCGGGCGACTACCTTACGAAAATAACTTCTCTCTTTGCGCAATAACATGAACCATCATTGAAACTATCAGCACTCAGAATAGGCAAAAGGGGCCAAGAACCAATGTATTCGTACTACCGATTAGAGTATCATATCACTCCAAACCTAGCTCAACAATCGCCTGTCAAACTATTCATCAGGTATTCGTTTTCTCCTAAATTTCTTTTTATATATATAAAAAAAAATTCATTGAACAGGTAAACAGATGTTAGTTGTCGATTTATTGGCATTATATCAACCATTAACCAAGAAATGAACATTGAAATAGTAGCATACTTTAAAAGCGAGTTAGTGATAATATCTTCACAATTTATTGTTGCTTAGGTCTTTACGAGATAACGCATGTCGTGCCGTGGTGCTCCGCCATCTCGAAAAAAAAAATTGTTTGAACTTGGGCTTTCTGAGTTTAAGACAAAATGAGCTACTTCGTCGCACGAGTTATTCTACTGTACTATTGGAAAAATTAATTTGTGATTACGACGTTTCAACCTGCCACCAGCGTCTCAGTAGAGTTGTCTCATTGTTATCGCAAATGAAAGACTAAACCAGAACATATTTTACAATCGTCTGTGCTAACAGTGTTTCAGTTCAGCCCATCTGCTTCACGCCTCGTCGAACCATCCCACTTGCGGTTGTTCTCACAGAGCTTATTTTATACTTAGTATTGTAACGTGGATGAAAAAACAACAAATTAATAAATGTGAGGTTTTCGGTAAGTGGATATTGGAAGAGTGGGATTTGTCGTTCAAATCATGAGACATAGAAAAGGGGAGAATAAAACCCAACCTAACAACTTGCAGTTGCAGTTTCTTCGCTCTATCATACCACAGGGTTGGTTTTAATGACGTATTAGAATGCACTGGCGCAATTATTTCCTCCAAAGCCGGTGTCTGCTGCCGAGAGAGAAAAAGAGGGAAAAAAAAGAAAAGAAAGAAATCCTAGCCGATGCGTCGTGAGGGGTCATGAGTTGTCATCGCTACAGCTGACTTGTGAAGCTATATTCCTATACAAGGAAGAGGTCGGGTGGGCGATGAATAGGTTACCGGATCGGCAATAAAGGAGGTAAATCACTGCCGCTGAATCGACATATCGCCTTACGAACTATGCCATGGTATACATACCCTCAGAAAGAGGGGTTCTAGCCAACCAATAATATAGCATTGACTGTAATGTTATGCAGCAAGTGACCAAACACTCATAGCCTTGTTTTTAGTCACGAAGAGGCAATGTCATTCCTTGGCCTCGTTCACAGGCGGGCCATCCATAACTAACGTTGATAGCTAGATACCTCGGTAACGTTTAATCCGCGTAATCAGCCCCCCCCCTAGCCTGCAAGTTCTACTTCCTAACGCTCACCGACTATCGCGTAAGGCTAACAATTATAGCCATGTGATCAACTGATGACGACGACCCTACAGTGTTGTTATACGCGCAATCAGCCGCATGGAAGCAACTCACCCCGTCAACTAGTGCGAAGGGAGTATTCTAGATGGCGATGGGCTCCCTGCCCATCTATGTACACGTCGTCGGTCCGCTTTCCTGCCTTTTCGTCCTTTGGGGAACTAATGATGGAGAGAAGGTTCTAGCTACGATGCCGCGTGTAGCATACAATAGGGCCTCTACAAGAGTAAGTACGTGAAAGGAGGAAAACACTTAGGCGAAAAACAAGTCCGAAATCGCGCGCACCGCTTATGCCACAACTGGAATTAATTACCGTGTTTAGGGTTAGGTTGCTTTGTGTCCCGGACACCCACACGGGAGGGAATGAGCTATTTTCCACCCTGGACAACCCGAGGCACAAAGGGAATTAGAAATGTGAAATGCCTGTGATTGCCTCAAAACGTAGTTGATGACAATAATAGCTCATCGTGCGATACTCAACCAACAATGTGTCTCACCTACAATACTAACCACCAACCAACACATATTTGATGGAAAAGAATTTTTCTGGTCAAGGCTTATTCTACCGAAGAGAATGAATCCCTCATCTATAGACACGGCCTCCCCTTCAAACCACGCCAACTTAACTGCGGGTGTATACCAACATGACCAGCTCACGAGGCCCGGCCTCGCAGCCAACTAAGGCCATATTATTATTATTATAATACCCCCTACCGAGGCGCGAGGACGCAGGCTACGAGATGGCTGGTAGTATCGACAGGCCAAAGCCCCCTCCTCCCTTCCCCCCTTCCCCCCCAAGAACGAACCCGGGCCAGGACGTAGCCCAATTCACCGCAAGACGCAGCCGGGGCGAACGTCGGATCCTTTATAAGCAAAGCGGCCAGAGCACAGGCAGGAAATCGGACGAGCCATGCATACGCGGCGGGCGGGCTGCCGCGGGGCGAGGGTAAGCGTGCCAATGGGCTCCCGCCTGAGCCCTAGGAGACGAGTTGGAGGGGCTTACGTGGTTCGGGGTTCGCGTAGGGTCGTGGGTTAAGTGTGGTGTAGGAGAAAGTGATCCAATGGCATGCCTGCCGGGAATGGCCTCAGCTCGGAAAGCTCTGCGTGGCCCGGAGATCTAAGGGACAGAGCCCATCGGCGGCAAAAATTAAAAAAAAATAAAAATAAAAATAAATAAGATGGAGATAGCAAATGAGCCCTTCCTGCTCAGGCCACCCATACCCAATTTTAGACGGAAATGCCCTCCCTCCCTCCCCTATGATGTACGCTATAGAGGGGCTATAGTGTCCACTATATCGGAGACGAGATGAGTTGATATCGGGATCATGGTTCCCCCTGTGCTTCTTGCGGAGATGTGACTCGACAACATACCACTCCTGGTGTTTCGTCCCGGACACCTGGACGAACAGGGCGGGGTTCTAGCTCCTGCAGGGGAAAGAGGACTTTGTCCGGCTGCAGTAGGTGATTCACATAGAGCACGCAAGTATGAAGGGCACATTTAGGAAGGCCAGAATATTGTCTGCCTTCGTCCCAAGTTTATCATGTGTTTCAGAGGAGGGTTACATTCACGTTACCTACGAGGGCTTCCTATCGTCATACACACGGATATATGCACCGGGATGGAGCTGAACAGGATGGACAAATGAAATCAAAACTTATCATCTGTACCCGAGTGACTGTTTGACGGTACGGATAGGCAGGCAAGTGGAGTTGCGTCGGTGAGAGCGTCAACATGGCCACTCTTTAATTATCGAGTCGGTTATACACGTACAACTTGGTCATCTCGACATGTTGTCCGGGCTAGCTGGCCATCGCTGGCCTGACTAATGCGAGAAGTGACGCAACAATAACCTTATCTAGGCAATGAGGGGTGCGACTGGACTTGCTGGACTGCCGTAGACTAACGTAAGGTATGGCTCTTTGACACCGGATGTCTGACGGGAAGAAGATTTCCTAGTCAGAGAGAGGAAAGAGGAGGGGCCATCATACAACTTGCCTCGCTGGGCAGTACTGGGCAGTGTATGAGTCCGGGGAAAGTAGGTGACGCGGCACGAGGCTTGCTGATCCTGACGCCGAGTGAATCGGACTGTGAATCGGACTTATGAATCAAGCTACCCATTCACATTGTGAACCAGGCGGTCGGGAGTTAGTACGAATGCTTGTTTCTCCCCCGGCGGAAGAGGCTCTGGGATTCCTCTCTCTAGCTTTGGTGATGTGTATATTATTCAACATCAACATCGGCGACCATGGGGATGTGTTCGCAACTAAACCTGCTCTACTACACACCTAATATACTTGGATGTATATAAAAGCAGGGGTGGCGGTACTCGTCAGCTGGAACAACATCTCGAGCCCTATTGGTGCTTCTTGATCAGTACGGAGCGGATGGCACTGGGCACTGGGCACTGGGCACTTAGCACTTAGCACTTACACAGTGGTGTGATGATCCATGTGGCGATTATTCTGGGCATTTCCACTACATACGGTAACATACCTATTATAGACCTGCCTACACTGCTAACAGAGCTATTATGTAGTGTACAAGTAAGTGGCAAGTATGTAGTGTAAGTGACTAGTGCGGACTGGGTCGAGGGTTAAAATGACGATGTGGGACATCCGTCTAATAAATACCACTATCAGACTACTCTGTGGTGCGCTATGCAGAATAAAGTGAAAAGCACAGACAAACAGACGGTTGGGACTTGGTCCGATTGAGTAGATGATGGTGAACATAGCAACTTGCTATTGGGCAGAGCACCGGGCCTCCGCGTGGAGAGGCCGCTAAATTGGGTGGTCAGGGACCCGCTAGTACCTACCTCTTAAGGTCCCTTGCCCTGTGCTGCTTGAGTGCTACTGGTCGGTACTGGTGCTGCAGGCCGTGGGTTCCATGTGCCCCGAATTGGCTGAGACACGCAAGCCTTGCGCCGCTGACGCGTCAAAAAGGCGAAGACCCACGTGACGTACAGGTCGTACTACATCTACATGCATACCATGAGCTCTGAGGTACGGAGGTACTGAGGTACTGAGGACACAACGTACTCGCTATTTATTACTTAGGTTAGATAAGTAAAGTGCCTATTTAGGGAATTCATGGGCAGAGCAGTGCGGCGTAGAACGGTCCGAGCAACCGTCGATCAGACCGGTATTGAGTATGCTAGTTATGTGTCCAGGCCGGCGAGGAATTTAGTTATCGCACACAAAGTGACCGAGAGCGTTGAGAATTGCGTCGTGTAATCCAGTAATTCAGGGTAACTACCCCGAATGGATATTTCAGAAGTGGTGCACAGTGGTGGTCAGTGGTGGTCAGTGGTGGTCAGTGGTGGTCAGTGGTGGTCAGTGGTTGTCAGTGGTGGTCAGTGGTGGTGGTGACCTGGAGTGGAATAAGGGTGTCTGTGGTCGTTCATCTCACCATGCATGTAAGAATCAAACATCAATCTGCCCACCCCCAACCTGTGCATTCTCCTGGGTTTAGAGTTGAGGCTCTATTGCACCAAGATATGCTTAGCTTGAAGCCTTGTCATCTTGGCCTTTGCCCGATCGGCGCTGGTCTGTCAATTGCAACGACATCCTGTGCGCAGTTTTCATAGCCTCGCCTCGCCTCGCCTACTGCACATACCTGGGAGATAGACAGAGGAGACCTCGGATGGAAATCCCGATGGCCTGAGCCGAGTGATATTAGTAGTGCTTGGCCCTCGTCGGTGTTGATTCGTACGGCAAAAGCAAGATGGAACCTTAACTTTCCGCCGACACGTCCTCCCCCCGCCATGACAGCATTGTAAGTTCGTACTAGAGCCAAATCCAACCTTGGTGTGCTGTATGTGCTGTATGCGCTGTATATGATGGGCAACTATGGGGTAAGAGACAGAGAGGAAAACCGTGTTGTTGGGATACCCAGGCGAGCTTAAGCACTGGCTCTATCATCTGTAAATGAAGCCCGAGAGTACCCATGGGATGGGCGATACCTGTGCATCTTTATAACATTAGCATGCAGCCAATTGACTAACCACCATAAGCGTGATGATATAGGTCCAACTCCGGCATGATCTTTCTTTAGCAATCCCCACCCATAATCCCCTCGGACACGACTGCACATGCATATGTAATATGTACATACATACCTAGGAAACCTTCGAGTAGGTAGGTAGCAGCCAGATAGATAGGGGCTGTGCTGCCAATCATGGCATACGGCTCAGCCACTGGATGGTGTGCCGGAGTCGGGTTCACTGCCTCAGCTCTCTCTGGGCACGCGGGCCTCTGTTTCGGTCCACACGACCAATTGGGAATATGAAAAGTTCCCAGTTATGCACCGTCTATCGGTTTACAGGGTATATCGTCTCAGGAAACCTCGGTTAAATACGACGCCCGCAACTGGCGACGCCCAGATAGGCTACTGGTGCTGGTGCTGGTACCAGGTCGAGCACCCCGAAGTCGAAGACGGTGACAAATTGGCGGCATATTGGCGACAGATCCGTGGCAAAGCTACCTGGTGTATACGACGGATATACTACTACTATTATTACTACTACTACTACTGCTGCTACTACTACGTACGCACGAGTACATACATACATACACTACATACAAGTGCGTTGAGCCTCCTGCTGTTGGTATGTCTGGTGGCGTCGTGCCGCCGGTTTTACGTGGACTGTACACGGCATACCGCATACCGCCGTCGTGTACACCCGAACAGACACCCAGAGCGAGCTCTCTCGCCCGCTGTGGTTCTGAATTGCACTGGTCCTACCTCATAACGCGTACGCCCACGCTCCTACTGGTCCGCCTATCGGCCTCTACCGACATGCGACTCGTCCTATGGCCGCGCTGTGGCGTTCTGAAATACCTGAAACGGATTAGGTGTGTAGAGGGTGTGGTCTGGAAATGCCTGTGGTACTGGGCAGATGCTGAGGCACGGAAGGAAGAAATGGGGAGGATATACCACATGCGAGGCTTGTTGCGTACTCTAGACGTCAAGGTGGTCCCGATATACCGACCACGAAAAGGTCGGAAGTGGGTGCAAACGGCAATGATTGGCCGCAGCCTCCATGAGAGACGCGCGTCACCCAGATCAGGTCGAAGGGGAGGGGGTGTGGAGGGTTTCCGCATCCTCGCGAGCAGGCCCTGGCTAGCGTAACTGGCTAGCGTACCAGGCCAGGTCGCGCGCGAGGTCATTGTACAGTACACTACAGCAACTAGCGGAGGTCGTTGCTCTTGCTGCTGCTCCACGCCCGCCCGCTGGCTTCCAGGCAGAACAGACAGAACAGACAGAACGTTACAGCGCCGTAGCACAGAAGTAGGTACAAGCGAGCCTGACGCCAGCAGCAGCAGCCTTCCTGCTAACTAACCTTGCCATCGCACACGCACACGCACACCACACGCGCACGCCAACGTAGCCCGCCCCACAGGCACCCCCAATGCCAAGGCCCCGGAATCTGTTCGGTAGGCGCATACATCGCACATACGACAAGATAGTGGTACCCGGGTACATTGCACCACCCCGAGCCACTACACCACTACCTGCTTCGGGTATGTACACAGCACAGTCCACGTCCGCTTGCCAGGAGTACCTGCCTCCCTCCTCCTCCTCCAGCAATTCGCCTTTCAAGATCCAGGTCCCATCCTGTCCGACCCTCGACCTATCCATCTCGCCAAACCTCGCCATCCTCATATTCCTTCCCCCTGTAAAACTAATCGAGTCCCCTCCCCGTTCCGCCGCCCCATCTTTCTCTACACTACCTAACCCAACCTGACCTGACCTGACCTTCGCTGTCCTGAGTCCGAGTCCGACTTGTCCCATTGTAGTCGTCGTCCTCATCGTCGTTGTGGTAGTCGTAGTTGTTGTCGTCGCCATTGTTGTCGCCATTGTTGTCGCCGCGCCGCCGCCGCCGCCGCCTCCGCCTCCTGCCTGCGTCTGCCTGCGCCGAACCCGCCTACAAGTATATACTCGCTACCCCGGAGACTTCATCGACATCAACAGCCGCTCGAACGTCCGCCCGACCGATCGACCGATCAATTTCATTCCCTCGAGGCGAGATTGCCAGCGCGATTATTGGCAAGTCGATAGCCGTAGAACCGTAAGCAGCGAAGGAGAAACCAACGAATGTCGTTACCCGTCCGGTTCCAGTGGTAGGGGAGACTGGCTGCCTGCCTCCAGTTGAGCAAGCAAGCAAGCATACATACATACATACATTGTACGCATCAACCCGGTGGCGGCGTCTACTCTCTCTCTCTCTATCTCTCTCTTGCGTAACCACGGGCCGCTCTATCGCTCGCCTGTGCGCCTCCCTTTGATCATTTATCTTGTCTCCGACCGCGATATCCTGCTCTCGATCCAGTCGGGACTTTATACACCATGGCTGGCCGCTCTAATACCCCTGGCGGCAACGGCCAGGATGACTATGGAGAAGAATGGGCCCGAGATTTGCGCATGCAATTCGAACAACTGTTAAGGTCTAAGCGCCTCCATGATTTTGAGCAATCTCGATCAAACCGATCGCGAATTCAATTGCCCACGCCCAGGGAACGAGCCTCGTCCTCAAACCTCCACGCCTCGTCTCCATCGCCATCCAGCAGACCATCCACTTCATACGGCCAAGGTCACGCATCCTCATCGACGCCACCGTCCTATTCCTCTCTACGCCATTTACCATTAATGCCTACCGCCCCTGCGCCGCACGACCAGCAATCTCATAAGTTTCGTAGCCTTCTTCTCGCGCTATCAGAAACGCCAACCAAGTACGAGAATCCCGGATTATTAGATGAGGCGCTGCAGACAATACCCTTGGATCGGATCTATGGTGAGGCCGAAGAAGAAAGTCAAGTTTTGCAAGCCGAAGCCGAAAGTATGGGTGACGGCCGCAAGCCTGAATGGGGTTATCAAGATTGTGTTATCAAGGCGTTATTAAGGTTCGTGATCTCAAAGAAAACCAGTCCTTAATACCGCTGTCCAATGCGCAATTGTGCAGGAACGCTAACTCGCCCCTGTCATAGATGGTTTAAGCGATCTTTTTTCACATGGGTCAACAACCCGGCATGTTCTAATTGTATGTCGCCAACTGTTGCGAAGGGTATGACCCAACCTACTCAGGAAGAAAGCGCATGTGGCGCAATGAGAGTAGAACTATACGAGTGCTCGAACCCGGGATGTAGAGCCTATGAACGATTCCCGCGATATAGTGACGTCTGGCGTTTATTGCAAACAAGACGTGGCCGGTGTGGTGAATGGGCGAATTGCTTTAGTATGTTATGCCGTGCCGTTGGCGGCCGTGTGCGTTGGGTATGGAACGCCGAGGACCACGTGTGGACCGAGGTTTATTCAGAGCATAAGCAGCAATGGATCCATGTCGATGCCTGCGAAGAAGCGTGGGACAACCCTCGACTCTACACCGACGGGTGGGGCAAGCAGATGTCATATTGCATTGCTTTCAGCATAGATGGCGCGACAGATGTCACACGGCGATACGTACGCAAGACTGAGCATGCCCTCGAAAGAAACCGGTGTCCTGAAGCGGTAATGCTTCACATCATGCAAGAAGTTAAGAATCTCCGACGAAGCAATCTCAGCAAAGAAGAGCGATTTAGGTTAGAAAAAGAGGATTCGAAAGAAGACCACGAACTAAGGTGCTACGTTGTTGCTTCCATCACGCAGGCCGTTACAAGAATGGTTCCGGGCTCTCCCTGCACATCGACCAGCAATCAACGGCGGCCAGGTGCTGGAGGCACTGGAAGCTCCTACAGCGCCGATGATCAGAAGTTGCCTGCTGAGCAACCCGCCCGACAGAGCGGCAACGCAGAGTGGGTTGCTGCCCGTGGAGAGCACGGGCGACGTAACCAACCGCCTCACGACCCCAACGTTCGTCGCGATGGCCGCCCATGATACGATATCAACCGTCTATGATACCACGAAATATTTTTCTTGGTGCCCCACCACGCACCTTATATATGCCTCTAACTTGAGGACTCATGAGCCTGAGTTCAGTGGATGAAGCTAACGACCAGGTTACGACTCTGATCTTTTCTACTTATCTGCCTACCTACATACCTACCTACCATCCTCGAATCTCTCGTTCTCGTTTGTTTTATAGTCAAGCGCACGGGGCCGCTCGAAAATCCCGACACCGTGCCTAATTTGTACCTACTACGATATCTTCTTACTTTCGACGGCGTCCTGCCGTTCTCATTTGTCATGGCCAACAAGGCTATCTTATCACATCCGCCCGCTATATATATATACGCATTGGACAAAATCAACGGCGTCATGGGGAAGGGGCCCCGGACGAGGCAGCATCATTACATATTTAGTATTTTCCTGGGGGCTTATTTTTTGGGGAATATACGGATGGGATGGGAGAGGAGACGGATCTCTTCATCATCCCGGCGTTCCGGATCTCTGCATGGGCGGAAAAGACGGACAAGCTGATGACGTTCATGGGCGACGTCTACTGCTGGTGGGTGCGTGTGTTTTGCATATCGTGGTGTACCGCTACAAAAGGACTAGGGGGGGAAGGGGGGGGTGATTCCCGTGTATAAGCGAGCGGCAATTGGCCGTTGGCGGCTAGGAGGATGATATTCCTCAGATTATGTGTTAATTCATACATTTAATCTGTGTGCAGATGCATTGGACGATATTTATCATCGTCGCCGGATACCAGAGATAGACCGGCATATTTAAATCCTGATTCTAGCAGCAACGTGCTCTTTTGCTTTCATATGCATTATGTGGTTATTTTATTATTCTGTCCAACCTGAAACTCTTCCATGGGTGATTTTCGTAGGTATATCCGCAGGGGACGACGGGTGAAGGATACGAGGCATGGTTGAAGGCATCTGTGGTCGCACGACGCCCCTACGACGCAACACGCGCGCACGGTCCGATGGGTGACATAGAAATATCTCCAACAACGGAATTGGGAGGACCAGGCTCGTGGGGGAAGGGGAAGGGGAAAGGGAAAGGGAAAGGGAAAAGGGGGGGCACTTAGCTTATCTACAGGTAGTTCGCCAGATGCCTATTTGTATATATGAAGTGTAAATGATGCAGTAGATAAGAGAAAGGGAACAGATTTATTCCCGTGTCTTGAGGCAGACGGGTAAGTTTGAGTGCCTGGGCTAAGTGAGTTAAGTACAGGTGAATACCAATGTTGCTCGGTTTCTTATCGCGCAAATTGTATGCATGCGTGGTGTACTGTACGAAATGTGCGTTACGTCCGTCCACCACAGGAGAGGAGGGGGGGTTGGCATTAGGTACTATGTGTATGTATGTATGTATGTATTGTATCGTCCGTCGTATAGGAATGAAACGCGCTTAGACGGGTGGTTTTTGGCGAGGACGACGTTCGGCATTTCTCACCCATCTCTTCCCTAGGCAGCTTACCTACGGTATAATGCGCACCCTGGCATGGGTTACGTTCACTGTCACTGTCACTGTCACTGTCACTATCGCGAACTATATCCTATCTATTTGGGTTATACAGCGTAGATTATACTTGCCTTCGCTGATGATGAATGGTCCGTAAAAAGGCGGCGTCGGCGCTTGAGGTGTTGTGTGAGTGTGTGTGTGTGTGTGTGTGTGTGTGTGTGTGTGTGTGTCCTTTGGCGGGGGTGCTTGCGTATGCTGTGCGCTGGTTCATATATAAGTAACTATATATACCTTGCTTACACACATACATACATACATACATACATACATACATACATCAATACGGCAAGGAAAGTTGAAAAGCTGCATGTATGTAGGTAGTATGTATGTATATATGTATGTATATATGAACGCATGTATGTACTTCTGCAGGCCTGTATGCTATGCTGATGCAAGGTGTGTCGGCCATGCCGCCAAAAAAAAAAAAAAAAGGCTGAAGGGGAGGAGGAGGAGAGTAGGGAAGAAGAAGAAAAAAGGGAGAAAAACAAAATAAAACAAATGTTACCATTGGTCCCGTGAGCTGTTTTCTTGCTCGGTCTGTCTGTGCGGATGGCTTGCGTCACCCCTGGTTCTGGACCTCCCCTCGTCTTGGGGATGAATGGCTGGCTCGGGGGGAAGGGGAATGGCTGATGTGGGCGACTTGCTGGGAAGCGACAGATCGGCCGTGTCTATGAAATCTAGACTTTTGATCTATGTGCTTAGGTTGAGAGGGGTTGGATATATAGGTCAATGGATAGACGGGTGAGTAAGTGCGTGAGTGTGTCGACCACGTACTATGTAGTGTATGTGTTCGTGTAAAATCAAAATCAAACATGGCTGGCTGGCTGGCTGGCTGGTTGGCTGACTGGCTGGCTGGCTGGCTGGCCGGCCGGCTTGCTGGCTAGGTGGTCGGCCACGCGGCTGTCGTGATGCCAAGCCCGACACTTGGAACAATCGGTATGGTTTCGCGATCTGGTATTGTCAATTGCATTCTACGAAATCAAAAGGACAGGATAGCGGGGCAGGCGTAACTAAAAGGAGATTATATAAGGAGTCCCGCTTGCTTCTGCGTTGCACCACGTCTGTCTACCTATACCGAGGTGTCAACTTGGTCGCCTGCGCAGGCTCATACCTGAAGTGAGCAACGACCTACCTGGCCTATCTATTCGTAGCAGGTGCGTGTGGCGCTGTTCGGTGTCACAAGGAAATGAGAAAATGCTACATGTCTTACGGGTAAGCCCTTCCTTTCACGGGCCGACTACTGTTGGGTGACACACTCCTAATACGGAATAAACACGAAATACAATGGAAGGAACGATATAGAGACGCATACACGTTGCGTACCTAGTCTGATGAACAAACTGAGCACCTTATGCCGTGGATCGATCTTTACGCGGCATTCATTCCTATTTACTAACCTGCGCAGTCCACACACATGTTGTATTCTCTACATTTTGTTGGGTTTCTCTTTCCCCCCCTTTCCTTTTCCCCTTCCCCTCCCTGTGTCATTGCCCTTGTTCTTCCCTCATAGTCCTTGGGTCTATTTCCACCTACTAAGCCCTCTTCACCTCACTTCAACTTAGTGTATCTCTAACCAATACCTCATCTTTGACCCCCTTCTCTGGGAGGGTAAAGATGACGCGGCAACGGGCACGGGAATTTCGTGTCGGGCTTTGCTCGCAGGTTTGAGGGGCTTATCTACTTTTTACACTGATTCATCCCTATTCATCCCCATTTATCCCCCAAGCCACGAGCCCATCCCTCGCCAGTTTCCCACTCTTACGAGCCGCCAGATTGCGTCACTTTACATACCGATATCTGATGTCGCGGGTATCCTTTTACGGGCCCCTGGAGGCTTCGGGGTGGCGGGATGGCAAGACGATGTCTCGGGCCTACTAACCTGTACGTAATGGCGAGGAGCGAGCTGATGTGGCACAAGTAGTGTAGAACTGTCTAAGTGACGAGCAACAATTCTCTATCGCGAGTTCAATCGCACGCTCGGTGAAGTTGGGGCTGCGCTAGGGGTATGCAATGCTATTGATAAATAGGTCCCCCCCCCGAATAGAACGCGCCCATGACCGCATGCGGCTGCTGACCAACGTCGGGTGAGGATGGTAAAATAGTCCTTCATTCCTCGCACGTGGAAGGGCTTCCCCTCACTTCCTCGTAACGTATTGGATTCTGCGCCCTCCTATTATAGGGGGTGTCTTAGATGGCTTTGCCATCCACGTTGTTCTAGTGGGGGCCCAACCCATACATCTTAGGCTAACATAACTTCGAGTGGTGTTGGACTGAACAACTAATGCATCGATTTTTAAGTTTGCGAATTATTGTTACATGTGTAGTTCGTAAGGTCAAATTCGCTAAGGGGTCGGGCGAGGAACACTGGGTCAGTATGATATGTCCTTATTATAGGGGCTTTAAGATCACACACACCTCTTTGCGTCATCAACATAACAGTCCTCATCTTGTCTAGCACTAAACGACAATCTTGTTATTCGAAGCTTTTAGATTAGCGAGCGCTTTAATAGGTAGGCGTGTATGAGAATGCATACGACACTTATACCGTCGTCTTATCCCATAAATATCAATGGTTGAAAAAAACAATCAACAGCAGAAAGCAATATATTATGATGGCCGTTTGTCACATTTCCGCCTTCCATGGTGATTTTGACCTCATAGCTATTTCCTAAATCATTTCGGAATCCAACCTATGTAACACGTTGCATGGTATCCGAAGCAATAGAGTTATACCTCTCGCAAAATAAAATTTCCTGATTATGCAGGGTGATTTTATTCATGACGATTAACGCTCAAATTCGCCTTCGCCAAAATACCTATCAGGCAAGTCAACCTCAAACATTGGCCTTTCCACGAGAGCAACTTCTAATGGCTCAGGTGCTATCCCATTCAACGTGGGCTGCACAGAGTCCTCTCCCCGATGTAATTCCGCCCCGGCACCTAGAGGTACAATGCCTAGAATGGGCCGATATTTAAACGTGTGCCAAAAGGCAGGGCCCTGTCTTAATTGAGTCTCGTGGGGTGCCTTGCTCTGGGTACCTCGAAGGAGCGCTAATTCGCCCTGGGTCTCGTCATCCGACTCGCCGCTATCGCTATTCCCCGTAGCTTGACTTGTTTCGTCTTCGTCTATCGGATCGAGAATGGGCTCGTCAGTGGGCAGCTCTTCTGCCTCCTCCCCCTGAATATGGCGCAACACCCTCGTAGGACCCGCAGCACCCGTTGCCATCTTATTACCAGCGCCGCTGTCCGGGCCACGTTTTCGTTTTCTTGCTTGTGCTGTTAACTCGCGCCCTGATTCCGCCTTGGTGGGGATTGGTTCCGCTAAATCTTGTTTTGTATCTATCATGAAAAGATATGTGTTCCCGTATAGCCATACTCTGTCACCCGACCAAAGCGCTCCCTTGACTAGATCCCGAATGTCTCGGAATTCCGGGGGGAATCTGGAAATAGGATTGCGCCTGGACCATGAGGTCAGAGATCCAATGGTCGGGTGTACGAGGACGATCTGTGGCTTGGAAGTAACGGCGAGTAAAGTATAATCATCTATCTCATTGTTCTCCACTGTTGCAGTCTTGGAAGGGATATGGCTAGAGAATGATAAAACGGTGGGGGCAGCGTGAAGCCTTGGGATCAACGAAGCATTTGGATTTCGCCTCCACCGAACGCTTTCTTTTGTTCCTGCATCGTCTTCGTCGCTACCACTGTCCGAGGAGCTATCATCGGAAGCCGCGTCGTCATTGACGCCGTTGGTGCCATTTTTCTGGCCTTGTAGCTTCGGAGGCTGTTGGCTAAGAACCCAGGTGTCGATGTAGCCCGCTAGATCTGCAATTGCCAACATTCGGCTGTCCGGAGAGAAGACTGCCTGTGTGATTGTCCTATCGTAATTACCGAGACCACTCATACCGTTGTGTTTTGGTATCTGACGTCTGATGCGTTGTAATCGAATGGACTTTGGGTGTATCATAGGTTTTTCCGACGCAGTAGCGGGCTGTTTAATGCGCAAAAGCGACACGACCCCTCCACCTTGTACGAGACACACCCACTGGCTATCTGGAGATATTAGGATTCGCGTGGCGCCAAGATTTGTGATTCTTTCCTCCAACTCGACTTTCGATATCTTGAGCTCATCCCACCAAACACCATCGCGGGGCCGTAGGTGGAATGCTTTGATGTCGGATGTGGTCGAGACTACAATCAGAGACCCATCATCACTGATGGATGCTGATGTGATGTTTGCTTCGCCTTTTATTAAGACACGTGCGAGAAGTTTCCGATTTTTAGCCACGTCATGGCTCCGATCTGTCTGGTCTGTTAGGTCTTTCAACGAGTTTGGAATTCGCCAAATGGACACTTCTCGATCCCACCAACTGATAATTAGTCGGCTCTTGTATGCACTTTGCAACGGCGGATCTTGAGGCAATGAGGATAGAGTTCGATGGTTCTCTATCCCGGCCTTTTGGAGGGGCATCACAATAGGAGTGGCATCGGGTCCTGGATCTTGATTAGCGTCATCTCCTGTTAGTGTCAAAGGCAGAGTCACGCACCTCCTGAAACCACAACACTCATACCCTGGCCTTCAAATGAGGCCATCGTCTTGACATCATGCTGATGAAATCTCCTGTGAAATACCTTCGCCCATCTTGACCCAGATCCGGCGGTTTTTCTGTAGACGGCGGTTCGACGATCCATGCCTCCGGTCACTATGGTAGAACCATCGGCACTCGTGGCGAGAGAAAGGACATCAGAACCATGCGCTTTGAGCCTCTGAGCTTGTGTGTATGTGCTTCCGTCCCATATGCGGAGCTCCCCGGTAGAATCACCGGAGACAATGTCTCCCCCGTCCAAGCATTTTACACACCACGCGATGATCTCCTTGGCGCCACTAGCAAGATCCGAGCCCAATGTCATTTTGGCGAGTGTCGTGCCGTTTCGCATATCGTACACAAGGATGCAGCTCTGGGAAGTGCCGACCACTACGGTATTACGATTTTTAAACGCGATGCTAACCATTTTGGTCTTCTTTGAGGAGGCCCGCGCGAGAACACGATCGTAACGGAGTTCGCCGTCATCAATATCGTACAAGACTAGGCTCCCATCCATGGTACCAGCCACCAGTTTCTTCCCAGTGCGGTAGATTTTGGTCTTGGCCTTGTCGCCACCCTTCCCTGGGATCACGAATGGCTGGACGCCTAGACACCATATGTCACCATGAGTGCCGCCCGACTGGTGTTTGGGCCGGCCTTTCTCAAGGTCCCATTCGGTGACGGTACTTGAGTAGCCGAAGCTGAACAGTCTCAGACGACCGGGGATGTTTTTGCCATCGTAAATTTCCTGCTCAGGCTCTGTCACCCAGACCAACCCATCTATTCTCGATTAGTCAAGCGCGAATGGGCCGGGGCGGGAGGAAGGGTAGCTTACCGACTGTGCGGTCCTTTCCTCCGTGTATGATGGTTTCTTGATGCCACGACCCGCCGAGAGGGCTCCAAATCTCAATGTCGCCTGAAGCACGGCCAATGGCTAGGCGAACAGGGCCGGACTTTTTGGAGGCGACTGATTGCGAAAAGGCGACACAGTTGATAGGCGCTGGGTTGTAAGGCACGTATCTTATGCGATGGATATCCATTTTCGCAACTAGACAGGGCGCGCTGCCACCTCGGAGGGCGGTTCGTTATCGGAAAAGCGTGCTGATCCCTCCCCCGACCATCGATAAGCTCAATGGATTCAATTCAGAAAGATGCTGGATGTCGGTGGTATGCAGCGTGCTTAATGATGTGTTTGCAGCCAGACTCAGGTCGAAGTGAGCGCGACTTCAAAGCGGCAACTTTTTTTTAATTCTGCCAGCGGAATGAGAGCTGGAAGTCCCTGCGTCCCCACTGCCCCATCCAACCCACCCTCACCGCCTTCTTGAAATAGCTTAGTTTGCATGAGACCCACACCGTCCGTTTAGCCCATGGTAGTATTTCCCTAGCTTCGTCTCTTCTCACTCATTCTCTTTTTCACATAGTCAATTTCAGGCAGGGCAACGTTGAGGCTCATAATCTCAGCGGCTGCTTCATGATTGAAACGTATAACTTATTCATTATTCAATTCGTTGATAGGAGCCGTGACGGCCCGCATACAGGAAATCCAATTAATTATCACCGTCGCACTGCACGACCTAATTACTAGTGTTTTTTATTTATAATGCACAAGACCGAACACGCCCCTCGAGCAAAGCCACCAAATCAAAGCTGCCCAGAACTAGATCCTGTTCATAGGTAGTTCTGCGCCTGTGTTATCGGCCCCAGCTTCGACCAAGGGCGATTAAGTCGACGGAGTTAGATATTTATGTGTGAAAATTCTATATCTTCCCTTTCAAAGACGCCATCACAACCGATTATTTTTGGCCATCTGCCAACTAGTGTCGAGGGCACTTGCAACAAAAACCTGTGACCTGGTCGAACCTTTGCGCTCGTGCGACTATGTCCACAACATTCATGGTTTAATTTAAATGCCTGCAACGGTATGTAGGGCTGAAAACCAACTGCATCATCATACATACCTAGTAATGGTTGTTCTTGGCACTCCTGCAGTCTGCAGCCTACAGCAGAGATGCCAGATAAGACCATATTCTGCCCCCCAACACTACTCACACCTCACAGCCTCAAAGCCTTTCGCAGTAGTAACTGCCTGTCCTGTTTTGACTCTGGTCGTAATATGGGTACTATTTTAATCCAGAAGAGAGTAGATTTCTCCAATTCCGGCCTCTTTCTGCCCCTTCCCTTTTTCTTCGGGTTGAGTTCTATGGTCACCCCACGACCACCACCACGATGGCGAACTCAAGGCCACTTACTACAACCTTTATTGGCAATAACGGCATTAACTAATGGGTCCAGTTCGGCGTCGGCGCTGATACCTCGATGCCCTGTTACCCAAGCAGTTGTCAACCATTTGAGGCATATTATTACTCTCTTGGCCTTTGTTTGTCAAATTATACTTCTGCTTGTTTCGCCTATAATTCCATATCAACTAGAACCGCATGGGAAACCCAGGTTACATGCTGCCCAAGGTAGGCCCGTCCAAGAAACGTCCAGAAACAAGTACTCGTTCCATTTCTCGCTCGACCCTAGGGGGCCGGGGGTTGGTGACAGGGATTAGTGCCGCGACGACAGTAGTAGTTCGGGTAGACGCCTGGGTCCAAGCATACGAGCCCGTCATATATTTAGTGCAAGGCGATATCCAAGTGCGTTTTCGCCTACAAGCGACCTATCGATTGCCAGCCTTGGTATCTCGAGTTTGAAAGACACGGTCGCAGCAGCGGGTAGCGCGCAAGCATAGCTAAAGCGACCGGACCTGCTATAACAGGACGTGGCGATGATATAAAGGCTACACGGGACCTGAGCACGGGTGCTCAGGTGCTGCGGTGGGAATTAGTGTTGGTAGTGGTCTAGCCGTAGTTCTAATAATACCCGGACTGGCGATCCTTGTCATGCGTCGACGTCGGGGACGGTCGAGGGGTCACAAACTTGCGGCACAAGAATTACTAACAGACGCCGACTCCAAACTTGAGCAAAGCTCTCCTTATAACCAAGGGGTGTAACAGCAGCAGCAGTAACAACGGATAGGTCCCTCGGAATTGAGTAATGAGAGGCGACATGAACTATAGGCGAGGAGGAAAGGATTTCACAACGATCTACTTGATATACCAAGATACAGGGCTCGGTTTTGGTCCTTGTATTCCGTAAGCTCACATGTTGTAATTAGTAGCTTCGATATTTCAAGCTATGCTAACAATATTATTCAAAATTGGGTTTATTCCACTTCGTGGAAGAGAAAAGGCATGTCATTAAAATTAACCTGGGCGCGGAGACACGTCAAAACGACACGAAGCCCAACAGCAAAGAATAGTAGACAGCGTCTAATATAAATATCATGTACAAGCCCTTCCAAAAAGCTTTTACATCAGGCAGATAACAGCATGCCCAACCATACTCAGAACAAGTAATAAATTAGAAAACGGATGAGTTTCGTCTCAATTTGCGGCAACATGTCAGAAGCGAGTCGTTCGATTAGCTTTGTCGCATCCGGGTGTCCCAGTTAATTAATTCTCGCCTTGCAGAGCAGCAACGTTTGATAGAATGGTTTATCACTAGCACCAACCACCAAACTCTAACGGTTGCATACGAATATACCAAGTTATTAAATATAAGCACTGGAAAGATGATACAACGCCATTAAGTAAATAGCGGGGGATCCCACGGAGTGTGCAGCTGGGGTAGCGCCGTGCTATTTTAGGAAATTACTTTGTCGCTCAGATCAAGCGCAAGGATTAAGCTTTAGGATGACATTAGTATGTGTATAGATGGATGGGTGTAATTATGGCGTGCATTATAGTTATACATAGTAGCATCCATGGCTGGTCCGATCAACGGTCCAAAACATATCCAGGCCAATGATGATTGGGACGTGAGATGCCGGGCCAAAAATTTGTAGAATCTGGCAATTTAAGACGCCCCTGCTCATCATAAGAGATACATAGCATACAGCGATGTGCACTTCGAGGGATCAGCTTAGATCTGTTTATAGGAATTCGATCATCATAATGCTGGTTTAGTATAACATAAGCTTACCTCCCATACCATTTTCGTCTAATTCAAACCAAACCATTCAGAAAGCCGGCAAATTAGCAGGATCCATAGTGAGGCCATCACAATATTTGACAAAAACACACGATCCAACGGTCATGGACTCGGAAGGTTTAAAGGGTACCATGCCGCCCAATTATTACTCGACTCTTGGCTTCGATTTGCGAAGAACCTTAGCCCTTCTACCACGCCGCTAACCTCCAAAGATGCCCGAATCTTCAACAGCGCCCAGGCGCACCTCGGTGAGCTCCCTAGTAAGCGCAAACACCCTTGTCGAAGAAGAACACCGCGCCCCGGAGCCTACGCCTATCCCTCGCAGAACTCACAAGCGGAGCAAAACCAGCGAGAACATTGCGAAGTTCGGAAAGCGCATGTCCTGGTCCGCTGTCGACCGAGACACGCTTGCGAAAGTATTCAGCACATTCCCCTGCTAGGGACGGAGAGCAGCACGCAACCGGGCTGCCCCTATCACGGCGCCGTGACGCTATATCCCCACCCTCGCCGGGACCTGCCATGCTGCACGGATCAAACCAGATGGCCGCTACCGGCGACGAACATTTTTATTTGTTTTACCGCTGCCGACTTAACTATTACTATCAATGCCCGAAGCACGCCATGCGCCAGCCCGTTACGTTTGAGTCTACAGTTAGCTGTCTCGGTTTCGCCTCACGCTATGTTGTTGCTATAGGGTAGCCAAAGCCGGTAGACGCAATACGAAATAATGAGATACGAGCTGGGATGAGATGACGAGATCAGATGATTGAATCGCATGGCTCTAATCGAGGATATAGTCCTATGGCCGTGGCAGTTGAGCTTTTGGACACCGGGTCCGCGTAAATTAGACACGAATATTCATAATACGAATTAAATTATATTAAATCGCATGCCTAGTCGCAAAACGCCGTCCGAATACTCAGCACGCTATATCTGTATAGCATCACATACCTAAGTCGGTATGTGACATATGGCATGTGGCATGGTAATAACCCCGGAAATTCATGACGCTCGCTACTCTAGGTTCATAGTCGCAAAAGCCATAACCCTTGTGTAATTATTGCATTCGGATACACCGCCAACGACAGGTAGTAGCAGATGGCGCGGGGGGCTACTATCATCCTTTTGGTAATGTGGGTGGCGCAAAAGTGTGTAACATGTTAAGTAGTCGAAGGATCAGGGTAGAGTATCAAGGGTAAAAGTGCCCCACCACTCCCGCCACCACCATGAGCCGGCAGTGGTGAAGCTCGGGACCGAACTGGTCTGAAACTATGATGCAGGACGTCACCAATTGGAATCATCTCATGATCCCAAGGCGCATGTATAAAAATAAAAAATACCATAGTAGGTATGCTTTTACCTACCTACCTATCTACCTGCTGGCCCTGCCACAGCACAAAATGTCGTCCGTCGTCAGTGAGGGGTTCTCTAACTGTCGCCGACGATCTTAACCCAGTTCGGGGTTACGATTCGCCGAGGGTCGCCCGTCGAGCTGCCCTATGCGGCATGTCGTGGTGCCTTCTCTCTGCGCCCTACAGGCCGTGAAGGGATTAGGTTAGCATTCGCCTGTATGAATAGCTTCAAGGTAACGTTCTTGGAATGTTGGAAACCGGGTAAGATTGGCCGTCGTGGCCCAGAGGCGGAGTCGCTATGGGACTCCAGTCCTTGCCAATGTCCAATACGAGGCCCTGGGGCATCCACGATGATTGTATATAGGCGACGATAGAGAACGCTTGCTTCCTCTTTCTCTCCAATCTCCTCACGGCATAGTCGTAGCAATTCCGTGCCCGAGCGACAGACACGACCACGAGCGACCACGATGCATCGAGTCTTACACTCCGCCCTCACCCTGCTGGCTGCGAGCTCCAGTCTCTTGGGCAAGGCAGCGGAAGCCAAACTGGTGTTCGCACACTACCTAGTAAGTCTTGCCATGATACATCACCCCCCCTCACGCGCTCACTGCTGATTCGCTACCCAGGTTGGCGGGATCAACCCCAGCTCCGACCATGCACGGCAGGACGTCGAGCAGGCGGCGGCGGCGGGCTTCGACGCCTTCGCGCTGAACATCGGCCCGCCGGACGCGGACTGGCTGAAGAGCGCGGTGAACCAGCTCTTCGACTACGCCGACTCGAGGAACGACTTCAAGCTGTTCTTCAGCTTCGACTTCTACCAGACGGGCGACATCAACGCCCACGCTGCGCTATACAAGCAGTTCGCCGACCGCCCGTCGTATCTGCGCTATGGCAACGGTAATCTTCCAGTCGTATCCTCCTACAGCGGGGGCGGCATCGGCGTGGACGCGTGGCGGAATTTCAAGACGGCGAATAACGTCTACCTCATCCCGAATCCCGAGGCCGATGGCGATTACTATAACAATCCTGCCACGTTCTTCCAAAGATGGGGCGATGCTATCGATGGCGTGTTCAGCTGGGAGACGAACTGGCCCGATGTGTCGGATACCCCTGGTGCGAATGTGTCATCCTCCCGTGACCAAGCAGTGAAGTCAGCGGCCGATAACGCAGGCAAGACATATGTGATGGGTACGTAGAAGCGAATACAGCCCTCGATACAACCTCGAATAGTCAAAGCTAATATACATCCTAGGCTTATCTTCGCTTCAGTACAAGCACTGCTGTGGGGACTCTTGGTATCGTAACGGCGAGACGACTTTGCCGGAACGCATGAACCAGATATTGCAAGTGTCGCCAGAGTTCACGGAGGTTATCACCTGGGTAAGTTCTCACGCAAATATCCTTATCATCCATCAGGTCTCTCCTCGCATTTTACGCACCTAGGATACCAAAATTCGATTTTTATGACTGACATAGTATTAGAACGACGCTGGAGAGAGCCACTATATTGGACCCTCGTGGCCCGAGACCGTAACGCCGGAGATCCTCCAGTACGGGGACACGGACGAGAATCCCCACACGGGATGGCAGCCCCTGATCTCGTCTTTCATCAACGCCTTCAAGGGCGGCGCCTCGGATACGAGCGCCATGGTCCCCGCGAACGGCGCGTCCTTCGCCGGCGCCCTGTGGCACCGCGGCGTCCTGAAGTCGTGCCTCAACAACGGCGGCGACGGGACACCCCGCGACACCGCGGTCTACGCCGTCGTGCTCCCGGCCGGCAGCCAGGACTTCAAGGTCCGCGTGTCCAGCGGGGGCCAGGTCCTCGCGACGCAGTCCGTGGCGGCCGGGCTGAGCTACAACTCGATCGAGGGCCTGAGGACGGGCGCGCAGGTGCTCGAACTGCTAAACGGGGATGGGAATGTCGTCGCGAGGGCCACTAGCAAGACGGATGTTTCGGATCAGCCCAAGAACGGATTCTGTAACTTTAACTACTACGTCGCAGGACTGCAATAGAACCTAGTCCGTGGGGATAATCATGGGGATAATCATGGGGATAATCGTGGGGATAATCATGGAGGGAGGTAACGGTGCATAGCAATATCAGGAAGTTACACAAGCTTCAGAACTGTGACCTATTGTGCAGTGTTTATTCTATATAGATCTCTCTCTCTATAACTAGTTAGTTATATTTAAATGTAATATTCCACCAGCATTATAGAATATTATGTTGGGTTTGGATATAAGCATACTTGGAAATACAAACCCCCTCCGACATCGTACGCAGGTCAACACCACTCAAGAGAAATCGTGATAAAAGATGGTGAATTGCGCCTTGCGATGTTAGTATTTGAAAATACCTACCCCAGAACCTACCTACGCGAAAAAGGTAACCCAGTATTTTGTATAACCGATTATACCCTTATATGCATATATATGATAGAAGCGAGCGAACATGTATAATTATTGGATAAGCCGAGGCCGCGTTTGACCTCCAGTCGGTGGCGTAATACAACGTGAGGTTTGTCACCTCCCTTGTTGCCTACACCTGCTCAAAACCATCGGGCAAGTTCTAGAAGTTGAGGGGCTTACGCGATAGTCTCGTGGTCTATTCTATGTGGCCCGTGGAGAACGAGCTGGCCTTAAATCCATTATCAATCCCTAGTTTACCTAGGTAGTCGTTCCCAGCAGCGGGAGGGCGAGTTATTGGTACATCACACTCTCAACTCCCAAACGTAACCCGATTCTCTCTCTCTCTCTCTCTCTCACACACACACACATATCTCACATTACGCAGTGACACAAACATCGTGACTTTCAACACCTCTTTCCTTTTACATTATATCGTTACGCCCTAAATCAGTCATATTGTATACTTTCCCGTTAGACGCTCACGCGGCAGAGGTCCGAAATGCCTGAGATAGATCCGTTAATACAGTCGTACTTGCATCTTGCCCGGTTCCCAAACGCCGCCGATGCATTGCACATACTCAAGAAGGTAGCTTCTTTGGTGAAGCCCCTGATGCGTGCCCGGGGATGGAAAGTTGGGCAGCTCACGGAATTCTATCCCAGCCAACCAAACCTCTTAGGTAGGCCCCTCGCCCCGTAGTCTTCAGAGCGTAAGGGCGAGAATAACCAACGAACCTCGTTAGGGCTCAACGTAAATCGCGGACAGAAGATATGTCTACGGCTTCGGTATCCGGGAAACAAGAGCCAGTTCCTCCCTCTTGAGCAAATCGCTGACACCATGCTACACGAACTTTCTCACATTGTTCACGGCCCCCATGACGCGAGATTTCAGGCCTTGTGGGATCAACTCCGGGACGAGCATTTGTCGCTGACCATAAAGGGATACACTGGGGAGGGTTTTCTGTCGGAGGGCCACCGTCTTGGCGGCAGAACGATCCCGATGGATGAAGCTCGAAGGATGGCTCGCGCCGCCGCCGAGCAGCGACATGCGTCAAGTTCCGGTTCGGGGCGGCGGTTAGGCGGCGCAACTCCTCGGCCCGGGGAAGATATACGAAGGCTCATCGCCGACAGGGCCGAATATCGGAACCGATCATTACGGGGCTGCGCGAACGACAACCAAACACAAAACGAGATCATCGAGATCGCAGACACAGCGACCAGGGACGGCTTCGAGACCCAGGCTGGCGAGGACACTGCGAACGACGCCGCCATAGCGCAAGCACTGTGGGAAATCGTACAGGAAGAGGAGAGGGCGAGGAAGGGGGACGCCTACGTGCCGCCTATTGCCCCGAGCAACATCAATAATGGCCATAAGAAGCCCGCCCCGAAAGAACGACATCGTAGCTCAGCCGCCGCCGCCGCGCAACCACCAGCGGGTGCGCGTCCGCTTCGCGGGGATGGCGGGGCCGGCAAAACATGGGCATGTGCCGTCTGCACCCTACACAACCCGGCCAGTTATCTGTGCTGCGACGCGTGCGGCACGGAAAAAACCATCGTGTCCACGGCGCAACAGCAAGCGGTAGTCGACCTCACCGGGCCGGACGGGAGACGCGCCAGCAAGCGCACGCAATCTACGCCCGGCGGCGGCCCGGCGACGGCCAAGCCAAAAGACTCGCGCCAGGCCGCGCCGTACCGGTCTGTCGTCCCCCCGCCGCGGACGTGGACATGCCATGTCTGTGGCAGGGTGCGGGAGAGCCTGTGGTGGTCATGCGACCTTTGCGGCACCATCAAGCTCTCATCCAACTGACATCTCCTCGCCCATGGAGGAGGGCCGGGGGAGGAAGGGGCGCGATACTTCTGCTTGGGGCTGGGATTCCCCGAGGTGTGTGTGCATAGTGGTCATCGGCATGCATGAATTCTAAACCCTGTCTAAGGCATGGCGTTTTGGGCATTTTAAATCGGATGAGTTAATAACATACCATTCAAAGACACCAGGGGGGTTGGGGGGTTGGGGAAAGGGGGTCTTCTTTTTTTATATATATACGTACGCAGATTAAACCGTGGACGCCACGGAAGACACAGCTTATTGATAGCTTTGAAAAAAAAAAAAGGGTGTCTTGAAACGACTTCTGAGCCGGTGCCTCAGAGAAGTTTCAAGCTCATTCACTCGATAAAGGTAAATTGAACAAGTTTTTCAAGAAAGAAACATGCAACAACATCGTGTTGAACGGCATAGAATTAGAAAAGAACTAGTCTCTATTCTATACGCATTCGATAATTTTCCATGCCCCCCACATATGTTTGAGGCTACATTTTACAAACAACCCCCTTTAGGTACACAGCAGCACGGGATCTCGACCATACTTTATCGGAAGAGCTCAATGGCGTCGAAGACCTAAAAGACAGCGGGGTTAGTACGAAACAAATAAGCGAGTCGACGCTATGCGCCATGAGATAGATTTGGCTGGGGTTTTTTTTTTTTTTATACGTACGACGTTGGGGCTGAGGTAGGTATCGCCGCTGGAGCCGGAGATGACGTTGATGGTGACGGTGTTGGTGCCGCTGACGAGGGTGTTGGCGGGGACGGTGCACTCGTAGACCTCGCCGTAGCCGCGGTAGGCGCCGCGGGTGACGCCGCGGCTGTCGATCTTGGTCGGGGCGGCCGGGGCGGAGCAGGCGTACGAGTTGACGGTGGCCTGGGGCCGGCCGCCGGCGAAGGAGAGCGTGGTGGCGATGCGGAGCGTCGCCGTCGTCGTCACCGCGCTCGACAGCGAGAAGCTGATCTTCTGCCCGTCGTTGACGCTCTTGAAGATGGCCATCGGCCACGACGACGTCGCCGTGCTGGAGACGGTGCCCGGAGACCAGTTCGACATCCTGTTTTGTCGCCCACAGTCTGCATTTAGTACGGGTTGCGTGTTTGATACGGGGGGGGGGGAATTTTTTATTTGCTTACCGGCTGTCAGAAGGGTGCATGCGGAGCTGGTTCGCGGCGTTCAGGAAGCCGGTCGGCTGTCCGTCGTAGTCGCCGAGCCTGAAGATGGTGGTCCTCGACTGCGTCAGGGCCGCGGCTGTTGCGGCGATGTTCGCTGTCGCGGTCGAGCCGGCCGAGACGGAGACGGTCTGGGTCGCGGCGAGGAACTCGTCTTGGTACAACTTCATGGTGTAGGAGCCGGCGGGCATGGGGGGAGAGGTGTACGCCCCGGCGGAGCTGGCGTAGGCCCAGAACTGGTAGTCGTTGTTGTACCAGTGAACAACGATGGGGAAGCTGGAGGACACACCGGTCGCGGTACCCTTGACATACCCACGTCGTCCGGAGATGGGAACGTAGTTCTTGAGATTGAGGCTGTCGAAGAAAGACACGTCGATGGAGCTGGCTGAGGGGATACCGCTGCGGGTCATGGCGAACACATAGGGGCCGTGGAAGCCCGTTCGGTAGGCCTCGGTATTGGTGTGGCCGGAGTTCATGTAGTAGGTCACGGAGTGGTAGTCGCCGCCATAGTTCAGACTGATGTCGCGGAAGAAAGGTCCGCCGGAGCTCTTCTCGGTAGCCTGGTGGTTCGGTCGCAGGAAGCAAGCGTGGACGGTGGCGCCGGAGTCGGTGGCGCAGTACACCTTCTCGTCGATGAAGCGCTCGGACGAGTAGAACTTGCTGCGCGTCTGGCCGTTGACGTTGAACACATCTGAGCCCTCGATGGCGCTGCCGCCGGCCGTCGCGGAGACATCCCCGTACGGGTAGGCGGAGTTCAGGCCGGTCAGGCGGAAGATGTAGCGCAGCTCGCCCACGCTCGGCTCCGAGTTGATGCTGGTGCCCATCCAGATGTTGGCGGCGCCATCGCGGAAGACCATGTAGTGCGTCAGGTCAAACGAGCTGCTGGATTGCGTGCAAGCAAAGATGACAGTGTCGCCCGATGGGCTGGTCGTGTAGGAGACCTTTTTGGGGGCCGTCCGTGTCAGTTCATGCTAACTAAGGCAATGGCTCGCGTGACATGTGGTTGACTTACAGACGTGCCGCTGCCAAGCCCCGACGCGATATGACTCTTGGTGCCCGAATACTGGTACTCGCCCCCGTAGAACTTGAGCGAGGTGATGTCACATGTCGAGCGGTCGATGGTCACGATGAAGTTGTACGAGCTCGCGGTGTCGACGACATAGGACGAGCTCGATGTGGTGACGGTGATGGCACGGACGACGCCGGCCCAGGCAAAGAGGAAGCTGAAAAGAGTCGGCCACAGCATGATGGGCAGGTCTAGAGACAGAAGCTGCTCGTGTTCTCGGACGCCTCGAGATGCAGATCTCTCTACTGACACATCTCGCCGGTCCCCTACGCGCTATGTATACACGAGGCCGTCCCCATCCAGCCCCATCCCCCTATACCTACTGCTCTACGGTCAGGGGCCTACCCTCCGAACACAGGCCGGGATTAGACGGCCCATTTCGTATTTTGGCCGGGCCACACGGAGTTGCAGTACTGATGCGTGGAGGCTATGTATCATACAGGGTATATCATAGATGTTAAGGTGTGTGTGATTCGTCATGCCGTGCGATTTCGCGTGGAGCTGCCCCGAGGCCGAGTGCCCTGTAATAATAATACCTGGGGTACACGGATCCCTGACGGATCAGACGGCTAACGCAATCATGTCGACCCGGGCTAGCGGCAGTAGGTAGTCTCGTCTCACCACGGTGGTGTGTTATGTAGAGATTGAGTGTAGAGAGAGAGAGCGCGCGCGAGACTCGGAGAGAGGGAGAGAGGGAGAGAGGGAAGGAGGGAGATAATCCAAATTGGAAAGGTCGAAAGGGGAAATTTCCAAGTTGAGATGCTGCATGAAATGCTGGGCATGGTTTCCGCCAATCATCGGGATCCCTGGTTCCTTGTGCGGACCGGCTCGACTGCCCCCGAATCTAAAGCATTTAGTTAGTGTACATACATTAACTACCTACCAAGGTATCTAGGTAGCTACCTAGGTAGTGTACGGGATTTCCAGAACTTCCGTGTGGGTATTAGCGGCTTTGTTCCCGAGGAGAGTTGAATTTAGATAGTTGACCATGGTTGTGTGGTTGTTGGTAATTGACGTTTAACATAGTACACGTACCCTTCTTCTTCCGATCCCCAAGAAGCTATTGTAACTACGGGTAGTATTCTTTCTTTCCTCTCCTTATTCTCCTTATTCTCCTTTTTCTTCTTCTTTCTCCCCCTACGCACTCAAATGGCTGCAAGTGGTCTTTAGGCTCTTTGCGTCGGGAACGAGGTTCATTGTAGTTATATATCGTGTCTATGTAATCTATTCCGGAAACACGTAGACATAGGTAGACATAGGTAGACATAGGCAATGTACACACTGAGTAATTTCGACCACTCAGGGCAAGCATCAACATCTCAACCTGAGAAGCATCGAGTTAAAAATTCCAGCTGAGCATGATGCTAGACAACTGAAATTTAATAAACGGAGATTCTACGCCTTGTTACACACTGGCACCAGTAGGAGATGTCTTCCACCAATTAACTAAGATACTAAATGCTTAGGCGAGGTTCAGGTGAGATAATAGGTACCTTAGGTAGCTAGGTACATAAGTATACCTACCACCAGCGGATATTGGGTCACGGCCCCACTATACCAAGCCTTATTGGTTTGAACTTCCATCCGAAAAAATAAAGACGTCCGCCTAATTTTTTCTCCATCAATCGTCTTCGAACCTCTGGCATCACTTGTTCTAAAATGGCACGCGCTACGGATCCCTCGCAAGACGGCGACAACCACCTTAGGCAACTCGAAGAGCAGGTTGACAAGTTCGTAATAGCGCTTGATGAGTGGCAGCAATGGAAACAGGAATATGAAGCCTTACGAAAAGATGCCCAGGCCCTGTCGCCCGTTGCCACGCGCATAGCTCTCGCGCACACGCGGCGATCCTTCAAGGGCAAGCTGGTCGACGAGAAAGAGCTCGTCAGCATATTCGGCCGCAATGATTCGAAAAAGCGAGATCAGATTATCAGCACCGTCTCGAACCGATTGGATTACGTTTCGAAGAACATCGCCACTCTAACAACTCGGCTCGAGGCGGCCGAGGACAAACTCGCCTCCGCACGCGCTGTAGGCGATCCAGAAGCCCTCGAAGAAGACGGCCTGGCCATCACCGAGATCAGTGAAGAGTTAGACGACGACGACAATGTTATCGCCTATAGCCTACGGCGTCCAGGAGACAATCAGCCGCAACTCCTGGAAGCTCTTGAGAAGGCTGGCGTAGAAGAGCTACTACCTCCCGGTAGCGGCGAGCCTGCGCCTAACTCCAAGTCCGATACGTTGAAACCCAAGCCTGTTGCCGATTCCAGAAAGCAATCACATCTAAAAACCAAGGCGGAGGATACCTCTGAGACTATGCAAGCGCCGAAGAAGAGTGTCACCTTTGCAGAAGATACGAAAGAGGCTAGCGATGGGAAACCTAAAAGCAATGTTCAAAAACTACAGGATCTCTATCGCCAAGCGAAGGATCAGGAGAGCATCATAACGGAACCGATCATGCCCGCCGACGAATCGCCCGAGGATGCTGAGTTGCGCGAAGATATGATACGTTACAACAAACAAACAATGATGTATGAGATGGCACCTATTGTTGCCGAACTGCAACTGGAAGAAGGCTCAGCTGAAGATGATGATTGGAACGAATATGACAGCGACTTTGATGAGGACGATGAAGATGAATGGGGAAGGTCAACATCCGGAGTCGTAGATGATGAGTATAGGCGCCAGATGCTTGAGCTAAAGGAACGCCTTAGTAAGAAAACATTCGGCGAACAGAGGAGGATCAACGACGAGGAGACCGATGAATTTGCCGAAGGCATCGGTCGGATTACCGTCAAGCCTGAGAATATTAGTCCTGGTCAAGATGGTTCTGATCTACCTGCGGTGCACGGTGATATCGTCCCAAAAGACGAGCCGAAGAAGAGTGTCAGATTTGCTCCCAGTCTTGACGTTGCTGAGCCCACGCTTTCGTCGACCCAACCGAAGCCTCTGGGACCGCAACAACCCATAGCCGATCCACTATCCGATGTGGTAGAGCGTCGTCCATTGGGACCAATCAGCAAGACCTCAACGTCCGGGCGAACGCCATCCAAGTTCCGGAAGGAAAGGGCGCTAGACGGGGCAGTATCGGAAATAGCGCCGATCGCGCCGGAGAAGCCCATCAACCCTACGAAATACGCGCCTTCAGGACCGGAGGGCCAGACTTTAGCGCCTGACATACTCGAGCATGAACCTTCCAACGAAATCAAAGAACCTGATGAGTTGGATGCTAATCTCCTACACCAACAGGTGACGGAAGAGTACCACAAAATGCGCGTCAAGATGATCGGCCGGCAAGGCGGGTTCCTCAAGGAGAGCACGGACCCGATCCAGCCGCTGGAAGAGGAGGAAGGTGGCCCAAAGAGGGTCAGCCGTTTCAAGGCTGCCAGTTTGGCCAAATCCCAGGCCTCGGGGTTGTGATAGCTCAACGATGTTGATCGCGTGATTCCATGCTTCTTTGCCATCACGAAGACAAACGCATTGCTGACTTGTGCGTACTTGGGGCGTAAAATCCCCGTCAACACCATGCTACGTTATACCATATATAAAGACGGGATCCTCATTTCCTCGCACGCTGTTTCCAGTCGGTCGGGTTTGGCCTTCATGACGGGCTAACCCAACCAGGACGGCATTCAAAGGTGAGTTCTATCAAACATTATATGCACGTGTAGGTGAAACGCTCCTTGACATCTTGTCACTCCCCATGCTCGTGCAGGGGCGATGTGCCAACGGAACGCTCGATAATCTGACAATTGATGCATAGTAGCTTCCCATCTGCTATGACATTACTCGCGATTCCAAGAACAAACCAAATCAGATCAGGGCTCTCTGATGCCTCTACCCTTAGTTTTAATTCATGGGAGTGTGCTATTCGTTTCACCCTGAACATCCCATGTCCGCTCTGCAGAGCAGAGCTTTGGGACGCTGCTATGTGGCTTTTCGCTCACATATAGATAGATGATCGACGTTCATAGATACATAGTCTACTTTGAATTACCACCTGGTGCCTATCCTACTTACGGTATCATGTGATGGAGTTTGCTTCCAAGACCATAGCTCATCGCCCCCATGTTTCCCACGGTTTCTTTTATTCGTTTCATCCCACCATTTCCTTTTTCAATCTTTATACTCCGGGGTATCTCGTAGCTTGGCTAACTTATCTTGGCGTTGCTGAAGTCCATCTCGGGGTGTTGCTGCTGGAACTTCTTGAGGATGTCGGCCTTGCGCTGGTCGTCGGAGCTGGGGAGGCCCAACTCCTTCTGGCGCTGGTCGTACATCATCTTCTCGACCATGCCGCGGGTCTCGCCGTCGAGGTCGGACAGCTTGCTGTTCTCGGGCTGGATCTTGGTCACGTCGATCTTGGGGGCACTCGTCACCACGTGGGGCCACCACTCCATCTTGTTCGCCTTGTCTAGGTGGATCTCGATCGTCTTGGTGCCCTCCGGCGTCGTCGTCAGCGTCCAGGTGGAGTCTTCGGTGAGGATGGCATGCGGGAAGTCGCCCTGTAGACATGGCCTCATCAGTCACTGCAGTTTTCTTTCTATCTCTCTCTCTCTCTTTCTTTTTTTCTTTTTTTCTTCTTCTTTTTTAATTTAAATCTCTCTTTATTATAGTGCCTGGAAATAAAACAAGGCCGAAGCTTTCTAAGCGTTATGATGTGCGATGTGAAGAGATGACGGCATACCTCAACGATGGGCTCTTGGCCCTTGATCCCAGCCTTGATCTTAAGCTTCTTCAGCTCGACGACCAGGTCACGAGCCCTCATGTTCCCGGGAATGGATGGTATGGCGATGTCGAGCTCGGCGATGGTCTGCGTCCACTTGTACGGCAGGGCTGCCTGCTCGGCGGCTTCCTTTGCGCGGGCAGCTGCCTCTTGCTCGGGTGTGGGATCTGGATATCAGGGCAGGCATGTTAGCTTTCATGGTGGGGGGTCCGTCTGGTTGGATAGAGGGGCACTGGAGGGACATGCAGTTATTGTGAGAATGGACCATGAATGCATGAAGGAAAATAGAATATATGAGAACTATATTGTACCTTTGTCAGCCATGGTGTTGAGTATGTATTTAGTTATGCTTTGGTAGTATTGCTCAGCGTCCCACAGTGACAAGGAAATCGAGAAGGCTAGTGAAAAGAAGGTGGTAAAAAGTGATGGAAACAAGGGAGTGACACCACCGCGACAGTCTTTGACTTTGTCTACCCCGTCAGACTACAGTTAAGGCTAGGTACAGTTAGACTACAGAATAGGTACCTATGCATGCTGACCCCCTCTTAGGACACACTGGAACTAACGTGTTAGCTTATTGGAGGTGTAGCACCTCTGTCAACGGCATGTCCTAAAACGGGGCCCTCACTCCCGTACTGTCCCGTGGTACCTACCTACTTAACTAATGGAGGGGCAGACAGCAGCTGTAGCTTCCCCGAGGTACGTACACATACAATCCCTGCAAACAACCCTGCATTCTGCTGCCGTACAAAGGGTATCTTACCTATCCCTGTACCTACCATAGCTCTCCGCCAATAACCACTCTTGATGATCAATACTTATTCTTGCCTTGCTGAACTTCGTCGAAAAGGCGGAATAACAGCCCACACTACCTGGAACACTACCTGGAACAACTCTTTGTTTCTCGTCCCTGTTCCACTCTGACAGCAGGTTCTACACCGCACGATTGCCACCTCGCCTTCTGCGAGCCCAGTGCTCCCAAATGCACTACTTCAGCCTGCGTTTTCGATCCCCCCAGACTTGAGATTCCTCCGCCTACCGCTCTCCAGCAGTCCAATGCTCCTCGTCCCAAACCTGCGAGACCACGATTAGATAGAGCAGGCAAGAAGAAGACAAGCCGAAACTACACCGCCACGGCCTACGGCGCCGCAGCCGTCATGTCTCGCAAACCAGTCACCGGCGGCTCGACCGTCGTCAGGCTCCCGACGGGCCCGACTACCTCTCTCCCGTCCGACATCTGCCCCGTGTGCAAGCGGGTTCGCTACCTCAACACGGACATGGAGTTCCTGATCAACCCGGAGTGCTACCACCCCATGTGCAGCAACTGCGTGAGCAACATCTTCAAGTCCGGGCCGGCGCAGTGCCCGTACGCGACCTGCACCAAGACGTTGCGGCAGCGCGGGTTCCGGTCTGCCTTCTTCGGCGACCTGGCCGTGGAGCGCGAGGTCGACATCCGCAAGCGCGTCGCCGCCGCCTACAACATGGTTGAGGACGACTTTGAGACCCTGCGCGACTACAACAACTACCTGCAGGACGTCGAGGATCTGACCTTCGACCTCATCTCCGGCGGCGACGACGAGCGCGCCGCCGCCGAGCAGAAGCTGCTGCGCCGCGAGCAAGAATTCCGCGAGAAGATCGAGCGTAATAAGCGCCGCGGCCGCGAGGCCGAGCTCTCCCGCCAGAAGCGGGACGCCGCCGAGGCCGAGGCCGCGCGCCAGCGCCGCGCCGACGAGCAGCGTGAGGAGGCCCGCGCCCGCGCCGAGGAGGCCACCACCAACGCCGAGGTCATGTCGGCCCTCGCGCGTGGCGAGCCCGGGTCGGCCGCCGAGATACAGGCCCGGATCGTGGCGCAGAAGCGCGCGCGCGTCGCCGCCATCTCTGGTGTGCATTTCCCGAGCCTCTCGGAGGCAGCCGGCGGTAGTGGCGCTGGTAACAACACGCTGTCTATCCGCGGGCTCAAGACCAAGAAGATCTCGGAGGAGGAGGAGGACCTCAGCAAGCCGTACGATCCCTTCGCCGGCCTCGGCCCGGCCCTCGAGCCCACCCGCTACGAGCTCCACGCGCTGTACCCCAACCCGTGGCTCGACGCCGCCCGTACCAACGATGACCACCGCACCCCCGGCTACAACGTGTCGGAGTACGTCGCGCGCGCCATGTTCGATGCGTTCGCCGGTCTTGGCATAAATATCGCCGATGAGAAGAAAGACGCCACTCGCAGCCTGGGCACCGTCGCGGCGGCCGAGGTATCCGGAGCCAGTCGTTCTTTGGGGCGGGCGGATGCCGACGATGTCTTCGGATGAAGTCGTTGGTTCGTCTAGCCATCAGATCAGCGGGTCGCGCAATACGAAGTGGTGTTGAGAGTAGTCGTGCAGATCCGAGATCAGGCTGCAAGCACACACACATACACAAGGCATACGGCCTCCATCCAGCTTCGCGAGTCATTGGGTACTAGTCACATGAGCGAGCTATCTGTCTACTTTTCGCCTCCATTGTTTCATCCGTAGGGACAAGTCTGCCACCATACTACCGCCTGCGGACATAAAAGACCAGGTGGACAATTCTATGCGGCAGATTGATCATCTGTTCATGGACTAGGTACCTTATACACTACAACAAACTCAGCTTTCTCGGCCTCCCACCGCTAACTAGCATCACCACCACCCCATCTAACATCTCACATGCATAGCGGCGGCGTTTTCAATCCTTCGTGTCAATTTGTTCTACATACCGACACCCCGGCATTGAAAGGGGATTATCAACGGGGTATGTAAAGGATTATATTGGGGGGGTACAACTGGGGGAAGGGGAAGGCCCCTTAGAGAACCGCCACGACGCGTCGTGCAATGGCAAAAATGCCGAAGCGAAAATCGGACCCGATGGTACGAGGTAGATAGAAATAGGCCAGGACGTCCAGTGAGAGGGACCTATGCTTGGGGTAGACTCGTCAATGGTCGGCAGGACGAAGAAGCCCAGCTTGGTCTGGTCCGGTCTAGCTCACAGCAAGCGAATGAAAAACGGGGATTGAACGTAGCCACCAATGCTTGCCGATGTGTTGATTGATTCGGATAACGAATGCTGTTTCCACCTCTCACTCATGGCCTTACAATTGGGTAAACAAATTTCATTAAATTCAAAAGGCTGATAAATATGTAAACACGTAAGCTCACGAGAACCTTTGCTTAGCAGGTAATGTAAAGTAGGCATCGTATTTATTTAACCCGACCTGACCTGGCTTGGCCCGACACCTACAATGGGGTAGGTAAGGTAGCCATAGTTACATTTGGGGGGGTGGCCGGATAGAAAAAGGAAGCCGAACACTACCCATTCATCCTATCCCAGTAAGAAAAGGCGCTCGTACGGGAGAAAAAGGTTCATCCCTCGCACCGGGCAGGAAACTAGCTCTAAGAACGAAAAGTGAAAACGCCCTTCCATGCTTGGATCTTACAAAAAACCGCCTACCCTAACATTAGGCCCTCTACTCCTCCTCTTGTCAAACTTTACTAACGCGAGAGGATGGCCGTGGTTATTGCTGCTGCTGCCACGGCGTCTGTTGAGCCGGCCTGGGAAATACGGGTTGTGTCGGCAGTTGGTCCAGACCACCGCCGATGGGCATCTGGCTGTGCTGCCATCCCATACCGGTCTGATGGTTGACAAAAGCACCCTGCCTGAATGGATTCGTAGCTCCTGTAGCCTGAGGCTGTATGCCCCCACTGGTCTGTGGCCGCGACTGCTGGGTTGGGCCTCCGGCAGGCGAAAAATTCTTTGCGAACGGGTTTGTCCCGGTCGGTGCGGGCTGTAGTAATCCTGGGGGTTGACTAGGCGGTGGCGATTGGAACGGCGAAGCCGATGGTGGACTAGAAAACGGCGTTGTACCCTGTGGCGACGACCTAGCGAAGGGGTTTGTGGGCTGCCGGGCGAGGGTTGTAGGGGGTTGGCTCTGGGGGCTTGATGGTGTGGGGAAAGTGTTTGGCATGCTGTTATTAGTGGGCATGCCCGTCGGGCTGGCCATCATCATCGACGCTCTGAACGGATTCGTTGTTTGTTGGCCGGTTTGCATTGGGGGCAAGAGATTTCCCGTAGGAAAAGTTGCGACGGCGTCTTGTGGTATTGAACCTAAGCTGTTAGGATTAAAGCTTGGCTGTGGTGTGTAACCGCCGAAGCCCGCTCCAGTAAAGTTAGACTGTACTTGGGGAGGCACCTGGGGAGGCATCTGGGGAGGCATCTGAGGAGGCATCTGGGGGGGTATCTGGGGGGGCATCTGAGGGGCCATCTGTTGCGGTAGTGGAAATCCGGTGGGGTTGGGCTGCTGAAATGGGCTGTTATTCGGATACCCTGTGGGCTGGGGCACGAAGCCGTTGCCTTGAAACTGGGTTGGTTGCTGCATTCCCGATGGCCAGGGGTTCCCAGCGTTCATCAGTGGCATTTGTATCTGCTGAGCTGGCTGGGTGCTGGGCTGGGTACTCATCGTGGTCTGATTTTGCTCTATTGAGTCAAAGAAATCGATGAGATCGGGGTCAGGGCCCTTCGTAGCCTGGGGCGCCTTCGGGCCAGACGCAGACGATTCATTCGCGGTCACAAGCGGTTTGGCAGTCTCTGTCTTTGCTTCTAATGCGCTCTTTTCCCCTTTCGACAGCCCGCCCTTCTTCTTAGCTTGTTGTTCGGCTATGTACTGTCTCCTATTTATCTCAAAATCGGGATCGTTAAGGTAGTCTTCGAGCTGGCGACGCAAGTTTACCGGGGCGTGTTTCAGCTTAGGGACCTCTACCCTTGTATGAGGCTCCCACTGTCGGGCCACAGTCAAGTACTGTACAACAGCATCCGTAGTTTTGGTGAAGTGACGGTAGATGTCCATAGCCCGCTCCGCATCCACTTTTGACATCTCGAAGAAGTGTCCTAAGAACAAGTCAGACCCGAGTAGAATAAACGAGAAGCGCGGATGTTCGATTTACCGAGTATGTTGATCATGCCTTGGTTCAGCACCTGGAATAGACTAAGAAGGTCGAGGACCAGAAGCCTAAATACGGTGATAGTAATCTCGTTTTCAGGTTCATCCAAGACCTTTCTGCTAGTCAGTCCCTCGATCACCAGGGTAAGCTGCATCGCGTGAACATACATCACATTTCAATAAAGCACTCAGTTGACGTTGGACCACTTCAGTTTCTCGTAGGAGGCCCTTTTCAACCGAGAGACTTTCGAGCCGTGTCTCCTTCGCGCGCACCCAGTCTAGCTTGGTGTCTTTATAAGCACGCACCCGCTCGCTCAAATAGGAGGCGTAATGCCGTATGTTCCGACCTTGTATCTGGGCTACAGCGGAACATGTATCAGCATGGCACGTTGAACGACTGTAGCAGGGGCAACGGACCGTCAGTGAAGGAGCTTATAGCTAACTGGTTACGGTTTCTGGCCAGATACGATAATGTGGCGTCGGGCGAGCCCTCTCGGATCATTAAATGTACGGTGATCAAACTCTTGAAAACGACGGTCCATGTCGAGTCTCGGAGTCGGTTTTGCAGGGCACGGAAGACTTCGCCGACGCCGGCTTCACCAGCGTGGGTGGCTACCAGAATATGTTCGATGTACTTCGTCTTCGGGGGGGCAGCCTACAGTAGCCATACCAGTCAGCACCGACGGCGGATTCAACGAAGCTACGGTCTCAGAGCTCGGACTCGCCTTGATCTTGGTTGCGCCCTTGACGGACTTTTCGAAAGAGCTCGACATCTCTGCTCGTATCTCGGTTCTCTTGGCCCCCGTGAGGATCTCGACGCGGGAGCAGGTGTACAGAAGAGGTAACCAGGGTGACTAGAGCGGTTCGGCGCCGTCCGCGAGGTGTCGTTATATGTGGTGCACGGATCGGCGATGGGTCGGGTGGATGGGCGCGATGTGATGTCGCTACGGCAGGACAAACGCCCCAGGCGGCAGCACAAGAGTACGGCGTTACGGCGAGGGGTTCGGGCCAGGATGCTAGGCACGGCGCGCGAGCCGCAGCAAATAGCCCCGCGTATGAAAGGCGCACACGTGGGCGTCAGCGTGGGCGTCAATGCCGGTCACGCGCACGGACGGGTATGCGGCAGCCGGTCAGATGCCGGGTGGGAAAGAGACGCAGGGCGAGTGGGCGAGGGCCGACGATGGATGGGTGGCAAGCCGGATGGGCGACAGGCAGGACGGGCAGAAGAGACAAGACGGGGGTGCGAGAAGGGTCAGCCTCATTCCATGGCGCGAGCACTGCCTATGTGACGCATACGATGGTCGAGACTACAATGCCGTCTGCATTAACAATATACATTTATCGATTTAAGTGGGCAAGTAACAATGGCTCCTCGGCATGGCATACGGCGTACGGGTATATTAGCGAGGGACGGACGGTCGTGGTGATGCTCGGTGGTTGTGGTGACGATGGTCGTCGGCAGGCTTTAGGGAAATTGCGAGTTGATAACTCCCAGCGTCGGGCACAGATACGTCGTTCGGTGGGGCCGCCGCTGCACGATTTATGGGAAGGGCAGCTCATTCTTGTGCTACTTATGCACGGTCGGCGTGCAATATGCTGTGTACAAGCCGGAGCTAGCCCAAAATAGATGCTGACGCCCGTTGCCATTGGCTCCTGGCCATCATCCAACTTCCAGTTGATGCCACCAAATCGTGGAGGCATTTGTAGTTGACGTAAGTAACCTTAGGACTAGATTTAGGTGCACAGGTTAGGGCATCTCAAAAGAACACCTATCACAAGCTACCTTTCACTCCCTCTCTCCCTCTTTCTCTCTTTCTCTCTTTCTCTCCATCTCCTTTAGCCAGGCACCCTAAGATAGAGCTGTTTGACATATCAGAAACACGGCTTTTCTATAACAGGTGCCTACCCAGGTACCTACCTACCCGCCTAACCTACTTATACCTAGCGCCTTCAATATGTTCAACATCAAAAACGAAGGAGTCCCCTCTCCTCCTCTCCTCTCGAGTCCATCAGCATCATCATCAAATGCTCCTATTTTTCTTCATACATGCCCCTATGTTTTTCCCGTCTTTTCCGTTTCTCTGCAGTCCTTTTCTATTTCTAGACTGCGTCAATCTAGACACCGAGAACCGAAGATGAAATGCCCCGTCGCTAATCTCCCTTCGTCCCCATTCCGTACTGCACCCCTTTCCACCAATCCGCTAGTCCAGCTTCTGCCCCTTCCTCCTCCTCAGCCTTGGCTGGTCTGCCAGTAGCATCCCAAAACCGCCGTCAGCCAGCCAGAGTATTGGAAATCCATCTCTCGCCAGACACGCCCGATGTATACTTAGTCTGGATAAACCTCTTAGGTGGGAATCCGTAGGCAGACCGTGGGTGGGGTCCAAATTGGTGTGCATTCTCATTCCCCTGCAACTATCTTAGCTCTAGCGAGCGCTCTCATGCGATCGATCTGCTGCAAGCCACGCGAAGCCCACCCCCACATTCGACATCCAAAGTATACTGCATCTTAAGACAGCATCTTGGACAGATTCCTCTGAGGACGCATAGGGGGAACCGTTCTTCAATTCCAAAGCCCTCGGCTTCCAGAAACGGCCCCAAGCGTTCCTATCACCCAAGCATGAGACTCATTGAATTTCAACGTTAGAGCGTAGACAGCATGCCATCATCTTGCCGCCGTGAATCGGAGCTACGTTAGTTAGGGATGTCCAGCTCTATGTCTCCCATCGGTTCGTCAATCTAACCGCCTTCCCTTCATGTAACGTCTTCATTGGCACGTGTATTTTAAACCGTGTTATAGTATGTCTCCGTCTTGTTCCGTCCTGTTGCTATGCGTTCACAATAGATCAAAAATTACAACAGCAACATTCTAGTCAATCACCAGGCTGGGGAAATCATATTATTAATGTATCTCCTTAGCATTGACTTCAAGTTGTTATCCAACCATATCTTAACACAATACGCCCTGGCTTCATTGCGTTGCGGGTAGGATCTAAGATGGAGCGCGATTTACCCAGCACTGGCAGCACACTTACCGCTTATCCACAAATGTCTACCCGATGAAACGGGTTGCCTGTGGCATCATCTCGGCGCGAACAACCGTAAGACACGAAACGTATCAGGCCAAATGCATCCTAAGGCGGCTTGGTATTAGTTCAACTGTGTGACCGTAACTGTGTCCCCACGTGCATTCCGATAACATGTCCAGCGGCAAGACGCCCAGGCGACACCTGTATTCGGAACCACTTAGTTCAGGTATCATACCACGACCAAACCTAGAAATCATAGTTAGATTCGAGTTTCCGCAAAGCTGATCGGCCACACTTGAGGATTTCATGTATTCTGATACACGAGCATGCTGGGAAAAGATGGTATGGTTGCATGCTTCGGACCGGTGTGACATGGCATCGCAATGCTCTCCACGTCGCCCGATAGCTTTCACATCTTCCGTAATTCAAGTATCTTATCAGAGTTGCTTGCTTGTGTCCGATGATAAACAAGGTCGATGTGTGTCGAACACTTATTTCATGATCCCATTCTCTATGTCACAGCAGAACCACTTGAGCCCCCGAGGAGGAGAGTTCTGAAGCTCCAAGATGTGGAATACGTCATATTATACACGCAGCTTTCATCATCTGCGACAAGTATGAGTTAGCAAGACAGTAAGCCAGCGATGAGCGGATAATGCGTGGAAATGAATTTGTAGAGACTTACTTTTATTTGAATTGGAAGGATGAAGAAAAAAGAAAGGGAAAGTTCCAAGCCCCACCAGAGGTCGAGGAAGAAATAGGAAATCGACAGATAACGGGATTGCCTGCGATAAGGATCAATCCAGGTGCCAAACAGGTGATCAAAATCAGATGTTACCTACGAAGTTAGTCTCACAGAATAAACTCTTTAAGTGGGGGCCGATTTCATATCCACTCTAGAGAGGGCAACCTCATGTTAGCCCCTGGTATAGGTAGGTACCTACCTAGCTAGTTGGAGCCAACTTGAAATCAACGGTATCGGCGACCAAAGGGATACATACACACATCAATATAAAACTTGTCGGGGCTATCGAGATATGAGGAGGACATTCACACCATCGCTTCTGAGGGCTAACCCAAGATGTCTTATCCGTTCCAGCACACGACTGCAGCGAATAGGGCCTGGACCTCAGCTTTTCGTCACCAGAACTTATGAGACTGAGGCCTCGTCCGAGGCCCCCCCAGCAGCCTCCTTGGACCCGACCCCGTTCGAAATCTTCAAGAAATCTCGTAAGCCATACAAATCCCACCCTCGCTCAATGATGCCTTGCCACTAAATGGCACTACTACCTAGTGCAGTACAAGCCGCGCACTCTACCATACCTATATAAGCCAGGTCAAGAGATCATTCTCCATGGCTTCCTGATGAAACGGCGGCATCACAGCGAGCGTTTGAGCTTCTATAATATTCAACTCGCCAACACGATTCGCTCATCTGTCCAAATCGTGTCCCGTTGGGAGGAAGAGGGCTCAGCCGAACATGCTGCCCATATCTACCTCAAATCTCTACCTTCATACAGCCCAGTTTGCATTACAGCAGACCCCGTATCATTGAACAGTAACCAAACGAGTTATAGCAGGGATACTGCCGTCTCCAAGTACACAGAGGCTATAACTCGTTGCGAACTTAGGCTGAAGGAGGTCCAGGGCCTCAACATATTCCCCAAGGACATAATTGTCTCTAAAGATGCTGTGTGGCCGCCTAAACATCGCCATCTCCAGATGAGATTCGACCCTCTTCTGTATGAGCGATTGCGATTTCGCGATAATATCGCCGAAACACTCCGCCAGACGCTGAGGCACAGGACTTTCATAGAGGTGGAAACACCGTTGCTGTTCAAGTCAACCCCAGAAGGCGCTCGAGAGTTTTTGGTGCCAACCCGACGAGAAGGACACGCATACGCGTTACCCCAGAGCCCCCAGCAATACAAACAATTGCTCATATCTGGCGATGTCTCCAGATACTTCCAGTTCGCCAGATGCTTCCGAGACGAAGATCACCGCGCCGACCGACAGCCCGAATTTACTCAGGTATGTCATTTATCTCTATTGATGATAGCATTATACTAAATAGGAGTAGGTCGACCTTGAAATGTCTTTCGCCAATCAAGATACAGTAATGGACATGGTGAACATGATGATGTTGGACGTATCTACATCCTTACACAAAAATTATGTTCCCAGGAACATCAACGGCATACAGCACCCGAGTAGGATTTCTATGGTCTCCAAGAATGGTCCGCGATATGACATAATCAAAACCCCTATTGGCCGCATACCCTATGATATAAGCATGACTTATTACGGCACCGATAAACCGGATTTGCGAATGCAGTCGCCTCAGGTATCAAGGGTAAGCTCATAGCTTCCTATGTGTTCACAAACTTTTGTTCTAACAAGTGATAGATAATCGAAGTCGGTCACTGGCTTACCCCGGAATTCAAGAGCATGGTTTCTACTCTGGACGATCCCATCGTGGAGGCTTGCAAATTCCGGTTTTCAGGATCACCTCAAGACTCGGCCCAATTCATCCGGGATTTTTTCGACACGCTTCCCAATACCCCCCACAAACTACGTGGTGGTAACGCACCCGGCGTGCTCGTGTTTGACCCGTCAAAACCACTCAACGGCCTCTCTTCTATTGGCCACGATGCGGCGGCGAGATTAGTCGACCTCAAAGCCGAGGGTTGGGATGCCGCCGAGCCCGGCGATGTCATTATTGCATTTGCCCGAAAAAACCGGCCTCACCAGGGAGGCTCTACAGAGCTTGGCAGGCTCCGGAAGCTCATATATGACAGCGCGGTGGAGAAAGGCCTCCTGCCCAAGGACCACTCGCTCAAGTTCATCTGGATAACCGAGTTCCCCATGTTCACGCCGAACGACGATGGCCCAGGCCAGGGGGGCTCGGCGGGCTTCTCCGCCACGCACCACCCCTTCACCTCGCCCTTGTCGGCCGCGGACTTCGAGCTTCTCCTGACGGATCCGCTGCGGGCCAAGGCCGCCCATTACGACCTCGTGCTCAACGGCGTAGAGATTGGCGGGGGCAGCCAGCGTATCCACGTCGCCGAGGTCCAGGAGTACGTCATGCGGGACGTCCTCAAGATGACGGACGAGGGCGTGGCCCAGTTCTCCCATCTCCTGGAGGCGCTCCGCGCGGGCTGCCCGCCCCACGCCGGATTCGCCTTCGGGTTCGACCGGTTCGTGTCCGTGCTCTGCGGCGTCCCGTCCGTCAGGGACGTCATCGCCTTCCCCAAGAACAACAAGGGAGAGGATCTGCTCGTGGGCAGCCCGTCCAGGATAACCCAGGCCGAGCGGGCGACCTATGGTTCCCTCGCCGATTCGTAAGCACCGGAGAGCCCCCCGAACCCGATGGGCGGACGATTTGGGGATTCTACCCTCCCCCGTAGCGGGTAATCAATCTGCTTGTATCCATCCGCGTTCGCCGCTGTATAGTATATATCCTTGTATAATAGAGCGAGACTCGAGCTCGCGGCATTCCTGTCGCATCAGCGAGTGTGGGCAAAAACTTGTCAAATCTGTGATACTTCAATAATCAATGAGCGATAAGTAATCATGCATGTTATAATGCTCCATCGGCACATGCGGAATCTAGCAGTGTTGAATGTTCCCGCAGAGTTTAATACTCCGCAAATACTCCCAAGACGAACCGCGTACCAGCGCCCCCCGTACACGAATCCGAGATGTTTTTACATTTCCCCGCAACAACATAAGTATGTAGGCATCTGTGCTATTAGATAGCGAACTTCACGCGAAGGTGTTGTATCGTACGAACGCCGCCCATCCGGCAAATCTTGCTTTTAGGATTCATTAATCTCTAATCTAGATCACCAACTGCGTCGCATACGTAGGTGAAGAAAAAAAAAAGGGGGCTCGTAATCATATGAGCCAGCGAAAGTCCCGAGCGTTGATCATGCGACTACCTTGATGTGAAAATACTTCAGGATCAAAGAGGATGGGTGCAGACGATGCGACGCAAATGCCATGCTCTCTTCTAAGTAAATAATATGCCTCTCGCTAGGGGGCTCGAGACGAGATGATCCTCGACAGCCCGGTCTCTCAGTGCCCACTTTAAATGGGGATTCCCCCCCCCACAACCAAAAACGCCAAACTGCCGTCGCAAACTCTGGGGACTTTTTACTTTGTACATATGAAGTGATATATAATGCTGACCGTGAAACCCCCGACACGGTATTGCATTCGCGCACTTTATTAATGTTTAGGCGCTGGGCGTGCTAGGTGCGTAGTTCCCCGTCGCTAGCAATAATATTTCGGAAAAGGTCGCCATGCCCGTCGTTTGAAATGACTGTATACCACCATGCCAGAAATTCACTCCTATTATGAGTAGAAGTGAGACTTCTGGAAACTCTCGGGAGATATATCTCCTGCCTTCCCGGTAATAACCGGCGGTTGAGTACTGGCGCTGGTCATGGAACTTGTTCGTGAGTTGGACTCGCTGGCAGCAGCCTTGATGGCCGCAACCGGTTGGCCTGGTCGCTTGGCAACCTCTAAGAAAGTAGCCGGTAGGTAACCAAGTCGACCATCCCTCGCCCTGCATCGCCACCATTCGCTGGGGTTGCCGAGTGGATCACTCTTGCTTATGACGGCGATGAAATCACCCTTCTTGACCGCAAGATCAACTCCTTGTGTCGCATTGCCGGTCTCGGGGGCGAAATCATAAAGAACACGGCAGAATTCGAGCTTGCTGGGGTCTAATGAAACGTTTTGGCCCATAGCCTCCATTCGCCTGCGTTCCTCTTCTTCTGCGGAGGCGGCAAGAGACCGAATCGCCTTGCTCATCAGGTATGGCAACCCAAAAGCGGCGAGCAGGAAGAATATCAAAGGTTTCCTACTAGGTTTTGATTGGCCGTTGGGACCAGGCGTTTGTCGGCCCTCGAAGCGAGCGAAAGCCGCTGGAGTTAGTGCCATGGCATCAGCGGGCGGAGGACGGCCAGTGATCTTTGCGATTAATGTGCGAATCCATCGCATTAGTGTGAATATGCCTAGGACGGAACCAAGGGTGTCGCGTAGATTGCCAAATTGCTCAGCAACCGATACCATTGCTATGTCCAGTTAGCGGATGTGCAAAATTGAGCGAGACACGTGGTCCTCGTCTACATACCAAAGAAACTCGAATGCGTCGCCATATAGGTGCTTTCAAGCATCTGAGAGAACCCGCCGAACGCGCCGACAATACCCTCTAACATCTGAAAGGTGGCCTGTGTGCTGTTGCTGAAGCGGCTCGTCAAGCTATTGGGATTGTTGGGGTCGTTCGGCATCATCCCCGGCATTCCTCCGTACATACCGCCGCCGTACATGCCGCCGTAGCCACCGCCGTAACCGCCATAGCTTCCATACCCGTACCCTCCCATGCCCCCCATAGTTCCCATGCCTCCCATACCTCCCATTCTTGTGTAGGGCGAGGAGTAGGGCGAGGAGTACGCAGAGTTGTAGGAGTTGGCTCCGATGCGGCTATAAGCTGAGGCGTTCTGGTTGACGGCGGCGGATAGCGAGTCGGGACGGGGAGGCACAACAGGTGTGGCGCCAGTTGCCGACGACGGTGTTGTGGCGACAGCGCCCGAAGTCGCTGGGAGAGAGGCGCCGGTCGTGGTTGCTATCGGCGCGGCCATGGTCGCTGCTTAGAAGAGGCCAGGTTAGTTACAGAGCAAACATGCCGCAAGACGGAGAGACGAAGAGACGAAGAGACGAAGGGACGGAGAGGCAAAGAGACAAAGAGCGACATTGAGGGCAACGGATGGCGTGGCAACGTACCAGTCCCGGCACCGGCGCGTTCCCAGGGTTTTGGTGGTGATGCCATTATGATTAGGTTCCGTACTCACTTCGTCCGGGGAAGTGCAGCGAGCGACAGTTGAATTTGGAGGTAGTCAGCCAGAACCGCCGCGCGTGATGGAAGGATCCTGTCCTGCTCTCGATCTCGATTGTCGTTTGGTTTGCGGTAGACGAGAAGCGCAGAGCAGAGATGCCCGGCGCAAGACAATAGCAGCCGTGTCGCTGTGATTAGGGAAGAAAAGAAAAATAGAAGGCGGGGGGGGGAATAATACAGGATGAAGCGACAACGGCCGGAGATGGCTGACAATAGCAGACTCTGGATGGAGATGGCGGCGAGTTGAGTAAATGGGGGCCAGTCTCAGGCGGCGCAGGCGCGCAGGCACAGGTTGTGACCAGTCTGGGGTGGGTTGTTCATAAAAGTGGGCCGCTCCTGTCGCCGCCTTCAATTGGAGGTGGGCTTGTGGTCTTTGGCCCGTGAATCCGTCTGGGTGCGGCAAAGAACCTCGGCTTCCAGGTGTGGCTGGTACTCTCCCGCGGCTAAAGGACCTGGGAATTTCCTTGCGGTCGCAGCACACTTTTACCACGTGCTTTGAGATATGTATATATATACATATATATATATATTCTATTCAATTTAATGGATTCTGTCCCCAGAAATCTCCGTGTTACAAAACAGTCTTTTCCGATAACAATAACTAGTTATCTATTGTTCAACATAACTACCTATTTTCGCTGCTATCTCGGGATCTAATTCTTCCTCAATATGCATCGTGCATGAGGATACCCCGCTCAAGTCAACTGCAGAGCGGCAAATGTGTAGATACCACACAGCCACCGAGGCAGTTAGCTAGGTACTATCAAGTACCAATGATGCGAACACCGTGATATTCAGCTCTTGATATCCAGCCACAGCAACGCGAATCGACATACATATTGCAATCCCATGCCGAGTTTCAGGCCTAACCTAATGTCGCGATTCAGCACAAGTTCGAAAGCGTGGCCACTAGCAGGCTTAGGGCCGCAGTAGGCGATTTAAACCAGGCCCCTCCTGCAGATACATCAGACCGGGAACTCATCCGCACGTGTGAAGGATCCAGAAACTTGTTGTCGATGTGCACATACAGGCTCTTGGGTGGGGGTTGCTTCGGCCATCTCTCAATGCATTCGTAGGAGGGCTAAAGCCAACATCCAAAGACAATCTCCAGAAGACCCAACACCTACCCAACATTTTAGAATGTCGCTGAGTACGTTAGTGGGTACCAAACTACACTACAACTACCCAGCAAATAAGGACAAAGATCGCTTAGTCCCCTCATCACGGCTACACAGGTAGCCCCAGGTAGAAAACGAGGCATCACCTATTCAAGCTGCACAGAACCCCACTCTCATCGGCTCAATAGGTAAGTAGGCATTAGGTAGGCATGGCCCAATAAGAGGCAAGATGAACCTTCATTTGATAACGTTTTAGCACGGGCTGTACTTGGTAGGTACACTATATGGTGCTGAAGCTAGTATAGGGGTTGTGTAGCAATGTTTGTTGGTACATTTACTGCAAGCCAGCAAAAGCAGGAGCCTTCTCGACATATTCCGCCCAGGTGATGGGCGAATCCTCCATGAGCCCAAGCGACTCGTCGAGCGACGCGCCGCCGAAGTATCCGAAATCCTGCATGAGGACCATGTTCTCGTACATCTCGTCAACGGCAAAGTCAGGCATGCCGGTGCCCTTCATGAAGGCGTAGAAACTGTCCTTGGGTGTCTCGAAGTAGGCCGCGGTCTTGCCGGCCTCGGGGAACACCGTCTTAAAAGTATCGACGACACCCTGCGCCGTGAGGTACTCAGAGGCTCCTAGGAATCTCTTGCCCAGGAGCGCCTCCTTGTTTTCCACGATGGCCTTCACGTACTTGCCCGTGTCGGCGGGGTCATACAGGGGGATGGGCGATGCGGGCGCGATAGGGAGGCCGAAGACCCAGTTCTCTCCCTGCTTCGAGAGCATCCCACCGGGTATGTTGGGCATGTAGAAGCCTGGCATGAAGAATGTAGCGGGAATCCCGAGGGAGCGCACATACTCCTCTACATGAGCCTTACTGTCGAAGTGGTAGACACGTGAGAGTTTGCCATTGGACACTGGGAATAGGGGTTAGTACATATTCATGCCCCGCTCTCGCCTTGCGATACCGGAATTGGCCTCTCGGACTCACATTTGGTAATGTTAAGAAGGGAGCTCCAGATGAGGTGCTTCACTCCCGTTTCCTGTGCCCATCGTTAGCGGCGGTAGCGGGTACGGATCCATCTTTAAGGCATACCTTAGCGGCGTCCGCAATGTTGCGGCCCTGTTGTTCCTCTAGCTTCATATCAAGCTTCTCCCAATAGTTGGTCACCCCAAAGACGGTATCAGAGCCGGCGATAGCCTTGACGAGTGAACTTTTGTCATTCAGATCGGCCTATGATATCATAAATGTGAGATGCGGCTCAAATCGGTCTCCTACTCGTCGTGGGATGGTAGACTTACAGCAACGACCTCGACGCTCTGAGCAGCGAGTTTCTTAGCCGACTCTTTGGAGATGTCGCGGGTCACGCCGCGGACAGCCCATGTGGTGTTCAGCTTAGGGTCGTTCAGGAACTTCTTCACGATAGCTCCGCCTTGGTTGCCAGTGGCACCGAATACAGTGATGATTCTCTTGGCAGCCATTGTTTTCGAGGAGTCTGTTGACGGTGTAAGAGTGTAAGGATGTGTAAAGGGTGAAAGTTTCAAGTTTTTTCGAGTCTTGTTTGCTGGGCTATAGCTGTGTATTGATGTGATGGTGATGAGGGGTGGAATTAGACGACTTCAAAGTGACGATGCCGTCGACTCTTATACGAAGTCTAGTTGCCATCTTCTAGGTGTCATCTTCTTAATGTCCTCTAACCTCGATATGTCATTGCACATATGATGGCTTGCATTCTCCCAGCTCTTGCAAATGCTGCCAAACAGCGCGAGACGTCGCGAGGGAGCTGGCTGATTTGTCAGTCGGCTATCACGGCCGATATAGAGCGATGAAGGGTTGAATACGGCCGTCCACGGGGATTTCTAATGGAAGACCAAGAATCGCATATTTCGCGGTGGCGTTCTATCCAGGCATTCAGCATGGGTGGTCCCCTTCTGATACTCAATGCCACCATCGACATCCAAATCGGGGATGGCTAAACCAGATTACCAAAGCTCTCTGCTGTATATAGAAAAGTGGGGCGCAGCTCGCGCCTTCGCGGTTTAGAAAGCTTGGCATTTCGTGCTTCGGGCGTTTGGGTGGATGACCAATGCAGCACCACTAACCTGCAAGTCAACCTCACTCATACACATCTCAAGTCAAAAGTCAAAAGTCAAAATCAAAAGTCAAAGTCAAAAGTCAAACGCCTTAGTTATCTATGATAGTATCTCGTAGCTTCGATGCCATCAACTACCTCCGTTCCTGCCACTCACTTATCATCTACTATATGGTTTGAGTCGTCAAATCTTCATATTTATCGTTAATTCGACACCCTTCTGCTATTGAAATTCGGGTTACGTTGCATCACGATTGATGGATCACGAGTATTGTTTTCATTTCATTGCCGTCTCGTCGCTTTTCTACTTAACTACGCTGCCTCCCGGATCTCATATGGGTATCCTTTTTTCAGACAACCGTATTGGCACCCGCATCCCAATATTTACCCTACCCGACAAGCGTTTAGAGACGGCTGATTGATGAGGTGCCCTGCCTTCGTTCCCTTACAGTTCATGCATGCCTTGTCGGAGGCATTCCTACCACACACTGAGAGAGGCGTCACATCATTCTGCTTAGGTTTACCGACTCCCCGGAAAACAGAACAGTTTCGATCCTGAAACCAAGTGTGGCCCGAGTGCTTTGTCGCCTGTAAATTCTCTTGCATACTCCCCAATGACCAAACATCTGGGGTATCACCCGCTAGGCCTATCTGTTTACTAGCGTCAGTCTTACTCTACGTCATCCCGTAAACCGACGACCATGCGAACTGTCAGGGGCAGACGTGAAGGTCTCAGAGCCACGAACTCTTAAGTTAACCTCCCGCCGCATAGATACAACACCTCATCTACTTCGTCAGTGTAACGGATATTTCGCTAGAATATTCTTCGTAAATATTATTCGTTTATGAATCGAACTAGCTTATTTGCAATAGCCAACATTCCTCAATCTGCCCTAGGCCCAGATAAACGCTAAAAATGTGATGTAGAGGGCGCGCCCTACCAAAGCTCGAGGAGTGAGATCCACATCCCCCCTAAAGACAAAATATCTATCAAGATAGTGCCCGGTACGTAGAAGCTCGTAACAGCTATATATACAACCTAGTGCGATTTAATTCTACTATGCTTACTTTTCGGTATACCCCAACACATTTTAACCCTCGACTAGATTCCACTCTCATCTCCAGCGGTTACTAAAGCCACTTAGACTTACAAGACTTACACCAACCCCAACAACGCCCCCTTCTCCATCCCCGTCATCATCAACGCCCGCACCCCTCCAAGGGGGAAAAAGAAAGAAATGGCCGCGGTATCCATCCCCTCGACGCTCGCCTCCTTCACCGAGACGTGGTCCCCGCGGCTAGTCGCGGCCGTCAACGACCAGCACGTGAAAGTCGCCAAGATCGACGGCGCCTTCCTCTTCCACGCCCACCCGGACTCGGACGAGCTGTTCTACCTCCTGTCCGGGGAGCTGACGCTCGAGATCGAAACCACGGCCCGGGAAGCCGCGGGTGGTGGTGGCGGCGGGCCGCCCCCAGCCGTCGAGGCCGTGGTCATGAACGTCGGCGACGTCTACGTCGTGCCCAGGGGCGTCAGGCACCGCCCCGTCGCCAGGAACGCGCACATCCTCATGGTCGAGCGCGATGGAACCGTCAATACCGGCGACGCGGAGGACCAGACCCGGCGGAAGGACCCGCTTGATGTGCGGGAAGAATAAAGTTTAATTTTTTTTAATTTTTTTTTTTTTAAAAAAAAGGGAAAAAATTGGGGACAGGAAAGGGGAGTGAATATTAGTATGGGTGTGTAGCTTAGTAAGAGAAAAAGGGCAGGCCGGTCTTTAAACTCCATGAACGGGCTTAATTAGAGGAGAATTCCTAAGGTATTACTGTTAGTGCCGCTATAAGGAGTCGAATAGGGGCTATGACTAGCTTTATCTCAGGTATGGAATTGACAGCCTAAGAAAGTAGCCGGTTGCCTTCTTTTGAAAACACTGGCTCTGGTTTCATTACCGCGGAGGGTTCTGCTTCGTAGATATAGATACAACGATGAGTATTGAAATCTCGTTGGCTTGGAGTCTATTTTGGTAAGAATTATCCCTTACATTACGAGTCAATCAACAGATACAAGGCACCTCAATTACGCTGACCCAGTCACCGAGTTAATAGTGATAATTGCATTTAACATATACATATAATAGACGTATAGGGTACGGTTTTCTAAGGATGAATAGGCCTAATGTCAGGTTCAACTATGACACTTCTAGCTACTGCCCGACACCTAGGGAGGTTCTAGTACTGGGATTGGCTGTATATAAGGACCTTTGGGATCCCCTTGGGTCTTGAACGGTTCAGGAATTAATTGTTAACCCTATTGAGCCCTAAATACAACCACCTACGGCCTAGAACAAGCCCAATATTCACTCCGCAATCCCTACAACTGACACCTCACTCCTTCGTAACAGAAATAATTGTGCAACCGAAGTTCCATACAGACGATTGATTTGGACATGGCGCCATCATACCATTTTCAAACTTCCCGGGTGTATTAGCGGGCAAACACTTATAGTAGAACATACTATACAACGTTTCATTCGGCCTATAATTGGTGGTTTATTACCTTGGTTATCATATATACAGATCTGTAATTTCATTTCATCTCACAATGATAACAATTCTGTGAAGTGATTGGTTACAGCCAAACGTTCGAGATGTGGATTGTGTGACAGGTGGCCATTTGGGTCGCTTGCACACGGCCGCTCTCATGACATTAAGCCAAGCGGGTCCCGGGTTTTGACGAAAGGGATTGATGGAGGGGGTCCAGTGTGCGAAGTTACGGGATGGGGCCTGTCAAAGTGAAAGGTTCAAACGTCCAAACCCTCCTTTACTTCCTTAGAGTGGGGCTCATTCATTCGGTTAGAGGCTTGGTTTCTCGACCTATATCTTTTGGATAACATGTTTTGGGTAAACAGGCTACATGATTTGTTCGCTTCCGTACGAGGGCGGATACGAGGTTGGTATCAGGGGATATTCTTGCCAGTACATTTATAGCAGAAGTTTATCCTCTATTCAACCCAGTTGCAGCGCCGTGTCGGCCGGCCACGGTGTTGTCGGGAATACTATTACCGTTGGGTTCCACAAAAACGGTGCAAACTTGGACCAGTTCGGTATTATTTAGACTGCTCAGTGGGTATTCCGGACGGTCAGTTGTGTCCAGTCGGAGATCGGCTCCGAGATGTCGGGTGTCGAGGCCAGAGCCGAATCTCGAATCTGACGACTCGGCATAACCGGCCGGAATACGCACTGGGGGGGCCTTCACAGCTCAAACCGTCCGGGTTTTGGCAATGCATGCTTTGCCATTGGCCTGTAGGCTACGGCAGGATGGCCTAAGGACACTACGGATGGAGCGCCGCTTTCACACATGATAATGCATAATGAACTCGGGTTGCTGCATCGTACTTCGGGCACTAAGGTGGGTAGGAGGGGAATGGCGTGGTCCCGGGAATAATAGACCGTGGAGCAAGAACGGGACTATCTAGTCTAGTGTAATCAAGAGAGATGGGGGCGTTGCTGCAGCACAGCTGGATCCACAAAAGGCTGAGGCACGGCGTTGGACGAGATGGCGGTAGAGCGGCGATCTTTTAGAGAGGGGGTGTGTGAGTGTGAGTGCCAGTGCCATTATGAATAAGCATGAATAAAGTACGGACGAGTACGAGCGAGTATGGACGAACATGGACGGGTATAAACGAGCATGAACGAGTATGAAGGAATATCAACAAGCGTGGATGACTATCATATGTTTCGGTTTGGGTTGCGAAGACGGGGCGGCGACAACATACCTTTGGTTTGTTTCTCGGCCGCATCTTTGATGGAGACCTCGGAAATTGAAGCTGGGGTCAAGGTGTACGACTTGCATGCTGGCTGGGTCGAGGGTGGGCGCAGTGTACCCTTGAACAGGCTTCGTCTCGGCGCCGCTGCTTGGGAATGGGGAGTGGGACGGGTTTCGTGGTTGGTGGTGGTGGTGGACATGGTGGAGCATGGAGCATCAGGAGGACGGGATGGGCGTGAGCCATGTGAGCCGATCTGCTATATATAATATACCTGGGTAGATATATAAGCACTTGTCGAAGAGCCTGGGGTTATGTGATTTCTTGCCCTTCTCTGAGAAGAGGAAGGGGAAGGGCGTGGGGATGTTGATTTCTAGTTTGTGGTCAGGTTTCGTTATTCTCCTGGTTGTTGGCGCTATAAAGCTACGAATTGGCCCGTTTAAACTCCGAGCAGAATTCCGGAGAGGCCAGTGTTATATCCGGACAGGGCTGCTAAGTGTAGGTCTTCGGCATTGGGAATAGCCCACGTCAAGGGAGGTTGAGGATGTTGTAACCCCGGCGACCTGCCGAAGACATGGCCTCGGAGGAACAGTCCCTGCCGCTCGATGCCGGGCGGAGGGATGATTAGGAGGAGAGACGAAGGCACGAGGAAAAGAGAAACAAGCGAGCAGCCCTGCAAGGCCGACTGTTGTGAACCAGGTACCCATTCGCTACTGCTTGCACATGCGGGACGGGGGACGGGGGACACACAAACACGGTAACTACCTGGGCAGGTAGGTTGGTAAGGATGGTTATGGTTGTGTCGTGGTGGCGTCTGCCTCTCATCAGAGGTGGTACTGAAGTAACCTGCATGCTTCCGCTGGACCACCACCACTGCCACTTCCGGTTAACTAGGCTTCCATGAGAAGTCTAGTGTGGCCATTGGGAGATGTACCGGCGATATGTATCCATCCAGCTAGCACCAGGTGCCGGGTACTCCTGCCATCGAGGTATATACACACCATATATAAATACCGTATATTATAAATACCTCTGCATAGCAGAACGCACCAAAAACAAAGACCGCAATGATTGATGACCGGAGTTAGGGATAGAGCATATTAGGCAGAGATCAGGGAGATTACCCTACTCGGGTCCCATCGTCTCGTTGTCCCATTGTAACCCACCCCGGCTTTGACATAGATAGTATATAGATAGAGTATGCGAGGTACTGGCCAGAATGTAGGAATAAATGGCAATGTGCATCATGCTTCAGAACACCGCGTTGTCGGAGGCATTGGCAATGGCAGAGGCCTGGTAGGGTACGGTTCTGTGAGTGGCCAATGCTGCAGGGCGGGACCCACCTACCCCTCACCCTCGAAGCTTGGCGGGCTGGCTTGAGTCAGGACAGGACGGGTCAGGTGCAGGTCAGGTGGGCCGCTTAGAAACACAGTGCAATCCAGCTAATCCAGCCAATCCAGCCAATCCGGCCAATCGAGTCCTTTCTCTGCTGTGGTGCTGTCGAGCTGCCGCGCGCCCTCTGCCTACAGGAGGCACACCAAGCACCAAGCTACCTAACTAGCCATCCCTCCCCACCTACACCAGGTACCCGCTAACCTGCCTACCGCTGCCGCCACCGGGCCACAGTTGCACCCTCTGATTCCCCTTCCATGGCTCATCGCTCGACTGGTCGTCTCTGTCCATTCTCGATTGCGCCTGATCGTGCCCGAAGCTCTTCTTCTGATACACCCTAGGGCTTCTCGTCCGTTGCCATCACCATCATCGTTATCGCCATCGCCGTCTCTCGAAACCCACTCAATCGACTTCCGGGGATTCAATTGGGACAACACCTCAAGACCTCGGGCTGGTCTGCCACATAGCTAAGCTGCCTGCACGTCCTCCCTGCATATACACACCCATACCTACCTAGGCGATACCTAGGTGGCCGGCTCCAGGGCACAGTATACCCGGCCAAGGGTCAGTCCAACTGCCAACCAGCGCCCGCCTGTCCAGCTTCGACTAGCGGACTCTCCTCGTGGCCGGTGTGGATAGGATAGATGGTTGGCCGGCTTGCCGTTTTAGTGGCAGAAGCAAATTTTCAACACATTTGATTTGATTGAGTCAAGCGCTCCGTGTCTCTGTGCCTCTGTATTCTCCCGCCTTTTTATTAGTTCGAGGCCCCTCCTTCACCCAGTTCCTTCCGTGATCGGTGTGTTTGAATTCCCAATTCACCGCGCGCGACACCGAGGAAACGGGGACATTGGCAGAGAGGAGAAAAAAAAAAAAGACACCCGGCAGACATCAGTCAGCAAACCCAGCAGCCCAGCCCAGTCCAGTCCTGTCCAGCAGCATTGGTCGGAGCCGCTGCTGCGGATCGGACCCTGCCTGTCGGCCTTCCCTTCGGATATAGCTACCTATTCTTTTTGCCATTGAATGCATGGATGGCCACGTCGTCGTTGTCGGCGGCGGCGCCCCCTCGGCCCCGTCCATGAGCCCGACTAGTCCTATGAGCATCCATCGCCACGACTCGATCAAGAGGAAGCGTAGTACCGTCGAAAGCAGTCCCGGAAGCATCGGCGACGAGGACAACTCCTTGGCCGAGCCCGAGAAGAAGCGACAACCAGGCGTCAAGCGCGCATGTAATGAGTGTCGCCAGCAGAAGGTAAGTGTATCCGCCGCCCCTTGCCATGATCGTCATCACCATCCATTGTCACCCATTGTCACCATATTGTTGTTGTTGCTGTTATTGCTGCTGTTGTTGTTGTCGTCGTCGCTGCTGTTGTTGTTGCTGCTGTTGTTGTTGCTGTTGCTCTTGTTGTTGTCGCTGTTGTTGCTGTTATTGTCACTGTTGTTACTATTGTCACCACCCGTCACCCGTCACCCGTCACCTCCACCACCACAAGTATTCGCAGGCATCTCCAATCACTCCAATGGCAATCAACGCACCGGACTCGGAACACACACGGTCCGCCCCCACGCACTCCCACGCATTCCCACGCCAGGACGATACCGGCCGTCGCCCATCTCAGCCGGCGTGCCTGCACGGCTGCTCCTCTCCTGCGACTTTCAACGCTCTGCGCATCGTGCACAGGCAGGCTGGGCGTATCCCAGACATGCATCATCCCAATCCCCGAGACGTACCAAGACTGACCGGTGTCACTTCTAGTTACGGTGCGATGTTGTACAGACTCCGTTCCAGAGCTGCTCGCGCTGCAACCGCCTCAAGCTCGAATGCAAGATCGAATCCAATTTCAAGCGCGTCGGCAAGCGATCCAAACATGCTGAGATGGAAAAGGAGATCGAGCGCTTACGGCGCAACATCTCCCAGGCCAAGACGCAAGGTTATGTCGTGGACGACGAGGAGGAGCTCCAATCCCAACTACAGTCACCTATCGCCAATAGCACCTATTCTCACACCCGAAACCCCTCCCTCATGGGATCCGACGAGGCCGTCACATCTCTTCTTACCCTGAAGAGGGGTGGCTCATATAGCATACCGGCTACCCACTACGCTTACGAGCTGGAGCACGTACGCTTGACCGAGCAGGACGTGCTTGGGCTATTCCAGGAGTTCTTTACCTACTACCATCCTTTTCTCCCTTTCCTCAACGAACAGCAATCGCCCGACCTATACTACCAACAGCACGCCCTTCTCTTCTGGACTATCATCGCCATCGCCTCTCGGCGCTACTCCCCGAAGCCCACAATCCTGCACGATCTATCGAGCGGCCCACTCAATAGACTGCTCTGGGGCACCGTCGGTGATGTGCCGAATAGCTATTTCGTCGTCAAGGCTCTATGTCTCCTGTGTACATGGCCACTGCCGACGAGCACGACGACAGCAGACCCCACCCATATTTTATGTGGCGTAATGATGAAGGCCGCGACGGGTATAGGGATGCACCGACCAAACCATACCCAGGACTTCTCCAGGGTTTCCGTAGAACTCAACAAAGATCAGCTCCACGATCGTGTCACCACCTGGGCCGTATGTAACATCGTTGCACAGTCTATCGGTACGGCGTATGGCCAGCCAGCCACTACTTTATATGACTGGACGCTGGCCATCCGCCCCGGTGAAGATGGCCCGTTCACATTAGCACCTGAACTAGAGGCAAGATTGCGAATTGAGAGGTTTGCTGATAAAGTCTCAAAAGAGATGTACAGTAACGCTAGCGATCCACGGGGTGTTGCCGGTGACGAGCATAGAGCCATGCTGATGCGCGTGTATCGACGAGATTTCCAAGAATTGCAAGCCTCCATTCTTTCACAGCATCTGTCCCCCATTGTTGACGCCCATCTGCAAGCGGCTAACGTACATCTTCGCCTGGCTGGTTTCTTTGACTCCAGCACTACACCAGGCTATATGGATGATTTGATGGGCCTTTGGCGGGCCGTATCTGCCTACCTAGATCTTCTCTTCGTGGATTCCAACCAATACATTCTGGTTTATGCCACTAACTACCTCCAGCAAATGCTCGTTGCTTGTGGATTTGCTTTGCTGAAGCTGATGAGATCTTTCTTCGCCAAGACGATAGATGCCACCAGGGGTCGATCGCTCTTTCACAAGACTATCACTGCCATACGCAAAACTAGCATTGTGGACAATGATCTGCCGTGGCGCTTAGCGGAGCTTATGGTCCAGATGTGGAACGGCGCACGCATTGAGATCAACAATAACAAGTCTCATTATGATGACGATACGGCGGTGGCGATTGACGATAGCTTACAGCTAAAGGTACGGTGTAGGCATAGTATGAGTCTAGTGTATGACTCGATCTGGCGTTGGAGGGAAGAATACCAAGCGCAAGGGCGAGGACTCGATTGTAAGAACAATCCCCCCACTACCCGTTATCATCTAGCCTCTCTATTCTGAGAGAACATGCTAATATCCATTAGCTCTCAAGCAAGCTACTAACCCAGACTCCGCTAACGAGTCTTCAGCATCATCCACCCACATGGATAGTACCCTTCTGGCACAAAATAACGTGTCAACAACCATAGGATCTTTAACTAATAACGGTGGCTTGACACCCACCCCGCAACATGGCCTCAACGCTGGTGCCAACAGCATGATCGGCCTCGGAGGTTACGGTACCGAAACAAACTACGACTTTTTCGACCCGCAGCATTGGGTCCTAGACGGACTCCTCGATTTCAACTACACATATAGTCAACCGTTAGAGGGCATGTGAAATCAAGCATCAGCGGGTGAGAATAATTGTACATAGGAGAAGGCATCCATCCTATGATCGAACGAAATGACGGGGGATATCCCCATCCTTCGTTGTATGAATTTGGGCGAGACCATAATTCGCCAGGGAAAGGAGATGACTGATGATTCAAGCATAGCATGATGTGGAATTGTTTTAATTTGTACGCTACCCGGTATGCGGGGCTCGAGGCTCATCCCGAGCTTCTCTTTTGTTCAGGCGGAATTCCTGGCATAGGTGGTTTATGCCGTGCTATTGAGGTATATATATCCCAGTGTAGCATGGTCATTGCTTGATTTTTACGGGTGGGTGTTTTGATACAAATACACAAAGGTGCCCCATAATATGATCCTACTTCATGTGTTCAGCCGTGCTAGGCTATATACCGTCTCGAGAGTACTTGGTGTGTACACCAGCCAGCCAAGTATCGAGGACAGTCCCTTCTCACCTCTCTCGGTCCCGTATTCTAGGTAAAATACCACCTGCCTACTCTGTGTGTCGTGATCTTTTTTTCCCTAAAGTCACGGCTCTCTATCCCTCCACGATGTTGATGTGATTCGGACGACTAAGGAAGGGGTCACCATTGGAGCCCTCATTGCTCACTACATGCGCGGGTGCGGGTAGTTGATTCTGTGACATTAGCCCCTGCTTGGTACTTTCTCGCTCTCTTCTTCTCCCCCTCTGTCTCTGTCCCTTGTTTATCCCCTCTTCGCCTCGTGTGCGGCGCAGACAGAGGTCCCCATCAGTAGTAGCATCGTACGTAGCTAGCTCACCTTGTACCGCCATCTACTCCATGCTACTTCATCTTCCCGTCTAGACTACATCCCCGCTTCCACCCTTCCCCCTTCCCCCCCCCCTTTTCATAGACTACGAATCAATAGATACGAGGCGAGATGTCTGCGTGGTACTAATTGGGGTCCCTTGTTTTGGCTCTTCCCTCCCCTTCCCCCCCCCCTCTTATCTTGGTTTATTTGTCCTGGCCGTTGGATGGGGTATTTAGGGGCTTGTAGATGGCTGAGATTATGATCTTTTTTTTTTTTTTTAAAAAATCTATACGCGGGCTGTTCTACTCTCCTTCGACGTCCTATCTGCCTCGCTTGTTTGTATCTCGGCCCCGTCGGCTGGTTCTACGGAGCCGCTTTTGCCTTCTTACAAATCTCAGCTGCCCTTGTTCCTGCTACTCTCTCGTCAGGCTGCCAACTTAAAGGCTACATAGAGCCTCCCCCCCCTCCCCCTCTCCCTCCCCTGCCCCTTGTCCCCCCCCTACCCGTGTAAGAGCCACTGAATGGCCGTGGCCGAATGATCGCCCTACACCACGCGTGTGACGGAGGCGGGAGGGTTGCGTGTCAAGGCTGGCGCGTCGTGGGTGGCTTTTTTTTATTTTTTAATTTTTTGTCACGGTCGTAAATGGGCCCGGAGATACCGCGGAGACCGGAGGAATTTGATAATCTTCTTTTTTTTTTTTTCACACCTGTTTCCGGAAGCGGGTTCCTGTATTTTTGCCATTACCTGACCGGCCAAGTTATTGGTCTGCCTAATAGGAAGGATTTACTCAGCTGCGTGGCCATCGTGCCTATTACGCGCGTGTGGCACGGTGTGTTGAGGTATATGCCATCAATAAGCTTCTTTTTCCTTTCCCGCGATTCCGGGATAGTTCCCGTGCTGCGTCGCTTTTGGGTCATGTTGTGTCGCCATCTACCGTTGCACTGGATGCTACGCCCTCGTACTCTAAGCCTATAGATGCCCTGAATTCTATGATACTATCTTATACTATGTTCTTGGTTGTCGGTAGTGGCGTCCCTCCCTCGCCATTCGCTATTGCCGGCCGGAGAGATCCAGCCCCGAGGGGCTTGGGCCTGCGGCTTTTAACTTCTTGATATCGTACTGTAGTTGGAGAAGGAGCTTGGTGTGCCACCTCACCTAGCATGTGACAGGATCCCGTTTGATGGTGTGATAGGTATAGCTCTATCATGTAATGGTAAGGGTAGCTATCTTGCTCTATTTGGGTGTGCCATTATCTAGGTGTACTGGGACACCTGTCTTTGATTACTTCATTCCGGGTACCGGTCAAAGAATAGGAGATTAGTAACACTTGAGACTTCTTTGAGTGGAAGAACCATGTACTAGTTGTTTCAGGCGTCTAAGACGTAGGACTTTTAAGTGGCTTCCATCATAATATAAGCCCAGCATGGCTCAGGATATTAAGGATTGGGGAAGACCAACAACCAGCTGTGTTTAGGCTCTAGTTTCTGTCGTATTGAAGGATCACAGGCCTGTATATGAACTATTGTAACACCAGGGTCACCAATGATGGCTAGGAGAACAGGAGTTGTTGAGGGTGGTGTCTCGGCGATATCACAGCTAGACGCGGGGTTTTATTGCGACTGCATATAGTGTCATATAGGTATGTTTTCGTACTAGGTACAAATGTGAGTAGCCCGGCGGGTAGGACTTAGGGATCAGCCGAAGATGGTGGACTTAGTTGTTGAAAGTACCGAATAAGACGACAGGGAGGTTCCTTGCATTTGATGTCTTTATGCTACCCGATCTTCTCGGTTAAGGGGTATGGGGGTGTCCTCAGACGAGAAAATACCTTTCTGGATAACTAGAGAGAGGGAGCAGACTAGGAGGATACTTAATTCAGAAAGACCGACACATGGGATAAGCAACATTTTATGCAATGCTGGAAGGCCAAAAACAAGTCCCTGCGGGAGGGAGTATTATATGATACGCCGGTCCCGAGACCTACCCTCCCCATATACAGCGGTATATGTTGGGATATGAAAATTGCGCCTAAAAGCTCATGCTACGTTACCGGGGAGTGAACATATCATCATCTACACAAAAATTACATATCAGCTAACAGGGCGACGATACCTAGGTAAGGTTCCAAGCCACTAATGTGTATGAAATACATGGCTCGTATTGGCATAGTAGATACCGGCCTCTCTAATCCGGCTTACAAATGTGACTTTCACTGACCCAACGCCGCACTCCCCCCTTGTTTAGAGTGTATATACACTCGTACTGCTTTGTCAACCGCTCAAGTATGCGGGATCCGGAGACGGTAAGTTATGCTCCCGACCAAATAATGGCTTGAAGCTCGTCTCGCTAAACCCCAGTTTTTCAAACGATCGACGCTGTGCGGAAGAGGCAAGGAGCATGTGCCGCTATTCCGGTGGGACTTTGGCAAGTACCATATACATTAGCAAGCGGAGTATCAGTTTAAGATTAACTTGGGGTCAATGCCACGTGGTGGCTGTGGTTAAATATAGGAGCGGTGGCATCTGATAGACCAACATACCTTAAGCACGAGCAGGTGGTTGGGGATAGGTACATGGGAGAAACCAGTGTGATTAAGCGCCGGGCCAACGGTGGGCGTCAGGAAGGACTTGAGAGTGTGGAGAAATAACAACCGATTCACTTATTTTTAGTTAGACTTCTTTGTGACGACGAAGTACAAACCGAACCAGCCCTAGATTGACACCTCGGACCCGGCTCGAGGTAAAGAGAAGCGTCAGGCAGAGGATTATGGCTGCAGCCTACTGGGTACAGTGGAAATACAAGAGACCGAGACTGTATAGAGCATTACATACATAAGTGAAGGATGAATTCTATAGAATACGATGTGGAGAGCGCTACACCCGCACGAGAACACTACTAATCATAGCTTCTAGGCCATTCCTATTGCTTTTCCTGCTAGGTATGTTATAATACCACGTGGGAGAGTGTCTGGGGTGAGGCGACTAGGCGGTGTCGTAGCCCTAAGGGGATCAATCTGGCCGCCATGCCGCTATCAAGGATTTCTCGCTAATGAGAGACGTCAAATCAAGATATAGATACCAGTGTTGACATAACAGGAGTACTTTTATCTCATCTAAGGCAGTGCCTACCCCGAATGAAGCTGGTAGAATAAGGTCATTTCGAGATGATTGGAACCAGGGCATCAACACGCGAGATAGTGCATGCCAAGTCTAAGGCATCTATCTGGAAGATGCTTTTACATAGGACCGGCCGACAGCAGTCGAATATTGGCCATAATTAAAAACCATCCAACAAGGAAGTCTTGGTTTTCCTCTCCCCGCATAACGCGGAGCCGCGGAGGGTTATGAGAAAACCTACCTAGGCAGGTAGCGTCTATTAGTCGGTAGTATTCTATAAGATAGCGAACACCGTGGAGCCCACAGCGTTGCCTAGAGTTAGGTACCTATTCAGGGTACCGCAGTCCTTATAGCATAATTACGCGTTGATTCCTTTAAATACCAGCAGATGGTGTGAGACTGTTTGATATAGATGCGACAACGACGGAGGTCATGTCATGTATTTTCCGGCAGCGAGTAGTAGCCTCATACGATAGTAGTACCTAAAATAGCTAAAATAGACGATCAAGGAAAAAAGTAAATAAAATAGGAATAGCGTAGTAGCCAAGTGGGTGTCATCGCTTATGATTATTTCCTGATAGTGAGTCACTGCCTTGGATGATGATAAGGTAAGGTATGGTCTGCTAGGCAATCATGAGGAAAACGGTATAATCGCGATTCCATTTTGCTTGCAGGTTGCCGCGTCGCTACAGGTGGTTAATTGCCTGCATATCATCAGCCCTACCGCTTTCGGTCTTACATCTAAGACGGTACCAAGGTTACCATTATAGTAACGAAAATGACGGCATGCGGATAACAAATAACAGTGTTACATGTGAGGAGAGCGGAGGGGGCTTGGCTATTATAAGCAAGAGGGGTTGAGCCATGCTGTGCATTTTATCAAGATCGATCAAGATGATGGTTGGATGAGAGCTTAGTTTCCTTGGCCCCCACGTTCCGCTACCCCAACTAGCTCTCGGTAGTTTGCATAGAATCGGGGCTCGATTTGAAATCTTCGCTCCCGACGTCACGACTTCAGCACTGATCGTCTCGGAGTGGCTAAATGATGAAAGCCGCGCTGCTTTGCACCGGTGGCGGTGGGCCAAGCACCCAGTTGGAGAGCCTCCACCACGCCGGGACGTTCTCGTCTATGCGTGTTGGAGTGGTGCTCCCGACCTAGATAGAGAGAGACTTGCAGGATTCGCCCAGCGAGCCTTGAGCTAAGGAGGAAAGCCCCGGGTTTGTATAGAAACCCACCGATCGTTTAAGGGAACGACCCCGTACGTGGCTCAGGACAATTGGCTTATTCGCGTAGGCGATATAACGATCTGAGACGGGCGGTCAGGTAAACGGACGATGACACGGCCGTCAATCCAAGTTACCGCGCTTCGAATTGACTGGGCATGTAGCATTCCTCCAATACTGGCGGTCTACGGAGAGTCGATTCCTGCATGGGGTCAGCCCTAGGGTTTCATCGAGCCTGGTTGCGTTGCTCAGTCGAATATGATTCGGCACCGGCAGACTGGTAACGGTTCTCATACGCTGTCGTCCCTGCTGGACAAAGCAGGGCCCCCAATGCTCACCGATCCTGCATCGCAGAGACGCGCTATGTTCAGGCAGATGAGTGCCCAGATGTGCCCGTGATTTACAATACACGCTCCTCTCCAGAGTTCTGGGATCTGTCTGCGCCGTCTGAGGTAAACTTGATCTGGTCATGCGGAGATGCCATGTCCACCGAAGCCGCTACGTAGCAAATGGCATTAGCGTTTGCATTGGCACTGGTATTGGCACTGGTATTGGCATTGGCATTGGCATTGGTATCAACCTCAGTATCAGTACACATCTGTCTTGAGAAGGGCGTGTCTTGTCATCGGGCCCGAATTCACATCATCCCACGGCCCAGAATGCTCGGCGAAAAGAGGTAAGGTCAGGCGCAAGCCGTCAAAGCGGCACGTCTGACGCTCGTTGCCGGACGAGAGGAGAGGCCGTACCTAGTCAACGGCGAGTGGCCCGTCCAGTGACCCTCCCGGCAACATTGGATTAAGCCATGTGTCGCCAACAACGACGACGACAACGACGACGACGACGACGCCGCCGCCGCTGTGGTAGTCCCACGGCAGAACGCTCGTACAGCAGCCTCGGGAATCGTAGTTCTTCTAGTCATCGTCGGGGTTCCCGGACCCGACGCCATGGTAATAGACCCGTCGATAGCTGGGAGCGGGCCCTCCCAAGTGGAAAATATGCCCAGCGGCGTGTTGCACTGGAGGCGTCCCCCGTCACACCCGATCGCCCTTCTGCTCCTCGCCCTCGGTGGCTTTGTCTCGGGGTCGCGCAAGACGACCGACCGGGGCCACAGAGGTTGTGGCAGGTATTTGCGTGTGATGGTGGTGGACCGGACGAGACCGGGTGGACCCGGTCGCAGCGCGGTCGCATAACCTCCTAGCGATGCCACATTAGGCTATCGCGGTTATTGGCTAAGCGGGATAGTGTCGCATCTAGCGCCGCGCAAGGCTTTCTTGCCCTCCTCCTCAGTCCGTACCTCCTCCACCCCCTCCTGCCTTCCTCCTGCCCTCCTCCACCTCCTCCCCCTCCAGCGCCGTGGTGCGCCATCGACGGTAGATCACCCCCTAGAAAGAGAAAAAAAAAAAAAAAGGGAATTTCGGGTAGTAGGGGACTTGTGAGGTCCATTTGCCATGTTTCATGGTGTACATCGAAGGTATTGTACGGTACACTAGGAGTCGCGGCAAATGAAATGGATGTGGCTGTATTTTGGCGCATAGCTGTTGCTACCTTACCCGCACACCTAATCCAGGGGCGCATTCGGCCCCGATTTTCTATACCGTGTTCGATGACAGTGTGATATCGCCGAAACCGTTTTCCCGCCAGTGATACTTGGTGAAGACGGTGCGTTTTATTGTTGCGCCTCCATTTCGAGCTGTGGCTTCTGCAACCTGGTCAAGCTCCCTTTCCGGTGTGGGAGTGGCAAACCGTCTGGCTCTTTAGGTGCTTTGTATGTGGGAGGTAATTGGGTGCTATGCGACAGTATTTGTACTCGAGTGTGGTGTCCTACGAGTGGTTTCCCGTGACACTAGGGGTGAGATCATTCGATGACTATCCAGCATAGGTAAGTTCATATCACCATAAATCCTACATCACGGTCCTAGAATACACTAAATGCAGGCTAATAAACTACGTAGACAGAGTTGTGGATGATAGTAAACACTGGCGACCTGGGAATATAAGCACAAAGAGCCTGGCTACTATCTCATTGGAGGGGCTTAGAGTTAGAACGAGGTAAAAAGTACCGTGCTTCATGCACTAGATCCCCATAATTACCTACATACTATCCTCTACCATCAACATGTCGCTATCCGCGACCCTTCATATGACTTGAGCATGCTAATAAAGGATGAATTTGGGTTTTAATCAGCATTTTTTTGTCTAGGCTCCAGCATAGCAAAAAAACGGGAAAGAAGTGAATAAATATAAGTATGTTTATCTACGTTAGGGTTGCTAGAAGGTATTACTATGATCGCCGTATAACCCAAATTCCCTATTTGTTGTCTGGTGGCACTAAATCCGGGAGTCAATCAGAGCATGGATATTTATGGAAGGGCTTCTCTCAACGGGTGGAGAGAAACTTTTTAGTTATGAGCAGTACATTCAAAGTAAGCCGAAATCACTCTAGCCACTTGGATAGTACAGAGCATATATGCTAGGTATTCTGTTCATATATAGAGCCGAAGAGTCGGAGAGATAGAAAGAGAGCAAATTTAAGCGCTTAGACCTGCAGACACACTTTCCATGCGGCCAGTGATAATCGTTGACGAACCAATCACCGTTACCCTCTAATCAAGCAGGTAGTATAGTTAAAAGCCACTGAGGCTACAACGTAGGCAGCCAAAAATCTGCTTGAGTCTATTGGTAGCTGCAATCCTATCGACTCCTCGTCTAGTTGAATAGGTCACTCTCATCTAGAAGGCTCGTTTAATCTTGTTTTTTTTTTCTGCTGTGCTTACGGTGGCCTATAGGCTCGCCTACCTACTCTAATTAGGTGATACTTATCGCAATATCCGACAATTATATGGTTTTCTTGGGACCCCAAGTTGAAATATCCAAAATACCACATAATTAACTTCAAGAGCTCAAGCCAGATATAGCACGTATTTATTGATCTTATAAATCAGCAAATTTTATAAATAATATAATATAACTAGGTTCATATGATTCATTGGCTGCGTTTTATACCCCTGAAAAGTAAGAGCGTGCTGGTAAAAAGTTGGTGGCATCGACACCGGCTTAACGTAGCAGCTGTAGCCTGAACAGGAAGTAGAGATTTATATCCCCGAAGAAATAGGTTCTGGGTACGACTTAGGCGCTTACATGCATGGCTATGGAGACTAGATTCATAAGGCTGTTAAAAAAGAGTGGCATGTCTGCTTCAAGTACATATTAGTAGCATGAAGGGCATAGACTCGTTTTTTGTGTACCCGTGGGTCTCATCCAGTACTCAAAGTGGTAGCACAAAGTCCGTTATTACCAGGAAGAGGATATTTATCCTGCTAAAGCTGCTGTTATAGGGCTTGGTAATTAGAAGGAAAGGCCTTCTTCGAGGTGGGGGAGGGGCATTTTGGCTGGGGGTATTGACCGGCACGATCTAGGCATACATACATGGACAGCAGGATGACAAGTGTTTAGCCTCTTACAGTTGGCTGCAGTATCGATGAAGCGGCTGTTCTAGTGTGCCCGTTATGCTTGTAAATAGCTTAGTCTCGAGTCCAAGAGTTCTAAGATAATAGGGGCCCAATAGGAACATGATACTCCAAAACAGACGCGCGGATGTTGGTTATCACGCACAGGAAAGGGAACCGCCCGGTCTCATGTACCAATGAAAGAAGGTAGTTCTAATGAAGCATTATCAAACTGAAGTGGTATACTTACATGGAAAAACCGAATAAAGAATCCAGTCCGTGGTTGTGGTTTGGGGCTGGGAGGATTTTTCTTTCTTTGCCAGTTGATGTGATGGGAGCAGCTGGTGTCGGATACCACTGGCTGGCTTTGATGTTAGTGGTGGGCAAATATGGCTTATATCAGGCTGCTCAACTGGTTGTCTGCCTATCTGCCCATCGGCTCCAATCTAACCAGCCCGTATCTTGCACTATTTCCGCTCATGTCGGTGCCTACACTAAGAGGATAGGTCGGCGGTCACTTGTTCTATCGCGAACGGTCCGAGTCCACTTGTAATAATATTGTACCTACTGCCGATAAAATATACCGCAGAGACACTACGGAAGCGACGCAGGGTATACAACCGGGCCTATGAACAAAAACAACAAGGTTGGCTGGCATTACCACTGCCCCGGGTCTATTAGGCTCCTAGCTTTGAATTCATCGCGCTCCTCTAGCTACGCTCGGGTCTCTGGGATTGGATTCTGAACTCGCATGCGCTTCGTGGTCAGGTTTGCATCGGCTTTGACCGTGACTGCCTTATGGCCTTGGCCCCAATCTGATGAGTGGGAGAGACAACGCGAGGCCTCATGACAAATGATATTGGGGGTGTACATACCAGCCGACATCTCATTGGTTACCGACTGGCTGGAACCCAATGGCAGGCCTTCATCGTAGCCGCTACCTGGCAGAACCCTGCTAGACTACAGTAGACCCCAGAGTTGCATTCTTCACTATCCCCACAGGTACTTTCGTACAGAGCTAGTTCTTGGCGTTGTACACTGTGTGGGCTGTACCTGAAATGTCGGGCAGGTACACTACTCTGCCAATTGTACAGCAGACACACATGCCTTCGACAGGTGGTTGAGGTCGGCGTCGCTCCACTTGCAGGGAAAAGCTGACCAACCAACTTGTTCTTCCCGGAACACACCACATTTGCGTAACTGGTTTTCAAACCATGGACGTCCCGAGCCACCCTTTAGTTACTAACCAGAAGGGAACTTTTGTTGTCCGCTCTACCTACCTACCTGCCTACCTGCCTACCTGCCTGGGTACCTGCCTGGGTGCCTGGGTGCCTGTCTACCTACCTACCTCATGGGCAGTTCATGGGAAGGGGGAAGGTGATTTCGGGGACTTCCAGACTACTCTGCATCTCGCCCGTTCCAACCTCGACCATTTCGAGCTGCCTAACCCCGAGCCATGTACATCCTCGCCTGCTTTTGTCCGAAGGGCAATTCGACACTACCAACTCCACAGGGCTAGTTGTCGCTTTTAACCGACCCTGTCTGTAATTAGGGGATGTGCACTACGGAATGATTCACCAGACCAGCCGTCGCGATCTGTGTGCATCAGCCATCCATCTGCCACTGTCTCTTGTCCACCCCGTCATTTTCCTGGTCGTCCCGACGGTCGGAAGTTATGTTATTGCCCCCAAACTAGCCTCGCGGAATATCACCAAATACCGACATCGCCATCCTCACAACCGCCGGAGGATGTGTCATGGTCCTCACTTCCTTTTCTTATCCACAGTCTTATTCACGGTCTTATTCACAGTCTTATTCACAGTCTTACGCATATCTCGCTGCACATGATGACGGGCTCCGACGCGGATGAGCCATGGTCCCGCGGTAGCCGCCCGCCGCAGTGCAAGAGAGGGATTTGCATTTGCGTTCCAGACAGTCGGGACTGATAGTGCAACCCATTACCCAGTAGAGACGGAGCAGCTGTGCGCCCGGACATGCTTCTGTCGTGTCGCTGACACTTGAGCCCTAGTCCGCCGGATGTGTGTATTTACACTCCGCCTTTTGGCCTGTCCCAACCGATATCCCGCACAGCCACAGGGCGGTCATTCGGTTATACCAGGATACCTGGTGAGTGATGTGAGGTGATCTTCCCGAGTGAGCTAAGGCACCGATTCGGATGCTCGGTCGCTTCGACATTAGGTTAGAGAAATCACCCACCCACACACATACATACACACACATACACACACACACATACACACACACACATACACACACACACACACACACACACACACACACACACACATGTCCACTTTTCCTTTTTTTCTTATGTCTCCCCATACACTCGCTACATGTCTTGTGTCTGTTCTGTCCTGTCCCAAGACGTCACATCCCGGCCCACCGGCCGTGTATTTCGATTTCGGCTCGAGCTCGTAGAGCGTCTGGCTAACCCCCCATCCGCAAACGGAAATTGAAACGGCGAGACAGCAGCATGTCCGACTGCCAGTAAACCGACTCGTCACCATTGGTTAGTTTACACAATTCTGGGGAGCTTAGTATCCCATATCCTTCATGAGGCCTGTATGCCCCATCGTCACCTAAAACGAAGGCCGTCTGTATCCGTTTTGTACAGTAAAGGCCATTCATTCATCCATTGCACCCCCCGCTTGTGGCGCAGGGATACCTTTGATCTACTGTGCAGTAGGCTCAATCAAGGTGATAATACCGGCACCGAAACTCGAACACGTCCTTTTCTTGAACACCCGTGCGCCCACAGTCTATCAACTTTCTGTCACTAAATTAGTCTACACTAACTCTAGGCCAGGAGATTGTGTTCGGTAGTCATCTCTGATGTGTCGCTAGTGGACGACCCGCGCCGAAATACGTGTAACGTACCAGATCAAGGCAGCCGGGCCGCCGCAATAAACTAATAACTACTACTATGTACATTTTTCTGGATTTGGCCCTCGGGCTTTCAACTTCCAATAGAACCCAACCTTCGGACCCGCTCCAGACCCCCGCCAATTGCATTTCGTTGATGGCACGCTAAACGGGTCCCAGGTGGCCAGGTATCGCGCGCGCACTGGGTCATTTCGTGCGCTGATACAACACATAACTAACTACACGGCGCTTCAGTGCAGCACACCACATCGACTCTTAGGAGCTATGCTGCGACGATGTCGTGGGCTCGTCGTGCGGATCTGCAAGCTATTATTGTAGGCTCATGAAATATTCCCTGAACACTTTTGTGTTGTCCTGTCCCTATTTCTTATATCATCTTCCGCTTCTCTATTCCTCGGCATCGCTCGTGGCGTTAAAATTGTGTAGCCCTAAACGGGCCGCTCCTCTTTCCCGAGACATGCATAACTATAGATACTAGATACTTAGTATTGCGCCAAACCTGCTTCCCTTTTCCGTCCATAGTCGCTACATTTTCGACTAGACTAGGCAGAATAGGAAGATAAGGCCTTCTTCCAGGATCCGCAGCGAATAAGACACAAAATTGGCGAATGATTGTGAGTAGCGATCAACTGGACCGAATCTCTGGGTTCCCTCTCCCCCTGCAAACTAGACAGGTACTTAAGTATTTAAGCATTAGGTAAATGTCTTCCACGTGCTTGGCATTAACTGCACAGTACCAAAAGAATACTACATATTTTTATCCGAAACCGTACCAGTACGGGTCCTGAGAGCAGGCGGACCGTTGGGCAATCTGAAGCTCAAGATACCATTACGTCTGAAGGAGAGGAAATAGGACAAAGGCACAGCAGGGACAGAGCAGGGACAGAGCATGGACAGAACATGAACAGAACATGGACGGAATATTCTATGATTATGACCCTCTTGCTACTCTGACAAGCCCCCATCTCATACCCCCGCGTACAACGCCTGTACTTCTCCGTTTATTCGCTGGGTCCTCCTCTCGACTTTGATATTATCAACAGACCCCTTGTCACCAGGCACTTCTTCTTACGGGGCTACCAAGTCTGCATCCACCCTCCCCGTTGGTCCATCAACACTGCCAGGGGTACCTTCGTGCAGAGGTAGGGTACGATATGTCTACATGCTGGTACAAGGCAATCGGCTTTGCATGGGCTCCATACTGTACCAGGGAGTGCCACAATGCCTCCCGCAGATGCAACCCTGGATGGGACTCACCTGTGAGCAGGGTACAACAGTTCATCGGCTGCCGGGGTCGCTAGCACACCACCTTAGATATCCAGACAGATCGACTTAAGACAAGGCTTTTGTATTCTTCCCGAGCTTTATAACGAGTCCTTCCCCGTCGTTTACTTCGCCTCACACTTGGTCACGACCCGGGAAGGTATATTTCTATCCTTTGCTCCCCGTCTTGAGCTCGCACATCTCACTTCCCTCCAGGTAACCCACTTCAAGCGCCCATGTACGCATATAATACTGCCTCATCCTCAACGCCTTCCTCTAGATCTGCTTGTACCTCCGAATCAAACTCTTCACGGCAAAGTACTAGTTCGCCAACTACGCAGCATACACATATACTCGCAATCTATCGTGATATGCATGATACCACCTATATGTCGTCCAAGATTGCCCATATGGACGACGGCTTATCCAGGGCATCTCCTCCATCCGAGGGCAGGCACTCATCTGCCACGCCATCCACCTCCACTTATGGGACTCACGACATGGTCCAGGCTTTCACATCGGTAGGGCTATACTTGTTTATCTCATATAAAAGTTGAGCGATGGCTAACAAGCAATCTAGACTTATAGCCCTTATTCAGTGCCGGCATATGACTCGTCGTTGCCCACCCCAATATCTGTAGCCGGATCGCCTTTGATGCCAGAAAGATCACACAAGATGTTATCTACGTATAACCCACATGGGGGGCACCCTCAGCAACTCACTCCGCCATCATCATCCCGCCCTTGGCCGTACGGATCGGACATGTCAAGCGCCTCGTCAGCTTCCATGACGGTACCGTCCACTACAGCCGAGATGCTAGATATTCATTCCCTAGAGTCCTCACACTCCCCGGAGCAGCACGCGGCAGTGATCGACCCAACACCCCACTACTGGGGTGCTTATGGGGTCTCGAGCCACGATTCGACGGAAGAGCTATCTGCACCTCTGCCTCATCACTCTCTTTATTCCAGCGTGCCGCCATCGTTATTGATAAGATCACCCCCTTATGGACTGTCTTCCACCACACACGTTCCGCTTGCCCCAGCTCTCTCGCAAGGCCAAACGCCTCCGCATCTCACGGATCCGCGGTTGTTGATGGCACACGATATCCAACATCAATTTGATAATCTGAGCAACATATCATTGGAATATGGTCAAGCATACCCCGCCAGAAAGCACTCTAGAGCCAGGGCAACTCGCGCCAGCCGGCAGTCGAAGCGAAGTAGCGGTACGCACCAAAGCTCTGCTAGGAATAGCGGGCACTCCGACTCCATGGCGGCAAGCGTGTCACCTGAGTGTACTCCCCCAAGGCATCTTACTCTTGACCCTAAGGCGCCGGAGGACTCTCGGTATCTCGTGGAAATGCGGTGCCAGATGAGTGATGATAAGGGAAAGGGGATGTGGGAACATATTCAACAGGCCTACAAGGAGCGCTATGGCCGCAAAACCAAGGAAAACCTGCAGATGCAGTTGATTCGGTCTGTCCAGTCGTATGCCATCTGGCCTGAAGAAGAGGTAAGTCTACTTTCTGAGCTAGATACGAAGATAAAAATTAATAAACTAACGTAACAATAGGATCAAGCTCTGAAAGATGCGGTCGAAGAATATGAGAGGCGCCGGTACCCTGAAATCCGTAAAATCATGAAAGCAAAGGGTGGCCGTCGCGTTTGGGACTGGAATGACGGTAGTATAGCGAAGCGACTGGTTCAGATGGGAGTCGACGAGATCGACGACCAAGACCCGGTTAAAAGAACTCGCCGGAAGCGCAAGAGCACCGTCCGCCAGAAATCCGGCGGTGAGCCTTGGGTTGGATGCGTGAATATCCAATACAACAGCGAGCCACGCGAGTTGACGGTGGAAGAAGACGAATTGCTTATGGAGGCGTTCTGTAAACAAGAACCCGAGTCTCCGTTATCCGATATCATGGAACATCCGGCAATTTCCAACGTCGATAGCGACAGGAACTCCAGCGACGGCCAGAGCGCACGCGTCGCCAAACAGGCGTGTGACCAAATGCTTGCCAGGCAAAGCGAGCATGTATACAATGGACATGGCCGATACATGCCCTAGAAGGCGCATCCCCATGCACTGGCATGCAACCCAATAAAGATACCCTTTCTGTTTACTGGCGGTAATAGTCACGGGCTGGCAAATCACCTTCGGCTCTCCTTTTTCAGCAAGCGATCAGCATTACAAAATTGCATCATGGATTTTTCGGCGTACTCCCGTTATAGAAGGATATCAGTTCGCAAGACATTGTTTTATATCTCTGCCAGTTGGGCACACATATTATATTCACTATGGTGGCGAATCACTCGCCCATATATACCCCCTGCCCTCTTGGTTTAGGTGAAGCATATGTATCTGGGCGTCTACAAAGCCGAGCATAGTTACTTTTGTATTCCTGGAGACTCGAATTTTCAGTAGTGGTTCACGTCTGAAGGCAGGCCTAAGCATTGGAGTTTGGGGACATTAAACTTTATTCCATTTTTTGAGATTGATAAGACTGGTACAGACTCAGGTCAGGGTTACAGTGGTTCTATAGGTGCACGCGAAAGCCAAGGAATCGGCAAATAAAAAAGTTGAGGAAGGGAATTGGCTGGTCCACGATACCAATTGACTCATACGAGCCGATAGATGTATATCAGCTGGATTGTACATAATCAAAGAGCTTTCAACCATTGTCTAATCCACCTATCCAAAAGTGAGAAGGGGCATCAGATGTTACTAACGTATACGTGATCTGGGATGCTTGATAATCTCACCCCATACCAAAGCTTAGGTGCCTACATAGAAGGTAGTTCATGTTCTAGTTTACGATCTACTCACCCTCGCGTGTCGTGCAAAGTCGAATGCGCAAAAGAAAAAAAAAAAAAAGCTTCTTTGCCGTGCCCTCGAAAATAGAGGCGCTCTCACATTCCTCTGCCGGGTCCCCGCCTGACCATGCGTCGTGAGCCCTACTGCGCCGCCTCATCGCTTTTCTCTCTCTCTCTTTCTTTTCGAGGGGGGTGGGTTTCGTATCGAGACGGTGCCAGTGTCATTAACGCGGGCGGCAAGCGATAATAACCATGCGCATGAGCAACATTCCGCGTCGCCGGGAACCCCCCTGCAGCCCATCATCTTTTCTTTTTTTTTTTCTTGGCTTCTTTTCGCAGGGCCTTCCCTTACAATAGCCCCTCCAACGTTGCCGAGCAAAGCACGTGTGCGAACAAGGATATGCAAATGCACGTTGGGGGCGCCTCTCTTGTGTGTGTGGTGTATTCTATTTCATTTCATTTTAGTGCGTTTTTTTGTATCTTATTATTATTATTATTATTATTTTCTCTCTCTCTCTCTCTCTTCTCCCCCTTTCTTATCCGTGATCCTCCGATTCCTTCACGTTTCGGAAGTCTTTTCGACGAACCCAATTGTTTTAGTCAGACGCTGGGCCCCCTATCAATCCGGCCTGCGCTGTCTTGTCTTTGTCTTGTCTTATGTTATATTGCAGTTATGTATGGGGGTGGCTGGCCTCGCCGTCGTTCCGTTGCTACGTTACCATCACCCCCCCTCCCCTTCCCCCCCCCTCCACCATTAGACATCTACAAGTACCGAGCGCCTTCGACGGGCGGCTGACGTGCACTTTCATCTGTGATGCGCCACAGGGTCACATAGCCTGCCGATCTGGACACACGTGGTGGCACTCACACCGCAGAAACGTTCGACTCTTGGGGGGATTTTTGTTTTTAAATGATTACAATTCATCCGCGGTCCTGAGACCTGACCGCCATCTACTTGTAGTTACTTACACATTAGCCGTGGTCGCCGGCCGGGGTTAAAAGATGAAGATCACGGTTGTCGTGCCAAGCGATTACGGATTTGTATGATTTAAAGCTAGTGAAACGATCTAGCGTGATCTGCCTTGCTGCTAGCAGCAAAACTCGGGAAGCGGACGAGCGCGATTGCGGCAACGTCAAAGTAAGTAAGCAAGTAACTAAGTAAGTGATCTAGACTACGCCGTGGCTGCGAAAAGTGAGACCCATCACCCCTTTTGGACACAATTCCCTAATCGCGAACTTCGCTCGACCTATTTGCCATTACCTACTTGCATGCGTAGATCGGCCACGCAAATAACGACACAGATAATTAATTATACATCAGTACACTACCTAGGCGTTAGGGCGTGGGAACCTCTTTCGGTATGGTATACTCTCCGATATAAATATAGACATTTTTTTTCTTCTTCTTTATAATGCTTGGCATCGCGTTGTCCCACTAGGCAACTAACCGCCACCCTGCCGCGTGCGCACGCGAGAGAGGAGACCCGGAGCCGTGACCGCATATCTAAACCGTGATATGGCCCGTGTCCGTCAGACCAGCCACGCTCATACGTTCGTGACCCGAGACAACCGGACGATCGAAACTCCGAGAAGGCCCCTCGTCCGAGAACGAGAACGACGGCGATAAGCCACAACCATCGTCGAAAAGCCGGGGGATGAAAAGTGGAGGGAGTGGTGGGTGGCGGTGGAGAGATGCTTAAAAATTCGCTTCTTTGATAGGTAGTCACGACGTTTTCCTGTATAGAACCACACCCGTCGTCCCGTATGACAAATGAAGGGGGGGGGAGGCTGTGGTGATACCGCAACACGTGGGTTTTTTCTTCTTCTTGGGACCCCTCGGGGTTTGGGAAGCACCGTGTCCGTGAACCGTGATGTGGTGTGCTGTGCCGCCGATCGAACGAGGACAACAAGAAGTTTCCTCTCCTACGATCGGTCTCATCAGGAGGCACTCGCTCTGCCCGGAGTGGGATTCGGGCATGTCCCATGTCAGACGCCCGACTTACTCACTTACCTGCGGCGTCAACCCCCCGGTTCGTCTCGGGGAGTGGTGCCTGGCTATACCTACATACCTATTCGTACAGCCGCGCTTGGCCAGACGGGAGTCGATGATTCCGATCTGGGCAGGTTGGAAGGCCACGTGGGAAAAAAAAAAAAAAAAAGGCTTGCTTACATACCGTGACATCGAGATGGGCTATTTTCTTACCCCAGGCCCCACGATATTGGAGGATCGGTCCAGCAGGAATGCATGCGTCGGTTTTAAGGATCTCGAGGACGAGGTCATCGCATCGCACTCGCCTATGTCCCACGTGTGAATACCGAATGCGCAAGATGGAGCTTGGTACTAGCGCGCGGCGTAGCAAGGGAGGCGCGTTAGAGGAAGGGGGGCAAGCTGAGTAGCTCGTCTTGAAAGGGGAGAGGAGGATAGCGACATACGCTATGGACCCGATATGTAGGAGTTTACACTCCTCTTGGCGGATTCGAGAACGATTGCGCCTTGTTATTACGAGGTTACCTCTGAGATGGATATCTAGTATCTAAAACCCGCACGAGCGGTGGCCATGTAACGACAACGGGTTGTCGTGAGAATGCGTGTGTATGGGATATGTCACAGCGTTGTACCTTGTTTGGTATACAGCACTTAGGTGAGGTATAGACACTGTTGGCCTTCCTCCAAGTGCTCAAGAGGGTTTAGTCGAGTAGGTATCATGTACGATCTGGGGTATCTCTACAATAATGAGGCTATGCCGCGCCTATTCAACGCCTGTCCCGCTGCTATTTAGGCATACTTCATAATTGTCATGCGCTGCCTATATTTTCCCCCGTCGCGCAGTGGTGGTTACCGATGATTCTGACCTCTAAGCGCCGTGTTCAAGCCACACTGCAAGTGGTGGCCGGGAGAGGGCGGCCGTTGGTCGTTGGGTTGAGGCGTGGTGATCGCCCGTGCCCCGAACTTTGGATACTCAGCCTCACTATCGTGTTGCTAGGGGATAGATGGCCGCAGATGGGGTTGGATATGGTCAAAGTGAAGCATGTATGCTTGGAAAACACTAAAGGAACTTAGGGGTTTCAGGAGGGATAAGATATCCACAACGGGTGGCCGGCCTTGGAGTATCGCGCTTAATTGCGAAGATGGCGCTAAGCTGCGAAGACTTGGTTGACGACTGTCAGTGCCAGCAGGATTCCGCCTGGTCCCTTGCTCACGTACAGGCGCTACACATAACCCCCCTTTGCTTTTAATCGCATATGAGGTGATGACCTAACCCTCCGCCAGCGCTAAGGATGCAGTGAATTTTGGACTAATCAGCGTTCCCTCTGTCACTACCCAAGGCAATATGGAGCAAAGTTGGTTCATCCCGAGGACGGCACGTGAGGATGACGACCTATCCGACTCAAGGGCGAGAGAAGAGTCGGGCCGGGCCAGCGGCGAGCGACTGTTACTTGCCTCAACAGAGCGTTCGGCCAACCAATTTAGGCCAATCGATTTAGGTAAGGTTAGGCAACGGGGTGAGAATAGAACGAGCTAGCAGAAGCGAAAGCTGCAACACCTATTCCATGTCATACGGTTCTGGCACCGTTCGAACCATCCTGTCGGGACATTGGAGCGTTCTTTCGACGACACCATAGGCTCGCCTAGAGTACACTGCATGTGCAACATACTATGTACGTCCCTTCACCTGGTGAAATACTACTCAGCACTGCTTCCATTCCCACACTGTCGGGTATCGTCTAACCTGGATAGAAGTCAGTCACACCGCCCTTATTGATTGCGGAAGGTAGTATTCAGTCGTAAAGCAGAGCATTCGGGGGATCTAAAATAAAAAGAGAAAGCATATTAGGATCAATGCCTAGTTGGGTAGTCTAGGCGATGACGGGAGTGCATTCCGGATCCCGGGATTCAGGAAGCGAAAGCACTGTGGTATGTATTTTTGCTTTAACTCTTCTCAAATACCTAACTGCAGGTCGACGTCTCAATTCACTTATATGTACTTGTATGGGGCGGATGAGCTCAGACCAGCATGGAGTCGCGCCAATAGAGTGCTGACAGCTCTCTTCGTGCTACCTATCAGTAGTTAGCGGCCTTGAGACGACATCTTTCCGTCATCAAGCTTACACTACCTATACGTATGTATGTAACTCCATGTAGTGCTTGTATTACCTACCCACTGTGATCCGGAGCACACCCCTGAGGCAACGGGACCAAGGTCAGGACAAGGTCAGGACAAGGTCCGGGCAGGGGTGAATGGGACCGAGATACATACTTTTTGGACTAGACCACATAGGTACCGGTAGGTTAGCCTAGACTATGTACTACTTGGGATACGTAGTGATTCGGAACTTGTGGCGCGTGCCGTAGTGTCACGGAACTGCGATCCTTTACAGTAGCGGCCCAGAAACATGCTAAGTGAGGTAGTTATCCCATCGTACGGTGGGGATCGAGACATCGAGATTTGCATCGTGTTGAACTTTCTCCATCATATGTAGGCTATGTGAGCCTATCTGGAGTCTCGAAGCACCTGGACTATATGTCACGGTTATCCACTTGACAAGTTGAAGTCCCGAGCCGTTGCTGACCACCTGAGTCTGATCCGGGATACATACTTGTAGACCACACATATCTCCACCTTCTTCCTTGGGTTTTCACAGAAAACCGTTTGGGAAGAGGCACCGTGTGTGTTGTATTACAGTAGTGTTTAGTGGTCTGGCTCAACTCTGCATTCGGGATCGCACAGGGCCCCTGACTCGTGACACAACAACGGCGAACATAGAGTGGGAATATAGTAGGCAGCTTTCCAGTGGTCAGAGTCCCATTGTTCGGATTTCTGCCTAAGTCCGGGGTTTTCGCCTCAAGCTTGGACAGGGGCCCGTTCGACAGGCTGGAGAACAGCCCTATGAGTAAGTCCCGTTGCGTTCCTGAGCGCGTTGACCGTTCGGTTCATGGCTATGTATGCAACCGTTGCCTGGACACTACTGGGATCTACCTGTCGCTTGCATCACACTGGCTATTCTGGGTAGCTCGTGGAGTAATAAACTATAGCCCCACACACCAAAGTACACTGCAGGGTTGCAGTTCGGGTGGAGTTGAGGGTCTACAGTATGTATGTAGGTACATAGTGTAACTACACACATACTTAACATATGTAGTGTATCGAGGAGCCGTTGACATGGGGTTTTGAGCCTGGATTCAGTCGAGTTGCTACGCTACTGGTGCGAGTACGTAGGTATAGCGTACCAATTATTACTGTAGCATTTGGTTTGCGACCTGAGGTTTTGTTGTTGTTGTTGTTATTCAAGTTGGTTGCCGTTCGCATCATTCCGTTTCATTGCATAAAACCCGACATATCACCGGTACCGAGAGTCTTTCTGTCAGCCCTACTCGTCTGGTACGAGAAAGTAGGTCCCTGTCGGGTTGCTGGTGTGGTTGCTCTCCGTAGTGTAGAGTGTAGGCTAGTGTATATGAAAGGCTAGAAATTGGCGTTAGTGAACAACTGCTAGGCACCTTGAAGGGGTTTGGGGTGCATCACTAGACGAAGCCGAAATTCGCTCGTAGTGTATGGAATAGTGGATATGATATGACGATGCTTCCCTAGTGTTAGTGCAGTTACCTAGACGGCTGAACAAGGCATCTTTCAGAATTCGTATCATGCCATAACACTAACTTAGACTGGTGCATTTAGAAAAGATAGCTGCGAGGGCCTGTGCTATTGTTTCGGGGATGTTGTTTGCTAATTAGCCGACTGCTTCTCATGTCAATATTGTATATGTCACGTTGCTGGTGAGGCGCAGAGGGTGTGATTGAGACATAATGAACAGGCTCATTTCTCGGTGTCCTTTTGCCCGAACTGTCGTGATAGTTACAAATGGAGGGGTATAAAACATGGACGATCCCCCCGGGCGAGAATTGCTTGTAATTACCAAGTAGGCACGTCCCGCCTCTACCGACAGCTCACGATGGTATATATAGACAGAAGTGTTGATGGCAGCCTCGGGCAGGTAAAATGAAACTTACAAACAAGCTGTAGAAACAACTGCCTACCTGTACTTACTTACCAACGCATTCTCGTCTTTGCATATACCCATTGACCAGTTACGTGAGGATGGCATCCAGCATCAACACAATATAGTTGCTGTGTGGTATTGGTAGGTGGCCAGTTCTGGGTGGTATGTGTTCCATCTTCACAGGCAGGTTCCAGGTATGCAAAGATCCGAGCACACTGCCTGGCGATACGTTTAACAAACCGGATAGTTGAGAAGTCAAAGTTAACAAGCGATTCCTCTTATCAGGTGCTAATTCTTGGTTTTGAACAGAGTGGGTAGTTGCATCGCTTGTATGGCCCGGCTACTCAGGTTGGATGGTTGAACTGTAAGTACAGAGGTAGGTTTGTGTGAGGCTTAAGGCTTCGATAAGGATGGGTACTGGTATCGGACCCTGGCCCACTTCGATTATCTACAGCATAGTTCTGGCACGTGTCCTCAATTCTTCCTATGTATGTATTCTATCGATGCGTCTTATCACTAACGCTCTGGGCTGATAAGGCACTGCGTTAGTGGATAACTCCGGTATACCCTCAAGTACCTGAGGCCCTTATGTAAGTCACAGAGGAGAGAGTTTGGTAACAAGGTTGGAAGGAACTGAATACCAAGTAGGTAGGTAGGGAATACCTGTACTTTGTAGTAGTCCAACTACCTACCTAAGTACTTACCTACCAGAATAAAGAACACCTTCTACATACCTACCTACTTGCTTTTATCCTAGTCCATAACTCGTCCCATCAGTCACCGATCCGGTCGGTCCCTTGCTTCTCACCACGAGACAACCAAGGCGCGCCGAATACACTACCTACCACACTACCTACCACTACCTACCATTATATATTACGCGCTACCATCACGCACTGCCATTAGGCACTGCCATTGCACACGCACACACCTTATTCCATTTCTTTTTCCCATGCTATCATTGCCTGGCGGCTCTTATCTGGCCATACCCGAGGTATTGCGTGCAGTTATCGCGTGCAGGTATTGCGTGTAGGTATTGCGTGCACTCTTGGTCCCGGGGACCGGTGAGCCCAGGGTGCCCTCACCGAGCCCTCGCGCTTTGTCGTGGCACGCCGTCGGGATATCATCCACACATGCATTCTTTCGCTTCACGTTGCCGGTGATGCCCTTGCCTGGCCCGGCCGGCTGCAAGTTGGCCTCGTCGTATCCACGGCCGGCATCATGTCGGCATGCCGGGCCGATCGTGGCATGGGTGTTGGTGCTGCTGCTGTTCCCATGGCTGGCCCCGGTACGGGCGATGCGGCCTGGTCGCATCGCCGAATTGCGCCGGGACACGGTCGACATGTTCTACCACGGCTTTGATAATTACATGAGGATAGCCTTCCCCGAAGACGAGGTAGGCTCCGCCGTCTTGCGCTCTTCTAGCAGTCTTGCGCTCTGCCGTTTCGCTTCTGTCGTAGTCCAGAACCAACCGCTTATACGTGTAATTATAGTTGCGCCCCGTCTCTTGCACCCCCTTGACTCGCGACCGCATCAATCCCAGAAACGTCGAGCTCAACGATGTCCTCGGCAACTATTCTCTGACCCTGATCGATAGCTTGTCGACTCTTGCTATTCTCGCCTCTGCTCCTCCCGACCGCCGCGACACCGGCCCCAAGGCATTGGCCGATTTCCAGGACGGCGTGGCCGCGCTCGTGGTGCAATACGGGGATGGGAGAATTGGGCCGTCCGGGCGTGGCAACCGGGGCCAGGGCTTCGATGTCGATAGCAAAGTCCAAGTATTCGAGACTGTCATTCGAGGTGTCGGGGGGTTGCTGAGTGCACACCTATTTGCCATCGGCGAGCTGCCCATCACAGGTTATGACGTTCAAAAGGTGGATGCGGATATTGAAAAACACCCCATCGCCTGGCCTAACGGGTTTAAATACGACGGTCAGTTGCTGCGGCTTGCGCTCGACCTGGCACAACGCCTGCTTCCGGCGTTTTACACACAGACGGGCATGCCGTATCCTCGGGTCAACCTACGGCATGGCATACCATTCTATGTCAACTCGCCGCTGCATGGAAACACTAGCCCGCACCCCGACAACGCCCAAGCGCCCGCCGAGATCACTGAGACATGCAGTGCCGGGGCCGGCAGTCTCGTTCTCGAATTTACTGTCTTGAGCCGTCTCACCGGTGATCCTCGATTCGAACAGGCGGCCAAGAGGGCTTTTTGGGCTGTCTGGTCGCGGCGGAGCAACATTGGGCTGATAGGTGCCGGCGTTGATGCCGAAGAGGGCCATTGGATAGGAGGCTTCTCCGGCATCGGTGCCGGGATTGATAGTTTTTTCGAATACGCACTTAAAACGCATATCCTCTTGTCCGGTCATGAGCTCCCAAATCAAACAATTCCCCATCATACTCCTCATGAGAGCTGGCTTGACCCAAACCAGATCTATAGCCCGCTTTCCGACAAGGACAACTCGCCGGACTCATTTCTTGAGGCCTGGCATCATGCCCATGCCGCCATCAAGCGCCATCTCTATTCCGATATGCACCACCCTCACTATGTCAACGCGCATCTCTCTACGGGATCCCCTCAAACGTTCTGGATCGATAGCTTAGGCGCCTATTATTCCGGCTTACTCACCCTCGCCGGAGAGTTGGATGAGGCCATTGAAACCCACTTACTCTATACAGCCCTGTGGACTCGTTACTCTGCTCTGCCAGAACGCTGGTCAGTCCGTGATGGCAATGTGGAAGGTGGACTGGGATGGTGGCCTGGTCGACCGGAGTTTATCGAATCTACTTACCATCTCTACCGAGCCACTCAAGATCCATGGTACTTGTATGCGGGTGAGATGGTGTTGAAAGACATCATTCGACGGTGCTGGACAGAATGCGGCTGGTCGGGCCTGCAAGACGTGCGCACCGGCGAGAAAAGTGACCGTATGGAGAGCTTCTTTTTTGGGAGAAACCGCCAAGTATTTATATCTTTTGTTTGACGCAGATCACCCACTTAACAAATTGGATGCATCGTACGTGTTTACCACAGAGGGCCATCCTTTGATCATCCCGCGCAGAGGTGCCTCGCGCCGCTCCCGAAAGGCTCCCAGCGAGAAATCTGTGCAGCCTTACTTTGATGAGAGCTTCACCAATACCTGCCCCGTACCTCCACCCCTTCCCCCCCCCTATCAGGTTCGGCTACCGCCGCACGAACAGATCTCTACAACGCAGCCACCTTAATCCGGCTTCACCAAGTTCCTAATTTCCATCACGTCGTGAATATTGATTCCCAACCCGACCAATCAGATACAAACAGGCAGGGACCCCCAACTATTACGAACCATACATACTTCCCTTGGACTCTTCCTCTCTCCACGTTGCCCGCCGATGGCATATGTGTAGCATCGAAGCAGCGACACACGAGTATCATCGAGTTCCCTTCTAATACTCAGCAATCTGTAGGGAGCGCTTTCAACCTAATGTTCGCAAATAATAATTTAATTCGAATGGGTAGCGAAGGGATCGCTGTCAATAGCCTTTCTGGCTTAAAAGTCGGGATGGTTTTGGAAGAACCGCCCATCGCCTCGGAAAGAGGATGGAGAGTTTACAGCATTGGCAACTTTCTTCTCGGAAGGGACGAAAAGATTTTTGTTGCCCGTGACGTTCTCGCGGACATCTCAGACCCCCTTTTCCACCGCGTTCGTGATGCAGTACTTGTCGATATCCTATTGCAAATCGAGGCCCTAAATATAACACCACAAAGGAACTCTAATTCTACGGATGCTCCTTCGCCCAAACCGAAACCTACTCTTGATCTACAGGGCTCGGATCTTGGGGCGGCAAACCTATTGAATTCTTTACTATCACAACTCACGTCTGCCCTGCGAGAACCCGTTGCTACGTTTGGCCCCGATCCCGCACCAAAGATCGAGTATAAATACATCGATATTCAGGCAATCACACCCGTAGGTGTGGGCGTGGCGCCCTTACCAGACGTCCCGGAGGCTCCAAACCCGAGTCTTAAGGCGGATATTGAGTCACTTTCGTGGGGACGAGTATACTTCGCCGACCAGGCTTGTGAGGGCAAGTTACCTGACATCGCCCCGAAGCAGCATCAAGTCATCGTAATGCGCCGGGGCGGCTGCTCTTTCTCCGACAAGTTAGTAAACATTCCGTCGTTTGCGCCCCATCGCAACGGGTTACAGCTCGTCATTGTAGTATCAGACGACAAGGAATTGGGGGACACGGATGAAGAAGATGTCTGGGGCATTAACTTGATCCGGCCGTTATTAGATGAGGAGCAACGGACACCCGCAGGCGTCATGCGACACCGCCCTATCCCTATGTTGATGGTGGGTGGTGGAGAGGCGACGTATGAACTGCTGAAGACTGTGAGGAGTATTGGTATGAGGAGGAGATACCATGTAGAGAGCCAGGGGGTAGCAATCAGCAACCTCGTTGTACTTTGATGATATGAGAGATGAATGGATGCATTAGATGAGCGAAATAGAGCATAAGTGGCGTCATCTCGGGTGCTAAATTTGCTTTTCAAAAGTCCGTGGTATGTAGATTTTTGGCCTTTTCACTAGCATTATCGACGATTTAGCAATATCCTCTTGCGTTCTTGACCCTTGATAGATTGTAATCTCTCTTCCACGCGGTTGGGAGATAAATGCTGGAATTGGAGAAGTAGTGTTAGCCACGCGAGTATGGTTTTCCAACGCCCTTCTCGGTGCCGTGCCATTGACCTTAGAATGCGGATGCTCCTCGCCGTTCCCACCGTAATCGGACGTCAGATATACCCAGCTCGGCCCAAATTTCGCTGGAAGATGGGGGTTAGATTGAAGGAGTCATTTGACCTGGCTGCCGCGGCTGCCCTGTGTTTTCTAACTAAAGATTCTATACACGTTACGCGAGCGAATTGCCATGATCTATACCTAGACTCGACGGTATCTGGCTATGAGACAATAAAACTGTGCTCGTCACCGTCGGTTATGGTACCGGGAACAATTAACCCATGTATTTCCGTTGTAAATATAAGATGTTGATATCCGTCGATTAGAAAGCGCTTTTCCTATGCCTGCCTGCTAGTTTTAGAAGAGAAAAATCTGCCTGAATGCCCGATTGCCTTTTCTACCTGCTTGCTCGCCTGCCCTAATACGCCAAATGCACAAAAATGTGCTTGCCAAAGAGATTGCACTGAATAACCACTTCCCCCCGTTTCATCGTAAATATATTCGTTCCTTCGTACTAGAGGAGGGGGGGAAATAGGCCGATTGTATCGACGAGGTATCACAAAACCGTCATCCTACCCATTTATCCCAATCAAATCAATTTCATCCATTATCATTTGATCCGGCCCTTATTGTTTCGTTTGCCCTTAGTAATGATCCCATTCGTCATCATCTTCATGCACTTCTCGCCGGTTATCTTTCCCGCGGGTGCTAAGCCAGCGTCGGAAAACGCCAACCTTCTTATGAGGAAGCTCTGCAGTATTTTCCTCATCATATTCATCCTCGGATTCTTCCTGTCCTTGGCTTGTCTGATTAATGTTGTCAAATTCAGCCTCGGACTCTAGCCCCAACAATTCTTCTTGGTCCTCGTACCATAGTCGTGGGACTAGCAGCCTATATGGCACCGTAATACCTGTTGGGTCCTTGGGATTGACCTCAACGTTGAGACACACCTCTAGACCTCCCTCAGCGTCAACTTCGTAGTGCTCAGGACCGTGCTTGGTAAGCTTCTTGCTACTAAGACCCGTAGGTGTGCGGCGGAAGGGCCGGATTGGAGGACCATCGTTGGAGTCATTGGTGAAGTTTTGTTGATTTCGTACCGCAGTTTGCATAGGCAGCGTAAATGCACGAGGTGGTGGGCGTGTGGTAAATTGTGCTTCATCACCGACCTCGTACTCATTTCCAGCCCCACCACGAAGCCCCAGGGTATTTCCGCTAGCACGAGGGGGAGGAACTGAAGTTGGGTCTGTGAAGACATCTTCGTCATCGTCATCTTGGCCCCAAGAACCGTTAATTCCACCGTCATCAGGCTGAACCTTGCTATCTCGACCGAAGAGGCTGCGAGGACGCGATCCAAGGGAGAAAGTGCGCATTAGCCCACTGGACCTCGGACGCCCTAGGTCGTCGGAGCTTGAGCCTCGGCGAGAAAAGGAGCGCATGAACCCTCCGGATAGGGGTGGACGTGAGCGGTCAGTCGGGTCTTTGGGTACGTTGGGGCGAAGCGCCGGCCCACGGTCCTTAGATAATGAAAACCGCCGGAATAGGCCGCCTCGGCTAGTAGGAGGAGTCACTTTAGGTGCATACTCGTCATCTTCTAGTGGTGGCGTTGGAGGCGGCGTGTGTCCTGGTACATATTCCCGGATAGAACACCAATTTCGGTGAGGTAGGAGGTGCTTATTGTTACGTGGCTTGCCATCCACCCCATGGCCGAATAGTGGCATCATGTTCTCGTCAGTCTCTTTGTCGAAATGATGTATTTTATTACGCTTATTTAAAACGTCTGCCATAAGATCCGGAGGTGGCGTATTAGCTATCGCAGACGAAACGACATTCAGCATATAGCGGTAATCCTTATGTTTCGGGATACGGAGCTTGGGGTTCGAGTAGAATTGGCCGACTGCGGCGAGATGCACATCGCCACTGAGTATCGTCACGCGCAGAGATTTATCCACTGCTAAGTCCTGGAGATCTTCGACGACAACCGTCCGCTCGTGCTTATGGTTTTTAGCTGTCCAATGATCGTCCAAATCGTCAAGAACTTCGACACCCCCATCGAAGCTGTTCACGAAGTTACCAAGCAAGCCAAATTTGCCCAGAGCCTTAACAGGATCCATGAGCCTTGATGTCAAACTAGCGTCAAAAGTCAGTACCACTCTCGTTTCTAATGGGCGATGATACTCACATGTTCTCTAACCACACTAACCGTGGATATGCGATCGGGACTCCCAGTAACACTAGTAGGTGGTGGGTTTTATCCTTGTCGATCTCATCGTAGCAGCGATCCATCAACTTCTTCCAAGTGTCTACGTGCACGACTTCCTCCCTAGTCCGCTCTGCTCGGGTGTCGACGGCGAGAAGAGAAACTCTCGCTCCTAGTGACACAAACAGGCTACGGCTCCGTTGAGTGATGTATGGGCCAGGCTTTACGCCCAAACACCAACTTGGCTCTGACTCTTCAGTTTCATCAGGTGTACTTTGGTGTTGGAATAGCATGTAGTACTTGAATGCAACGTTGCCTAGTCCCGAGAAGACTGGCGATTTCATGAAATGGTGAGGGTATGACCCGAACCCGTCTATAATGTCATGATCATCGTACATGTTGACCATGGGAATTTGAGAGCTGGCCAAGCCAAAAAGACCTTGGGAGAACCATAGCATATACCTCTCCATGTAAAATGCTTCTAATTCCTCTTGCATCCCTGCCGTAAAGGGAGCATTACTTTTATGAAGCGGATTCTTGATCGCGATCCACTCGCGGAAGAGTTTAGCCTTATGAGCCACGACATCATTGTAAACTTGGTCTCCGCCACCAACCATGACATGGAATGGCCGCGTTTGATGGACGTTTAAGACGTCGCGCCACATGGGGTCTGGGCCACTAAAATCATCCGGATTCACGCTTTGGCTGAAACCGTTGCAGCTATGGAACATAATGTTCATCGATTCATCACGACCCGGCACCCAGAAACCAATGGGAGGTCCACTGTTGATGCGGTACGCTATCCGCTGTTGTTTTTCACGGAGCTCAACTTCGATGTTGAATCTCCAAAACGTATGGCCACGTTCTGCGTGGAGGCGGAATCCACAAACGTCCCTGTATTTTCCAAGTGTCTCCCCATCTACCTCAGTACGCTTCTTGCGACTAGGGAAAGAGCCAGGTGGGTCGGAAGAATTGGCATAGTCTTCGGGTATGCTCCTAGTTAGTTCAAATAAGCCATCATCCGGTTCCACCATCGACAAATCTTTGGCTTCTTCTAACTGGTCGACTGGCCGGACGTATAATGTTTCTCCGCGGTGGCCGACTTTCGGGAGGCCTGCGATAGGATCCACGTACTCAGGAAGAAGTGGTTGTTCGCCTTGGACCTCAGCTGGGGGAGGTGGTAGGAGTTCAATCGGTTGTGCAAATAACCTGAGCGTTGGGACAGTGTCGTAAGAAGAGTCCGAATCTTGGGTAACTATCATGACTGAGCCTCGCCACAACTTCTTATCCTCCGAAGTCTTATTTTCTGGAATCTTATCTCCCGGGGTATTGTCGCCTATCGGCCTGTCAACACCCATGCCACAATAACGTAGCAACGGGCCACACTTCAGATAGAGTGGTGGTTTAAAGGCTGTGCGAGCTTGGGTATCGTCCTTTCCGCTGTCAAATGCCCCTATGTGTGGCTGAGCGAAAGAGCTAGTTCGACGTTTACTCTTCGGCTCCCACCACGCAGCGTTTAAGTCGCGCGGTTGGGCAGGATCCTGAGTAAGGTCTAGCAGAGACCCAGACAATGTTCCCACCGTGCTTTGTTTCCACTCGTCTAAATAGGTTGGGGCCCGAAACGTGCCTTGTCCGGGTTTTGCTCCATCATGATGAAGATATTCTCTCAAACGACGTCTATGATGGGTGGTGTCCGACATATCGTCGTCGAACGTCTCGGATCCGTGTTCTCTATCTTGGAATTTGACAGATTTCGTGCCTCGATCGCTGGGTTGGCCACCTTGAAATGCCCCGGTAAGCGCAGGAGCCTGGCGCTTCTGAATGGTCTGGTTCGCTCGGCCGGATTCAATGGAAGGGGCACCTTCATCCCTACGGTTTGGTGGCCCACCCAAGCTAATACGTTGTGGGTGTTGCCCGCTTAGAATCGGGGGGTTTTGAGATGGATTGGATAAAGAAGGCCGCCGATTTGTACTCAGCGAATTGGACCGCCCAAAGCCTATTGCGGCGGCTAATCCTCTCATCCGGCTCGGCCGCTCTTCTTCGTCGTATTTCTCTTCTCCAAAGGTTTTACCTCTAGCTGGGGGCCTCGGAAGATCCTCTATTGAAGGCGACATGATCTTTGCCGTTTCGCCCGTGGTACGCGTAGCCGCATAGTTTGCACTGTGGTAAGAGGGCTGGGCTCCCGCGACATCATCCCCGTCGGCTGGCTTGAGCTTGTTATAGGGAGTGGACATGTCTTCTGCTTCCTTCCGTAGGGTATACCACGGATCACCAGGTGGGTTTTTTTTCAGCTTGTTACTACCACTTCTCGTAAGACCGATATCTCTACCGGGTGTTACATTTTGTGTTGTGTGAGGCGGGTTGACGTCGGGTTCCTGCGGAAGGCTGCGTTCTTGGGCGGCTGCTCTATCACGGAAACTCAAGTTCCGACGAGGTACGCCGTCGGTTGTCGCCGTCACCAGAACACCGCGATTCTTGGGTACGGACATTTGAGATCTCGGGGATTGCCCTGAAGGGCCATGTCGCTGGCTTGTTTGACCGGGGTCTGCTGTAGGTGCATATCGGCTCTGATCCCCAGTTGCCGACTGGCCTTTATCTCTAGGCCGCGATTGTTGGGTGGGGAGCGGTCTGCTATGCTCTGTAGCCCCCGCCGCTTCGCTGACCCGTGCCGCTCTCTCTCTTGCGCGCCTCTCCGCGGCTTCCACACGGGCGCGTTTTTCTTCCTTAGTAATACCATCCAGCGTCAATTCGAGCTTCTGCAGAGGCGAGCGATCAGCAGCCCACATTTTGTCGTGCGGTTCTGGACCTAAAGAATCCCGTCGCTTCGGCGAATTGGGGTCTCGTCTGTCCGTCCGGTAACCATTCGGTGGTCGCCTAATCGAGCCTGACCTGACCAGTTCTCTCTCAAGGTGTTCAGGGGACACCACGCCATGGTCAAAATCTCGATGGACCTGGTCAAGCGCAGGCTCTCTCGACTGTCTCTCGGGAGAAGGAGTAGCATCCTTATAGAATGACTCGGTTTCCATACCCCCGATCCTGTCCTGGTGTTCCAGTCTACGGGACGGATGGGGTGGCCTGGGCTGAGCGGTAGGAGTGTAAGTATACGAAGAGCCACCACTTCCGTGTGGGGATTTATAACTAATTGGAGGCGCCTTTGGCACGTCGGGGGCGGCTGGAGGGAGTAAGGTGTCTGGAGATTCGTAGATGCCGTCGTTTTGGTCTCGATTCCTCCACGTTCGACGGTTCTCAAGAGGCTCTGGGGGATGTTGTTTCTGAGAATAAGATAAGGACGGCGGGCGAGGAGTTAGACCCCCGCCTGGCGCATTTGATGTAGTCGGTGAGGCAAAGGGCGAGTAGGTTGAATCGGTATGGGCATCGGTGATAGTAGTTTGCCCAGAGGCGCGGTTGGAGTCGTAACGCGGCTGGATCAAGCCAGAATGGTCCAATGACTGTCTGCGGTCTGGCTGGTCGGAGCCCCCTGACAGTCGACGAACTTGAGGAGGCGGGAGCCGGCCCCAGTAGGGAGTGGACATCTTGGGCACAGCTTCGCCGGCGGTTGGGCTGCAAACAAGGCTGGTGGATCAGACCAAGGACGGTCCAACTACGGACGTTCGTGCCTGGAAGCGCTCGGGAAAATCATAGGTTAATGCAGACTTGGGCCATGAATAGACTAATGCCACGCACGCCCATGCAAGGTAATTGGACCTAGATGATAGAGAGCTGCAGGAAATGACGGGCGCCAAAAGAGGGCATGGAAAATATAGTTATAGGACATAGTAAATTTACGGTGGCGGGATGTATGGAGGGAGGCCGCAGATCGACCGCGATAACGGATCTACCTAACCTACTTTGTAGCTAGGAGAGCTTCAAGCTTGGATATCTTTGATGGCTCTCACAGCTCAGCTACCTTCCTGCGCCGCTCGGGCGGCTGGGATACGTCTTGGCAGAGCAGCTCGGTAGGCTGGACCGCTGGGGATAGCTCTGCAAGGGCTGGGGGCCTTTAGGACCCAATGCGACGTAGGAAGCCGATAGTGATATAACTAGACACAAGACGGGCGATCAAGACCAAACGGCAAGACTGCTCGAACGAAACACGACAGCGACCGACAGCGACCGACAGCGACCAGTGGCCCCTCGTAAGCGGCTTCACCATCGCTCATCGCCCATCTTGGGGCGAGTCTCGCAAACCGGCAAACGGGGGGACTCTCTCCAACGACCCTGTCAAACCTGTTCGGGGCCCCGGCAGCGTCGTCGTGTGGCTGTTCGGCCGTGTGCTCTGTTGCTGCTGTCCTACAAAAAGAGGTGGCTGGCATCCCACCTGGGATCCGACTAGGGTCCATTTCGGATCGCCGAGGGCGCAGGTTATGCAGCGGCGCTGCAAAGGGATCTCCCGTGCGATTGGAGAGACAGCTCGAGGGTCGTCATTGTTGCCTTCGTTGTCTTCGCCGCTGCTGTTGTCTCTATAAACATCAGGAAAATCCACTCAGATGAGACTTGTAGGTGTGCTAAATTCAGGTAGATGCGGGTAGGCAGGTAGCAGGTAAGACCAAGAGCCTAACTTAGGTACCTAAGCTACCTAGGTACTTGGTGAGACCTAAGCCAAAGGTTGAGAGACAACTAGATCGCACTTATCTACTAACTAGGTAGTTTAGTTACGTACTTTCCTACCCAATGCTGCACATTATACGAATTATTTCGTCGACGAAATTTGGGTTATGCATATATAGAGGCACTTTTCCATCTACAGCACATATGACCTCAATGACGATTCAACTAAAACGCGTATCTACCTAGGTAGGTAGGTACTTAACCTACGTACCTATGTGTATATATTGCGTAAGGTAAAGAAGAGGACGTAACGACAGGCTGCAGGTGGACACTGCCTACCTGTCCCCACCTGTTGTTACAAGATGTCTCTAATTTTATTTATTTCACCACACAGCTAGTTAGATGCAGTATTTATCTTGTATATACACTCAAGTTCATACGTGAGCCCTTAAAGCACAACGTTTGAATAAGAATCATACAACAGCTAAGCGCAAGGGATCAAAACATTCGCGTGCGTTGCTTACAGAGCAACCTTAGCCCAGAAGTTATGGTACTTGGCGGGTAGGGATTCGTTCAAAGGATAGGTATTGTGCAAGCACCCTTAAGTATCAAAGTCCGGTGTTGTATTGTCGAAAATAGTGCTGCCACGAGCAGATATTTAGCCTTTTTTTTCAATGGAAAAGGAGAATACGAAAGCAATCTCTTCCGATTAAGCACTATCCAGGAAATCTGACTCCAATCACTCAGGGGCCGATTGGATGATCAGTCGGTAGGTACACTGCCTCGGTGCGACGTCTTTTTCAGTAAACGGGGACCGGGCAAATTAGAGAGTGTATTGCGTCTTACGGTACTGTATTGCACATAGATAGGGACTAAAATAGATTACGATAAATAGCCTTGGCTGTTTTGAACACGAGTAAACCACGCGGCAAACTAGAGGTCTTATTAAATGCTTACTTGATACATATAGCAACTCTTTAATGGCGCAAATAAATTCATAGTTAATGGTAATCGACCTAAAGAAGCTCTCAGTTACCTACCTAGTACACTCTCCCACTGTTGGTTACTTAGGTACTTAGCTGTGGTTATTTTACATTGCGCTTGTTGCGAGTTATCAGCAAGTTGACGTATGATAGGTGTTACGAGTTCTAAGGACTTGTGGTTCCGGCTTTAGTTGACGGCATTTTGACCCGTTTTAACTACCTAGGTAAGGTACCTCTTCAGGGTCCGCTTTTTCCTCCTGGGAACACTTGGCCAGAACCAGGTCCAGGCTGCTCATCACTCCCCTAAGGCCTAGGATTAGGTACAGGTAGGTAGGTACCTAGGGTACATCACACAAGTACTCCATTAAACTCTGCCTTAGCCTCTAACATGCCCTCTAACCTACTACCTACCTGTACATAACGAACTAGTACCCCTACCCGTGTCTGCCCGTGCATGCGTACATACAGAGATGCACCACCTAAGTTATTTGCCTACTTCGTACACCTACCTACCTTTCTTACCTACCTGGCATCTATCATCGAGTTGTTTCAACGGGGGACTCGGACCTACACATCCATTTCCTCCTTATTGCTTTTAGCTATTTACTCTAGTCTCGCATACATGGCATGAATGGGTCTCTAGGCTCTCTCTCTCTCTCTGATTCCTCCCCCCGAAAGGGATTGATTGTTCCTCTGTTGTGTTGTCGCCAAAGAACGGGATTTGCTCCCCTTGTGTCGCTGCCTCGGTCCCTGCTTGTCTCAAGTGTCTGTCGCGCCTCTCATCCCGACTAAGCCAGTAGCCTTGTGCCCCTCGGGCTTCGCATTTGTCCGTCCAATCCGCGGGTATCACCGTTGCGGTTGGCTCGGCGCCGATTTACGATCGCCAATCCCGCATCCATCAACCGTACCAACCATTCCGAAATGAAGCTCTCCCCCCTTGTCAGCCTCATCGTGGGCAGCCTGGCTGGACTAGGCACAGCGTCCCCTCATCGCCGTGACCACGATTCCAACGATTACTACGTCCTCCACCTCGACCGTAGCACAGATCCAGAGCGTGTTGCGTCGCGGTTAGGGCTAAGGAACGAAGGCCAACTCGGCGAGCTAGCGAATCATTTCGTGTTCCGCGCGCCGAAGACAAGCCATGATGCAGTCCGCAGGGAAATCCAGGAGCATCGACGGAAACGGTCGCCAGGTGGTGTTGATATACTGGATGCCGTCAAATCCTCTCACAAGCAAACATTGCGCGCGCCTATGCAGAAGAGGGTCATACCACCACTTCCGCAGGGGTTTTTTCCGCAGCGGAAACGAGAAGATGAGCCCGACGCCGAAGCCCTAAAACAGCAGAAATCGGTTATGGAAACATTGGGTATCAGTGATCCCATCTTCAACGAGCAATGGCATCTGTTCAACACCATTCAGCTCGGACATGATGTCAACGTTACTGGTGTCTGGCTCTCGGGGGTGACGGGTAAGAACGCTACCGTCGCCATGGTCGACGATGGGCTAGATATGTATAGCAATGACTTAAAACCGAACTACTACGCATTCGGCAGCTGGGATTTCAACGACAATCGGGCAGAGCCACGGCCGACTCTAAGCGATGATCGACACGGCACGCGATGTGCCGGAGAAGTGTCTGCTGCCAAAAACGACGTTTGTGGTGTAGGTGTAGCATATGACTCTAAAATTGCCGGTATTCGTATCCTGAGCAAGCAGATTAGCGATGCCGATGAGGCTGCCGCTCTGAATTACGATTACCAACACAACCAGATCTATTCCTGTTCATGGGGGCCCCCCCGATGATGGGAGATCCATGGATGCTCCTGGCCTTCTCATCAAAAAAGGCGATGCTGAATGGCGTCCAGAAAGGGCGCAACGGGCTAGGATCCGTCTATGTTTTTGCCAGCGGCAACGGCGCTCAGAGTGACGATAATTGCAACTTCGATGGCTACACCAATAGCATCTACAGTATTACCGTTGGTGCTATCGACCGGCAGGGGCTTCACCCTTACTACTCGGAGAAATGTTCTGCCCAACTAGTGGTGACCTACAGCAGCGGCAGCGGCGATGCAATTGTAAGCCAATCTGAAAACAAGAAGAGAAACTCAAGGTCTGACCGATTCACAGCATACGACCGACGTTGGAGAAAACCAATGCTATAACGGGCATGGCGGCACATCTGCCGCCGCTCCCTTGGCCGCCGGAATCTTCGCTTTAGCGCTGGAGGTTCGTCCGGATCTATCATGGAGGGACATGCAATATATCGCTCTGGAGAGTGCTGTTCCAGTAGATCTCGAAACTGGTGAGTGGCAACCGACTACCATGGGCAAGCAGTACAGCCATACCTTTGGATACGGCAAGATCGATAGCTACGCCCTGGTCGAACATGCAAAGACTTGGAAAAGTGTCAAACCTCAGGCTTGGTTCTTCTCTCCGTGGCTACATGTCAAGAAGGAGATTCCCCAAGGCAACCAAGGGTTATCCGTAAATTTTAAGATTACAAAGAAGATGCTTGAAGAGGCCAATTTCGAGCGGGTAGAGCATATAACCGTCACGATGAATGTAGAGCACACTCAACGGGGTGATTTAAGTGTCGACCTCATTAGTCCCGATAATGTCATCAGTCATATCTCGGCGACGCGGAAGTTGGACAAGAGCAATGAGGGCTATGACGATTGGACTTTTATGAGCGTGGTGCATTGGTAAGTCTCATCCATTAACGCTCCTATAAGAAAAGCTAACCAATGGCCTGAAGGGGAGAATCCGGTGTTGGCACTTGGACCATCGTCATTCGCGACACAGAAGTCAACGAGCACAAAGGCACCTTCATTGACTGGCACCTAAAGCTATGGGGCGAAAGCATCGACGCTTCCAAGGCCACGCTACTCCCAATGCCAACCGAAGATGACGATGCTGACCATGACGCGACGAGTACCACAACAGTCACGGCTATCACAACTAGTTTGCCCCCTCATCCTGACGCTACTAACACTGCCATACCCACTTCCGTGCCCGATGATCACCCAGAGAGACCCGTGAAACCGAGCAAGACCGATAGCAGCAGCGAATCTTCGGCGACTGGTACGCAGTCTGCAGCCGCTGAATCAACTACGGCCAGCTCCTGGTTACCGTCCTTCCTGCCTACATTCGGCGTCTCGTCTAGAACACAAGCATGGATATACGGTGCATTGGGTCTGATAGTCACGTTCTGCGTCGGGCTTGGCGCATGGTTGTGGTGGATGCGCCGCAAACGTCTGATGAACAACCCCCGAGATAATTATGAATTCGAGCCCCTGAACCCGGACGAAGCAACAGGTGTGAGCGGTGGCCACGAGAAGGGATCAAGGCGGCGGGGAGGCGAATTATACGATGCTTTCGCGGGAGGAAGCGACGATGAAGAATTTAACGACGGGGATCACAGCAGCCTGGTGAGCACGGATTCGGATGAAGAGGGGGACGAAGAAGCCCCCAGGCAACAACAGAGCTCAAAATTGCGCAGCAATCAGCCATAAAGAACAGATGTATTGAGACTAACCGCCTCCAGTCCCCTTGGGGTGGTATTGGTGTGGTGGTGGGGCGGAGTCTCAATTTGTAGGAATGCTGTGCTCAAGCATAATGGACAAGATCCGTCATGTGTCCTATAAAGATGGAATTCAGCGTCCGATAACCTGTATATAATGAATTCATGGAGGCCCGCCATACAGGGCGCTAGGATTAACATGGGCAGCTTTTTAACCCCTTTTATTGTGTGTTTAACATGACGGCATCAATTGGTTATTATAACCGTTCAATCATGTGAGAAGAATCGCGGATCTTGGATAGTATCTTAAGTAGAGACTACGATAGTGCCCGCATGGGCATGGGATTTAATAGTAGACAAAAGAAAAAGAAAAACAAGGCAGAAGAGGCTAGTATACAAGGAAAGGGGACGGTAAGAAGAACGAGGGACTCCCGAACATGACGAAACCCACGTGTCCAAAGCCAGTCTATATATCAGTCCAACTACCATTCTCGAACCTCGACTCACCCTCCTCGTACTCGGGGACAGCGAAGCTCCCAAGACGCGGCCCAGGAGCGGGGATCGGGAGGGAGGGTGGCATCGCCGCCACCATCACCACCATCACCACCACCACCATCATCACCACCACCACCATCATCACCACCACCGTTGTTATTACTGGGGGGAGCGCGCTGGCGGCGCAGGTCGGCGGCGACGCGGGTGAGCTCGCGGAGCCAGGGGGGCGGGGACGGCGGCGCCGGCGGCGGCGAGGTGGGCGAGCAGCCGCGCGAGCACGTCGAGGTAGTGCGCGTGCGCGATGTCAGCCGCGTCCACGTCCGCGTGGCCCGGGTGCCCGAGCGGGTCGTAGAGCACGCTGGGCCCGACCGAGCGCCGGTCCGCCGGCACGTCGGCCTCGTCGGCCTCCCGCACCGTCGTCTCCACCGTCCCCGAACGATGCTGCCGCTGTTGCTGTTGCTGTTTCTGTCTCCCCGCCTCCGCCGCTGTCTCTGCCGCTGTCGCTGCTGCTGCTGCTGCCATCGCTCGCCCTGGTATGAACCGCCACGTCGCGATCGCCTGGCTGCGAGCGCGCGTGAGCGTGTCAACGCGGATCGGGAGCGCCGCGTGCATTAGGAGGCCTGTGGTGTGCCCGGGGGAGAATTGGGGGGGGGCCGTGGGGTTAGTTAAGTTGGTTTGTTGGTTGGTGGGGTTTTTCTGGGGAAGGGAAGGGAAGGGAAGGGAAGTGAAGGGAAGGGGCTTACCGATGGCGTGGATGAGCCAGTAGTGCGTCGTCGACGTCGGCGGCAGCTTGCTGACGTACCGGTCCCGGTCCGCCGTCCAGTTCAGGTAGCGCACGAACCGCCGCGCGATCAGGCGGCACCGCAGCTCGTCCCGGGCCGCGAAGCCGCGCGCGAACGCGTGCAGGTCTTGCCGGCGCTGGTACATCGCCCACTGGGTATTCCGGGGGGGTTAGCGGTTGACATTTATTTTTATTTATTTTTTATCTATCGTTACAAGGGGAGGGAATGGGAAAGGGGCTGGGACCCTTGTTAAATTGGAAAGGAAAGACCAAAAAAAAAAAAGTCTAAAAGAAAGGGAGAAAGAAAAGGCGCGCACCGGTGTCGTGTCCCACGCGTTCCAGGCCGACTTATACCAGCCGTCGCGGCGCTGTTCCCAGTCCCGGTGCCTCTCCCTCCAGTGGGTCATCATCTCGGCCTCGCCGGGGTTCAGGCGGGCCGGCGGCGGCGGCGGCGCCGGGTTGACCCGGGCCGGGGCGAAGTCGTACAGGACGCCGCGGCCGAGGTACCGGGTGTCGCTGATGATCAGGCGGTTGAGGTGGAAGTGGCCGTCGCTCTTGCGCGCGATCGTCGCGTCCTCCCAGAACGCCGCCGACAGCAGCTTCGCCGCGTGCAGGGCCGGCACCCTGGTGATCTCCATCATCGCCCCGCGCCGGAAGGACCGGTGGCCCGGGATCGTGTCCTCGGTGCCGTAGTCCGCCTCCCAGGCCTCCGGCCAGTTCTGCCTCTGCACGGCATCTCTGGTTAGCGATCCTCGTCTGCTCAGGCTTGGGGAGTAGAGGAAAGGGGGGGGGGGCGGTGGGGGAGGGCGGTTCCGTCTCGCCTCTTCCCGAATGTGACACCAAGTAAGGGGATAAGGAGTCCGGGAGAGGGGGGAGGAGGGGTTGGTACTCACATAAAGCCCGAAAGGTATGTCCCTGACAGCGCGATCTAGCTATAGAGTTAGCAACGATGTGTTTTGTCTAGCTGTTCACCCGATGAAATAATATTGCTGCTGCCTAGGTATTCGCACCCCCATCCAAGCATCACGGCGTGTTGTCTATCGGGAATAGGGGTTCGTTCGACTAGGATAAGAGATTCGGAGCGGACTTACGACCGATGTAAAACTGGCCACCTAATATCCTCTGTTCCGCAGCAAATCCTATCTCGGTGGCGCCGTCATCGTCCACCAACTATTCCATCGCCCGGTATCCATCAGTGCCCATCGGTATACATAGCCCCCCCCCCTTCCCCTGTCTGGGCTAATATCGGGAGCGGTACCAACTCACAGGCTCGTGCAAATTCAGTGATTTTAACACGTTTATTGACGGGGCGTTTGGCGGCCAGGTCGAGTCCAATTTCCGGGCCAAATGGAGGGAGTGGAAGAGCTCGTGCAACATCTACGATTGTGGGTTTAGCAGTCGATCTCTCAGATAGCCACGATGTACAGGGTAAGGCGGGAAGAGCAAGGAAACGTACCGTTGTCGTGACAATAAACTGCATTATACAACGCTCTGCCAATGTTAAATCAGTGCTCATGAGGGTCTTTAAGGGGCCGACATCTAGCAAGATAATTCCTCTCTCAGTTGTTAAGGTCACGGCCCAGACACCGTCGTCGAAGCTGTAGCTATCAGCCAGGCCCCATGCTTGATCCTTCAGGAGACTATTTAATCTCCCGATCCACGCCCCCCTATCGAGTTGAGCAACAAAACCGGTGGTGAATCTGAATCCCATATTGTCACAATACTTTTTGAGGAATGGCTGCGAGAATAGGATGTTAGCATCGCGGAAGGGGCTCTTCAAATGAGGGTTGATTTGCTTCCAATCGGCCATCATGCCGAACAGTATAGTCTCAAGCCTGATGATACGTGATTAGTCCCTTTCCCCTTCCCCCTCTCCCCGAGACCGAGACCGAAACCAACATTACATGTTTATCCGCTATCAGAGCTTTGATTATCCGGTCTAGCAATTCTATCGAAATGCTCAGCACTTCCCAGACCCTGGGGTTGTCGATGCTCCAGCTCCCGCCCGCCAGCGTTGGCCCGCGCCCTCCTGTATCATACCACCTGTCTCTTTTCAGGAAACCGAGCCATTTGCTTTCGTCGACCTGTATCCTCTCCGAGTGGAACACCTGGAGGGCCACATCCGCAGGCCTGCTCCCGTCGACCAGGTTGTAGTCCGCCTCGAGGTGCCCCCCAGAGAAAGGGCCCGTGTTGTCCGAGAACCAGACGTAGCGCATCAGAGACCCTGTCTGCCATGACTCAAGGCCTCTGAAGTAATCCCTCTGCATCCTCTCAGCACTGAAAATGTTATCCAGTTGAGCCTTTGTCGTGGGTTGACCCTCAGGGGCGGGTGTGTCGGCGTAGTATTTCGGATGCAATGTCGGCGCCTCGGGGGCCAACCCCGAATGCAGCTCGCTATCAACCAATAATAATTCTCGGCCTTGTTGGTCATATCGAAATCGTCGCGCCCATGGTGATAGCGGTAGGGCCGCGTATGGGTCCTGCGCGGGATCCGGATCTTCCGCCATGATGAGACAGGCTGGCGATCGGCATGTGTCCGCAGAAGAAGGGAGATAAGTCAAGCACAATATCGATCCGGGACAGGCGCAGGGCCTCCATCAATGCACCAAATCGCATTGATCGGCAAGTTAATGTAGTTGTCTGGTTCACGCATCGAATCTCACAAAGAAACAAATAGGCCGGAAACGTTCCTGATAAAACGGTGGTAAGAACCAAGAACAGACAGTGAACAATCACAACAAGCCATAGAGAATCAGGGACAATTATGCACATCAGGAGTCATTCTATCAATGTTCCAGTATCCTGTTGTGTAGTCCGGCCACGAGGGAAGCGAAGGGGTTCGTAATGCTGGGATACTTCTGGCGGTTAGTACAATATGCTTCGCCACGCGCCTGTGATTGCGCACTATGCCTTGCCACTGGTCCGTTGCCTTATGCACGGAACAATGCACATTTTTCAATTATCAAATCTCGGCCTCCCGCCCTTGATAAAAAGATTGTGTAGCGTTGAGAAGCGGCAGCATAGGTATCAGCCCGTTTCACGGCTCCCTACACCATCGATGCACATGGTCGTCGGATAGCCGCTGTCACATCTCGTGACATTCAAATATAATGGATAACAAAGCTTCTGCCCCAATGGCACTGTTCATGGAAATGGGTGCGACATAGTGTGGGATTAGGTACTCAGATCAGTTTATCAGGCATCAATGCACATAAACCTACTACATGAGCGAAAGAATAGACTAAAGCACAACAAATCACGCAGGGGAAGAAAAGGGAAAGAGGAGCACAACTGCTACTCCACGTGAATATGGGTTTGTTTGTTGAAGGTTCAGTTAATCCTTGTTTGAATGATGAACGTTTGTGACTTTCATGGCATACACAAGTCTTTGAGTTCCACTGTGTTGTTCTTCTGAGTTGTAATTGATGTCTCCATAAGGTCGTATCGACTCCTCCGTCCAAGAATCCCCTGATTATACATGGATAAACCTTTTGCCATCCACGCCTCGGGTTCTTGCTCAACCGTGAATACCCACGTCTTGGTGCTGACGCCTGCTATAGCCCGGGTCCCTAGTGATCTATGGCATGCTTCTGTTTCACCCAATCACTCCTCAATTCGACACCAATCAATAGCTTTCATTACCAAGGGCTGGTAGTCTCATACCCTCCTTCTCCATCTCACGCATGTATTTCTCCCACACGTCAATAACGCCTCCGTAGAAGTCGACATGAGCATCGGCAAGAGCTGCAAACTGGCCTTTGAGCTCAACACGTTTGATGCGTTCAAAATCAACTACCTCTTTGACAACTTCCTCGTCAAACATTTCTGACGTCTTCTTGGCACGCTCAACCTCGGTTGTTAGTTCGTCAATGCGAATTTCAAGTTTACGCTGCCGTTCTCGCCGGCTCGCTTCGTGATCCACTCCACGAACATCCTCAATCTTGGATCTGATAAAGCCGCCAGCGCCGCCCAGGGCACCAGAACTTCCGTGCCCAGAGGCTAGCGAATCCCGGTCCAATGTTGATTTATTAAGATACTCGGTCAGTTGTTCATGGTCAAGCTGCTTTTGCTCCCGTGCTTTCAGAAGATTCTTGAGAGCAAGGCTATAGGCCTGCATATCTCGTAAGCTGCCGAGATAATCTTGATCCGTATGCTCGCGTAGCTTCTTTAGCCCCGCCGCGGAGTCCTCGATACTAGCAGCAAATCCATGTACCGCAGATTCGACGCCGGGTTCCAGTGTAATGAGTTTTTGAAACTGCTCTGTCAGATCCCGTAGATCGGTTTCCAGGTCGGTTTCACGACGTACGACCCGGGCCACAACCTTCTCCACCTGGACGAGATCCTCGTCTAGCTTATCACTCTTCTCCCGTACTTCAATGAACCGCTTATCATGCTTGTGCACTTTTGTAAAAGCGTTGATAAAAGTATCAGCGAAATTGTCGAATACACCCCCGCTCCCCTGATCAGAGGTAACGCTTGTCCTACCGGCGCGAGACCTCATTGTAGCATTCCAATCAGGAGATTCAAGGAAGGTATGAAGGATAGGCGCGCGTCGAAGGATTGGGTGCAGCGTTATGCGTGCAAGGAAGCGCTGGAGCGAATAGGCACGGCGGTTTGTAAAGTCGGGTCCAAATCGGTCTCCTCGGACGTATTCCATGCGCTGTTTATCGGGCAGCGGAGGGACGGCGCACGCGGGATAGTCTTTAGATAGGGCTTTGGAGAGGAAGAGGAAGTCGGTAAAGCGTCGACGGGCGGTGAAGGTTGGTTTCTGGAAGGAAGGGAACGTTGACTAGGGAGAGGCCATGGCCGGTTAGTGGTGAGGCCAGCCAGCGTGGGGGGAGGATGGGCCGAACGCATGCTCCGGCAGTGTGACTCGATACTCACGCTCGTAGTGACCAGATATGATACGAAGGCGTCCTTGGTGCCGTCGCTCTCCTTGTGCGGCTCCGAGACGGTACACTCGAGTATGTCGCCGGACAGGCCGGGGTCCTGGAGTTGCAGGTTTTGGCCATGCTGCTGGTCCTCGCTGCTGGGCGGCTCGGCTTGTATGTTGGTCATGGAATCCCTCGACATCGCGGTCGCGGCATCATGATCGGTCTCGACCTGCCACGAGATGTTGGAGAAGTTGTCTTGATCGATGACGGCCATTGCGCAAGGTCAGGACGCCGCCACGCGTGCCGGTGCCGGTGTTGGAGCTGGTGCTGGTGCTACCAAGTCCTCGCTCGTGAGACGATTGGATTGTGCGATTGAACTGTACCGGTGTCTCGCCGTTGAGGGGTAAGGGTAATACCTAAAGGTTAGGTTCTATCTTGCTTCTGTATCTAGGTTAGGTAGGTAGGTAGGTAGGTAGGTAGGTAGGTAGGTAGGTGGCCACATGGATTAGGTAGTTTGTTCGATTAATCATGGGTGAGCCAGAGAGGTACTTTGTCTACCTAGGCAATAGCGTTGGCCTGGCTGGATGGAGGGTTGGCTGTGTAAGTTCGCATTAGTGGGGAGGGAGGCGCTGCGGGAACACCATACGTCACGTCACGCCTCTTACCTAAGATTTGCGGCCATGTAGATAGACGATATATATAAGTTACGGGGGTTCTTTTTTAGAAAGGATCCTTATATGCTATAGTAAGTTATATGGACCTGCATGGATAAGTGCTTAATAGATACATACTTGTAGTGGCATTTGTAGGTCCCGTTCTGACTTTAATTAACTTATGTGCATATCTACTTTGGTATCTGGCTGCCTGGGACAATGTGCTTTGACCCACCTGAGTCTTGAATACCTCTACTTTACCTACTAGCTACCTATCTAAGGTAGGTCAGTACGTTAGGTACCGGCATACTAGAAGAGACTACAAGAGACAGGCACAAGAGTAATAGTTCGTTGAAACGGAATGACACGCCGACGGGTATTAAGTGTATTATCATTTCTACGAAGTTCTGAGTTGTGTGCCCAGAGCGTACGTAATAAACAGCATCAATGAAGCAGCCCCTAATTCCGGCTGGCATAATGCCCCTCTATCCCGTACCCCGTAACCCCGTACCTCTACCTATTTGTACAAGAGTTGTAGTTGTTGTCTGTCCTATCCTTTGAAGACAAAGCCTATCTCGTCCCGATTATCGTCGATTACCCTTCCCCATTCCAATAACAGCCGGAACAAGTACACTTCCATGTCCTCTTTCCTCATCGCCTGCTCGGCCCACTTGCGACCCTGCTGGGAGATCCATTTCGCGTCTTCTGTCCGTGCCGGCGTGATCTGTTTCCGACCGTTGAGCGTGCCGCGACCATCCAGCCCAACAAAGTATGACATCGTGCTATGTAAGGCGTGATATCTCACATCAACCGGGATGAAATGCACCCAAGGCATAAGCCGCTCCGTGAACCATTGCTGAAATATAGAGGAGAGAACAGGTACACTGTTTGATCGCAGGACCTGCATTAGGTTCGGTGGTGGTCCGTCAACGGTGTCGAGTAGCATCACATAGCGGCTATCCACCTCGGCCGCTGGCGGCTCTAGCCCGAACTCATCCCGCATAAACTCGCAATGCGCGTCCTCGCAGCCCTCGGGCGGGCCAGTCAAGGAGAATTGTAACGGCAAAATACGGTTACCTTCCGTTGTAGGCACATGTTCGTATCGAAACCTGCTGTCTTTATCGGTCCCTATTCCTAGCAGCATCGGGGTTCTGTCCGGGGCGGTGGCGTTCCTGACAAGATGCACCAAGCGCAATCGATGGCTACCGTGCAGCAGCTCATGGTTGACTTTTGGTATGTCTTTGACGTCGCCCTGCCACAGGAGAAGGTCCCGTTTTTGACTGAAGCTTTTACCATCATAGTATTCCTTTGACCCGCCCCATGAAAAAGGAACTAAGATATCGTTAAAACTTGCCGTCTTTGACCCGCTGAAGAGGGGTAGCAGACTCTGGTGAAGTTCATACTGATGGGGAGTGGTGTGAAACTCGTGGAGATTGAAGATATCAGGCTGGTGGCATGGGTCAAGTGCCATCTGCCAATCATTCAGGAATTGCTCCTTGCTGTGAGGCGAGGCGCACGAGACGCAGAAATCTCTGACATCCCAATTGACACCACTGCGGGTTGGCGATCCTGGAGGGCAGGCGAGCGCCTCGAGTTGCCGAAACTGATGCGCCGTGATATAGGGCTTCACCAGATCTTTCGCTGCTCTGTGCTTGGTGCTGTCTATTTTCTCCTTTACGGGGGAATCTGAATCTTCGCGCTTACCCAAACGACCGGAAATAAACTGAAAGCCCGCCTGAGTGGCTATCGTTCGCAATTGATGGATCTCATTCCAAGGCACCATGACTCTCGGTCGCTCTTGCAGGTTGATGGCAATTTCCATCGCCGGGAGATACTTTACAAAAGCAGAGATGAGGTTCACAATCTCGTCTAGTGCCTCTTGTTGTGGTGGTTCAGCCAGGCTATTTGAAGATACCCCTCCATCCACGATGCGGATGATGCCAATGTTAGGCTGACTCTTGAGGAACTCGAGACCATCCCGGATAGTTTGCGGCCGTAGGCCCCAGAATGGTAGGATGTCTCTCTCTACCTGATCAAACTTGTCAATAACGACAGATTTTTTCTCCTGAGCAAACTCGAACCATTTATCGAAGTATCGTGGGGGGTTACGTCCGTGGTGTCTTTCGCCATATTCGGCCACAGCGAGCTTCAGGGTTGTGCTGACCGTCGCATGCCGCAACCATCGATCTGCCTCTATCCTGTTCTTGTAAACAAGGTCATCGACGGGGTGGCGAGTAAACATCTTTTGCGTCAACGCGGCGTAGATGGCTGAAAAGACCAATATACTAAGAAGCAATACTAGAAAGAACACACGCCTAATAAAAACGACTGAGCGCATATCGATAGCGTACGTGAAGATGGTGAAGCCGAGTGAAATTGCCCCAAGTACAAGAAGTGGCTGCGTCGATGATATCTGTTGGTATGTCCCAACAAGCAGCGTGTTCCTAATGCCAGCTAGCAAGCCAGATGCGGCAGTAGCGATGGCAACAGGCTCAAGGGGCGATGTGTCGCATAGCATCAGCGATGCAGATATGACCAAGGTAGCTATGACTATCCCAGTGCTTAATGTGTCGAAAAGGTAAAGAGGGTTCACTCCCCCAAGGGATTGGTGCCCGGCAATTTCATTGCGTTGGAAAAGCCGTGTTGCTAACGATGGGATGCAGGTGGCAAATGATGTAGCTAACAAAATGCCACCCAAGGTCCGTAGCCGACTCCTGGTCGTTCGCGCCCAAGACAAGACTCTCCATGAGAGGATAATTATAGCCGCGTCCGCAAAAAGACCGATCCATTGAATAAATACCACCAGCGACCCTTCATCTGCTAAGGAAGAGCAGAAATACGTAGATCGTATTGTAAAGTTGCCGGCCGAGAATGCTCCGTAACTGAGAAGGGAGGTTCCGAGAAGTAGGGTAAAAGGTGAGCCTAAGAACCAATTCCTCAAGTCTTCTAATACACTTCCCCACATCTCTTCGGGTTCATCTGATTCTATCTGTGGCGGACGATACGAGAAGAATCTGTAAGCCGCTAATACTAGCGGCAAAAACGCCTATGGAACGAGGTTAATTACAAGGCTGCCGACTGTGTGGCGAAATACTCACTTCAACACCCGCACTAGAGCATTGGAAATCGTGCAAACTTCGAAAGGTGATCTCGAGTCTAAAGAGAACAAGGGCGATGATACAGGGCACGTAAAATCGACGTGGTCTTGGAGGCAAGGATGACAACGATGCCTTCAAGACGGCGTCGGAATCTGTGAATGTCAGCCATCACCCCCCACGCGAAGCAGAGTAGTTCAACGGACCAAACCTTCCGTCGGCTCCGGGGAGCCATTTCGAGAAGAGGCTCACGAAAAGAGCCGATATGCCAGAAATGAACAGCAGCAAGAACGACGAAAGACGTGGTTGGCCTAAGAGGCTCAGTCAGCAACGCAACGCCAGTCCTGGCCGAGGAAGCAAATGAGCAAGTACTGATCAAGGAGTGCCTCTGCATAGAATACAAGAGCCAAGTAAAAGAAGCGAGGAACCTTATCACTAATTAGCCGACTGTTGGCCTCGGCATCGGTGGCCATCCTGACATCGGATCGCGAGGGTCAGCCAGGGGTCGGGTGAAACCCACCAAACGCCCGTCAACCGCGCGCCGCTACCGGGAGCCATTGCGGTAGCATTGGTCGCGCGATGGCCTCGCTCGGATCAATCGCGCAGAAGAGTGAGCTGCGTTTGTGAGTTGCGTTTCCGAGTTGCGTTTGCGAGTTGTGTTTGTAAGTGTATTTGTAGGTGTTATCTAGTGGGCAGGTCGTGTGTGACTGGTTGGTGGCATGTTCGTGCCAAGAAACGATGCAGCAAACCAAAATAATTATAATATGGAGAACTGCACGGAAGACGAAAGGCAACCAAGTGATCTAGATCCGAGCAGACAGGCGGTAGGAGTTCTGTGGTTCAGTGCTTTAGGTAGGTTAGGTAGTGTAGTCATACAGTATTGATCCTTACAGTCAAACAGTATGCCTTCAGATAATAGGGGTCTGATAGGAGCAATACATGCGCAGGAACACGGCTCTTGTCAGTATGAAACACAGTGTGGGCTTCCGTCCAGTTGTGGGGAATACGTATAGAGAGACTTGCTACAGTTACTCCATCGATCACATGACGAGCGTTAGATGCTCAGTCGGGCGAATGGTCTAGGGGTATGATACTCCCTTCGCATATCTGAAGCGATTCAGTCTAGATTGGGAGGGGTCCGGGGTTCAATTCCCCGTTCGTCCATTCTTTTGCATCATTCTTTTGCATGAATCTTTTGCATGAATCTTTTGCATCGAACATTAACTCGCCTCGATTTTGTTAGTCCTAACTCCCATTAAGCTCCAAATGTAACCCTTCGTTCCTCTATGCTAAAATGCATATATGAAAAAAAATAATAAAATTTAATAATAATAATAATGTTGAGTAGATAGAGTATATAAGAAGGAACCAGTCACCCTAATGCCACTAACCAAGAATGTCATCAGTATGCTATTATTGTCCCCCATAATTGCTGTTAAAGACGAAATGAAACATACAACTCTCAACTTGCCGCCATGTAAATGAGTACCGAAGTGAATAAGGAAGAAGGCTACGTTTCCTAGACATGAGCAAACAAGAACGTATATTCATATACAAGCCATGATAGAATTGTCTACACAGTCATACACGCAGGGCAGGTTGCATCCCCATTCCCCTTTGATCATGATGTCCGTATATAAGTTCCATAGGCAGGGGTACTTCTCCAGCTTCGTCTAGCTCGCTTCGATGCAGCATTTGATTTAAACAGATTCCATTGGCTAGCCGCTCACCCTAAAAATCAAATAGGACACATCTAGACGCACCTGGATGACCACCTGGATGGCAACCCGGATGGACATTCGTCAGTTGATATATGTAGGGCTGATGTGTACGCCGCAGAGGAATTTCAATTGTCCTAAAAATAAGGCCGTCTAATCCTGCGCCAATGTCTACGCCGTTGCAACCAAACCACAAGGGGTTCATCTGTTAGATATATCAAGGAACAAACCCGACGAATATCAATCGTCACATTTCCCTGACCAGACACGCAATGTGCTCGTTCCCCTATAACGCTGATGTTGCCCCTGTTGAAAATGGCCGTAGCCGACCTCACTATACAGCCACATACAGAGCATTCTGCGAGAGGATGCACCCAACAGATGTGCGCCAAATATGACTTCCAGTGCCATGAGCCCGTTCAGCGACAAAGACGAAGCTGGCAAACACCAAGTAATATGTGGGCAACGCAGTATGGCCATTAAACCAATATGGAGGTCGTCTGGAGTTTTTTCGAGGGAGCTATCAACACAGCCTAGCAAGCGACACGCGAGACCCGAGACCGATTATAACACAACGTTCGATAGAACTAACACCGCACCATAAGAGATAACGCCGAGATCCGATACCCCGATAGAAGGAGAATATACGCCGGAGAGGTGACCATAATTCAATAGTCATCGACGACGCCATTACCATGGAGCTGGTTGATAGGGGCTGGGGTAAAGAGTCGTTATCAAGAACCATGCCCCGCGCCCTTCAGTCCGGAGCCATCGTCATAATATGAATCAATGGATCCGTGCGCTCAGCAAAGCTGGAGAACATCCCATCGAATGCACCCGTCTTAGGCGAATTCCAGCACCCAATGCTTTAAACGATGCACTACTTGAATGCGACCCATAGGTCAGCTAGCAACTGGCAACTCAGGCTTGCACGAGAAGCTGACCGGACGTGCACGTAGTATATGATCTGGTATCAGCACATACGACACACTCGCCTCCTTTGAGGATGCGTAGTGCCTAACAAGAGTGGGAGCTCCTGCAGCTTGCTGACAGAGCCTCTCTAGGTTATAGGTCATACCTTCATTGCCACCCACCAAGGAACTTCTCCGACAACGCAAAGTGCTGAACACAGGCCCCCCAACAGCCGAGTAATGGTTGGCAAAACGGTATCAAAAGCCAAAATCATGGCACAAGCCCGGGAAGGCCCAGGCAATGGCTGCGAACAGTGCCGTCGAAGTAATGACTGGCGGGCTTCAGCTTTTGTCGCGAGTTGAGTTGGGAATGACGCAGGGCAGAAGATAAGACCCCAGTTGACAAAGCATACTGGAAAGACGCAGAGATGAAACGAAGACCCGGCTACAGAACTGCATTGAGGACAAAGCTGATAGCAATAATTGCTGAGGTAAAGGTAATCTCATCGCGATCATCTCCCCGGACTCCAAAAGATGGTTAGCCAAGTTGTAGGAGACAACAATACTAGTGCTGCAGCAACCCATTGGACAACACTCTAGGTATACGACAGCAACATACGCCGACTGGAACGCACCTTGCCTTAGAGGTGACAGTAGTGAGAGGCGGGAAAACAGGTGAAGATTGCAGGGATTGGCAGATAATCGATGCCACGGGAAAGGTGAAGATGAACCGGCGGTTCGGTGCCAGAGACCCCCGCGCGTGCGCGCGGTGAGCGAATTGTCCAAGCCTCCAGGCCACACTTGGCGGTGTCTTTTTCTAGCGACAAGGCCAGCTGATGGTCGCTGACTGTCCATTGTCAGCTCTCGTTTCCCTAGACTCTTGGCGATGAGGCCCAAACGCGTGGGTTGCGCTGCCTGGAGAACACTCAGGGGGATTGCCCAGCACGCCGAGCAGCATCTACTGGTTCGCCCTTTGACGAAACTGTTCGATGAGAGGATATGGCCATGGCTCTGCTGACGCCGCAGGATCAAAACGTCTTCGACCTCGAAGATGCCGAACAGGCTGGGCGGCGAAACTAAACCCTCGCCGAGTCCTCCAACGGTCAAATCGAACGAGGATGACTAAAAATGGGAAGCGAACCATATTTGTCTTGGCACCACGCGCAGCCACCGAAACGACATCATCGCCGGATCCGAGTAAAAGGCCCGAGCTACCCGGACATACTAACTAACTACTGTATGTACATGTGCACCGCTAGTCAGCCGATGGCGAGAGGCCGACACGGTCCACTGCCGCATGGCTTGCACTATACCATTCGCCATCGATGGATCTATCCGTAAGAGAAAGTGGCAAGGCTATGGGGAGTACATACATACATATGTACGCTACACTACGTAGGTATGGGTCTTTCGTGAGTGCGTAGCAGTGTAGCACGGGGACTCATCGATCCTCGGTGCCACACCGAGGTTCATGCTGATGCGCAGAATAGGTGCAGAATACTACAGTACCTATGGATGTACGCGAATATCACCCACGAACCAATGGGCTCCGATGGGCCCCAATGGGATGGCGATTATTACCCTATGGCGATCTCGCTACCTAGGTGGGAGGCGGGCACGGCACCAGGATGGTGAGCTTTAGAGAAGCAATTTCACCTTGCAGGCGACGCGCGATCCCGCGATTTCCCCTTAGCGAGCAGGCAAAAGAGGGAAAGCAATCCTCCCGGTGTGGTCAGAAAAACAAGACGTTATGCGAGGCAACATCGTCGCCATATCACACTACACCGCCAAGACACCGAAATAGTGTATACTCGATGCCTGTACTGGTGCTAGGCGTGTGCTAAGGGCAGTTCTGGTAAGGAGGCACCGGCATCCCCACGTTTACGGTCCCACCGCATCCCCCCATGCTCTTCAGGGAGTGGCGTTTTTAAAATTATGGTTATGCACGTGGAACGGCGGAGGGCATTCAGGCGAAAAGGGGGTATACTATCCCCGTACAAGACCATGTAGGCGACGTCTAGGAAGTCTAGGAAGTCTAGGAAAGGAATACCGACTCGTTTAGATCGCGAAATAAATGCAGGACTGTCGTGAAGTCAAGACGGCAATCATCGTGGCGGATGATATACTAGAGTAGGCAGCTGACATGGTAGACATTGCTTCATATCGCACCATTACTACTATTAACACAACATACACTAAAAAAAAAAAAAAAAGTAGTGTGAGGTTGTACAGCATAGTGTACACTACCTATCTAGTCACTGACATGAATACTTAATCAGAGCTTAATCAAAAATAGATAAGATCTGACCGTGTTAATTAATACCCTGACGAATTTCTAGTTAACCAAGATTGCCTTAGCAAATTCCCGATAACCTAAGGACATGCTGGTGCATACAAACTGGGTAGGTATATAACTACATAGTACACTACGGAACTCACATTTGGTCGCTACTGAGGAACTTTAGTGACAAATGTTGGGCTTGAATAGCGTCTCCCAAACCCGCCAGGCTTTCACTACTTCTGTATAGTACCTGGAAGCTTCGGGACTGAAACCACGCCAAAACATAAACCTTGGATATTAAGCCAGATGAACTAACCTCGTCCTGATCTAGCTTCTTGGCATATTATGTCAGCTACCGGTAGTGATCTAGGGCGTAATGGAAACCCCAGTTCAGGGCTCCCGGTCACGACCGGGGTTACCTCAAGAAGTGGATGTTACCAAGTGTAGGTAAAATACATACGGTAAGGTTCACTGATCTGATAATGTTCATCGTACGATCCCATTTTAGCCCTCCTCGCCGCGGATAAGCAAGCTACGTATAAGTGGTTATGGTAGGGTAAAAGCGGAACATCCGTGTGTAAACAGCAATGCTCACACTAAGTTAGTTATCGAGAACTGACCGTGGATTGTGTGTGCTCTGTGTGTGCTCGATACACACTGAGAGAAGGTCAAGAACATAGCCTACTTCTTACAGCAGACTAGCACGCCGACATGGGCTTGGCCTTGCTTGTCTCATTTCCCGAGCATGCGCGTGTCTCAGCTACAGGCAAGGGTTGCACCCATCACTCACGCACCCAAGGATTCGTTCTCTCCCTGTCCTACAGTACACTACTACATACACCACCGCACTCTGCATGGGACTCTGCAATATTGACTACATCGACCAACTCAGCCTATCATGGCCAAGCTCTATTTGCCAAGACACGAGCCAAGGTACACTAAGCTTCTGTTCGGCACCTCCACAATCAAAGACCTGCCCAGCAGAGAGACAGTCAGCCTCATCCACAAAAGATACTAGAGGTGCTATTTTGGGTGAATTGCCCACAGCCAACCCCGGCATGGCACCCTTTTCGCAAACGTAATGCAGGATGATCCAAGACTCAGGCATCGTTCATGGGCGGGATGCCAGGGAATGGGTCGAGCTGAGCCGTGAGGCGAATGGGATATATAAACCGATCGAACGCTTCGTGAAGATGATCTCTTCTTTTTTGCTCCCCACCCCTCTCACCACATTCATTCATTCTTTTGACGCTTTAGCATTTCGCTTCTCGAAACATCTTCGTTGTTCCGTCTCGCAATCCAATCATTCAAAATGAAGTTCACCGGTGTTGTTTCCGCCCTGGCCCTTGCCGGCGCCACCATGGCTGCTCCCTCCAAGCGCTCTTGCGTCCCCCGTGGCGAGCTCCCCACCACCACCATCGCTGGTGTCGAGGTCGTCAACACCCAGATCGTCCAGGATGCCCTCAAGCTTGTTGAGGTCTTCAACGAGCTCCAGCCCTACCTGTACAACCACGTTCTCCGAACCTGGTTGCTCGGCGCTGCTGCCCTGAACAACAACGCCACCCTCAAGGCCTCCGTCGATCTTGAGCTCCACGCCATTGGATCTCTCCTCCACGATCTGGCCTGGGATCGTAAGTTTTAAACCGCATCTCTTTTTTATCTCAACGTCCCCGTGCAATCTGCCGTCGTCTAACACGATTTTATCTCCAGAGCGTGACAACAGCCCCTTCAACTCCCGCCAGTACCGCTTCGAGATCGAGAGCGGTGTCGCTGCCGTGAACTGGATCAAGGCCCACCCCAACGGTGGTGAGTGGGACGAGGCCCGTCTCGAGAAGGTCTACGATGGTATTGCGCTCCAGACCATCATCGGCCTGTCCGACTTCAAGAACATCGACACCCAGTGGATCGTCAAGTCCATCGGCTTCGAGTTCCCCCAGCCACGGTCTCCCCTGATCCCCGAGCAGTTCTACGACAGCGTCCAGGGCACCTACTCCAACAGCACCCTGTTCCGCGGCACCAACGACACCTTCACCCGCTTCGCCGTCAAGGACCCCGAGACCACCTACAACACCTTCCTGTCCGTCTTCGGTGACGAGTACGTCGCCGGTTACTCGGAGCAGGGACACCGTCTCTTCGACCTCATCCAGGGTGGCATCCAGCTCGAGCTCGGCCAGTACCCCGACGTCCCCTTCACCCCTCTCCCTCCCGTCGCCTAAATGGGCGTGGTCGCACCTCTCTAATGAGATAATATTCTTGTAACTACGTTTACCTATAAAATAGACTTGATCTGAGGTGGTCACAATCATGAGCGTTCTTCCCCTCCCGGTGTATCATTACACAATGGTTACTGGGATTGCAGATGTCTAGCGATGCAGAGGATTAAAAATAATGAATGAAGCCGTCAAACTATTCCCAACATCTCCATCTTTGCGCAACTCCTCGTGAACTAAATCTGATTTGCCTCTCGTTTATGATGTTGTTACTAATCTTGGCATAACTCTGTTTTTGCCTCTTTCCCGGCAGATAGCACAGCCGGGCTTACGATTCCTTACGGCCGCTTGGCTGCATCGGTATTCGCGATGCTGACCAGGGTTACGGGGCCATGCCAAGGCTCGAAGGATGCGCGTGAAGAAGACTTTGGAAGGGTTCCTGATTGGCGGCACCCGGGACCATCCCACCACCACTTGTCGACTAGCAACGCAATAGTAATCCGTCCGCCCTCTGCACAGTCGCTTAGGGCTCCATTCCGCGCGCGACGAAGGCACTGCCAAGTGGATATAAAGGATCTCTGTTCATTTCCGAGCCTGAGGTCAAATATTAAATGGCCGACCGGTCTGGTCATCGCCCCGTCGATCACCGCGTCACAATGCCACACCCCACGAGCGATCCAAATATGATTGATGCGTGTCCTGGCACTCGGTTTTGTCTGTCTACGGTCTTTCTCTCGTAAGGGGCCCGTAAGCAACTCGTTACTTGTCCATTGTGAATATGTACTGTACAGTACGATAACGAGCCCATTACCTAATGGCCCACCTCCCTCTGGTCTCGGGCAGCGAATAAGCTACTATTGACTGCAAACGATGCCAAGATCCCCGGAGCTTTTTCTGCACATACCATATTGAACCGCCACCGGCAACATCCGACCGAGCGAGCGAATGGCTGCATCCACACATCCACGACCTGTGTTTGCATGGGTCTGCCCAGGGTAACTTACTGTACTGATCTCCATCGCCTGAACACACCACAATTGCCAAGCACCAACGAGAGCAAGGTGCTAGGAATGGCTAGATAGTTGCAATATAAGAAGATGCATATCTACCTGGTACAGAGGTACAATTTAAAGTAATCAATGCCCATTACGCGTTGTTTGAAGCCGCAGCGAATCCAGTGATAAATATAGATCTTACTCTCAATATTTACACCTTTGTCGGAGTCGGGTTCAAAGTTGTAAGCCGGGAGTTGGTACAGGCACTTAGATAGTAGGTAGGCGTCTCAAATCGTTCTAGCCCATCTACAAACTAAGCACCTATTATGTCATCGCGAATACTTTAACCAGTCTACCGCATCATAAACTAACGAACATTGACATGGAACAAGGAATCTATTATCTATTATGTTAAAAGCCCTAAAATATCGGCCGCTGGCACAGCTCCCGCCCGACATCCATTGGTAGCCCGAGAAATAACCAATACGATGAAAGCTCCTCACTATTCGCCCGCAACACTCCAATTTACGGGTCTGTCTTAAATCTACAGGTACTTACGTCTATTAAGGAAGACGTTTGGCTGTTTGTTTTCATAGGGGACCAGTCCTCTGGATGAAACCGTAGGTTTCGCGGCGATCCCGGCGCAGAGAATAGTAGTGAGCACACCAACGAGCACCTTCACTGTCCAGTTCATGCTGTTAGTAACGGCCGAAGAGCGCGTCGTTCCGGTCTCGGCCAGTGCGTCAATATGGCGCATGAGGTTCAGGTCAGTAATTGTCGTAAGGCTGCTTCCAAGTCTTCCTAGTTGTTTCTCAACAAGTCGCAACGAGTAAGATTCTCAAACCTGGTTGTACATGTAACTGAGATTGGGAGAGGCGCTTTGTGCAACGGCTATTACAGCCTGGTTTGGAAGGCAATTGGTTCGTACTACTGCTCAGAGCAGAAACTTCCATAGGAGAATGGCAAGCATGTACTCTTATGAGTGTTTCATTATTTTCTCCCCCGCTTGAATTGAATTGCCTGCTAAATCAATCAACCAAAGCCAACCCCAACCTAGTCCTGGACTTCAACGCAACTCGGCATTACTGTTGACCAGCGCTTTACATTATCGTGCATTTCGCGAATGCTGTGAATTGAGCAGATCTCCGCCCTTGCCCGTGTATCTAGTTAAATCGCATCAGTTCTAAGCCGTGAGTTCTACGAAGCATATAATATTTGCACCCTTTCATGCTTCCCGTCTCTACTTGGACGCCGACATCAACGCCATTATTGATCACTTTGGTAATACCCCCCGCTCCTAAATATCGTTCATGGACCTTCATCGCTATTATAGGTGACTATCCTATATGCAATATCTGTATACTTTCACCGCGCGAGACACCGTAGATAGGCCTGGCGCACGGCCTGGCTCTAACGACGGTTCATGAGCTCTAGAAAAGGACTTTTGATACGGTATATAGCTAGAAAGCCTAGTTTGTGGTGGCTTAATATTCTGCAAGACGGTGCCTGACGGACAGCCTAGACTATTTAACCTATCCATGTGGTCGAAAGCGTATGGTCATAACAAACCTCCTTAGTTGTAAGGCTAGATACATAATTTTATCACTCCGCAACGCAGAAGACCTACTAGAACACTCGTTCATTCAACAAGTAGCCTCGTTGACCAGAAATCCGTTACGGTCCCACTAACCAGGGCTATGAGATAGAACCGCCCATGAAGGCATAGTGCCTGCGTCAATCCTCAATTTAGATCCAATCCCCACCATCTCTATGATGCCTCGCTAGCTCAATGCAATTAGTTACAGCAATACCATGTGCATAATCTATAGGTATACTAGACGGTCCTTTCGATGTAGAAATATGTGTGGTATATCCATCCCTAGTACGCCTTCCGGGCGCGAAGTGAGTGCTCTCATATGCTCGCTCTGCATCAGATACTTTGGGCCCTCCCGATATCATGCGATATAACGGGCCCCATGTAGCGACTGACGTAGCCACAAATGCCGTCGTGCATTCAACGACTGCGAGCAGGGTGGGCGCCACGACGGTCCCTGTTGAACGACTCAGTCAGCCAGACACGGTCATTATCAATGAATCGAAACAACTCAATAGACTCACAGCTTTCATCTGCATTACCACTGATTTGGCGAATGTATGCTAACTGTACGGTGTTGACAATACAAGTGCTACCGTCGGTAAGTCGCTATTTCATAAAAAGTACGTCGTAGGTCATACCTAGCCCCAGCGGCAAACACAAGTATAACCCCCAATTTCTTTCTCTTATCCAAATTTAATTTTCGAACGAGGGGAATGGGCATCGTGAGTAGAACTATATCGATGAGAATGTTTTGGATATAGGCGATGAGGGCCTGGAGACTATAGTTGATACAGGTTCCGGGCAGCGTCAGATCCCATAAGCGGCCAAGCGGAATACATTGAAGGTCGCTAGATATGATGGTCTGGGCGGCGAGCGCAACCACAAACCCGGACATAACCCAGGTTAGGATGCAAAACCATTTTGTATGGGCGAAGATAGACCTATACAGACTCAAGACGCTAAGCTTTAGCAATGCTACAACAACGGCATAGGTGTTTTCCGCTACGACATAGGTCTATCATGAGTCGGTGGGTGTCAGCAGGCGAGCCACGCACAAAATTCCGCCTATGCTAGTCGCACGCAAGACAAAGGGATTTCGAACCGGTGCTAGGCGTGAGCCCGGCCGAGTGGACAGGGGGGAGGGAGGGAGGTGGACAATGGGCACTGACGATAATGAGGAGACGAGGGTCGGAAACGAACACACTATGTCGACCGGCGCCGTAACGGGTACTCAGGGAAACCAGTGCACAGGTGGCAACAAAGAAAAACTACCAGGTCAGTCGAGGTATACACATAGTTCAACGAAACCAGGGACCACACACCCAGGCGGCTACAGCGAGTTGATCGCTGGCGACAAGTCGCAGGGGACTTCGCTGTAGATGACGCGACAGGAGCCGCAGGGCGACGGAGGTGGTAGCCACGGCGAGGGCAATGGCACAGGCGGCGATGAGACCCGGTGCCCTGGTATCATCCGGACGCGCGAGCATCCATGCCAGATGCTCCGGCGATGATGAGGATGGTCCGGCCATTTATTCGTCCGCACCGCGTATGGAAGCAAGCACGGATGCGCGATGGTGAATCCGGGGGGGCGGGATGATATGAGATATAAAGACCGCCATTGGCAGGGTTGCCTTGACCGGCACGGATGTCCGTTTACACTACGTTTCCCGCCGCTTATTTCATACCAGCTGTTACACGAGTCGTCAGTCTAAACCCCAAGGCGTTGCACACGATACGGGCCTGCGCCCAAGGCGCAAATCTGACGTCGATGTGGGAGGAAACACCCGGTTTTTGTTAGCAGCGTGATAGATGGCCGCGTACGGGCGCGCTGCCCCCTTTGCTGCCTTGTGCCGCATGTGGTCCTATGATATATACATCCTTGTAGAACTCATCACCGGATATATCCCAAAGCCAACGCAGCTACCGTGTTGTAGCATTGCTGTCCCCTTCGACCAATTCTCAAGATCGAGTAGTATCAACCGATGCTCAAATGCAGCTTGCATGAGTAGTGTTTGAGATGGCGTAGGTCTCCCACCGTAATATGCGCCGCAGCTAGCTGGTAGGTTGCATCCATATTCCGTTTGGGGTTTGATGCAGCGAGGAGTTACATGACTGAACCTATTGATAGATCCTAACTACTCCGGGATCAACGGTAGCCACTTGTGGCATCCGCCATAACTAACCACTGCAGGCTGCAGCATACAATGATGGCTAACCCCCACACAGCCTGCTTCTATGCGGTTAGCCAACTTTCATCCATACACTGCAGTCGTTTCCATGGACAGCTGGCGGCCATGAGTCCATTACTCGAGCGTTTTGGCGCGTCCGTTGGATAGGAACAGCGTGGTACACATTCATTCCTTCTGCTTGCGCTCCTTCAGGCTTCTACTACATTATTGTACGACACCATCAAACTCAACATAGATAGCTAGAATATCCTACCGATATTCGGACTGCATAGACACTGCCGAAATTCGAGTCGGGCTCGGCTGAAAGCGTCTTCCTGCCGAATCCTGCCGAATCGTCTGTCGTGGATTATATCGCCGCTCTCGTCGATCCCCAGATGGATCACCAATCACGTGTACATGATGATTATACTGTGGGATGGATTTGCGCACTGCCAAAGGAACAGACAGCGGCGACCGCTATGCTAGACGAGAGGCACGCCAACCTACCCAGGCTACCAAACGACCACAACATATACACACTGGGTTCTGTTGCCGGTCATAACGTTGTGGTGGCTTGCCTCCCCAAGGGCAAAATTGGCACGACCTCCGCGGCAGTAGTAGCCACTCGGATGGTGAATACCTTCCCATCTATCAAATTCGGCCTAGTGGTTGGCGTAGGTGACGGCATCCCCCCAAAGGTTCGACTTGGCGATATTGTAGTTGGGACACCAACTGGCCAATACCCCGGAGTAGTGCAATGGGATCTAGGCAAGGAGGAGAAGGGGAACAAGTTCGTACGAACCGGCTCATTGAGCAACCCCCCCAGCCTACTACTTAGTGCGGTATCGAAGTTAGAAACGGAGCACGAGTTGAGCGGATCAAGGATACCAGATTATCTCAAAGAGATGGCATCAAAATACCCTCGTTTGGCATCTAAATATTTAAGGCCTGAATCGTTTCAAGACATTCTGTTCAAGGCGGATTACGACCACAACGAGTCGGTCCCAGGTCATGCCTCGCTCGAGGGGGGAGAAGAGGACAAGGAGGAAGAGAGTTGTCGATATTGCGATAAGACCCAAGTTGTTCGGAGGAAGCCCCGAGAAATGCGTGTGCATTACGGACTAATTGCCTCCGGCCATCGTGTCATCAACAATGCCACTTTCCGGGACGAGTTACGCCAAGGCCTGAGAAACGAGTTACTCTGTGTCGAAATGGGGGCAGCTGGATTAGCAGACAACTTTCCTTGTCTTGTTATACGAGGGATTTGTGCTTATGCAGACTCGCATAAAAACACGGCCTGGCAGGAACACGCAGCCGCCCTGGCTGCGGCATATGCCAAGGAGCTTCTAGGATGCATCCAGCCCATTGATGTCAAGGGAGAGCGGCGAGTTGAAGACACGCTTGCTAGCAGTCAGTAGATGGATCCCAAGAACTCACCGAGTTGTAGCAATGGGGTTTTCCTAACCAGCCGGCAGTTTCCCGTGATATATCTTCTATCAAGGAGGACATGACCAACATAAGGACTTGTTTAGACAAGACAGAGAATCCTAGGGTCCTCGATTGGCTCTCGCCGGCTGACTATAGGACTCGGCAAAATGATTGCCTCAGAAGGCGGCAACAGGGGACGGGGCGGTGGCTCCTTGACGTATCGAGACCGGATAGAGAAGCCAAACAAGACGCTATTGTGTCAAGAGATCCCCAAGGCTGGAAGGACAAGACCGACAGCAATCGCGGTAATGACCACGAGGAAATGTATCGCGATGATGCCGCTGCTGTGATAACCTAGGTGTAATTACTGCAGCTATAAGCGTCAGAACGAGCAAGCCGCGGAAAACCTGCTGTCTAGAGTATACCAAAACGGCTGACTCAGATCCCACCTCCAGGTCTACCGCGCTGGCTAAAGAACTCTGCGAACAGCACAACCCAAAGCGTACCAGTCCATCATTAGACGAAATCGTCAAAGCACTCGAACTAATTATCGACCGGCTTCCCAGGGGTTTGTTCTTGTTGATGTCCCCGATGAACGCCGAATTTTGGGTAGCTCTCAGACGAAGTTTTGTCGGCGGTTTTCAACATTTAGAGGAAGGAAGGTCTGTGCGAATCTCTCGTGGCCTCGGGACATCTACGGAGATCAGGGGCGAATTCGAAGGAGCATTATCGCTAGAGATCCATGCCACCGGGTATGACATTCGCATGGACTTCCAAGCCCACTCAGTCGAGCTTCCGAAATTCATCACCAGCCAATCCAGCCTCCAATATAGCACCACAATACGCAAAACAAGAGCCGTTGATATAATGCACCCATACTTGAAACTAACGTATTTCTCTCACTCATCCGTTTAGCGATTTCCTCGCTCAACTCCATTATGCTCTACTCGTTGGCAAAGATACGCGTAGAGCTAATAGGGACTATTACAAGAGTTAGAGACTAGGTTTCCTGCTGACGACGATGTTTATAGGTCCGCCATAAAACGAATCGAAGGACAACTCCGAGACCAACCAGAGCGTGTCAAGTAAATCCTGATGTGATAATACTTGCGAAAAGGCCATAAACAACACAGGGCACTCCAGCATGCTCTTGTCGTGGTGGCTAATGGGTCGTAGTTTGATAAACATACCATTGAATATTAAATACATGGTCTCCGTGTGTGCAACCGATACAAGAGCAAATGGTTTCCCAGCGCGGAGCTGTCTGTTACAACAACCTGTACCACCTACCTGTTCTACTGGGCGTTTGCGAACGGGTATGCTAAGACGGACGAAAATTTCGATACACGGTTCAATTTGTACCCGTTTTACCAATACGACGCCTGCAACCGGGGACGCCGTAACTGGGCGGTGTCAGCATTCTTGGATATTATTTCTTTTTCCCGGACGCCGGCTCAAGTTAAAGTAGCAATCTAAACACTTGCAATTTTGGCGATCGATATGCTTGGAATGCACCCGGAGAGGAATTCCCAAATAAAATGGTAAGAGTGCAGCTCACGGCGGCTCTACTTGCATCAATGGAGATGCAAAAGATGACGAGGGTAAGACATCGTTATTTGTGACGACAGAAAACGGATACGGAAGCACAGCTAAGCTGTTACTTGCGATGCGTGCTAATCCTGATGCGAAATATTATTTGTAGGCGGACACTACTCACCTGTCAAACTGGTCGTCGGCCCTAATATACGGTAATGACGGTCGGATGCCGCTTGTGGGTGCAGCATTACATGGACGCGATAGCATAGCTAAGCTGTTACTTGTCAAGCCAGCCGTCGACCCTGATATACAATATCACTGCGGTCGTACGCCGCGTATATGGGCAGCAGAAAACGAACACGATAGCATAGTTAAGCTGTTGCTTGCTAAGCCGGCCGTCGACCCTACTATACGAGATTACTCTAGTAATACGCTGCTTCTATGGGCAGCAACATACAGATACGAAAACATGGTTGAACTATTACTTGCTAATCCTGCCGTCGACCTTAATACTCGAAACGTGAACGGTCAGATGGCGCATGAAAAAGCAAAGGCCATGAATAGCAAAGCTATCGCTGGGATGCTACTTGCTGCAGAGGCTGCCTACGCTGCTGTAGATACTGTCGGCCCTGTTCCAGGAGAAGCTTGTGCCACCCGCCGAAAACCTAGAGAAGCTTTGATACTGGCTAGGTAACTACAGGGGCTACGGCAGTTGTTAAGGGCTAGATGGGGGATAAATACATTCTTGTAGTTTTTATCCTGCGATTGATGTACATATGGGACCCGACTAATGGCCTTGCCTCTGTAAAAGACACCAATCGTGACATAACTTATCCGAGGTAGATTACATGCCTTTCGATTCAGGCGCGTGGCGGCATGGCCGACAATCGTCAATCGCGCCTTCTTTAGACGACATTCGTCTGCCTACCGGAGACAATGTGTTACGTTAAAATATTGCTTTTCTTCAGCTCCCTGGTGTTGACATCGCTAGGCTCGTAGGACTTCAAGCAAATAAGCGTGCATATATATTGCCCGTCTCGATTCTTGGCGCGTCGCGATGCAACGGGGCCGTTCCATGATTAATCAGCCCGCGCCATGTAATATGGGATTTCGTTAAACAGCTCTAGAGTTACCGGGTGTGAGGTGCCCAACAGTCTTTCTTAGATCTAGTTCGTATCCCCGACTTCAAGACTTCAAAGGGGGTGGACCAGGGCCGACCGTTTTTAGTATGGGGTTCTATAACTTACACAGTTCTAACCATCGGCCACCCGGAGCTTATCCCAGCAATGCAAAGACGCCTCAGGACTTTCTTATACGCTGCCAACACTCGAAAAGTTATGGTTTGGACCCCAATATCTTATTCCCTTCCCCTGTCCAAGCCGCGAAATCCCGTTGGCTAATACATACCATCATCGATAGATTCCCGGTGTGCTTACTTAGGTATGTCAATCTGACCCCCAGCCGTCCCAGCACCGGATAATTGCATCGACAGATCGCTAGGATCGGGATAGCGTCCATCGTGACAGTTGTCAACTTCACATCTGATTATGATTTAATTCGGCGCCATCATATTCATATTTCAGCTCTACGGTAAAAGAAAGCATATTCAGCCTCAAACCATTGTGATATTTAATCAATGGCCGCAGAACGAGTCTGTGCGCCATCGTGGCTACCTGTATCCGCTAAGTCATGAAGGCTTCTCGCATGTCTCGTCCCAGTTGTTCCGGCATCGCCAGATCATGAACCCAAAGAGGCAATATTTAATGCCCGCGGAGTGCCATTGTACCAGCAACGAATTGCAAACCCCTTCAGGTCCTAGCTGAATATGCATGCGTTGTGTTGTCCCTGACACCTCCATCTACGTTGGTGCCGTTGCATCGATGATAGCTGGTCGGGAGTCCTGCCTTGTGCTCCGGTCCTCACGCGCCTTGGCCATCTCCACCAGACACTCGGATGGGGTTGTTCTTCTGCTCAGAGAAGCGCGGAATAGCGTTGTTCTCATACGGCGAGCAGCACTTACTTGCCTGGGGTTACATGGAATAGAGGCTTCTTGGGTGTATAAAAGCTTCGCATACTCCCCGTGAAATCCTGCCTCCTAGTTCCTCACACCACCCTACCACGACAGTCCTAACTTGTCTTCAATATGCTTCATTCTATGCAGCTCCTCTCATATCTAGGATGTCTCTCATCCCTCGTCCTTGGTACCCCTATCCTCGAGTCGGCTGTGCAGCCTAGGGATTCCCTAGTCGCCCGTCAAGGCCCGTTCCAGAGAATAACCCTCGATGCCGACACGACTTATGGCCTAGAAAGTAACGGGGTATGGCAACTAATCGAGTAAGTGACAGAATAAGGCGCTTGACATTCATTGTTCTCTCCCTCTTAACGTAACCCGGCCGTGCCCATTTATCCCTTATCAGACCGTTCGTTCGACTGACGTTTCGTCTCCGAACAGCGCCACAGGGGATGGCGTCCCGGACCTTGCGTACATCAAGACAAGCAACACGGGGACGAGGTCCGTCGAGGTGCACATCGCATCGTCGGCGTCCGGGTTCCAAACGCGCATCGTCGCGACCGGGACCACGTTCGGCGAGGAGACGGACGGCACCTGGCTCCTGGCGCCGTCCAAGAGCGGCGCGCTGCCCGACCTCGTATTCATCAAGACGAGCAACACGCCGTCGGGGCGGGTCGAGGTGCACATCGCGTCGGGGTCGTCCGGGTACCGGACCCGCACGCTCGAGACGGCGACGGCCTTCGGGAACGAGGACAACGGCGTCTGGTCGCTGTACGACTACGACGGCGACGGCGTCCTGGACCTCGTCTACATCAAGACGAGGAACACGGGCAGCGGCCGGGTCGAGGTCCATGTCGCCTCGGGCGCCTCGACGTACAGCCAGTTCATCGTCCAAACCGCGACCGTCTTCCGGCCTGTGAACGGCGGCTTCTGGCACCTAGGCCCTTACACCTCGGGCGCCGCCGCCGACCTCGTGTACATCAAGAACACCAACACGGCCGGCGGCCAGGTCGAGGTCTACGTGGCCTCCAAGTCCTCCGGCTACCAGGAGCGGGTCTTTAGCAGCGGGAGCACGTTCCGCTACCAGACGGACGGCGTCTTCAGTCTGATTGACTATACTCGCGATGGGGTCCTGGACTTGAGCTACATCAAGTACCGGAACACCGGGGGGAACGTAAAGGTGCAAGTTGCCTCGGGTTAATATGTGCCTACCTATAAGTCTTTAGAGCGCTGTTTGACGGGGGAAAGGAGGACGTTATGGCGGTTGTTAACTGGAACACTCATTTTAAATAGGGGACAGAAAGTATGCTCTGAGACCGACTGCCCTCTCCTTGACAACTACGTTTTTATTCTTCAACGGAGATTATAGACGGGCCGTCCAGACAATATATCACAGATGCTTCATATATATATACATATATCAAAATTACGTTTCGAAGGCACCTCATCTTGGCCATATTGATCTCCTCTCGTTGGCTAACCCTTGAGACGATGTCGATACCTCTATACCTGTTTATGACACCCCGCCAAGTTTGGTACCTGTTAATCTATAGCAAGCGCCTGCGGCCTCAGGCATTCCAATGCGGCAAAAAGTTCAAATCAAGTGAAGATAATAATGTTGCAAGCTGCTTTGTGTTATATTATGACACTACAATCGACGGAAAGAGACGAATCGCAAAGATTAGATGCCCCTCGATTACTCAACGTTCACGACTCACACACACACACACACACACACAGGCTTTCCCTCGCCCATCAGAAACAGGCAAGACAATTATTGATTTGAAATGACTCAGACATCGTATTCTTGTGTAAATAGAAATAACCGCCTAATGCATATGCATGTGTGTATTCATAGTTAACCATCTTCCGACAATGGTCACCCAAGGGCGCGTGATCAACCAACCCAGATAAAAGTCAACCTTCACCGTCGTCCTATGAAAGATCCCAAACCCAAAACCGAAAACGAGAAAGACCCGAACGAACGCCATATCACAACACCGATTCCATGTCCCGCGCCGAAACCCAACAACCCAAAAAAAAAGAGAAACTCCATATTAGAATTAGTCCTCCCCCTAAGCCGAGCGGAAGAGAAAAGCACGCGTAAACAAACCCGAGCCGACGCGTCGAAGCCCCCAAAAAAATAACCGGTAACGCCCCCCTCGTTCCCCCTTTGCAAACACCAAATCAGACACGAAATATCATAAGGAAGTAAAAAGGCCGGCCGACTAAGCAAGCGGGCAAAAGATTTTTTTTTTTTTGAAAAAAAAAAAAAAAAAAAGAGAGAAAGAAGCTAGGAAAAAAAAAAGAAGCTCAAGCGTCCAAGCGCGACGGAGCAAAGCAGACTAGCCGAAGAAGTCGGCGGAGACGTCCCCGTCCATGACAGCCAACGGCGCGCCGCCATCAACGTTATCGTCGTCGTCGTCGTCGTCATCCTCTCGGCGAGGCGCGTACGCGACGGTAGCGGTGGCGGTGGCGGCGGACGCCGGGTGGTGCGCGAGCTTGCGGAGCGAGTGGGCGGGGTGGTACCCCTCGCGGCCGCTCCGCCCGGCGTCCTCGTCGTCGAGCGCGGCGCTCTCGGCGCGCGAGCGCTTGCGGCCCGCGGTCTGCGGCGGGGGCGGAGGAAGGATGTGGGACGTCAGCGACGGGACGTGGTGGTTGTGGTTGTGGTTGTGGTTGTGGTGGTAGTGGCGGCGGCTGCGGGGCGTCGGGGACTGCTGGTGTTGGGTGCCGTGTGTAGAAGGAGGAGGAGGAGGGGGTTAGGCCAGTGCCGCCGAAGGTCGTCGTCGTCGTCGTTGTCGTCGGTGGTGGTGGCAGCGCTTCACCTTCGCTGCTGCTGAGGCCCGAGTCGAATAGGCTCCCGGACGTCCGCCGGCTGTAGTCCGACGCCGGCACCGACACGTGCGCCAGGTCGCCCCCCCGCCCACGTCGCCCACGCGTCGTGCAGCTCGCCGCCCGGCTCGTGCGCGCCGCCGGGGTGCGCCGCGGCGAGGGCGGCCCATGGCGGCTCCATGGTGGTGCCCGTCGGCGGCAGGCCGCGCGCGTCGGCCCAGCCCACGCCGCCGACGTCAACTGTCGTCGTGTGGTGGTCGCCGCCGCCGCCGCCGCCACCGCCCAAGTAGCGGGTCGTCAGGTCGCCGAGGGCGGACGCCGTCTGGAAGTCCGGCATGTACCCCGGGACGACGTCGAGGCCGGCGAGGAAGGGCTCGCCCGCGTGGGCGTCGATCCCGGCGAGCAGGCTCGTCGCCTGGCTGTGGTCGGTCGCGCTCGTGCCGTCGGACATGAAGCTGAGCTGGTGGTGCAGCGTGTGGTCCGCGTCCATGTTGGTGCCGCCGCCGGCGTCGAAGCTGTGCGGGTAGCCGGTCGGGAAGGTCGCCGAGGGCGGCGGCGTCGCGAGCCCGTTGGAGAGCCCGTCGAGGACGTCGTTCAGGCCCGCGAGGTGGCTCGTCTGGAGCGAGTGCGGGAAATGCGGCCGGCTGTGGTGCCCGTGAGACTGGCTGGGCAGGGTAAAGGGATTCGTGGGGTCGGCGTTGTAAAAGTTGCTGAAGTTCTCGTGCATCGCGGCGTTGACGTGGTGTGCATACCCCGGATTCGGGCTCATGATGTTGTCCCGAGATAGGGTTGTCGAGGACCCGGAGACGTACGCCTGCTGCTGGTGATAGGACGATGTCGGGTCGATCTTTGTGAGGAACCGCCAGTTGGTTCCGGGGGGTACGACTGTGGTCTTGCCCTTCTCATCGGTGTTGTCGTGGACAGGCACGAATGTCCACAGGATCACTGCTCGGCGAGTCCATTTGCCACGGCTTCGCTTGGAGGACGAGTCTTCATCGGTGTTCCTGCTTGCCGTCTCGCTCTGAGGTGCCGACCATATCTCTTGGTACATGGCAACCTGGTTGAGGAGGTCCTTGGGTGTAGGGCCCTTTGCCTTGAGGTGTGAGGATGCCTCCTCGTTCTCCTTCTTCATCCGGGCCGCTTCACGCTCTGCTCGGCCACTCAGGGATGCCGCTGCTCGGGTTGCGCGCTCCCGATCCTTCTTCTCACGCTCGGCCGTCACGAAAGGGGCAAGCTTAATGAAGGTGTTGGCCCAACTGTTGGCAGGAAATGGGATCGAGATGGTATCACGGCTGCCACGGGCGGCGCAGTCGCACCGGTTGAGTCCGGCACAGCCGACACGGTGGGACGGAATGACATCAATGGAACTGCTTTCCTCCCAATATTCGTTCTCGATGTCCGACATGTATAGCTCGTCGGGCTTGATGACACATGTCCTTGATCGCCAAGTATGATTGTGAAGGTCTGGCTTGCTAATCGTGAACTCGACAAGCCCGTTCAGATCCGAGCCTGAAGGGAATTTGGAAGTAGAGTGGAGGTCGAGTACGGTTTCAAAATGGAATGTGTCGCAAGGCCCAACGACACAGCGCGAGGTGCGTTCGTCAGACGGGTGGACGTCGTCGAGAGCAGCAGTGAGCTTCTCCCGAAGCTCAGGAAATCGCACATCCCACCTGCTAGAGATCTCCTTGACCGAAGAGGATTCTTTCTGGGCCAGAGTCCTTGTGTATTCGTGTAGCAACACAGTCGGCTGGTTTCCCTGGCGTGGTAGATCCTTATAGTCTTTGCTCTCGTTGAGCTTCAGGTGGGGATAGTCCGCTTCTGTCAGGAATAGACCGTCCGCATGGGTCCCCGTCACTTGCTTCTTGGCCGTACCATCCTCCGACGAGACCTGCTTCTCCTTCAGGGCTATTTTCGACGAGGATACGAAAATCCAGCATTGTTTCGGCCGGATGAATACATCGTTCTCGGCATTCAGTAGCCGTGAGAAGTACTCGTAATTCGGTCGCTCATCTGGGAGACGTCCATTGGCTATGGAGATGAGTACTTGGTTGTTTTTGAAGGACTCGGTATCTTCCTCTTCTTTCGTAGATTTCTTGTCGTCTTCCAGGCCATCCTTTTGCCTTGGGAAGATGAAGTGAACTAATTCAGGTGGTTAGCGCGTGATAACATTTGAGATGGAAGGCGACGCTCACAAGTAGACAGTGTCGGGAAAAATCCCTTCAACACCTGTATGTGACTAGACACTTGCTTTCGCGATCTAAACATAGGGTGTCCGGCGTTTTGTTTTGTCTTCTCTCTCTGCTTTCCAGACGGGACCCGTTCGCCTTTCTTGGGTGGGTGTAGTGTCCAGTGGTATATCCAAAGATATTCCGTAATTAGCATATTCCGGCCATATAGAATCGTCTTTGAGCTGAACTTCTTGCGGCCCAGCTGAGGGATCAAGAGTAGGGCTACAATAGGAGGTCAGCACATGACCTAACACGGAGAGATTTGACAGAGAGTATGCATACCATCAAGAAAGGCGTCTTCAAGCCAATCAGGCCATACAGGCTGCTCTTTGTCAAGCTCCTTTTGCATGACCTTATTGCGGTAATCCGCAAAATTCTTGTGGTGGTAGATGGGATTCTTCCTGATCCGCGAGCTGCCCATCGATAATTCCTGTAATGATACATTGCGATGTAGAGAACGTTCGCCCCGGAGGCTAGTGCCATACGTCGAAGTCAAGGCTTGGGTAGGCAGTATAGGGGGGGGGTTGGGATAGAATGAATGGGGGGGAGATAACGAGAGTTGATTATAACACGAGGCGGAAGTGCCTGTAGTGACAGCCAGGCTGTGAGCCTGAACATTGCCGGTTGACTCGCTCAATGGCTGTCGTGTCATACGTACTGCTTCATGGTGGTTTTCGTATGCGTAGTCAGACGCCGAGGAGTATCTCTGAGATGGTACGACTGGGCCTGAGAGATGCATCGTGTAGGCGGTAACGAGAGAAACGATAAAGAATGCTTCATGTAAAGACCGAGAATTCTGGCGAATGCCTGTATTGAACCCAAGAACGCTGGGAAGTAGACTAAGATATGTGAAAAGGAATGGCAGTGGCAAGAATGCCGATTAAGATGTGATCGAAAGATGGTTGCTCGGCCGGGTGTGCTGGTATGGAGGTGGATGATTCCGTATCTTATACGAACCTACTCCTGGCCTGGAAAGGAGTACCATCCGGATGAGTGACCATGTCTCGATAATACGCCCTAGAGACTACCCCGCAAAAATGGTGTCAGGGGCGTTGGGAAGAAGGCCCGGCATAGTACTCACGTACTATCGAGACAAGACGTATGGTTGTAGGATAAGCCGTGCCACTGGAACGCAAGGAATCAAGGACGAGATGGTTACAAGACAACAACAGGCCTACTTGGGAATGTTCAATTTGCGAGTCTGATAACGATATTCTCCGACTATCTACCACTACACGATCCCATACTTGTCGATGGGAATGTGGCTTTCATTAACGGACTAATACACACACATCTTCAGGCCCAGAGGGCAGAAGCTGCATGCACTTTAATTGGGAGGGGTTTGCCATGTGTGCCGACCTCCCTTGCCAACCTACTTACCCGCATTGAGCACCGTTTGCCCGGGTACGACTAGCGGATCGCCGAATGTCTCTAGTAAATGGAGGCTTATGCAACCAATGAATCAGATTTTCGCTCCCAAAATGGTAATACTCACTTCTTTAGTAGCATAATTATAGGCACAGGGAAGCATAGACACATTTAATTGTCAACTCTCACTCTCCCTCATCCCTATCTCCCTCGACATTGAATTTCTTACGGCCTCGGCCCGTAAGTTCTTGTAGGGCAACCTTATTGACCTGCCCACCAACCTTCTTCTGCATCTTGGCGATCTCCTCTTCGGCATCCACTGCATCAGCTTCCGCGTATTGTATAATTAGACGGCGGCCTAGCAAATGGGTTCCTTCAAGCGCCTGGAGTGCTGAGGAAGCATCCTTACTTGACAGGAAATCCACAAACGCAAATCCTCTCCCAGAGTGGTTAAACTTCTTGGGCATCCTTACAGCCTTAATCTGAGAATATGCAGAAAAGAGGGCTTTGATCTCACGTTTGCTTGCCTGGAACGGCAAGTTCTTCACTATAAGGGTGCACGTAGCTTTGTTAGCAATCTCATCTCTCTTCTTGCGCTCTTCGGCAGCATCCAAGCCACGATGAGAGGCCCTGATGTGTAGCTTGTGGCCCATTAGAACGTGACCGTCCATGACTTTCACTGCTGCTGCTGCTGAGTCACTATTGTCAAACGATACGAAGCCGAAGCCCATTGAGAGTGTTTGCCCAGGCCGCTTCAAATCCTTCTTCATTTTAACAAGGGCGCTCTTGAATCCTTCAAGGTGCTGGAAGGCGTCGGCGAGCGCGTTAGTATCGGTGTCGAAGTTCAGATTTTTTACAAATAGTGTAGCATCGGTCGACGACTGTTTCGAATCTTCCTCAAGCAGGTCTGCAGCAGACACTTTGTCGATAATGGCCGGTTGGGGTGCACTGTGACTTTGCACTAATGGGGAGCCGAAAAATAGACCCCGAGGGGCTTTCTCCAAAAACAATTGCGCAGAGCCAAAGCGACGGTACGCCAACTTCGCGAACGCTCGCTTCCCATCGGAGGGAGAGGCGAATTGCACAATTGCTATAACACCAGTCGGGGGAATCAAGACTCTTAATACTCTCCCATGCTCCTCAAAGAGTTTCCTGATCTCCTCAGTTTTCGTGTTCGCATCAAGATTCTTGACCAAGATCACATCGTCAGATCGAGGTTTCAGCTTAAAAGAATCCAAATTGACACCATTCGCAGCAAAGTAGGCCTTCGTGTCTTGTATTACCTCCGATTCGGCAAGAGCCTGCTTAATACCAGCGTCACTACTCGTAGGATCTAATAATTCACTCTTGGAAATCCCCAGACGGTCAGCGACAGATGTATTGACGGCATCTTGGGACATGTAGAGCGAATTCCACGACCACGTTGCAGCAGCAGCTTTCTTTCTCTTCTTAATGAGATTTTGCTGCCTCAGTGGCAACTTCGCCAGCGCGAATTCATCAAGCTCGTCTGTTTTTGCTTTCGCTGGCAAGACGTGTAGTAGCCTGCCTTGAAAGGTGGTGCGATCAGACTGGAATGCCCTGACAGCTGCCTCCGAATCGCGAAACAAAATAAACCCCAACTATGATGTATAAGCACTGTGTTCCAGTGTTGATGTAGAAAAGTACAACTTACACCTCGATTTTTGTTTGACGCATCGGATGGAACGTGGACCTGTGTTCATTTTAGCAGGAATGAAAAACCGAGATCAGGGGTGGATATTGATTCGTCGAAAGGGAGGTTCTCAGAAACCAGAGCATCTACTAAAATACTGGCCCAGGGTTCGCATCAAAAATGTTTCAGCTGTCCCTATCTGGGCTTCATCATTGAACCAACGGAATTAAGCCGAAAAAAGATAAGACTCTTACCTCATCTACCTCTCCAAATTTTTCGAAGTGATTCCTGAGATCTTCAGACGTAGCATCGTAGGGTAGATTGCGGCAAAAAATTCTCGACGTTTTCCGAATTGCGTCAAGCACAGCACTTTGCGACTCCGAACCCACCTCCCTACTTTCTTCTTCTGTTGCAGTTACGGTACCTTCTCCGGCCAGGTCGTCATCGCCCAAAATCATAGGTTCGGTATCCCGACCCTCGCCTGATACAGGTACTATCGGTTGCGGCCTGATGGGAACAATATCACCGTCATTGGCTAAGTCCAAAAGCCTATTCGTTTTTTTGCGCAGCCAGTCATCATCATCGCCGATACCAGTAGCGGCGTCCTGTGCACTATCTGCGGTGTGAGTTGCCGCCTCCGCGTTTGGTTCCTCCGCCAAAACCAGCTCGTCCACGGATAAGCCAACAACATGTGCATCTGGTGGTCTTTCGGGGGACTGTAAGATTGGTTTAGGCGGCGGTATTGCGGTTTGTTTCTTGGGATGCGCAGGCATTGACTGATATTCGTCACCCGACTCCGCTTCATCAACTGTAGCGACCTTCTTTGATGGGGGTTCAACAGCAGCGGTATCTTCGTGTCCATGAAGCTTGTCTTCCGAGAGCTTCGATGCTTGCATTACGTTGAGAAATTCTTGCAGCTTTGGGTCCGACTCGTTCAGGGCGTCTCGCTTTCGCTTCTTCGCGTTGGTATCGCGCTGTTCTTCTCGTGACAATGGCTGCTGGGCAGGTTTGATCGTTGATCCTGTAGTGAGTTGTCCATTAGAGGATTCGCTCCTGGAGGATGACAGGTCTGCTATCTATGGGAGAGAGATTAGCGGCGCATGTTGTGATATGGCCCGGCCGATGGGACCACGTACCGGCCTGGCAAGTTCAACATTGATCCTGGACATGCGGATGAAGGAACGGTTGAAGTACTTGACGGCCTCGGCAGCCTCCTGCGAAGTCTTGAAGCCGACATAGCCTATTCTCCTCTGTGGGAAGCACTTGATATCGGATACATGGCCCGATTTGCTAAAGTGTTTCCGGAGCTCAGTCTCTAGGGGAAAGAGATGTCAATATCAATGCGACGAACCCATGTGGTATGGGGGATTGACCACAACTGACCGTTGATTGTTGGGGGAAGGCCGCGCACAAATATCCGTGAGGACTCCATTCTGAATTGTAAGCGAATTTAAACCTTCACGCGACTTTCTCTCGCGCGTCTCATGTTTTGTTTGCGGCCCCAAGAGGGAAGGAAAAGAAAAAAAGCTAGAAACAGAAAACATAGACTAGGCTTCGTCCCTATCAGCACCTCAGTTTTTGGTGGGGACTGGGGATGGTGGAGATATTAGAGTTATCTTCACGTGACTACGAGCCTCCAATATTGCCAGGATCAGGGACAGGCTGCCCATCAGTAAGTAGGTAGGTAGGGAGTTACTGCATGGACTAGCTACCTAGGCAGTCTGTAGGTTAACACCTGCAAGGTTCTCGACAAATTGGTTGATTAGGTTAAACTAGTCGTACCTAAATACCCCCAGACCACCCCTAATAACCCCCCCTCTCCCTCCCCCCTGGCAGCAACCGCGGTCGCTTACCCACCTACTGTCCGCACCTACTTAGTTAACCTGGTACACTAATTGGAAGGTGTGGGTGACAGCGCGACGCCTCTATCTACAACCGTCAACCACCAACGAGCGCGACATCGGGCACGACCTTGCATTTTGCGTTCCCCAACTTTACTTCACAGCTTTATAACAAGAATAACTATAGAGATCACTACCGCGCCTCTGCATCCTTGCGCATAATTGTACATTGTGAGTTTGGTGTCTTCCAGGCCCGCCGGAAATCTTTGTGGGGAAATGGCCATTAACCTCCGCCTGAGCCAACTCCCTCCCTATTTATCTCCCAACCCAAAAAGCTATTCACGCCTCCGCTAACATACCGCTCTACAGGACCACCGCCCCTCCGATCTCCCTAGAGAAAGCCTACTTAACCATGGCTGAACAAACCTCTCCTCCCCCCGCTGCGCGTGAGAAGCTCGACGGTTCGTAAACCCGCCCTGTCAAGCGCCAACGGCACACAGGTCTCGTAGACTCATCCCCGCTAACGCACCTTCGTCTTGGGTAACAGCACAAATCAAATCAGCGGACATGGTCAGGAAAACCCACGTTTCGGAGTAAAATAGGAGTGGTGAACAAGAGTACTGATAGCTGTTAGACCGAGGATATGCAACAGGAGGCCATTGACGTTGGTACGCGATAATGCCAAATGTCCATGCCCGGGCGCATATGCTGACACGTGCCATTAGCTCAGGAAGCCATGGGAAAGTTTACCATCGAGAAAGACATAGCACAACACATCAAGAAGACCGTATGATGCCTCTCTTCCCTCCAGCTAACCATGAATGTCAGCGCTAAATGCAGATAGTTCGACGAGCGAAAAGGACCTACATGGCACTGCATCGTAGGCAGAAACTTTGGTAGCTTTGTCACTCACGGTAATCGCCACCCCATAGTCCAGGTTGCACCGTTGGAATACTGATACACTGGCATCACAGAGACGAAGCACTTCATCTATTTCTACCTCGGCCACTGTGCGATCCTGCTCTTCAAGACCCAGTAACTCTTCCTAGTCGCAGAATCCCAGCCGTCGAGCCGGCTGTTTGGGCCAATTCCCAGAACTAGCCTCTTCTTCGGTGCCCCTAACGGCTCAAACAATAAAGAAGACGTGAGACGACAAGTGGGTAGATCTATCCCCAATAGATATTCAACCACCGAGTATAGTAGAGACTCTTGGTTGTCTACCTACCAGCTTAGTGTCAACAGTCGCTTCGGTCTTGTCAAGTGGCGTCAAACAGCCGAACCATAGAAACTTGTACAGCATATTTTGATAACCTTCATCAATGAAACAGAGAATAGAAAGGCGTAACCTGGGAACTTGTCCATCGGAAACTCGTACCTTATTATGTAGCGGAAAAGGAATAAGGCAACTCCTAAATATATACGGTCAGCTTGATAATCCGCACACTCTCTTTATCTCTTCGCTTTCCCCTGTGTAACATCAGTTACCACATTCAGAAGCCTCCGAACTCTTTCAGCCCAGCCTCGCCATCTGAAAATCTTCCGGTTTCCGGGTGTGGGAAAAGGAGGTACATAGCCGTTTTCCGGATCGCCGCAGGGTTAACTCCCTTGATGTCAGATCCCACAGACTTAAATGACGAAGTCCTGCGTTTCAATTGTGCCTTTCCGCATGTAAGCCTGGAATAGAGAACCGTTCTTTCGTTCTCTTATTTTCTTCCCCCCTCCCTTTCTCCCCCTTCTAAGTAGGTCGTATTCTACACAACCCTATTCTCGTCAGGCTACATCAGGTATGTCCCACGCACCCATCCACCCAGCAAACTCACCCGGGGGCCAAACATTCCGACGTAGTTAGGACCTTGGGCAGGGAAAGCTAATTGGGGGGAGGGACGGGATGATGCTTGAGCCTCAGACGACGGAAAACCGGCTGATGGTACAGTTGTCAATAGAGAATGCATGAGAGCAAATCCCCTCATTACATCGGTTCGGATGGGATCTCGATACTGACGCGAGATTGTGTCTGATTAATTGAGCCCTATGTTTCAGATCGTCGACGGTATCTGGATCTGTATCTTTAACTGAAATCGATCACGATCTGATCGAAGCCGGGGGCACTGGGGGGCCCCAACCTACACTGCTAGAGTACTGAAACACACTCTTCTCGTTAACGGATCAGGTTCTGTGGCGCTTGTCTGAACCACAGTTTTGCTAGTGCTGGACGACACAGCATCGTCATCGCCCGTTTCCTGCATCTATACCCGCATATTATCTCGGTCAGATATATGGACATCTATGCATGTTAGGTAGGTGGGCACATATTAATATTAATAGCCTCTACTTTTTTAAGCTATCGCGCTGGCGACCGCCGAGACTTCGCCGCATGGGAATAAGCAGGAATTTATTTCCCTCCGTCCAATGCATGCCCGACCACGCGATGCCCGAAGAGCCGTCATTGGGTCGGTTGGGCTCAGCTTTTGAACCTTGCATATCAACGCGATGCCTGCGACGAGGCCGTCTGGTCGGCCAATTGGCCAGCATCGAGCAGCTCCCAATAAAAGAAAAAAAAAAAAAAAGAACAAAGGACGTGGCTGGCGAACCGGGATAATCGCGTCTCGCCGGACTTATCATGCCCCGAATCGGGATAGCCTCAAAATACGTATCTATCTGCCTTGGATCTTGCCCTCAAAGATTCACATAACTACAAGGTTAGTTATTAGGTTATCTACAGAGTCTACACGTCTCGAGCCATCTCAAGCGCCGACGTATCAAACCCAGTCGCCACATAATAGGCGCGGACCCTCCAGTTAGAAGACGGATCTTCATCCTCCCCCTGTCCGGGAGGTACAGCCGCCGAAGTAACGATCTGCTAGATGTATCTAATCCCACAGTACCCAGATGAATCCATCCATGTGTATGACCAACCCTGAAATGCCCCCGTGCCTTCTCCGTGCCAGTACACGAACCCCGTACGCCGAAGACAAGAGGGTATCGCGGGCGGTCAAGTGACCCGAATACGTGCAACAAGAAGGGCACCGGGGACGAAACAAAGCAGAATGACGCTGTCGAGCCACAAGCTCTGCCGGTCCCGAGACCGGGGGCGTGTGAAACCACACCGTATATCGCCCTCTCCGTCCTCCATATACGCTCGGGCGATGGCGTGGTCGGTGAAGTGTTTGCGTTGTTCGTCAAACTTCGCCGGCCGAGATTCGGTCGCTTTTTATTTTTATTTTTATTTTTCCCAAGCCGCCCGGATCCCCCGCTGCGCTGCTTGCTTGAGGTCAATATACACATGGATGGCATTCTCGGCTAGTTCCCCAATCAGTCGCGGCGTCTACCGACATCTGCCCAGCACGTACGACCGCCCTCCGTACCTTCGTAAGACTACAGGGGGTTTTTTTTTTTTTAACTCTATTTTATTTTATTTTATTTTCACCGCCAGGTGGGATCCAGCAATTCAGTCTAAGATGCTCGTGTAGGCTTAGTAGCTTCAAGGAAAGAGAAGGGTGGGGGAAGGGGTTCTAAGTTTTACCAAATGTCAAGTATGCACCAAACTTGGCTTAGCGCACTTGCCGCTTTTTCCCAGGCTCAGCTCAGCCAGGTATCAGTCAGGTGACTGAGGAGCTGCCCCGTGTGCATTTGTGCATTATTTATAAGTAAAGAGAAACGGTCCGTTTACTAAACACAGTAAACGGTCTGTCGTACCCGTGCAATCAGTTTTACGTTCATGCACCTTGATCCCCCGGCGTTGGAGCTAACTTGGCTCACGCCTGATGTGGTTCTATCTATTACATAGACCCCTATTCTGACAGGTCGCGCCCTCGTGTGACGGTCGCTGGCTGCTGCATTTGCTGGATGCCTTCGAGAAGAACCCGTGAATATTCTAGAGTGGTCTTCTGAACAAGATTGGCAGGCTGGAATAGAGCGGCAGGCCAGTCGCATGTAAAGATAGAATCCCTTAGGGGATTCTATATAGCTCTGTGACCGTTTACGTCTGCTGTGTGTTTTTCCTTTCATTCTTTGTCTCTCGTCTTGTACTCTACACCTAGTGCATAAGATAGCAATATCAGTGTCAACCCCTAAGTCCTTGTTTGTCTTCGCCCTGACATAATAGCAGATTGATAAATACCTTTTTATGCTATCGACTTGTTACCGTGCTTAAGACTGGCCTTGTCCTCGCACTTCACACGGGATGGGTCCTGAGGCTGCGCGAACGAGTAATCAAGCCGTCAAGATGATCGCCAGGAATACAGCTACAACAATCCATTATCACTAGTGCGCTCCAAACCATGGTGGCCTCGCCCGACATATTCGGAGCTGAGGTTATGACGGGTAACGGAAGCGCGATAGGACTTTTTATTTTAGCGGCGCCGTCGGTGTATGCGATGCGGGCGGCGTTGTTGACGTAGGTGGACTGATCGTGTTCGAGCGACTTCCTAGGAAGTCGCTTAAACGGATCACCTAAACGGACTCGGTAATGCGTACCGAGATCCGTTTTACGATAAAACGGTCTTTGCTTTGTGCAATTGAGATAAAGCTTGTATTAGAGATTATGCAAGTTTTTTGTCCATATTGTCAGGTATAAGGGATATGATCTTAGCTGGAATAGTGGCTAATGCGTGTCTAATGGTAGACCCATGTCAAGGATACAGGGGCCCCCCATACATTTCTACCTAGAGACGCCGTCACCGCAACACGAGGAGAACAACACATAATACACTCAATTGAACTACTATGCATGCCATCGCTTATATCTGACACATATCGGGCTATGAAAGAGCGGGTCTGGCTCAGGATAGGGCTCAGTCTCAGGCTAAAAGCGGCGTGGCTCAGGTTGGCGTCCCTTTCCGGTTCAGGATGGTAAAACCTATCTAGGAGGTTGTTGTTGGTTGGTCTACAGTCTACATACACTGGGGATGTTTGGTGGAAAGTAAGTAGAGAATGATGGTGGTTAATGGTCGGTTTGCATACCTACCTCGTCTATGCATATTTCTTAAGCTCATAAGCACATACCAAATGAAAGCCACATATATAGATCACGGCGGGCAGGTCATTAGAATGCGGCTGGCTCCCAACTCGGCGGCATCCATCCATCTACCTAATAAACAGGGTTCCAGGAAGACTAGAGTTGTCATGAGGGGAGCATGTCTATAGCTACAGACTACCTAGGCAGGTATGTACTGAGTAAGCAAGAAATTCGCACCATAGACCAAGTTTCTAACTTGTCGCACACGCTTCGGCCCGTCTACCTATCCAGCATGTTTTAGTTGCAACGTCGGTGCTCCCCAGAGGCGACACCAAGCAAGGCTTCGCAGGTAGATTCTTTGGCCAGTCGGGCACCGAACATAAGGTAGTAAACACACACACACACACACACACGCACGCGGACATACACCTGATGACACGCCACGGGTTAGCCCCTCTCATCAATTCCCTTTGTATATGCTTGTAGTTACCTAATTGTGGTGACATTATACAAGTATTGGCGCACGACGACGGTTGGTTATAACATATCACATTAGCTACGAGGCCCCACGCACCATCAGCGAAGCGACGCGTCCCGGAACACATTGACGGTATTCGCTGCGGGCCCCAATCTTTGAAGGTATCCGTTCAAATTTTGGTTCGAGGGACTTCTGTTGTGCAACCCAGAGCCCAGAGGGTTCGCTAGCTCCCCATATCTCGCATACACCGTGAGTTCACGCGTAATTATCAATAGTGGTTTATGGCTTTTTGGAGCTGACGAAGGTTGAAAGAGCGAAACTGGTCCCGACTTGGGGGTAACTCTGGGGCCAGGATGGAGCGATCATGCGATGCTAATTCGAGAACGTTGCATTGTAATTCATCTGCAGGGTTGGCTTTCTAGAACTCGTAGAGATGCCAGTTGCCGCGTCCAATGGAGTAAGATGCCGTCCCGGTTTGTGTTGTATCCTCACCGTTCTTGGCGCTTCTGCCCCCACCGCCGCGAAATCAATCGCCGTCACAGTCCTCGCCGGATTATCTAACCCCAGAGCAGAAGCTCAGAACGAGCGGTTGGGTAAGAATCTGATGGCATGCTTGATGAAGACGGGGGGCGGGGCCGATATAGGAACCACATGGGAAGCCTAAGCCAGCCTAGCTAAAGACGCCCGTTAATTGTCTGTTGGCCTGGTGACATCTCTGTGCTATCCGTTTGTAAGACTACTTAGACTAGTCACTCCGGCGATGACTAACTAGTTCGTTGGCCAGAGCCCAGGTAGTCTGCATGAACTCTTACACCCGGCGACACAGGAGGAACCTAAGGCGACGAAACGGCTTATTGACAGCGAAAGAGGTTCACGCACGCCAAGAGGGAAGTATGCGCGTTTGTAGCTCATCGCTACTTCGACAGCTGGACACTGATATTGACTAGTTGCCATGCGTAGAAATGAAAGACATCACCTTGTGGAGGTCATCCACTGCGAATGGAAGACCTGCGGCTGGTACCTTGCTTACTCGTTCGGATGAACAATGCAGAGTGGGAACCGAGCCGACCAAGCGAAGCTCTTCTAGGAAGCTCCGGACAAATACGCAGCTTGTTCGACTATTACCAACCGGTCTGCTACATGGTATTTATTTATCTGGCTGATATGCCCCATTTCGTCGAATTGATAAAGCATTGGCAATACCCGAGCTGGGTTGAATCAGAGTACCGGTGTACAGCAGCGAACCTACTGAAGGTGTAAGGGAGTAGGGAGTAGGGAGTAGGGAGTAGGGAGTAGGGAGTAGGGAGCAGGGAATAGGGAGAGGTGGGAGGGATGGAGGTGTGCAACGGCTCATGCTGTGACATGCCAGCAGTAGTAAGTATACCCCGCGTGGCTTCGAGGGCGCTGCTCTGGTTGTACACAGCACGCACCACGCACTACACACATGCGCTCAAGCGTAGTTACCAGGTAAACAGCCGAGGCGGAGGCGAGCTGGGCCGTCGGATAGAGAAAGCCCATGCACCGCAGGCATTCATATGAAAACGGCCACGCTGACCCGGAAATAGAATATCAATCCAGCCGTACAATGAAATAGTTGTGTCGACGCAGTGGGTGGGGAGGACGTGCCAACCTCGGGGGGAAGGGGACGTTAATATATACCTTGTATCGGAGGAAGATCGAGAAATAACCCAAGGTGTGGTGGGGTTTGGTGCTGTTTAGAGAGACCTTCACCAGACCGTCCCGTCCCTAGCCGTCTCAAGCGCGTGTACTATCTATCTGGACTACCTACTTGTAGGCATGGCCCACTCTCCCTCTTTGCCTCTAAGCCATACCCATTTCTCTCCGTACAGGTTGTTTGGTTCCTCTTTGGGAATCTGGTGGCCCCGGGTGAGCCAGGCCGAGGGACCGGCTTGTAAAGTTGCAGCGGATTGGGCCTGAAAAAAAAAACATTGGGATACAAGTGCATGGGAGAATGGTAGTGTCTCTGGTTACGCGCACCGGAACCTTGTCATGCGCATTGCTGAATAGGGACGCCGCACAATTGGCAGCAGAACGGTCTGTTGCCGAAGAGGAGCGGGAGTGAGATGACCTGGCCGTGGCAGCCCCGTGTCATCGGCGATCGGGCGAGTAGAACACGGGTCTCCTCGAATGGGATTTCAACGGAGAGCTAGTCGCAGCACGAGCTACCTGGGTATGGGATAATCATACGAATTGTTTGCATAGCTTGTTTGTATGGGACGGCGGTGGTTAGGTAGATAGGTAGGTAAAATAACTGACCAGCTACGCAACCATTCATGTACGTCTGACAACAGGGTCAGCGAGTTGACAGTCGTGCCACGCTCCATACATATGGGTAGTAGCTTGAAGGAGGTGGGTAGTACACGTTTTATGTAGCATGATGTACATAGATTGATAGGCGGTAGGTAGTAGTATGGATGTATGTATGTATGTATGTATGTATGTATGTATGTATGTATATATGTATTTATATTTGTATGTGTATATGTGTGTATTTATGGTATGGTATAGATACGATGAGCGAATTAGTAGCTAGACCTCCTGTACCTACCAATCTTGGTCGTATCTCGAGCTGCAGGTGCTCGTTAGTGTCTTGAATAGTCGTGGGGAATGGCTGGCTGGGTGACTTAGCTCATGGTAGCCCCTCGTTCTGTTGAGACAATCCTGCTGGCGAAGTCTCGCTTTCGACCAGTCTGTCACTCTGAGATTCCAATTGTTTGTTAGAGCATTGACGAGAAGATTGTTTGATTCAAAAAGGTGTTGATTACACACCAGGTCTTAGAGCGAAGCGGAAAGAAGCAGGCCAATGCTACCTAGGGTGTTATTAAATGGGTCTTGTTTATCGGGGTGGTGGATGAGAGAGAAGAGTAACTGGGGGTACCTTAGTGTAGGTAACTTAGTACGATAGGTCCCTCGCGAATACAGTGCAATCAGTCTCAATAAGACCGTTTAAATGTTACCCAGGTTATAATACCGAGTAAGCGGTCGTCGGTAGTTACAATATGTTACCCGCCTGTTAACTCACCTCATTGGGCATGGCTACAGAGGACCCTGCACGATTTTGGGTTTAGCGCGGTCTTTTTTTGGCTTGGAGAGTGTCTGACAGCGCCTTACCACCTATCTAGGTACCTAATTAAGTACCCAACCTACCTAAGGTACCTAGGTAGCTAGTGGCTGTGTAGTCTTTGATCTCGTACCTGAAAGCTTGGTTTGTCAGTCAAGGTCAACAACGGTGGCAGCGAACTTCATACTTATACCTTGGTAGTGTTCATTATTACTTTGAACACTGGCGACCGTTGTACGAATTGTTCGACCTGGATGGTATATGCCATATGTCATATAGCATATGTTTTTGTGTTTTGGTTTTTTTTTTCTAACTAAAAAAAAGTTTACCTACCTTTTGTCTTTGTCCCTTTGTACCGTTGATATTGTTGACTATGCTACCCCGTCCGTCTCTGTCAGAGAACCGAGTCGAATAAACTCGGCACGACAAGGTTAGGTTCTACGGATACGCCGACAGGTGCCCCTCGTTTGTTGTGAGTGGCATGTCCATCCACACAATTGGGGTCTATCATGATTACATGTGGCTCATAGTTGGGTCGGTTTCTCTGCTCTCTGGTAAGCTCTAGCCACCCTGCACGTTGATGAGGCCAAAAACGAGGAGACGGGACGCAACTTTCAAGAAATGTCTCGGTCAGATCTGGAACATACAGTAATGGGTGCCTCTGTATCCCCCCATGACGAGAGAATGCCCCAATCGGGTTCCAGTAGCCGACAACCAAGACTGCTAGAACCCCAATCAGGAGCACCTGCTATTCTGTTGCTGCATGGTCAGCAGAGACTACGGTTCCCATCATCATTCGTTGTGCTGACTGAGCGATATAGTACTGAGATCACTGAAAACCAAAACCCGCTTGTCGGCCAGATCAAATGCGAGGACGCCAGTTTATCTATATTTCCTGAGGGCGTATTCGGGCAAATCATCAGCCTTGATCATGAACACTAATCTCCAGTATGGCATTGTCTCTCGCGGCCAGTAAACCTTCGTGGAGGCAGAGACCCAATTCAATTGAATGGGGCGCCTAGCTCCGTGTTCCTTGTCTTGTCACACTGTCAAGGGAGCTGTGAGGGCATCCCTCGGTATGGTATGGTATGCAGTGCATGCGGCAGAACTATTGAGACTGACAAACCGCCAAGTCCCCGTGCTAAATTTGGACTGGTGGTAGCGTACAGTCCGCCTCAATGTATTGTGCAACATGCCTTGGGAGGTAGTTAGGTACTTTGACGTGTATTATCTATCGCTCTACGTCGGTAAGAACAAGCGTACGAGTTTATAACTATACCTAATTCGGTAGCGAACGAAGCACGCGTTAATAGAGCTTGAAGTTTCTCCGTCTCTCTAGGCATATAGTTGCGGCCGTACCGTAGCCCCTTACGGCGTGCCCTGCTATTGTTGTTGTTTGCAATAAATGCTTAGAATAAGGAGTCCTTTGAGCTTCCTTGCCTTTCTGAAACTTGAATGTATTAGCGTATTTGTTGAGTGGGGTCCACTTTATCAGGCCCAGCAAGGTACTTACGGTAGTAGTAGTAGTAGTAGTAGTAGTAGTAGTATTAACGTCTGGTCTAGGTGGAAAGGTACCTACGGTAGGGAGGGAGTAGGTAGTAGTAGTTTATTAACGTCTAGTCTAGGCTATAGTGGGGAGGGAGTAGGTAGGTAGGTATGTACTGTAAAGTTGCACCCGCACTATACTGGCAGCGACCGCAGGTAACATCTCCAACCAATTATACAATCTGTACCTGCGCCTCTACCCAAGTACCCCTGGGCACCCTCAGTGCCTACCAGCGTTCCAGCCACCTAGATTAGACGTTAATATCACTACTACTACTACTACTACTACACCCTCAGTACCTACCTACCTAGGTATCTCGGGTACCTACTTAGGTTAGGTTGTCGCCCGGGTTTTGTTGCTGTTACCCTTCTAAGTAAACATAAGTAAGAACCTTCATAAGTAAATAGTCACAGAGGTAACTAGAAAGAGGTATAGGAGATGATTATAGACAAAGCTGGAAACACACCGAGTCTGCTCTTCTTTCCCCCTTCACATGGGAAATAGGCCGGGTGGATAGCATGTGATGAGTTGGCATCCACCGTCCTCCGCAGGCCTTCTGATCACCACATACACACATGTAAGGGCGGGCTTACTCTAGCTAGGTACGTAGTGACTATAGCAATTTTCTAGGGTATTTTCGGGCTCCCAACTCCCAATAGGCACTGGGTATTGGTAGGTAGATCGCCGGGACACAACATGTAACAATAGCATTTGGTATTCGGTAGGGCGTCAGCACAACACGAAGAGGGCACGCCTCGATGATGTAACGATAACACCACTAGCCAAGCGCATCACGGCCGCCAGCAAACTAGAGCCGGGGCGCCGGCTGGGCTCACCTGATATGTTGCGTGAGCCTCTCTCCAAGCACCTATGTAGTGACTACCTATGTCTCTACGTAGTATGAGTAATATGGAAACGTCGAGCACCATCGTTCGACTGCAATTTCCAGTCCGCCTTTTCCTTCTTCCCTGTAACTACCGTACCTCCCTCATTCCACCATGGCAAAGCTCTGAATTGACGACTTGGTGTCTGTGCTCCAATGACAAGATTTATCTACTACTAGTAGGTAGGTATTTGGATAAGTTGCACACACAAGCTACCGCGCCTGCACCTTTACCCAGGCTACCCAGGCTACCCAGGCTACCCAGGCTACCTAGGCTACCTACCCAGGCTGCCCAGGCTGCCCAGGCTGCCTCTGTGTCGACTACTGTGTACATTAACGGATACATGAGGTGCCTTATTTGTTGACCAGTGTTTGGATATCCATAGTTAATCCGTCTTCCTAGGGTACTTGTACATACCAAACCTGGTAGGCAGTTGTACGGTATGTGCTGTATGTATAGTGCCTGGCATAAGGTAATTGAGGGTAAAATACGGAAATACGACTTCATAATGCAGAACACAGACACGCTCAAAGACCCAAGCTTATTATTGGACCGGTGCGGCGGGTTTTGCTTTTTGCTTTCTTTTCGCCACCCTTGCGCAAGTGCTGATGGAATTGAAGGGTAATCAATGCCACTAGATGGTACCGGGAGTGTGGAAGAATGCTTGTAGACCGTGATGTGTGACCAGATAGGAGTAGTGATTGGCATTTCGTGCTTCCATCATCCTAAAGAGAGGTTGCTGGCCTACCATAAGTCGGCGGAACATCCCATGGGAAATAGCGCAAAGCTCCCATCATCTGCCCCGTTCGTTCAATGGGGTCTGCCTGTAAGTAGACCTGGGCTAGATACATACAGTGGGTGTAGGTAAGTAGTGTACGGCATACCTATGCTGCGCTGCCGGGCGAGGCCCTGTTCCATAGCCAGAGCCGCCGCTCAGGCGCTATCCTCACAGCACACCGGCCGAGTTGGGGTGGGAGTCCAGTGCAGTAACAGCGTGTTACCTGCATGCATCTTTCTGCCACAGTGCTGAACTCATGGAAGCAAAACGGGCAAAAAGGACGAGTGTGGACCCCTGTCTACACAACGGACTGGCCTGGCTGAGCTAGGCGGATGAACTAAACAGGGCCGTGGGACAGGTGTACCTCGCCAGTACTTCCGCCCACGCCTCACGGACCTGTGCTGTGCTGGTACTTGCTCCACCTCCAATCCTCCCTCTCCCATCCTTGATCCACCCATCCAACTCACCCGTCTTCCTCTGCCAACCTGCCGACCTATCCAACCAAACCGACTACACCATCCACCTCACAGTCGTCCCTCTTGTCTGGCATTGTGCCTTGACTTCCTTTCTTCCTTGCTCTTTCCTTTTGACCAAGGAACAGCTAGGCTAAGTACTCTACACCACCTTGCTACGACCTTGTTTTCCCGACATCTCGGATCGCCATTGTCGTCTTCTTTCCTTGTGCTGCTGGCTGTGCTCTAAGCCGGGCGAGCCCTCCGTCCTGTCGACACCTTGTCTCCGTCCTCGCCCTCGCCCTCGTTATCTCCCCCCTCCAGGCCTTATTTCCTCCCAACCTTGACCTCTCGACCAAATTGGTACGATCGACTGGACCAGCAACGAGGCAAACCACACCATGTAATGCAGCTGCATGGGCAATCCATTATCCTACTGTTGGACCTGTAACAGTCTGGCTGGGTGAAGATTGCGGGTGTTTCTCATCTACGCCCCCGACACATATCTTGCGAAGCCCCCCGACATATCTGGGTTCCAGTTTACGTAGTTAAGCACCTGGCGAAATCGACGACGCGACACATCCGCGATGGCCACCCTCAGGATACCAGACGCCGGCTTGGTGCTGGAGAGCTCTCCACGCTCCAAGGACTCTCTTCCTCTGCAGGCATTTGGTATTGTGTTGGACAATAGCATGATTGAAGATATGATCAGAAGTGTGCAGAGTGGACAACACGTTGAACTCACTCTAGGGAACTCTCCCGTAAGTTGGCAGATTTTACTAGTGCTATCACTTTAGTCCTCAACCAAACATCATGCAAAGCAGTTGGGACAAAAATGGCACGCCACTAAATTATCCCGCCCGTGGCCCTATGTCGCGCACAGCGTACTACTTCACACCCCCAAAGCTTGGTGAATTGAACGTGTTTCCTATGCTAATTTAAGTATACTGTGTTTAGTCGTTTCATTATGGATCACGAGAAGAAAAGATTTCGGCTTTACCGGAGTCCTTCGACTACGATCTTTACCTCACGAATCCTATGGATCCCGGAAGCAAGACCCAGCGACTACCGCATCCCACCATGTCACTCTTGAAGAAACCGCCCCAAGCCCTATCCACAAAGAAAGTGACGAAAGTGACGACGAAGCATGCGAGCCGTGCTTCATCCTCTGGGGTCGACTCAGATGCCGATACTCGAGCTAGCTCGAATGCTCAAAAGGGTGGCAAGGGGTATGATGACTTCGGCTGGGTCTCATTGTACGGAGCTAACGATAAACAGGCTAAAATCCGGCAATGGCGGTACCAAAGGAGCCAAACGCCTTCCGAACGGGAGATCCGCAATAGCAACCGTTTTCTCGAGTACAACCCGATTGCCTACGAGTCCATCCCTCAACGGCATATCCTCGCCAAATCCCGCAATCACTGCATCCCAACAAGTTTTAGAGAAGAACAAAGGCCAGAGGTCTGTGCTGGTACACGAGTTAGCGGTCAGAGATAGATCATTCGAACATTTGAAAGATGTTTGGATAGGTGCGGATGCAGATCTAAAACCGACCGTCGAGAAAGTGGCCGATTTCAACAAGACCACAGAGAAGTGGAGCTTGAAGAAGATATACTGGAAAGAGTTAGATGTCTGGAATTATGATTATGACAACCCCGACGAACGTCAGTCAGCCATCGACAACGCTATCAAAGTATACGACAAACAAAGAGTAGTGCTATCTGATGACGTATGGGACAGGCTCCTTCCACGAGAAGATAGGAATAAAAATATCGTGCTGAGCAAGCTGCAAGCAACAATAGCGAAGCAGAGCACTGCTGCTCCGGCGCCTAAGATCTCGGTTCAGAAGGCAGAAGACGGAAATAAGAGCGATATTGATACCTCCAAAGCGAAAGGTGAGCCTATGTCTAGGTCAAATTCTCAGCCAGTCGCCAGCAAGCCCAAGAAGATTAGTGAACGAGATGCTCAAACGAAACGACTCTTGTCAAACAACCCCAAGAAACCCGCGCCAAAGAAGCCAGTCAACAAGGTCAAGGCTGTAGAAGAAAAAGGCAAGAGGTTTCTTTCTGAGGAGTTCGTGTATGACACAGAGACCAGCGACGAGGAGGCCCCCCTATCACAGAGCGCTGCAACCTCGCTGAAACCAAAGCTTCCCCAGAAGCCGGCTGCGAAACCGGCCGAGAAGCCCGTAGGGAAGGTAAATGAGAAGCCAAAGGAACCACCTGTTCCTCCAGTATCTCTCAAACCGAAGCCAAAGCCTGTTGTTCGACCTCCTCGCGCACCCGTGAAAACTGCGGCGGCAACGACAAAGCCATCCCAAAAGCGTCCGCGGGAAGACGAAGAGAGCAGTTCCAGCTCTGGTGCTCCTCTAATGAAGCGGATCAAGCCAAAGGAGTTGCCAAAGCCCGCCCCTGATCCCAAGGCGATAAAGCATCGCGCATCGGATGCGAGCCAGAATTCCCGAGGGACCAATGGCACAGTATCCTCAAGCTTCACAATGAAAAGTAAAAATACATCACCGACAAAGTCGTCGCCTCTCGCTACATCGCCACCAACTAATGCCTCCGATCCTGATGAACGCCCTGCAAACCAACGGCCACCGATTCAGTCACGTCCGCGCCCGCGCCCGCCGCAGCAACACCGCAGCGAAGAGCGCGACCGAGTGCAACCCCATGGCGCCGTAAATGGTATATCAACATCAACTTCCACGACACCGTCGATAGTGTCGACAACTATTGTTAGTAAGAAGCGAAGAGAAAGAGAGCCAGTGGAAGAGTCGCCTGACACAACACCAACTCCGCCGACAAAGAAGGCTCGTGTTTCTAAAGAGATCTTGATCAAGGCCCGCAAATTTGCAGAATATTATAAGAAATATGAGAATCTGCATCACGAAATAGTAGCGTTAAGGGATCCCCCTGGAGACAAACTTGCCGACCTACTTGAGATGCATGAGAGACTTAGCGCCATGAAGCGCGATATTTACCAAGCAACCGGGTCCGAATCATAGAATCGTCGCACCTGATTTGATGGTGTCTCTTACACAGATATTCGGGCTTGAGTCGTTCGAGATATAGGAGCCTGCCCTGGAGCTATTCCCCACGGGGGCGTGTCCCGGATGGTAGAAATGCAACTAATACTTGTGGAGTTTGGTCGCTCGGAGCGGATCCTTAAAAGAGCAATGCACAACACAACTGCATTTTTGGCCAACATTATACCCCCGACATTCAGCAGTGTGCAAGTCGGCTTTTTTTTTTTTTTTATAACTTGCAGCTGGATTCATACAAGCGCCCCTCGTCTGACAGCAACATGTTATAGCGACACCGTTAAACCCCTCCTGAGCAGGGGCTAAGAAATGGTGGCTAGATTGCACACTATTCCTTCGATGCGAACAGCAGCTAGAAGCAAGGAGATAGATAGGCTATGGCGTAAAAGGCACCTTGGTTAGGGTGTTGGTGAGGACAATGGAGACAAGACATGGCTCTTCATGATACATTTACCCTACCTCATAACCCACACATGATGTCCACGGTGATATGGAGGCAGGTTTTCTCTCCACGGGAACTTGTAACAGGGCTCTGTCATTCATATCCGATTTTGGCCAGGTTTTTTTCCTCCCAGGCATAGCGTGTACTACATACCAATAGGTCAACTCAGAAACCTAGCGACTCTAACGAATTGGATTAATGATTAACCGATTACTGGCATATAAATATCAGCACAATAGTGCATGGTGATACAAGAACAATCCGGTTCATAATAGTTCCTTAGAATCCCCTAGAGTTAAGGATAAGGAGTCAAGTACGTGGGGTGCCTTGGAGTATAACCCACCCATGATGCGTTATCCTAAGTCCGGATAAAATTCCCTACCTAGCTTTAAGTCCTCCCAGTCCTTGCATTCCCCCCTCATCACCTCATCCAAAATCCCTATTGCCCGCTTACTTATTTGCTAAGTAATATTATTTCTCCTCAGCTTAGCAAGTAGGGGAGTGCATTTGCAAGTTGCGATCGCATACGTCGGTCGGCAGTATCAATAGTGTTCCCCTTTACCTCCTCCCTGCTGTATAAGTCTACGACATAGGCCGGCTGCCTGGAAATCGGGCAACCCAACTAGTTATAAGCCTATAGACGAGTAGATGTCAAGTTTTTTTAGGGTATACATTAGGCGCCATTCGCACAATTACCATCAGAGAGAAGAGGCACGTGAATGCAAGCTAGGAAACGCTGAGCGCAAGCAAGAGCTGGTTATCTTCTTATTTTCTCTCGTACCTTCTCCCTTCTCTATACCCCCCTTTTCTCTCTCCCATTCTTTTTTTTTTTTTTTTCATTTCATGCGTACGCTAGATCGGAGCCTTGTGTTTCATCCCCGCGTATTGACGAGGCCACGACATTAACGGCAACGTGCGCAGATATGGATGGGGAAAAACGGGCACAGACAACGCAACGCAATGCAATGCAATGCAAGGGCGATGCAAGGCAAGACAGAAAATACTACGCGAGCGGGCGTAGGGGAGTGGAGGGGGGAGGATCGGATGCATCTTGGCCAATGACAAGAACGCACGAGGACCGTCGAGTTAGGTTGATGCATCGCCGATGATGACGTAATGAACGTCGATGTAAGAAGTAGGTAGGTACCTATCTACCCTCGCCACGAAGTTAGGGTAGACCCTACCTTAGGTAGGTAGAGGGCAAGGTAGTTTGACCTAACTACTTACTTAGCGTAGTAGTAGTAGCGATGGTCTGTCTGGCCACACCAGGTAATTATGGCTCCTACGTGCTACTAGATAATTGCGGATCATCGCAACAGGATACCTTAGGCAACAGTGCCGCAGATGACCCCAGCCAGCGGCATCGGAGCCTGGGACCTGCTGAGCAAGACGGCAGGCAATGCGAGGATGATATGCACATGTTTTCCAGGTTCAGTACATAAACCTCCCTGCGTGGATCACGAGGTGAGTACATATTTAGATTACCCTGACACCCGGTGGTTGTACGTGCCCCGGCAGGTTAGATAATTACCACTAGCCAGTTGACTAGGCTATGGATGCAAGCAACAGGTACCTTGGCCTAGGCAGAGGTAGTGTAGATCGACAGGATTCCTCCGCGGCCCCCAACCGAGACGAAACCATGTGGCTTGACATGAGACGGGGAAGGATGGACCGGGGGGGGGTGGGAGGGGGGGACGGGTGGTTTATAGGTTCCACAGCGAAGGCTCGTTGTGTTCTCGCGCGCGCGCGCGGCTCGACTTTTAGGTCCAGTCACATAAACGTACATACCCGCCCAGCTAACCCAGGTACCATCATGTACATTCCAGTAACGGCGGGCACTAAGTCATGTCTGTGTGTGGGGAGGGGGGAGGGGGGCGCCCCCGGGACCCGATGATATCGGCAGCTGCCCTCTCGACTTTTGCAACTGTATCGTAGCCCCGACCCGCCGAATACCTACCTGCCGGGTACCTACCTGTCGGAGTACCTGGGTCAACAGGCCACTCGCCTTAGGTAGGCGACACAAGGCACGACGACGACGACGACGGCATAGTAGGTACCTAGGCCGTAGTTGCACACTCGAGGCCCCCAATGTATTCCTGCTTCCTACTTCCCCCCTGCAAATCACAACAGGACCGCCCGAGATGTGTGCAGTTGTCCTCGTGATCACGATGAGGCTAGACATAAAACGGGAGTCGGCTGCGTAGGTACGTGAATGTGATGTAAATCGTCCCATCCCCTTCCCCTTCCTCCTCCTTCCTTCCTCCTCCCCTCCCCCTACCCTCTCTCCTTCCTCGGGAAGAAAAAAAAAAAAGAAAAAAAAAGGGGGTCGGCTGCGTAGGTATAGTGTCCGCCCGCTGGGATCCCATTCATAATTTGGGCCGGGCTTAACAATAGACGAGAAGCGCGCGCGAGCGAAGCAGCATGACAGATCTGAACAAAAGCCAACCTCGAAACTGTCAATGGTAAAAACTACATGTGGCCGGCTAGTCAGCCCTATTTCATCCATGATGCAAGGCAGGTGTGGCATGTGCCTAGGTAAGTAAGTACCTACACCACCTAGCTAGCTTCGAGGCGGAATGCACCGACAGCCGTGCGAGGGCTCGGCGACGGCGGGGCGTTGGTTGTTCTGCGTGGATTTTTAACAGGCCGCCAACCGAATGGGACGTTCCTCTACGCCGTCATCGTGCCGTGTACCCCTCCCATTTGCGCATGGGGTCAGGCTTGTTGGTTGTTCGGTCAGGTTTTTTTTTTTTTTTTTCGTCCCGCAACTGTAGGTCCATACACGATACCTAGGTAGGTAGATGCCGTTACCCGCACGCATCGGTCGGTTATGGGAGGGGGGGGCGCAGCCATCAATCCAGCATTTCTCGTCCGTGTGGCCACGGACTCACAGTATAAATACCACAAGCCAAACGGGGAGGGGAAGGGGCACTCTCTCGCTGCCTTGCCATCTATGTAGGGATTGGGTGCTTCGGCCCCCACAGTTCCGTGTTGTCGGGTCAAGCCGACTTAGTACGTTGTAGAAACGGCGTGCATCAGTCATACCTACACTATGTGTTGTGTATCGTACTGGAACTGAAACGTCTTGTCCATCTCGGCCTGTTAGAGTACTACTAGTCGCGGTAGTCCTTTTCAGTGCGCTATACCCTGCTAGATACTAGGTACTGGCATTTAGCCGAAAACTTCGTCACGTATTGGCAAGTTGGGAAATCGAGGCGGAACAGCCGGGAAGTGGCGGGAAGCCCAAGAGCACACGCTCGGATCCCCAATCTAGGAGAAGCAGTCAGCGGCCGGTATTCTCGCTGCATGTTGGAAATACCATGAGGCGTAGAGCAGACACCGACTGGGTCATTCAAGAAAATAAGGCGTCCTACGGCGGGGTAGAGATTAAAAACCGGCCCGAAAGGAGGCACGAAAGGAGGCACCGTACGTAGGCAGGCGTGAGCATAGAGTCCTATGCTGTTCAACTAGTAGCCATAGTTATCTCTATCAAAACAAATCAGCCAAGCCAAGGCTTGCCTCTCAACTAAGCAACATAGCTGGCTCAGCCGTTTGTCTTCTCAGCGATCAAACACAGGGGGCAACACACGCCACCCCAGTTTGATGAAGTAAGGTTTAACAATAACACAGTTGTAGGTTTGCACAGAAAACTAGGCAGTGCTATGCATGCAATACATTGACACAATTTCGTATGCCGAACAGTTCAATTGGACGATATCAAAAACAACCCGGTAGGATAACAAATGGCGGTAAACACAAACAAAAGATCGCATAGAGATGAATATATATGAAATTCTCTCCCAAGAACAGCAATATCATGGAGTGACGGGAACGCGCGGCATTGTCCAACTCTTGCTGGACCTTGCATATCAGTTAATCGGAGATATAATCACCACCCCTATCATCTTTCTTCGCGTTATGTTAATTTGTCCTGAATCGGGGTGTGGTGTTCATTCTTGTCCATTCTTCCTTCACCCTTACGCTGAAGCTCACGTAGATCATGATGTTTTTGCTAACCGACCAAGAAAACACTCCAAGGTAACAACATCCGTGACAGATAGCACGGGCGCCCCAGCAAGGTATACGCAGCCAACTCCTGTTGTACGAAGAATGATGGCAGAGATGCAAGTGTCTCTCACAACAAATCAGCTGAGCGAGCAGGTCAGGGAGAGCATAGCGTTTTGGCGCAAATCCCGGGACGAATACTCAATGGAGGTGGATAGTATCAGGTCTTACGTTGGAGTGGATATACTTCAGCAAATCTGGAAAAAGAAAGCCGAGTATCATAGCACATACAAGCGCGGGGATAAACAAGACGGCCAACAGTTCACTATCCAACGCATGAAGCTAGAAAGTTGTTTGAACCAACTCAACGACGCTACACAGCTCTTGGTAGAAGCTTGGTCATCTTACCAGATTGGGGATTATGATCCTCGGCAGCAACACTCAATCAAATTACGAGCAACCAGCAACTTCGTTATCAGCCTGAGCAAGAGATCTGCTGTAAACGAAGTCGCCTGCATAGGCCTTCTGGAAGAGCTTGCTGGGTTGGAAAAGCTCATCGATGTTCAAAGTCCGGCCGCGAGCATAGCTCATCACCCCGGAAGACGTCAATTACAGGACCCACTCGAAACTATAGCAGAAGAGGGGGAGATTCAAGGCGCAAGGCCGAGAAAACCTGAGAATGGGGACATCGGGAATCGAACAGGAGAGAGCTCCTCCAATTGGGCACCGGGGAATCGAGAGGATGATTGGCCAGGCAGCAACGATAAAATTACGGGCTGAAAGGTTTAGTGCAGGCTCAAAAGTAAGGGGTCGTGGTGGCGGAAACGAACGAGCCAAGGGAAAGCGTCTCTCCGGAGTCGGTGAACAGTGGCTGGTTGGGGAGTTGTATCATCTTGTTAGTAGCATCCTAGGCCGCATAGGATTCGGATGTTTATTGCGTGACGTACCTTGGGTGAAAGAGTGAAGCATCGTCCCCATCAGAGTGATCGGAATTGAATTCTCTATAGAAGAGGCTGTGTATTGCACTGAAGTGATTCGCACAAGCTTCATGACGACTCTCCCATAGGAACCAACCTCGACCGTCGTCTCCGTTGGGATAAGACGGAAGGGAAGGCCCTGCGTCTCTGATGCCAATCATAGGCGCGATGTCACGCGAGGTCCTCACGGACAGACCTGTGAAACCCCCGCACGAGGCGAGGCACAGGTAAGGTTGAAGCGTACTCCGAATTTCTCACGGGCGGGAAATGGCGGCTTGTGCTCCGAAGAGCACGAAGCCGGCGAACTGCTGCGGCTGGCGCAGCTGTTCTGTCTGTAGCCCGGAAACACAGCCTTGATGGGGACGATGCTTGAGGAGGGAAAAGAAGAAGAAGGGCAGATGGGAATTGCACCATGATAAATTTCGAGTCATAGTGGGAGCTCGGCTTTATCGATAAGAAAATGGGTATCTAGCGCACCTAGGCAGCTCCCAATGAGTGATTTGTGGCGTGAGCTCCTTAATTAGCTTGCCCGACTAGGATTAGCCTGTAAATTGCGTATTATCTCCATTAAGTCTAGGGTTAAGTTGCGGCTGTTTACTTTTTCTTATGATAACTCCAGTTGTATTGTATTTACAATATAGCAATGCAGATCACTCTTGATTTCATCTCAGCCCTACAAATCTCGTTGATCGTTATGGATATCTCTCCGTGAACCGCCGTTCCCCTTTATTAGCAACTTCTGCTGAGCCTAAAAGATACAGACGGAGCCATGCCCATGACAGCTGGTGATGTTAGTGTCGACGATTTCCCTCAGCTCTGGGAGAGACCATCCTTTGAGGCCCTGTTGACTTGCTTGGGGCATCTCCATATCGAGCCGCCAATTTGGGATGCTGCAGTGTCCGGAACAGCCCCTCGGGAGAACCGAGCCAAGTCGGCCCGACATCATCGCGAAGTTATCTCGTACCTTGCGGGCATCGTCAGCAATGGCCTTCGCTGGATAGAGCACGATGACCAGAAGGAGGTTATCTGGGAAGCGGCAAGTCGCTGTCTCTCGCAACGATGTGGACGAGCAGGGATGGGTGAGGTTACTCGAACGTGGCCGTTCCGGGGCCGGCAGGTGCCTTTTGAGTTGATCATACGGGAGCCCCCTATTACTGGCGATTCCCTAGGGCATAAGACATGGGGGTCTTCTTTCCTCATGGCACAGCTCCTGGACAGTTTTGCATTTGAATACCTGGCTCACCTTCTGACCCCGGGCGGTCAAGGGTCGTTAAGTGTTTTGGAACTTGGTTCGGGAACAGGTCTCCTGGGCATTGCTGCCGCTGCCATGTGGCAAGCCGGGGTCGTTTTAAGTGATCTCCCTGATATCATGCCGAACCTAGTCTACAATATCGAACAAAATCGAGATACAGTCGAACACCTCGGCGGCAAAGTACATTCAGGTATCTTAACATGGGGCTCTAAAATCGGAAATGACACAAGATTCTCTTGTGAGAATAATTTCGACGTAGGTATTAGGCTCGCGGCAGCATTCTGGGCTAACACACCGCAGATTATTCTCGCTGCCGATGGCATTTACGACGATGAACATCCGATTCTTCTATCCTCGACAATTCATACACAGTTACGCGATAGCCCTAACTCGAGAGCCATTGTCATGGTCCCAATAAGAGATGAAGTGACCAAAAATTTGATTGCGCAGTTCCGGTCGAATATGGAGACCGGTACCCTACCACTGGAAGTGTTGGCGGAACAGACCCTTACTGGGCAAGATGATTGGGGTGATGAAGACGAACCCCAATTAGTTGAGTGTTGGTGGGCTGTATTTGGCAAGCAATCGACTTTAGATACGTGCTATAGCTTGCCTAGCATTGGCGCATCCTCAGGGAAATAGAGGCATCGTGACAGCTTATCTATGATTATGTGAAGAGCCCTGCTTCACTTGCCATTGGGATCCATTTACTTCATCGTGCTTGGCTACCTCAATAGTCATGCCCCCTAGGCAAAGGTTCCAGTCACCCGCTAACCGCAACTATAATGGATACCATACACCCCAGTCGCCCCTGTCGATACCAAACTGATATGCTCTGTGACGGGGGGGTTCCTAGAGCAGCTAACATGGACACACAGAAAAGGTATGGGGCGAGAAGTGAGGTAGGGAGATAGTCCATGTTAGGAGGATGAGGCTGGGAGGTCCGCCTTTGCATCACTGTCTCGTGGTCATTGACGGGAATCCCCTAGTTGGTCCATTCCAGGCGTTGTCGGGTCAGATTCTAGCTAGCTGTGATACAGCAAAGCTTAACAGTCTGACTGGTTTCGGGGATACGAGCACTCTACGTTTGATTTTAGGGCTGATCTATTGATTACTGGAAGAGTCAGAACGGGATGGACAAGGGCTGGTTGGTGGGCTGCTTTCTGTAAATATTGGATTCGAAGGCGTGCTCTCGGATCCACGATGGAAGGGACTGACGGGGGTAGGTTAGTCCTCCTTTAGGGCTCTTGGCCCAGTTGGTGGTGCCTTGCCCGTAGCCGACCCTACGTCCTTGGTTGATGCCGCCCTATACCGCTCGGACCTACGCTTGATGTTAGGATCGACCCATTGCTTAATGTAAAAACGACTAGGGCCGGTTGGTGGGCTTTTTTCTGTAAAGGTTGGCTTCGAAGGCCCCGAAGCCGATCCAACGTCGCTGGTTGATCGCACCCTATTCAGCACGGAATCGAATTGGGGCATTGCGGCAGCTATGGACGGTGGTGAAACATCTTTAGTTGATACTGGGGGTTCATGGGGGTGCGGCAGCGCTCTGTGTTGTTGTATAGCTTCTCGTACTGTCTGACTAAGTCTGGCGTCGGCTCTCTGCACGATGTTCACCCAACTCATGCTTTCCTTCCCCCGGTTGTAGTAATTTTTTACCTGATGAAGTTAGCTCTAAATCTACGGCGACGAGAGCCTGGATCTGTCCTTACCATAGTCGCGTTCTTCATCTCCAGGCTCCCTGCAATGGCCACCCAATCACTGCCATAGATATCGAGAAGACGTGGGAATATCTCGACTTCTGATGCATTCCAGTAACTCGACGGTTTATTTATCTCGAATATTGCGTCAGGTTCCACCGCTGGAACACTTTCATGCCTGTTGTCATCATGCAAGGCAGATTGACCGTGGTCGTTCGAAGGGTTGCTGCTCTGTGCTGTTGCGTGTTTTGTATGTTCAACTTGAGTAGTGCCAGCATCTTTCGATATATTTTGGCCCCCCCCTACGCGATCTGCGGTGGCGTCTTCGCCACTCCCGAGTGATCGAGGTAACTCGTCGTTACTTGAAGCATGCCAGGACATCGAAGGCTCGTACAACCATGAGTCCGACTCGTGCTCAGACGGATCATCCCTATTGCTAGGCAGGGCCGCAAGCGCGATATCTTGCAAGTGCTTCTCAAGGTGGATTGTCACGTTTGCCACTCCATTTCCTGTCTCTTCCAGACATAAGCTACATGGGAAGCTTTGCCATTGGTCTCCGTAACCGTGGTACACGGCTAGGTGCTCGACCCAGTTCTCACGCCTGCCCAGAGAGCCGATAGTTTCTCGACATGAACTTTCAAGGCAATTATATGGTTCGAGATCCGAAAATAGATGGCGTCTGTCATGTCAGAAGGAATACGACGCGGGCCAGTTCAGAATTTCACGTACTTCCAGGCTCTATTAGAGCGAATTGCCACTTTTTTCCCACATGCGATACATGAGAACGGGAAGCCGTTTTTTCCTTCTTCGGGGAGCGGTGGTACCCTGACAACGTTACCGTCCCCGTGATGGAAAGACATGACCGTCTCGGCGTAGCTGCCCGTGCGGAGAGACGTGCCTATCCCTGAGTCGTGGAATCTGCTTCCATCAACGGTAGTAGCATCGAACCTGCCCGTCTCCGGACTGCCATCGACTTGGCGCTCGTTTTTCTCCCGCTGCTGTGAGCATCTGACGAACCGATAGTAGTTGGCTCGACCCAAGTATTCAACGAGTCTATGGTTTGCCTGTGGAAATCTCATCTGGATCATCTCGGCATAGACTTGAGCGGCAGAAATAGAAGCCGAGGCCAAGCCCTCCACGGCCTCCGCTATCGGCTCTGCCTCATATGAACTAGTGCTCTCTTTCGCGGCATCGCAGAGCGCGTCTAGATCCATTAGGTTTTCTACGTCACATGTCAGATCCTCGGCAATTTCGGAAAGAGAATCGACCTCAAAGACTGATGAGGCGTCGCTATCATCGTCACCGTATCCTTCGCCGGCATGCTCAGATTCCACGTTGTCAGCGAGGAGAAATACGACATCTTTTTTAGCCTCCCGCAACAAAGAACCGATTCTCTGCAGCTGTTCCGGAAGTGGTTGATCAATACGAGGCGCCAACCCTATTGCATGATCAGTGGGATAGAAAACCGAGTCGGACATGAAGAGAACACACGATCAGTCAAAGTTTGCCCTATGCTGGTCAACGTTCTCAAGACAGAGCGCCGGAGACGCCACGATACATCCATTAACTTATCCAGCTCTCCCGCGGAGACTTCGTATTGCCGTCCCCAAAGTATCAGTGTCTCAAAGGCTCGTTTGAGACGTCGATGCTCGCTATCATGGTCCTTACCAAAGCATAGAAGGCTTAGCAGCGGCCTATAAAGTCGAATAATCAGGCCGTAACGTTGCGCCGCGAGTGAAAACCGATCTTCTATTGCGTTCTCGGTGGCGTTTTCCTGCCATTGGTGAATTGATTTCCACCGCTGCTCAGTGTCGTTTGATGACTCTGTCAGTGTCATATTATCAATATATCACGTTGTCATGAAGCAGGCGGAGGTGGGTTAGAAGAGGTTGTTGTGTCTATGTTGGAAATGAAATTGACATGATGGGAGGCAGTGGGAGGCAGTGTTGATACCCAGCCCTCGAAAGCGAAGGAAGGCCATTTCACAACGTACCATTGGAATCAGCCCCAGTCAGCACTGCCACCTACTTACCACTTGTCGATGCGTGCGGAGGCATCCAATCAAAAGACAACCTGTATGGTAGGCTGAACGGGGCTTGGCCTACATAAGAACATGACACTCGCACTGAAATCATCTTCGAAGTGCTAATCCTCCGAATCAAGCGCCGACCTGAACCAACAATGTCGGATCCTCTTTCCCTCGCTCTTGCTATTGCCCCCCTCGCCCTTGAGGCGTTGAAGGGGTTTCGCGCGCTCAACTCCAAATTGAGGACTTTTAGCCATTACTCGCAGGAAATAAAGCGAGTTCAAACAAGGTTTGAGGTTCAGCGGGACTTTTTTCAGTCGGAGTGTGAATTACTCCTTCGCAAAGTTACTACTAGCCAGTCGCAGGTCGAAGCGTTCCTAATGGCGCGGCAGTTCGATGCTGGTTGCCGTGATACCCTCAAACGACTATGGGCATATTTGGGGTCGCGACAAACGGCATTTCAAGGCACCTTCGAAGATATAAAAGCATCTCTCCACGATCTCGAGGTCGAGCTGCAAAGCTTCGAGCAGTTTGACTCGAAGCGGCAAGATGTCAGTTTGCGGAGCACATGCTACGTGTTCACCACTTGTAGCTATCTAATTCGTAACTATAGGGAGAAAGCCTCAAAGATGCTGTAAAGAGGCTTAGGCGTCGCCTAAAGGTTACGGTAAACAAGACCAATTACGACGGAGCCTTAGAAAGACTAAAGGAATCCAATTACGACCTCAAAGGCATTAGAAAACACGCGCAAGAGCTAAGAGACAGTTCTTGCATGGAACAGGCCGGTAGCAACACAAAGGCGCTTCCATTAGAATGCAGGCAATTCTCAAGGGTGCGATTGGCAGCTCTTGCCTTTCACGAAGCGATGGTGACGCGTTGGGTCTGCGAAGAGCGCAAGCACCAGCGTCATCTGATCAGATTATTCATTAATGCCGAGGTTCAGCGCGACGTGAGGATGAAGTTTTTCTTACTTGGAGAGTGGAAATTATCTGGAGCCGTGTAAGCTTCCCCGTTCGGGTAAAAATGTTGATTTCCTTTTGGCCTGGGATCTTCCGACACGATGCTAACGAACGTTGAAGAGACCTCAAGCGCCCGGACTTGATTTGTTTGGAAGTTCGGTCGGCGCCTATTGAGTGCTCTACGGATAACAGAGAAAAGAGGACACAGTCTTCCGAGGAAACCATTGATTCGAGGGTAACTAAGCGGAGAAGAGTTAGATGGGCCGAGGAAATCTCTGCCTCAACGATATCGCAGACGCATCTGCAACGGAGCTCACATAGCCACAGCCTAGTTCATCACAAGGGCGTGAATGTAGGATCACAGGCCGAATGCTACCAGTGCACTGACATGCCTGGCTGTGTTCTCGGGACCCGGCAGCCCAGGGATTTGGTATGTCTCGGGCACTTTAAGGTAGAGATGGAAGAAGAATTTCGGCATTCGTTCTACTCGTGGTCTGGCATTTATAGCAAAAGTTTGATGGTCGCCGACGATGTTACCACTGCGAAGCCGCTTGCCAGCCTGTTCAATCGGCCCGTTCACGAGAACTTCGATATCCTTGACCAATTACTGCTGGCCAAAACTATGGTCGCTACCATCCTGAAGTTTCACTCAACTCCATGGCTCGGAAGCTGGTGGACGCTGAACGATATCCACTATCTGGATGAGCACGGCGGGATGGAAGGCATCTTGGGCACCGTACACCTCGGGGCTGTCATGGAAAAGGGGCAGAAACAAGCATGTGAGCAAGCGGAAGTGTTGTCTCCAACACGACAAGTTGCCAATAGCAGCGAGCGTTCGCAGCGCATACGCAACACCGTTCTTCATAATCTTGGCGTGGGACTGATTCAAATAGATCGCTGGATGAACCTGGATCCGAATGCGATTAACGACATTGAGAAGCTTGCTACGCAGCGGTCAAGGTTCGGACCAAAGTACCGAGATCTTGTCCAGAAGTGTCTTTACTGTGATTTTGGGGTTGGCGCCAATCTACTTAAACCTCAATTACAAACCGCAATACTGGATAAAGTTATGAGAGAACTAGAGTCTATGATATCGGGACTGAGGATCGATGGTGACGACGCGGGGTTGGAATAAAGAGCCTAGAATTAGCTACAAACGGGGTCGACGAAGACAAAATTTTTAACTGATATCAGAGAGAATGGTGAGTCGAGGTATATATCAAGAGCGTCTAGGTATGTAGGTGGCATCAACTATGAATCTGATACATCGTCGCCAATATGGATAACTTGTAATGCGTCAGAAATATAAATTGTGGAGGGGAGAACGGAACTGTTAATCCCATGACAATTATGTCGGTATATACATACTACCCCGCGACATAAATTGATTCACCAACATAGAAAGACATGTTTTATACTAGTGAGGCAACAACAGAATACCAAAAGGTACGCAAATGGGGGTAGTGTACCCTCTTCGCCAACAGAACATGATTGTGTCCGTCAACTACGGCTTTCTCGTGATACGACTCAGGCAGCCCGATATCCTACATTCCATATCGCCATTCTGTGCTTCTATATGGCCCTTGTTGGTTTGAGAATATATAACCCGATCTGAGCGCCTGCATCTCCTCTAATACAAAAACATATAACTAAATTGTATTCAATACATCAATGCTTGAAATCCGTCCCAATCGGATCCAAATTTAGCTAGATTTTCACGTCGTAACTCATGACTTTATAACTCGGAATCAAATGCAAAGGACAATCAAAGACCCGCCGCCCCGTTAATGTTATTCTTCAAGTTCGAATCTCTTTGGAAAAGCCCAACACCCCTTTTGCGCCCGCTGATTGGTTATTAAGACAAGGGGGTATCATCGGAATCCTGGGGGAGACTGGAGCAAGGAAAATAATAAATAAATAAGCCGACGACGGGGTAATTAGGGAAGTGATTTCACACCCGCAGTGCCTCTGCGGCGAAAGGTGTATATCCCGCGTCGTGTCTTAAACTGCCGATGATAAACATAGTACCGTAGGCCTGCGAGATACGGGAAGTCCTGGAATTGTATCGGTAGTATAGAGACCGCGAAGCCCAATTTCCTGTCATACACAGCGCCTAAACCACAATGCTCACGTTCTTGCGGGAGTCTGTCTCCTCGACATGAAATCCATAGACAAGCCTGAACAGGTCTCGCAAGAAAAGATACTGGCTAGACCGGTGTGTCATGAAATTAACACTTTTAGCCATGTCTACAGCTGACACGCGCTTACCGCGTGACGGTAAGGAAGCTGCTTGTCTGAAAGAAGAATCAGATAGGACGAGATTCTTGTAGTTTTGAAGTAATGTGGCATGCCATGGCAACGAACCAAAGCAGCCCGTTGACATAGAATTGACGAAAGCCTGCAGCGAGACTAGGTTGCCGTGACCATCGGACATGCCGTCACGTGAAAATCCCGTGTTTATCGCGGCCTTTAAAATGAGTGCCTTGATTCGCATGATGCTAGCGTCTTCGGCTGCCGCTGTGGTTGTTGCTGTACTGGAAGTTCGCTGACTGTTTGCGAGTAGCTTGACAGATTCGAAGCGCTGCTCGACCATCGTCCACCCCTGTTGCTGTCCGTGCCGAGAACTAGGATATTAGGTATTTGGGGCGATTGGCTATCCGGTGAGATAGGGGTATCTTCAAACTCAGTGACCGGGGTTTCGGGCACAGGTGGTGGCTTCCGAGGCTTTTCCGAAGAATCCCGTTTTTGGCTGTCTCGCTTACTGCGGTTTGATTGCTTGCTTATACGGCCATCCATGTCTGTCTCCCGATTGAACGAAAAGAAGTTGGGTTGGCTGGGCCGTGGCGTAGCTCTTTCCGGCCGGATTTGAGTCCACCCTTCTCGGAAGATATCACAAAGCTCCCAGCAAGCTTGTACAGCCGAGCCAAGTAACTCCTCATCCGGCTCCTTCTTGTCCCTCTTACTTTGACGGAGGCTAAAGAGCATCTCTGCTAAAGACCAGCAGGCGCGAAGGAGCGAGTTTGTTTCTTCCGCTAGCTGTCCGCGCTGTTTCATGAGCCGGTGACACAAGGTGATATAAAAGTCTAATGTGCGTTCTTGGAAGGGCTCTGGTAGGTTTCGATTATCCTGTGCGCTATATAGGCTACTTCAAGTTAGTTTATGTATAAGCAAGCAATCTGGCGCTACGCACTGATTATTCAGTTCAAAGCTCACACGTAGGATAGAATCGGCTATCTCGTCCTGGCGCGGTCGTACGTCGAAAAGAGCCTGACAGAAGTCTCTGCAGAGATCTAGGTTTACTTTCACGTTAAATGATTCGTCCGTTTCATCTCTGTTGTCGTATAGGCGCTGACACAGTTTCCAGCAGCATTTCCAGGCCTTTTCATGACCATCTGGGGTACCAGACGTGCTGAAGACTCTTTCCCGATGATGAGTGCTTAAGCTCGCAAGGGTGTTGCATAAGACCCAGCACTCCCTTAAGGCTGCTTGCAAAGATTGAATCTCCACATCTTCTTGCAGCTCTATTCGAACCGGGGTTGAGTAGTCGTCGTCGTCATAGCTTTCCAAATCCGGCTCAACGTCCGTTTCAGGCTCCTTGGCCTCGAGGATGACTGGGTGGGTTAGTAGGGACAACCGCGCCTATTGCTGAGGGCACTTACGCTCTAGGCTACTTGCACTGCTAGATCGTATCTTCGAGGGGTCGCCAAGTACTTCTTGAAGGTTTTGTGCCCTAGGCGTTGCACTATCGAGGCTATATCGAATTGGTTTGACGTCCGTAGACAGAGGTGGTGGTGTTGGCAAGCCCATTGATTTGGCCTACATGATTAGCCCAAATTCTGTATTGTGCACTAATCGCAGTACCTTTGAAGCCCGACTGTCGGGAGTGGAGACAGTGCTATCTTCCGCTTTCGGGGACCGCCTAGAAGACGGCCTATGAGTAGACTCCGGTTGTTTTGGAGAGGTGTCGGACACAGCCTAAGACGATAAGTATATTTTTAAAGGATTGTATGAAACAAGAACTAACCCAATTTACGAAACTCTCTGGGGCGTGGATGACTGAGACTGCTTCTTCGTTTGCCGCCTGCCGGAACTGGTCGGGTATATTGGTCCGCAACTGCAGTAGCTACCGATATTAGTGAACATCGCAGCACTACGGTGAGAGCTACTAACCTGTGGGTGAGGCTCGGGATTAGTAGCACTGGGCCGTGACTGAGCCTCATCCGACGCTTCGTCTTCAATTTCTGTCCCTTCTGTTCTAACCGATGTGACCGGTGAAGGGCTAACTATATCGCTCGGGCTCATGAGTTGGTACGGAGTAGGTGACGATCGAGCAGCGGCAGCGGAAGAGGACCGGAGTGCGCCGCGTTCTATAGAACCTGAGGAACTGAGAAGGTTAGGCTATAAGCCGCCGCGAGGTATCAAGCTAGTTGGCACATACGTTGGACGAAAGGGGGGTTGGAGAGCAGGAGAACCCGGGGCCGGAATAGACATATCGGAACGAGACGAGACGGTAGATATTATACTCCCAGTCGATGATCTCAATGGGGCTTCGAGAGCCATGGCTGACTGAACCGAGCCTGTGCCGCAGCCACCAGCCGAGTTGGTAATGCCGGCGGTGTCTATAAACGGCGCTTGTATGTATATTTAATCGTGTCGCGGAACGCCAAGGAGCAGATGTACCGGTGAAACGCGAGGCAAACGTCTTGTTCGCCAGAGGCTCGAGAGTCCTGAATCTATGGAATTAGCCACGGGCCGAGGCGACAAGGCTGTTCCTTGTGGGTTGTAGTGATTGTAAGGAAACGCGGTATTTGCCCAAGCCAGTCAACCCGAGCGCATACACATAGACACATAGACACGCGCACACATACACACATAAGTATATATATATGTATATGTGTATATATGTATATATTTATACAGGCACCAAGTTCCTGGGTGGTTTCCGGGCGTAGGCCAGTAATGCGCCGAGGGGGGTAACGCGTAGATAGTGGATGCTAGAGAATTCGATATGCTCTGGAGGAGGGGCAAAAGAGAAAGAAAGATGCGCCTGCGCTTGAAATTCAACGATGGCCAGGTCCCCAGAAAAAAAGGTCCACCGTAGAGGTCGTACTGTAACCCAAATTGGCTACTGTAGAGGTCTGCTCTACCGTACACTATGCTGTGCTCGAACCTCGGGATGCCAGGCAGTCGACTGGACAGGGCCAGGGATCCTTCTAAGACGGTATGTAGCACAATGTATTACATCCACTTGCCATCCGCCAGCCAACGGGTTCTGGAGTGTATCCCGGATCGTATCCCAAAGCGTGTCCTAGAGCGTGTCCAAGAGCGTGTCCTAGAGTGTATGGCGCATGTACCGTGTACAATGCAACACCGCCGCCTCCCCAAAATATGGAAAGTGTATGGTATACCTGATCCCAGGTACGCCGCCGGGGAAGGGGTAGAGAGAGAACGGCGACCAGGTGGCCTAGCTGAATGTGGGAGGGTTCCTCTCCGGGTGTAGCCTGGATTCTCGAATCGCACAGAGGCTCGTCGTTGTCGCCCAAGGTGCGCAGATTAGTTAATGTCGTTTAGCTACTTAGGGAGGGAGGAGCAACGAGTGGGAGATCAGGGCTCGGGATCGTCGCGGTCGGCTATTTCACGACCTACAGCATGCCGGCTGACTGGCGATGGCGCGTTGGAACTCTGCAGATACAATGATGCGAGTAGGTACACATGGACCGGGGCTTGGGTATCCAGGGAGGGACGGACGGAGGCCTTGGGTGGCAGGCACGTAGGCAGGTAAGGCACTTGGTCTTGGTGCACATGAATAATGGAGGCAAATAAATTACCTCCCACAGAAGTAACTTCCCTACATACACGTACCTACCTTCCAACTCGACTGGGCTCGACTGAACTGAACCAGTCCGACCTGCAGCCGAGCGACTTGCGCTTGGCGTTTGGGGTGAGCGGGTTGGCCAGTCACAGCCCAGTCCGAGCTGGGAGGACGCAGGCGGAATGGGCAAAGAACAAAGAGAAGAGGGTCTTCGAAGGGAATCCTTCTGCATGGCACATTTGGCACAGCTGGCACACGGACCCTCGGCGCTTAAACTGCAAGTGGGTCGCTTCTCCTGGCCAGTCACGACAAAGTGCACTTCCCAATCACCTCCATATATCCCTGTCTCCCATATGGCGTGGGGAGTGTAGGTACCTATGTACTCGCTATAGAGGGGCAGGGGAGGGTAGGAGGAGACTTATCTATCCAGTAGCAACTACCTAGGCAGTTATTAGAAAAGTAAACGGCCATGGTTGCTTCGTCACCTCTATAATTTAAACCCCTACAGAGAGTATTTGTGATTTTTTCCTCAGAGGATAACTATCGATAGTCATGCAACAAACTACCCACTGTGCACATCTACACTGAAGTTTACAAACAAGAGGCAAACAGCAACTGGCTACTAATTAATATTATGATATAGTTATCGTAGTACAAGCACTTACCTATGTTAGGCGGTAGGCATAGATATTATGCACATCTACTTAAGGTTAGATAAGTACTTCGTTATCCAATTTCTCCAGAACAATGGCACTCCGATAGGTCAGATTCCTTCTGCTTCTGGCGGCTCGATCTGAGAGAATCTACACTACAACGGTTCCACATGGCGTGCCATTGGGGTGATGAGGCTTGGATGAGGCTTGGATGAGGAGGCCGAGCTGGCCTGTCTTTTCCCTTGTCCCTTTTCCTTTTTCCTTTTTCTCTTCCACGGCCAGGAAAAGGTCGATCGCTATCCATCACGCTTGGAATCGATGTTGTTAATACATGGAGTTCTGTGTTGGCCGAGGCGTCAGTGGCTTGTTCCGCAAGCCGCCTCTAGCAGCAGTAATGTAGTGTAGAGAGAGGCCTGGTGATATTGCCTGATGTGGGAACAGCTTCAAGGTATTCGCACATGTTACTACCACCTGCGGATACCTGGACCTCTTCAGACTACGGATTACACACGGCTAACAAACGGCTAGCTGGAGCTGATGCATATGGGCGGGCAGGGTAGCCTTGCAAAGTGGTTAGCCAATGCCTGTTTGGCGAGGCCACATACATACGTAACTGTCTCTCTGATTGTGTCCCGAGGATTTGGTTCTGCGTCTTTTATTAGAGCCCCTACTGCTAGCTGGGCCGCTTTGTAGGCCGCTCAGGTTCGCTCACAATACCAACATCAGATCAACTGCCCCGTTGACCCATATTGACTGTCAATGTTAATATCGTACCCCGGTTCCTCCGCACCGTCTGCACCGTAGTTTCTACTGCGGTTCAGAGTGACGTGTCGTCGCTTAATCATGTGAGTTGGTGCTGCATACTTATTTAGTCAAAGCTTAGATACTTAGTTAGTCAAACCTTAGTTAGTCGAAGCTTACGGCGCTCCTCTCTCTTTTTTTTTTCTTCTTATTTTTCTTTGTCTTGAGCGTGACAGTGCGGAAAATCCCAATTCTCTCACCTAGGCCCTCTGCGATTAGCTTGGAGCGCCACTTACACAATTACTCATCGCCCTGTTTCCGCTCGGCGAACCTACCCGTAGACGACCTCATGACATGGTGTTTATATTGCCGTTTCAGGAAAGGCAGGCTCCCCCGCTGGTTTGGATGAAGCACCCCTGATTCAACCGGCTATTCTTGGATCGACGGTCTCGCATATAATTGGTTGGCGAATCTTGCGACGGAATTGGGGACTAGCGCTCACCCAACTGGACGGTTCACCAGGGATTCCCGCTGCTAGCTCTGGCCACTAACATATCACAATTGAGAGAGTGAGGGGGCGACAGACGTGACACCAACTTTCTTATCGTACATAGGATTGCTAAATAGCGCGGAGACGAGCAGGGTGAGAAGGAAGGGAAAAAAAAAAAAAAAAACCGGAAAATAGGCGAGATTGGGGCGCTTTTCCAGAATGTTGTGGTTTTCTTTTGTTGGCCTTTATCTGCATAGCTTGGCGTCTTGATGCATGATCCTCTAGATGCAAGGCCAGTAAATTTCCGAGATGCAACACACTGACATAACAATGAACTAAACTCCAGCGAGCTAGCTGTACTTTTGCAAAAAGAATCCAAGTGATGATTGGATGATTGGGAGAGAGAGGGAGGGGATGGGGGTGGGGTGACCGACCTATGTTCTATGGTTCTGGTAATTGTTGACTCTTCCTTAGAACGGTCAAGCATTTAGCGTTTGGATCCGGAATCCTGAGGAGCTGAGTGACTTTCAAATACTCCGGCGGTGAAAGCAAGAGGCACACATAATTTGGGGGTTGTGGAAGCAAAACTCGAGACTTTTTTTTGTTATCCGAAGTCTACCTATCTAAATTCTAGCTAATCAAAATGTGACGTCTGACGTGTGCCTCCATTAGGGATAAACTTCTTTAATGCTCAGTCTCTAAGTCAGGTGATACTAATTTGAGTTGTACCTACTACTCTCGGGCAAGGTGTACAAGCTTATGCTTAGAATGCGTATCTTTGTAGCTTCGTTAGTCTGTGAGCTCTACACATCCAAGAGATATAGAAGGGCTACCTTGTCCGCGTATTATAGAAGCGACTCTTTGTGACAGGAATAAGTCGAGGATGAACCTCTCGGGTGGATCTGAATACCCCAAAATTGAGTCAATACAGAACGAGTGGTAGCGCACCGCCGCTTTTTGATGGGCTCTTCGTGTCTATTTTGCTGTTTGACACGGACGGTATCACCTACCTCGGACTTGATCATACGAAGGCCCATACAAACTGCCATAGGTACGACTCTTCATTGTTTCACACACCTAGACGTGACTCGTTGACATTGACTCAGACCAAGGTAGCATGAATAAGATGACGGTATATCTGCGTTAGGCCCGTACACCCTGCTGGTCTCAGATGACAGGCGGCGCTACACAGAATAGTCAGCCCATAGCGCCGCCGGTTGTGGGAATGTATTGCGAATAATGGGCTATGGGAGAAGCGGGGCAAGTTTAAAAGGAATATGGTCGCGCAAGGCTTGAGGATTATTGACGCCATACCTATCACAGGGTCCCTCTTGGAGGGTTGAGAAGAAGAGGTGTATGAACAGCGATGAAACATCGCAAGGGTGTGCTTGGGCTTGGTCACTGCGGGTGGCTGGCCTCTGTCGGCGGCACGTCCAAAAACATGATCACTTTACAAAGTGGCGGCGCATGTCTGCTTCGCGGGAGGCTGAGACAGCCCATTTGCACGCCCGACATTGGCGTTCTCAAGCCGTGGGCTTTCTGTAGTTACATGAACATGTGAGCTGTGGCTCGCTCGTGACAGCTGCCACCTTGGCCGATCGCTTCACACGTCTTAGGACGTAGTAAAATGCGATGGGAACGGGTGAATTACCGCCGGCGCCTGCCGGTACGGTTTGGCGGGAAGCAGGTCTGTTCAGCTGCGGCGTGCCAGAAGGCTTTCCTTGAGTAGTACAAACTAGACAGAAAATACACAAAACAAGAATTGGAACTCACACCGGACCATTGAGAAGTCGTGTTTGACAAGCTAAGCCGCATCGATCTTGCAGGCCCCTCGAAAGCACCACACACAGGAATTAAAACGGGGGAGATCCTCGAGGAGTTTCTATGCTTCTGGCGCGTAGACTCCCCGGTAGACGCTGGAGGAGACGAAACGTAAACGGTCCAGGCCTTGCATAGCCTCTTGAGCGCTGGGGAAATGAAATCTCCATCATTAATATGATTTGTAGCAGATATCGTGGCCTCAGGAATAAGACATGCTACCACAAATGCCCATATAAAAAATGCCTCAATAGGCTGTAGATTATGATACATGATAGACGGTTAGCACATGCCGGAGAATTGGTGGCACGAGGGGATTTAAACGGGACATAGGAGTGGTGGTGGATGGAGGGATGGAATCTATATCTAGAATTTAAGCTTCCAGAGTGTGGTTTGCTCCGATTACGAGAGCAAACAGGGCTCGGGGTCTTGAAGAGAAGTGGCGGTCTATTAGTTTGAGCAAACTGCATATGGTGTGGGCTTTTCGTGCGACGTAGGCAATCAGTCCATACTAGTGCCTGTCCCTTGAGGCACGAGCCTAGTGACTATCCTCATAGTTGGGCGCAGACCTAATAGTCCTCTCGTATATGATTTCCGGAATCTCTGTAGAGTCTAATTTTGTTCGCATATGAACATTGTCTACCTAGGTAGGCGAGCATACGGTGTTCGTTTCCTTCGCATTATGAATGGCCATAGATAGAGTTGCATTCGCTACTCTAGGTCCCAACGCCAATGCAAAACCCTCAACCAAAACGCCTTGTTATGCAATGTTTCTCCGGCCTCATTCATTGGCGTCGACGTGGTGAGAGAAGTTATAATACCTAGTCGTCCTTTCCGAGCTGCAGCTTCTTCTCGTTTCGTCCGTCCGGTGTGTACCTTGGGTTCATGTTAGTAGCTTGAGCATCGTATCTATTTATCCGAGGGCGCGCTTGGGAACGGGTTTGGGGGTAGAGAGGGTCAGCGATAGAAGGTTGGGGGCCTGACTTTAAAAGCTTTTCAATAAGGTCGACGTGTGTCATTATCATGCGACGACAGCAATATCTCTTGAGCCCGAGTTGATCCATCGCATCACTATGGAACATTGTAAGCTTCATGCATGCCCAAGGCGATATGCGTCGAGTATGGCGAACCCATCGGCAAGGCCCCCGTCTATCAGCTTCAGATAGCGCTCCCAGAGATCTCCGGTCACCTAAGTTCACGCGGTTAATTCTTTGCGCGAACGCCTACATTGGAAAAGAAGGGTCCTTACCTTCCCGCAGGAAAAGCAGCGAATTGGGATGATCATTTTGAATCGTGAAAGCCAGGAAGCATATAATGTTGTAGCTTGTGTGGCACTGAAAAATGGTGGTGGTATGTAGATGTAGGTTGGATGCAAAGGGACAAAGACGATCGCGATGGCAACAAGGAGCCCTTGAAGCTTTTCCTGAAGTTCCGGGGCCCACATGCAACTAACTAGTAGCGGCACGCTTTTTGGTATGCACATACACACAGGGAAGGGTGGGGCCGATTGAGCGGTCCAATTGTGGCCGGAGCTAGACTGCAATCTTCCTACCTTGGTAAAAGGGCCTAGTTATATCCACGCCCCTTATCGACCCCTTATCGCAAAATGCTCCGCAAAGAAAACATGCAGGCTTAGAGCTGGAACTTTTTACCAGCTTCCAAGAAGTGAGCCTTCTATCCACTGAGGCACCTCAAAGGATAGGGCAATCGCAACGCCAATCCTCACAGCTTTCCAACAATGGCGCCAGAGACAACCGCGGAGGTTAGCTACACAGCTTTATAAAACCCTTTTCATATATCTCTGGCCCTTTTTCTAACAATGGACTTTGAATAGGCGATAGCCAACAAGCGCAAGAGAGAACTCGATGAGCATGCCAAACGAAAGCGAAGGAAGCAAGACCGCGCCCACGCGAAGGCCAGCGTCGCCACGGGGCAACAACTCGGTTCGGAACTTGTCATTCGAGCTAATAATTCGGAAGACGACCCGGACCACGAAAATGGAATGGCACTGGACATTGTCGAGCCCAATCATCCTGTCGCAAAGCAAGAGAAGAGCAAACGTCGGCCAACCCCCCGAAACGGCGGGGTTACCAAGGACGATGCTTGTAGATGGAGGGTCTCAAAGCCCATGGGGGGGCGGATGCTCAATATAGATCCTATTTTAACCGATGATGACAAGTAAGAGATCATAATCCCCACTCAAGTCGATAATAACCACCTGACCATGGTTATAGACACTTAATCCTCACATACAATACTTCGCTTCAAGTTTATTCAGCCCCCGAATCCCTCCTACTACGCAAAATACAACTTCCCCTTACGCGACTCGGCGACCGGCGAGACCACATCGCCGCCGTTTGTCTCTCTACGACATCTCCCAATCTCATTTGGGTAGCTTCCTATGGGGGCTCTATATGGCTTATCGACTGGACGGTCGGTTCCGGATCTAAAGCGCATGTAACTCTCCACTGCGACCGTTTGCATGATATGTTCATTGAACCAGCCAAAATCGGGGGTGTAGTTAGGGATGTCCTCTATGTTTCAGCTAGAAGGGATCAAGCCTGCCATATAATTGCGTATGACATTCGGGACTTGGAAATAGTTGGGTCCAAAGTCATATTCTCGCATGCTTCTGCCATTGCAAACCTAAGGGCTGCTCACCTTGGGCACACATTCACCGCCTGTACCGAACGAGACATCATCGTTGGCTATCGGGATCATGACAACTCGCCGACCGTTGCGGACCTCGCCTATGAAGTTATAACCCTCGATGCCAGCGATGAGATAACCTGCCTCGATATACGAGTTACAGGCCGTGTTCATCTCAACCGCAGATCTCAACGCGAAGCCAGTGATGCGCCTGTCATAGATATTGTGGTCGGTTGCGCTAGGGGAGCTGTGTTTGTTTACAGCGATCTCATACCCCAGATCCAATTGTTGAATACGAATGCGCACCAAAAACGCCATCATATCCTTCAGCCCCGCAAGTATCACTGGCACCGCAAAGCTGTCCATGCCGTTAAATGGTCCCGAGATGGTAAGGGCCAAACGCCTGGAATAATTGATGTTAGTGCTAACATGTGACAGGAAACTACATTCTATCAGGAGGCTCAGAATCAACCCTGGTTCTTTGGCAGCTCGACACCCAGAAAATGGACTTTCTACCCCATCTCTCTGCTACCATTGAGAACATTGTTGTTTCGAAACGCGGTTCCGCTTATGTTCTTCACCTAGATGACAACTCTGCAATGGTGCTTTCAACCGCTGAGATGAAGCCGATTACATATGTTTCTGGTATCCAGGCAATGCTATCGCCGCGGCCGATTTCGAAGGACGATAGCGTCAAGCGAATCGGATTGCATACACCGGACCGCCTGACGAGTATACCGGCCGCAATCTCGCCTTCCAACCCCTCTCAGCTATTGCTTTGCGTTGGTAACGGGCAACGGCTCAGTTATTCCGGGAGTGGTCCATCTATGCCTCTGATTCAGGCTTTGGACTTAACCACTATGCAAAGTGTCTCCAGACAAGCTTTAACACGAACAAACCCAACAGACGTGAATGTGACGCCTAGGGGGCATCCAATCACCGAGCCACGAATCACCGACATGGAATACTCACACGACGGTCGCTGGTTTGTTACAACTGATGAATGGCAACCCCCTTCACGAGATATCAACTCTCTCGAGGGATTATCTTCGGAGAGGAGAGAAATCTACCTAAAGTTTTGGTCTGTCTCCGCCGAAAACCAAAATTTAGAGTTAATGACACGCATCGATGCGCCACACCATTCCAACCAAGTTGAACCGGTGTTTGATTTAGCGGCCGATCCCAAGTCGGATCGTTTTGCGACTATTGGTGGGGATGGAATGGCTCGTTTGTGGCAACCAACTATCAGGCAACGAGACGGAGTCCTCATTAAGGGCAAAAAAGGGCGCCACCTATACAGCTGGAGCTGTTCGCGTGTCATTTCTCTCTACGGGAATGAGACTACTGGTGATTCAGATGTATCTAACGAATGCTTCCAAAGTTCTGGCGCCGTAGCGTTCTCGGAGGATGGCTCTGTCCTGGCGTGCGCGGCGGCTCACGAGCACGGAACAATAGTTCAAGTTATCGATACGGAGAGCGGCGCGATCCGCCATTCGCTTAATGGCCTCATTCAGGGTCGTGTTCAGGGGATTTGCATTCTCTCAACAAGCATCATTGTCCTCTCAGACTCACTGATGGTATACGATCTAGTCCTTGATGAGCTACGATACGGAGTCCAATTAAGGCAAGCGAAGAATTCCGAGCAAGAGGACACGCATGGGCCGGGCGCTTCAGTTATGACACATTTAGCGACCGATTTCCAGGCTGGCCGTTTTGCCATAGCCGTTTCGAGAGGTAAAAAAGGATCAAGAAAGGTGCGCTCAGAATTGGCAGTTTTTAGCCCTGATGCATGCGAACCGGAGTTGGTGCAAAGCTTTCCGAATCCAATCACATCACTAGTGTCTTCTACTGCCTCCAGCGGCTTCTTGATCCTGGATTCGGCGGCACAGCTGTGGTCTGTGACCGAAAGCATGGACACAAAGTCTCTAGCATTTTCTCAGCCGCTAGCCGATCTCCAGCTAGATCAAAACCCAATAATAACCAATGAGGAGCCAATTCGCACACCAGCGTTACAACCCGAAGAGGATGACGAGCATGAGGGCGAGGATGATGTGGATATTGACATGGCTGATTCGACTGACAGTGATACAATCTATCCGGCCGTCGTTGCGCCACAAAGACTTGCAGAGCTCTTTGACACTGCTCCATCTTTTGCTATGCCGCCTATCGAAGACATATTTTATCAGGTTACCAAGCTGTTTTCCGCCAAGGCTGTTGCGCCTGCGTTTTAACAATACTCATAACGAAAATGAAACCTATATAGCATACAAACCTACTTGGATGCGGTTTTGCAGGTGACAAACTTGGCGGGGTGAGATGGTGCACCGTATTATACTTTGCCTCGAGAGGAATGCCTCATCCAGACCACGTCAAGGGGGATTAGCCTATGCGATAGTACTCACTTATGTCACCGACGAAGGTCCGAGAATACAGGTGAAGTGTCGCAAGATTCACTGCTGCGCCAACTATGGTCGTGGTGCCCGCTCAAGATGAGAGCAATCATTGAATCAGACGGCTTGGTCGCGCTGAACACTCCGCATTTTTCCTATGCAAAGATCTCGATTATTGTGGCGGAGTGGGGTTAGGCGCAATAGAACACCCACCAACCCTTATAAGAGCCGCGCTCTAGGAGAAGGTTCCGAATATAAGGGAGACTCAAGAAGAATGCGGCTCGGATCAGAAACGGCTTCCCCTTTCCGAGGAATCTGCGGCGCGGTTGATACCCGGGAAACGGTCAGAGGACCTTTCCTTTTTGAGGTGATGAACATAGCAAAGCTAGGAACGTCATAGTGGCCACCTACATACCCTAAATACCCGACATTGTGAGAATTAATCCATGTTTAAATATCATATAATCCATCACGTCCTTATATTTGTCTACACGAGGCAATAGTTGGAGGGATATGACGAGCTTCTATATCATTTCCATCAAAAGATACCCTCGCATACTGCGGAGGACGGAACAGAGCGAATATGTAGCAAAAGAGTATCCGCTGGCTTCGTACCGATCTAAACTAAATAAAATGTACCTATCTAGCCTAGTTATGCATTCGGAAAGCAGTACTGATCCTTCCAATCGGCTTTCATGTACATGACGGCTCGTCCAACCTGGAGCCAAGGACCTAACCTCGTGACGGCGGTCGGGGGGTACATACGTGAGAAAGATACCGAGGAGACCCGAGTGGGGGGTTGTTTAAGTAGGGTAGGTAGCGGCCGAGAAGCGGAATGGCGACATCAATTCTCTACCTCACCTCACCCCAACATACCACGAGTAGCCTGCGAAACCACATGAGGATTTTACACCATTCCCGCAAACGATTAACCAGTCGCTTGCGCCAGATAAATTCCTTATTCCTTCTATAGAGGACTAAACCTATATACCTGGTGTCTCTAGACGGGTGCAGAGGAGGTGTCGCCTTCCGCCGCACCTATAGCAGATCTTTACATCCTTCCTGCGACCTATAGCCACTATATCGAAGGGAGTCCTTACAGCGGCCTAATCTGGGGTAGGTAGAGTTAATAGGCATCGATCCGTTATTTGTCATTGCGTGCAACTCATTGGTCAGAGCAAACACCACAGTCATGTCCTTCACGTCGATTCCGATCCTGGACCTAGCGCAGTCGCGCGACCCGGCCACGAGGTCACAATTTCTAGCTGACTTGCGACACGCGTTGATGGAGGTCGGGTTTCTGTATCTCAAGAACGTCGGGATCCCCGACGATTTATGGCGCGAGGTCATTAGTGAGGGCCGGGCATTCTTCGATATCCCGCAGGAAGAGAAGTACGTCATTCCGCACACTAAACTGAGGGCAACAGTTGGAACGAGATACCTTTCGGATTTGGCTCCTGTCTATCGGAACCTAGTTATCGAGTTTTGGAATCAGTTCGTCTGGACTAACGTACCAAATATTAGACTCAAAATCGAAATGAAGAACGCGCCGTCGTTCTTGGGCTATTCACAGCTCTCGGCCGAGGTTACGGCCGGAGCCGTGGACCATCGGGAGCAGATAGACCTGTCCACGGAGCACCCGGTCCCGGGCCCGGATGCGCCGGTCTGGGACAACCTTCTGGCGCCGAACCAATGGCCCTCGCCCTCAGTGCTCCCTAATTTCAGGAGGGTTTACACGGATTACATGTCGCGAATGGGGGCCATCTCGATCCAATTTACGTCACTCATTGCCGAGGCCATCGACCTACCAGCCGATGCGTTTAACCGGTACTTTGAGAAGGATCAGCAGCACAAGCTCAAGATCGTTAAGTATCCCGACCTTTCGGAGCTGGGTCTTGGCAGTGATGTGCAGGGCCAGGGTGTCGGACCACACAAGGACAGTATGCTCTCAAGCTATCTACTACAGGCCAGTGACCACAGAGGACTGCAAGTGCAGAATATAAAGGGGGAATGGATCGACTGCCCGCCTATCGATGGCACGCTCGTCGTCGCTATAGGCCAGGGGCTCGAGGCTTTGACGCAAGGGGTATGCTGTTCGACGACTCACCGTGTATTGTCCCCCCAGGCCGGAGCGGGCGCGCGCTTCTCCATCCCATTCTTCCAGGGTGTGCGTGGGAGCTCAACCTTCGAGGAGCTCGAATCAATTGGTGTCGGCAAAGTCCCAGATGCTATCAAGGACCAGAGGCGCAAGGTCGTAGAGTCGAGTGGTGGTCGGCTGGATGATGTTGAGTTTACCTTTCGCAGTGGCGGGGTGGCAAAAACGTTAGGCGAAGCTACACTAAGAAATCGCGTCAAATCTCACACAGACGTCGCCGAGAGGTGGTATCCCGACATTCTGCAGAGTGTTCGCGAACAACAGGCTAAAGAGGCCCAAGAAAGAGCCCGAAAAGCGGAACAAGCAATTGTTCAGAGTGAGACCATCGATCTCAACAGGCAGGCTGTCCAGGCACATTAAGGGGCAAGCAAGGACCCAGAACAAGATACGGCGAAAATGACTGGTCAAGGGAAGAAAGCAACCAAAGAAGAAAACCAAAAAAAAAAGAGTGAAACAGTGGCTAGCCATGTATTCGTCAATCCATCAAATAATAGTAACCCGCACATGCGCCTTAAAAATTCTTGCGTTAAAACACCTGTAAATGCGCTATCGCTTGCCCTTGTCTACAGTCTGCGTGTGCCTCGTCCATCTCCCTCCACGCACGGTAGTCTAAGCAGCCTCGTAGCCTGGAAAGCAATCGAGCAGAGCCTTACTGTGCTTGTTGGCAGCATGCTCGGTAAGCCTAGACGTGTGGTCAGCACGGGCTCATGCGGGAAAGGCCAACATCTTTCGCCGGCGGAAGTGTAGGGCCGCATGCTAGGGCAACGGGAAACCTCATGCCGGGGAGGTATACGGAGACGTACTGAGGAGCGCGCGTGGTCTTCAGGAAGGTTGACTTGCAAATCGTGCACTGGATATCCATCGCCTTGGCGTTCTACACCTCTCCAACGTCAGTATCCGGCCTGCCCATGTGGCCAAGGTCAACAGGGGTGCTCACGGTCTTTAGCTGCGACTTGGCGGCCTTGCTGTCCTTCGCATTGCGCTCGCGCTTCTGCTGGGCTTTGGCTCCCTGGATATAGGAGAACAGTGGTTAGCGCGCTCGGCGGTGGTGATGGCTTCGGCATCCTGTTGCCCGCGGACTGCGGACTACGGACCACCCCGTAAGACATACGTTACCCATTTTGGATTAAGTGAGTGTGGACGGGTTGACAACGGCAGAGATCGGGAGTGCGTCAGGGAGGGTTGATGTGTCGATTGACGTGTTTTGGCTTGTGATAACGGTCGTCGGGCCGGTGGTGAGGATCTGCAGAGAAGGGGAGAAAAAAAAAGAATGGAGAAAGCTGAAGAAGGCCGGAGGCGGTTTCAAGTTTCTTTACCGGGCGGGATGAATCTGCTCCGGCATGCTAGCAAATGTGAGGGGCCAACTGGTCCAAGCAGATAGTGCAGTGGCCCCAGACGTCCTTTCTTTTCTGGACCGGTACGCGATGTTCCTAGCCCACACTTAGTGGGTGCAGGTGGTTCCACAAGGCGCTGTGCGCTTGTCTAACCCGCCAAGGTAAGCACTTACCTCAGCCTGGAGGTACCTAAGGCACCCCATAGGTTAGCAGAGAGCTACCTAGACTACACTGCATGCCTGGTAAATGGGTTACCTAAAGCAACTAAGTAGGTACCCGGAACTGCCATGGTTACTTAGTTGGGCCCACTCCCACGGCAGTTGCACCGAGAGCTCGTGTCCATAGAAATACCTAGTAATCCTCGACGGTGCATTGCACGAGCCATTAACTCTGAACAACAAGGACTTGCCTATCTCGACATGGCAGCCACGGACATGCTCCCGGAGAACATCTCTCTAGATCGTTTCAATGAACTCTTAGGCTGCTATCCCGCGCTGATCAAGACTATCTCCTCAGAGAAGGGTGAGAGCCTACGGCGTAAAGGACATAGGTCCTCTGCTGACCGGTTACGCCTATAGCCCCTAAAGCCGGCCAGCCATCTCTCCTTGAGCTCGATGAGTATCGGTACGGGGTGGCCGTGGATGCATTCCGTTCGGCCAAGCCAAGGCGGCAGATGCACCATGACGATGTCAAGAAATTGGTAGATTGGAAGCTGTGAGTGCACCCCGGCGGGCGACAGGCCTGCCCAGGCACCATCGGTACCCCATATACCGCCAGGTTTACCCCGGATCGCCTGACATTCTTTCAGACGCCACGGCAAATTTCGGCCAACCTTGATGAAGCTCGTCTCGTCAAATGAAGAGGAAGCGGTGAAGAAGACTATGCAAGAAGTAATGGCACAGTATTGGTCCGACAACAACATTGTCAAAGCGACAGACGCCATCGCAAGACTGAGAGGGATCGGCCCCGCCACCGCTTCACTGCTACTCTCGGTCCATGACCCCGAACAAGTCATCTTCTTCTCGGATGAAGCGTTCTGGTGGCTGTGTTGCGACGGGCAGAGATCGCCAATCAAATATAATGCAAAGGAATACCAGCAGTTGAATACCGCCGCAAACAGCATCGCCAAGCGGCTGCAAGTAGGAGCCACAGATATTGAACGGGTAGCCTATGTTGTTATGAAAGATGCGGCCCGGCAATCCGCCCCTTCTGCCAGTCAGTTACAAGACAGGCCGTCTACCATGAAGAAAGACAAGGCTGCCGACGAAAAGTCGCATAAGGAGCCGGTGAAAAGAAAGGGAGGGTCGGCGATAGAGGCGAACGACGCGCCACCTCGTCGCTCTCAGCGGCACAAGGCCTCATGAGGCCATCATTGATTCCTTGAAATCTCAATCCAGCAAAGTCCAGAAGGACCAAGAATATGTCTTCGTACCGATGTAGAAAAAGATGGCTCAGGTATTTTAAAAACCACCCGTCCTATACCCGGCTCCGCCTTCGGGTGATAATATAATCGGCCTGTCAGCATCTCGGTTTATATCACCTTTATTTAACTCGCGCGCACTCAGACAAATTAGCCTGTGCCTAGAATGGCTAGGTGTGAACGTTCAACTTACCAATAGTGGAATCTCGGCCAGTGCTCTCACCGTTTACTTACCGGACAGCCAGTGGGATCAGTGGGATCATACCACCAGTGTCTCTTGAGCTTAGTCAGCCTGCTTAGAAGACGGATTGGCTGGCGCCAGCACCTCTCCATCTTCTGCTGACCCAACAAGACCAAATCTATGCTGAGGCCAAGCATAAAGGCGTTGTGCCCTTTCGATATAGATGGCTACCGGTGCTCTTTTTAGAAGGGACGTATCGTAATACTTACACGACAGCAAATATGGCTCGTACACTACAAATTGTAGTTGCATTGAGTCTGGCCAGCCAGGCGCTGTGTAACGTTATTTCAGGGCAGCCAGTCAAACGACAAGGTTCTACGATTGACCGATCTACTTTAAACGGCAAGTTCTTTGTTGGGTACCAAGCATGGTTTCGAAAGCCATTCGAAGACAATGGGAATTCGCATTGGACCACGTACGTACAAACAACGCTTTAAGAAGACTTAATCTGGCTTATCGATTGTACCTAGGGATACACCCTCGCCGGAGGTTGGGCACGGTGAGGAAATAAATACTCCCGAGGTTTATATGCTGGGTATGCTGATAACATCGGTTAGTTGGTGTCGATATGATTCCAGATGTGACTGGGTACCCCGCCGAATGTCTTTTTGACACTCCCTTCACCCGCCCGGACGGTTCGCCCGCCCAGTTCTACAGCAACGACTGCGAGGGTGTTGTGGATCTTCACTTTAAGATGATGGCAGATCACGGTATCAGCGGCGCGTTTCTGCAGCGTTTTTATGGCTACATTAACGAGGCCAATGGTGGCTGGATCAACGTGGGTAATGTAAATGCACTGTGAATCATTCTTTCTGACGGGAATGGCAGATCCTAAACGCAGCCAAGGCGGCGGCGGAGAAGTATGGCCGTGGTTTCGTAATAGAATACGACCTGAACGGCGCAGCTACAGGGTCCACGAATGTTACCGCAACCTTTCTTGCCGACCTCGCAGCATTAAGTGACATTACCTCATCGCCTGCCTATATGCGTCACGAAAACAAACCTGTCATCGAGATTTGGGGCTTCGGTATCGTCAATGAAGTGACAGCCGACGACGGCGTTGCTATTGTCACAGCCCTCAAGAACGCGGGCTGGTATGTGATCCTCGGTGTACAGCAAGCGTGGCACGCAGAACTAGTTGAGAATCAGCCTGGTCGGTTTGGACCAGTGTATCGCCTCGCAGACATGATCCAACCTTGGACAGTTGGTTCCTACGATATCGACGGCTATCAGGATTTCCTCCATGGGCGACAGACCGTCGAGGACCCTGGGGCGCTTCGAGACCTAGGCATTGATAGTAGCATCGTGGTGTGGCCTGGAGGGTCAAGCAGCAATGCCAACCCCAATGAACAGTTTGACCATTTCCCAAGATGGAACGGTACGTTCTATCAAATGCAACTGGACGGCGCTGTATCGTTGAAACCAACCTTCATCTTTGGCGCTATGTTCGACGAGGCCAACGAGGCCACGTCCATCTTCCCTGTCCTGAGGACTAGTTCTTTGCCCACCAACCAAAGATTCTTAGGCATCGACGATAACATGGCTCCCGATGCATACCTTAAGCTAGCTGGGGATGCCGCTGCACGCTTTGCAGAAGCCTGGCAGTAGCGGGCTGTAAATCATTTCTGGTTGTTTTGTACTGTCAAGGAAATATCATTATACCCCCCACTAGTACATGTAACCATCATTGAAATAACACCAAGACCATTCCAAACTATTCACATGCTCGCAGCACGTGGTTTATCGTATCGTTGATGTTGTTTCTTCAAGGATATTGCAGGTTATTCAAGTTCTACCGAAGTCCTGAACTGAAATCCCCGAGCAGAGAGAGGCATGTATATCTCGGTTGACAACAGACATCCCCTCTAGGCCTATTTCGTTAGTATAAGCGAGCGGCAACCCGCACCGCCTGAGTAGGACGAACCAAGAGACGTATACGACGCACTCATGAACACAAAAGAAAATATTGGTCGGCTATAGGTGGCGAAGATGCAAGCTGTCCGACGATCCAAACGAGGAAAGGGATCTCCGAGTCGTACCTGGTTTTTATGCTGGCTGGTACTGGATCATGCACGACACAGTCTCTGATTCTGGAAACAATATGATGCAACCCGACGCAGCCGAATGCTCTACGCCATATAGATAAGATTCCGCTACATCCTAGTAATGGTTCAACGGCCCTGCAAGGCACGCTCACCGGTAGAGTCCAGAATGCTATTTCGCCTCATTGGAGCCCGGAAACCATCCCCATTGGTACTCGGTAGACTAGGTAAGGGAAAATTCTCCGACATACTGGATCGCGGTTCGACGGCCCGCGGAAGCGCTGCAACCCGGCTCCCTTTCTTCTCAAGTCAAACGACTAGCGGCTGGCTCCGTCGTCGACCAATGTGAAATCATTGCAGAAAACATCTCCCTTCGTCTCTAGCTATTTTTTTAGCCTTTAGTAAAAGATACAGGCAAGAGGCCAGAAATGAGACCAGAGCCGTTGAACACAGTACAGATCTCATTCGGGGTTTCTGCACCTAGTGCACAAATGACTCGAGGGCGGCATCTTGAACGTCGGGATATGTATCCGAAGATCACGATTTGCTGACCTCTATGGGTTTATGTCGGTCGATACGCGTAGCATACAACATGTCCAGGGTGGTGTCACAGCCGGCTCTAGGCCCAATATCTTCCCTTCGTCGATCTGCAGGGTTATCGCCATCCTCTTAGGCGTTGGTGTGCTCGTATCTCCTCTTTGCTTGAACTAGTCTCGCTCCAAAACAGCAACGTTTCACTGGCTTCAGATAAACAGCGTGTAAGCCGGCACATAAGGACTTCGACGTCCACACTACAGAGATGGCTTTGAATCATATTCCCTCTCGCTATCTAGTCCCCAGTAATATTGTCATTATAACAAAGTCAAGATAGCACATGCAGCGAGGCATGTTAATCGCGGAGCCGACACACGACCTATCCCCGGAGCAACACCCTCTCCATGGGATAGGCAACATGGCCGCGAGTAACCTTGCGTCGATGCTTGACACCTCGGAGCCCATTCCACTCTCTTCCCGGTTCGCGAAGCTCAAGCGGAACATGATCGCCTGCCGAGAGAAGGATGTAGCAGAGTCCTTCTACCGCCTGCTGCGCGCCCTGCGCAAGGAGGCAGACGATATCGCGGCCAGGGGCTCGGACATGATTCCCACGATCGACTATTTCGACATCCACGACAGCGGGAAGGCGTCGGCGTTCAGGAAGGCACTGAGAAGACGCGGCGTGGCCGTCATCAAGCGCGTGGTCCCCCATACCGTCGCGCAGACCTGGAAGGAGGAGGCCCTGGACTACATCGCCGACAACCCGCAGTCGAGGGGCTACCCGCCGCACGACCCGCAACTATTCGACCTGTACTGGAGTCCGAGCCAGGTCCGCGCACGCGTCGACTCGCGCCTGCTCGACGCCCAACGCTTCGCGATGCGCACCTGGCACGCCAGCGACGAGCAGGCCCTCGTCAGCGCCGAGCACCCCGTCGCGTACGCGGACCGGCTACGCGTGCGGACGCCGGGCGATACGCCCCTGGCGGGCAGCACCCATGTGGACAACGGCAGCGTGGAGCGCTGGGAACCGGACGGGTACGGGGCGTCGGGGACGTACCGCGACGTATTCTCGGGCCGCTGGGAGGACTACGACCCCTGGGACAGCAGCCCGCGCCTGCACATCACGACGGACCTGTACAACCGCTCCGGGTCGTGCAGCATGTTCCGCATGTTCCAGGGGTTCCTCAGCCTCTCGGACGTCCCCGAGGGTAGCGGCGCCCTGACGGTCTGCCCGATGCTGCAGCTGAGCACGGCGTACCTCCTCCTCCGGCCCTTCTTCACGCCGCGATACAAGGACCCGGCGGCGAGGCGAATGGATGGCAGCGGCGGGATGGATATGGGGATGGGCGCGGGAGTGGGCAGAGGAGGGGCGGCGTTGGACTTCCTACACCCGAACAACTGGAACCTGAACGTCTCGCAGACGAGCGTCTTACATGGCGCCGTGCCGGGGTACGTGCAGGAGCTGAGCAGCGCGTTGCACCCCCACCTCCAGCTCAACCGCACCATGGTGTCGATCCCGGATCTCGAGCCGGGCGACTACGTGATCTGGCACCCGGACGCCGTGCACGCCGTCGACGGCGCGCCCTCCCTCGCCGCCATGTCGAGCCACCTCTCCCACTCCTCCCCCTACGGGCATTTCAACCCCAACACCTACTCGCCCTCCAGCTTTTCCCTCAATCCGCCACCGCCACCACCGCCACCACCACCCCCTTCCTTCTCCCCGAACGGCAACCCCTTCCTCCCCAGCCCGTTCTCCCCATCCCACCACTCCCACTCCACCTCCAGCTCCCGATCCGGCTCCCTCTCCAGCTTCACCTTCGGCCACCGCTTCACGCCCTCCTCGTCTTCCTCCGCATCCTCGGCCTCCTCCCCGCCCTACCCCATCCGCAGCAGACGCGCCACCGCCGCCACCATCCCGAACCCGTACCCCGCGGCGGCGGACCCGACGGCCGCCGTCCTCTACATCCCCGCCTGCCCGCTGACGCAGACCAACGCGCTCTACCTCGCCCGCCAGCGCCGCGCCTTCCTCCTCGGGCTCGCGGCCCCGGACTTCGCCGAGGCCGGCGCCGGGTCCGCCGGCGAGCGCGACCACCAGGGCCGCCCCGGCGTCCAGGACATCGCCGACGCGGGCGGCGAGCGCGGCCTGCGCAGCATGGGACTCGCCCCCTGGGAAGAGGCCGCCGCCCCCGCCGTCAGACCCCGCGGCGGCGGCGGCGGTGGTGGTGGTGGTGGTGGTGGAGGAGGAAGCTCCGACAAGGGCTCGCGCGAGAGGGAGAAGGACGCCGGGCTACTCCGCCTCGTGAACGGCATCCTCTTCCCCGACCGGTTCGACGGCGTCTTGAAGAAGCCCGGGAGGCGCTGAGAAGGGTGGGGAATTCTTCATGATAACGTTTTCTTTTTATTCTTCTTATTTTTATTTTTATTTTTATATAGTTTTATTTCGGGAAGCCTCTGCTGGATTCTAATGGGGGTTTTAACTACCTCACCATATTGTAGATTTAGTCGGGCGGAACGGTTCGGGGGGAGGGAGGGGGGGGACCTTGTAACCAATGGCTCTGGCTGGGCTTATGTTAGGGACTGGACAATGCTGGGACGGGTAGGCTGGACGGAGTATCTGTTATAAAGAAAAACTTGGACTGATAGATCAGATCATCGTCTATCATCCAATCACACTAAAGAATTAATCAAGTAAAAAGCAAGTTTGGCTAGTTTTATGACCATTGACTGACTAGCCTGACCGACGACGTGATTACGCATTCATATGGCGCGCAAGTGACATTCTTCGTCGGGAATACAATTTTGCCTCATCGTAACTATTTTGTGGCCGCTTACGACACCACTGTTAAACTAGACGCATGTACTAGCTCCCGGAATCTCATTCTTTTCACCTGTCACTCTCGTGTCCCGATTCCCAGGGTTTTTCATCCAACCAAACGCGCAATGAAACCCCAAACTCCTTGCAGATGGGGTCTGCCTGCCCTGCAACTCAAACGCTGAAGGGATGGGAGGATCGGAATAAATCTACCGGACGCTTGGCGGTCAAAGGCCTATGTCTGATTGAGAGGGGTAAAGAGCTCGTTTATTTATCCTTGCGAGTGCCGGCAGGAGGTTGCGTCTCGCCATACTTTTCGCACAGGTCGTGGTACTCGCGGGAGAGTCCCTCGGCTTGCTTCTTAAGGGCCTGGATATCGCGGTCGCGTTTTTCGATTTCCTTGTTCAGGCGCGCTATTTCGCCAACGTCACCAGCAGCAGCGAGCTTCTCGCTCTCCTTGGTCTTTTTATCCGTACCCTCGTACTGCTTGACCTTCTCCTCGAGGCGCAGCGTATCCAGGATCATAATGTACGTTCGGTTCAGGATCAGCGATAGAAACAGTGTGAAGCCACACAAGTACATGTTTCGCTGGCTGTAAAACTTGCGGGCTTGGACTTCAAGGCGCTCGTGCCCCATTACAGCGCTGCGGGATTATATTGTTAGCCCAATGAACCAAGGCATTTCAGTTGCTTCGTGCGTATGGTAGCAGTCTGCCGATCGAACTAGATGGCACGCTAGAGGCTATCTCGCACATACGCGCCGAGGAAGAGAGGGCCGGGACTTACACTGAACCCTTACTCGACTCGGTGGCGGCTGCCAGCTCAAGTTGTACACGATAGACGCGGTTAACGCTGTCGAGAAAGAGAATTAAGATAAATATAAAGGTGATTTTGAGGCCGTATTGAATCTTGGCGATGATGGGGTTTTCGGAGAGGAAGCTAGAGGCAGCAGTGTTAGCGAAAACGCAGTTCTCTAGAGCCCAACGGATCCAGGGCGTGTCCGGCACTGGTGGCTTGACATACGTGAACATTCGTCGCTTTACGGTAAAAGGCATCGGGATGACGAGCAACATGAAGAGCGTCATCTCTGCTACGAGGAGCAGGAAGACCTGGTCGTCCAGTGTCAGCAAGTCCATCGCAATTGGATCGCAGGGTCATCTTGTGGCGGGTGTGGGAAGAGAGGGGGATGCAGAAGCGTACGAGAGTGTAGTAGAGCGTCATGGCGGTCGATAATACAGCCTGTCTCGGCTGGACAAAGATTGCAGGACGTGGTGGTTTCGGCTACGGCAATGGCTCAAAGATCTCGCTTGGTTGAACGAGCGTTGTGAACTGCGGTAGGACGGTGTGAGGAAGACAAGAGATGGGATTAGATCGTAGTGGGATCTGTGGCAGCTTTAAAGAGCCCGGGTTAGTTTTGATTGAGGAAAATGGAAGGTGGCCTTCTTGCTTTTCCAGGTGTGACGATATCGATCTGAGCTGTGGACAGGTAGATAGGTAGATTAGGTACCTACCTACCTAATGTAGGGTGGGGCCCAAGACTACGTCATCAGCTATTTACGTATCATGCTCACTTGGGCATCTAAGAGGTAGCGCCGCCAAGTATCTCCCAAATATACCCATTAAATGCATATATACCTAAGGTAGGTAGGTAATCACGGGTTATCTACCGAAAGAATGGCCTGGGAGTGTCGACAAGTTAGGTAGGTACCTAGGTATCTACTTTTACTACCTAGGCACATACTCTCGCCTCTAGTACAGGATGTTGGCGACCCGGAACTCTCACTGATACAGATTCATTACCTTCGACTTGCTCAACATTGGCGTGCATTGACCTCCAAACTATCCTTTGTACAAGTGTCCTGCCTCTATACTCATGTAGGGGGCCGCATTACCCCTGTTTTATTGTTTGTAGGAATCGGTTTATCTCTTTCTATCGGGCCATGAGTATGTGAAATCTAGATCTGATGAATTCCTCGAGCTTGATTAAATCCAACCATTCTTTGCGTCTTTCCCTGCTAACCCTCTGCATCGATTTCGTAACTGTTGGATCTATGTTTTGGCTGGAATGAGAAGTTGGGATGAGCAGGGCCCAAGAACATCTCGCTGGGGCGGGTTAGCATAACTCTCTCTTTGTCTCTCTCTCTCTCTCTCTCTCTATTTCTGGTTGATGGCATACACCATGCTTCAGAAGGGTGTGACTTACCTGATCTTGATCCAATCTTTGTAGTTGGTGCTCGCGAGCAGAGTCTCTAGGTCGTCACGGCATCTGTACTTCGGGGGCCGGTCCTGGAGATTAGGAGGGAGGTGTTCTAGTAGGCCGATGGGGATGTAGCGGCAGGTAAAGCTCAACCACTCCAGCAAGAACCGCCGCGTGTGGCCGAGGCCGATCTCGTCGCTGCCCCAGGCTTCCAGTCCATAGCGGACGAACTTCTCGATGTAACCGAGACGTTCGGATGCCGATTTGTCGAGGTACTGCCCCTTCTCAATCTCCTCAAAGATCCACGGCTTGATCATGGCACCTCGCGCGATCATGACCGAGTCGACCCTGGCATTATCGATATGATCGAAGTAATCTATGTGCGAGTAGCAGTCACCATTTCCAATGAAATAGATCTTGCCATCAGACGTGTTCGCTTGTGTGCTCTCGTCGGGCTCCATAACCGTATCCGTAAGGCCGCCTTTCTTATCCTTGTATGATTGGATCAGCGCTGCGCACTCTGCAATGTACTCCCAGTTGGCCTTCTTGGTATATCGCTGTTGTCTACTACGCCCATGGAGTGTCATAGCCGCCGTTCCGGGTGCGCCAAGCCGATCTCGAAAATCAGGATTGCCGAAAGCTAACCTATCGATAATTCGCTGCACCGTAGGTCGGCCATCTCGGACACCCGTTCGAAGCTTCACCGTAATGGGCACCTCCCCGGAGACTGCGTTCATGCCGCGTACCATTTTTTCTAGCTTGTTAGGCGTATCAAGGAGACCAGACCCGGCCCCCGTCTGATAAACCAAGTCGATCGGGCAGCCGCAGTTGAGATCGATTACTCGGAGATGAGGTAAAAATTTCGTCAAAGCCTCAGCGGCCTTCATCGCTACCCATGCCTGGTTGCCGGATATTTGTGCTCCCCACTTCATGTCTTTCGAGTTGTCATACCCGTCTACGACCTGGCCACTCCCGGGCGTAAATCGAGGAGGAGCCAGTTCGCTCTCGTGGGTCTTCATGAGAGCCCATTCGCCTTTCTGTCCTTGGATCAAAGGCAAGGCCATGGCCATTTCGGAGTAGGTGATCTGAGCTCCGAGGTCACCACAGAGCCTTCGGAAAGGGAGGTTACCCTGGGTTGTGAGCGGCGCTAGAACTGGTGTCTCCCGTCCAAAATAAATCTTCCGCTTCTCCGAAGGCTTGAACGGGGGGTCTACGAACTGGGCCCGCAGTTCTTCAACATCATTGGGATCTACCGGAGTATCTTCCGTGCCCTGTTTCCTGTTGTAGATCTTGTGTGTGATTTCTGAGTCCTTGTCGAGCCATTTTACGTACGTCTCGGACTTTTCGAGGACAACCTTTTTCCGTGCTAGATCCCACTTGATGTCTGCTGATGCTACATTTACGACGCCAGGCCTTGCGTCTTGATTGGCGTCTAATTCCGGATGATCACCCTCCTGAAGGAGTACAAGCTCTTTTCGGCCGTCTTCGTGATGAACCTCCTTGGAATGGCTTTTAACGAAGCGACATTTCCAACCTGACGGGCAGCGGCCGTATATCTCGAAGACGGGGCACTTTCCATCGAGAGCCTCGACGTCAGGGCGCCGGCCCTCGGTAAGATACACGCGAAGATCATGGCACATATTACACCGTTCGCCGAACTTGCAAGGCTTAGGCGAGAACTCATTGGCCAGGACACGGCTGTTACAGAGTCGCAGGGAGTCTTCAAAGTGGCCAAACGAGCGGTTGTGGTTCTGCCCCTTTTGCTTCTTTTTTCCTTTCTTGCCGCTGTGATCCTGCTGTTGGTCTGGCCTCCCGGCATCATCGTTATTAGCGGGGATGGTACCTTCAGCGGCATCGTCATCAACAACGTCTTGGAGTTCAAACGAGATGAGATACCTTCCAAGTCGATTAGTCAGAGCACGGGGCGAAGATGGGGGCTTCGACTGCGGACTCACTCTGGCTTTATGGGCGCAATGCCCTGTCTCCGCTCACGCTGGTCGGTGGTGGCGTCATGGCTGAGCTTCTGTCGCTTTGACGAAGGTTCGGCAGTTACGGGAGCGTCGTCAGCCTCGCCGGTGTCAACCTCGGCGACACCGGCAGCGAGAGGCTCGGGTTGTTCCGGGTCGTGCATGATGGCGGGTGTGGATGGGCTATCGGATCCTTTTCGAGATTGGGGAGTTACGGCAGGCGAAGTCTAAGGTTGGCTTGGAACGAGGAGTAGACGGAAGTCGAGCTTCGATAAGAGATCCCGGATTTTTAATCGGCCACGACGATTTTCATCAGTCGAGGTCCATTATTTCCCATCAATCTGAGCAGCGAGTCCCGTTCCCTCAAACTGGCCCCGCAACACTCACCTAGACTTACCTACCCCATTCGGTAGCATTGGTGCTGTTTTACTGGCCATTTGAAAATTATTAGCTCCGTCTCTCGGTCTCTTGTCTCCCTCTGTCTCCCTCTCTCTCCCCATTTGCCTTGGTCTTTTTTTTTTTCTTCCCCTCTCTCTCCCTTGGTCTCTTTTGTGCTCTGCTCGGACGAAACGGATATCGCGTTTCATTTAGTTAGTGTTACTAAAGAGGTGCACATAAGACTACGTTATGAAATGCTTAAAAATAAAATAGAGACGCGAGGGCGCGAAGGACTCCATTATGAGACACGCATATGATACAGCTTTAGCACGGAGGTTTCAAGAGCCGGGTTATGCCAGTTGGTTACCTAATAGTAGACTAATACCTGGTCGTGCCTGGATAGCGCGGGCATTTGGCGGCATGAATGTGCACATCATTATAGCCCTTTCCTAGCTTATACTAAGTGAGTAATTTCCAACGACCGACTAACTTGCGTGCTACCATAGTATGGTATACTTATAGGCGGGTTTCGTTCCGATGCGGGGGAATAGGCACTCATTGGAATATCCCTTGGCACAGTGTATATTCTCCGCGTACGGTAACTGCATACTTCGGCAGGTAACCACTACCCATCTATGGATGTACAACTATATGAGGTACTTGTGGTTACCTCTCAGTAGCCCAGCCAGCAGCCAGCGAACAATTAACCAGCCCCGCCTACCCGCCCTCTCATGCAGGGATCGATTGCAGTGTAGCAAGGCGCTAACATCATCCTAATTCCCAATACAAGGTACCTCAGGCACTTGGGGCAACTACTACTTATCCAAGTACCTGCCTAAGGCACGCGGTCCCTAGATACATAACCTGGTAACTGCTGGTACCTAGCACCTAGCATCAAGATAGCAGCCTCCTCGCCCAGCCCTTGGCTATAGCCATTTGTTTGGGTGTTCCCATCGCGAGTATCGTGTATAGCCAAACGTCTGAACAACCCCCTTCTCCCCTTCCCCTTACCGGCCTATCGACGTCGTCGGTTCGTCGCCCGCCACCCGTCCAATCCAACGAGCAGAAGCACGCGACCGGGTCCATTGTCGAACAGCTGGTATACGCTGGGACAGGAACGACAAAGCTGCATGATCTGCCCACAATCCTTGTCGGCTCTTTCGCATTTTATCGAAAAACGTCCACGCCGTGTCCATACTTCGGATACCATATACACCAGAGCTTCCTGGGTTCCCCCTGACCTTAGCCTTGGTCCTTGACATACGTTACGGACAGACGTTACGGCAATCGCCAGGCTAGGGGTTTCGGCAATTCACATCTGGTGATACGTGCCGGGTGGTCTCGAGTCCCTTGGAGTCCCTTTGTCACCGTCGGGATTAGGAGTTTAACCAAACCCCCTGTGCCAATTCGGATCTCGGCCGCTTCGTTGGTCTCTAGACGGCAGCAAGGCGAGTTGCGAGCAGACGGACCCGACAGCGCGGCGGCACAATTCCACGAATCATCACCACCTCATTGCTCCTGGCGTCTCATCCCCGCCGCCACCCCCCGAATCCATGAATCAAGGCGCCTCGCGACACGACAACGACAACAACGGCGACAACAACGACGGCAACAACGACGGCAACAACGACGGCAACGACAAAGGTGGTGATGCAAACAGCCCTGCCGCTTCACTCACACCAGCTACGCCATGTCTGATTCGCGCCCACACTCGTCTTCCACTAGCCGTATACGTACCGTGCGGTCACAGAAGATAGCCGAGGCCGATTCCCCTACGCGAGGCGAAACGTCCGAACGAGCCCCTCCTGCTCGGAGCCATACGCCTGGTCATCTCGCCTCTAAGAGCCAGAGCCAGAGCCAGAGCCAGAGCCAGAGCCAGAGTCAGGGCCAAAGCCAGAGCGGTACCAGTGGCGGCCCGCCACCGACTAGTAGACGCAAAGCGTCCGAACCGTCCATAAGACAACGCTCACAATCCGCCACTACTAAATCTGCCTATGCCTCTCCCTCGTCGCAACCTGTCCCAGTCCCAATGCCCGTCTACGACGTAAGGCGCAACGGTGACTCCCAGAATGATTCGCAGGCTGGATCTTCAATTGATGGCAGGGAATCAGAGCCCCGTCGTCCGTTAGTCATGCGGTCAACCTCTGCCATAGCTTCCAAGGCTTCCTCACTGGCCATCCCAAGCTCGACGGCACCCCGAAAGCCATCCTCGAGACAGCCGCGCGGGGTTCATACCCCGTTTCCACCTCTCCAGGATCCCTCAACAGCGGTAGATGTGCCTGCAGCACCCTCATCCGGCATGTACTGGTCTCGTGCGCCCGTGTCGGGGGCACCCTACAAACCCGTGCGGGCTCACACGACAACGCAAGTAGGCAATAACGTATACGTTTTCGGCGGATGTGACAGCCGGGCATGTTTTAATGATTTGTACGTCTTGGATGCGGATTCTTTCCATTGGAGCATGCCACAAGTTGTGGGCGATCTTCCCATACCCTTGCGCGCAATGACGTGCACCGCCGTTGGGAAGAAGCTGGTAATATTTGGTGGTGGCGATGGCCCGGCCTATTATAACGATGTTTACGTGCTGGATACCATCAACTTCAGATGGCACAAACCAGGAATCATTGGGGACCAGAAGCCCAGCGCGCGCCGCGCCCACACGGCTTGTTTATACAAAAACGGTATATATGTCTTTGGCGGCGGTGATGGCGTCCGCGCCCTCAATGATATTTGGCGCCTCGATGTCTCTGACCTTGGTAAAATGAGTTGGAGACTAGTGTCCGGACAACCCAGGGGTTCGGGCAACGATTACGGGGTGAACAAGCCCAAAGCTCGTGGTTATCATACGGCTAATATGGTCGGCGGGAAGCTCATCATACACGGCGGCTCGGATGGTGGCGACTGCTTCAATGATGTTTGGGTATACGACGTGGAGGCTCAGCTCTGGAAGGAGGTGCATATCCCCATCCCGTTCCCAAGGCTTTCGCACACTTCGACCCTCGTGGGCTCCTTTCTGTTCATAATCGGTGGCCACGACGGCTCCGATTACTGCGACGACGTGCTCCTATTAAACCTTGTCACTATGTCGTGGGATAAACGCCGCGTTTACGGCTTACCACCCACCGGCAGGGGATATCACGGCACTGTGCTCCACGACAGTCGGTTACTGATGATCGGTGGCTTCGATGGCGTCGAGGTCTTCGGCGATGTCTGGATGCTCGAGCTCGCCGTCCACGCGTATTATTCGCAGATTAGCCACTTCACGATTGAGGTCTGAGGCAGCTAAACTCGGCCGCGGCCGCGGGTTACTGACCACCGTTCATTTACTCGGTTGCAGGACGCTTGTGTACGAGTAGGAAGAGAGTGCCAAAATCGCTACGAGATTACGACTTATCGATCTTTTTGTCAGACAAAAGAGCATACATGGCGAAAGGCTGCGACCGGTGATGGGTCGCCAAATCACTAACCTAATTACTATAACGGGTGGCTCTTTTTTTTTTTCCTCGAAGCAAAGGTGTCGGTTTCTGGAAAAGAGATTTATACATGGGGGTGGCTTTTTGTTTTCTCTTGGATTCATAGGATATAAGTGGTGGTAATAAGACTTTGTTTGGTGCAGGCGAATGTCGGTTGGTTGATCGAGCGAACATCAGTGTTTTCTTCTTTATGAAATTCCATGTCTGACATTTATTACACGCGATAGGTATGCAATTGATATCTATCAGCCCGACTTTTGTCTATCGCGATTCCATTGACCAGGTCTATCCACCCTCCACCACTCCCACATGATAATGATGATGATGATGATGATGATGATGATGAGAGCACCCGTCCTTGGTTGTGCTGCTGTGTTCCTTGAAGGACCAGAATGAAGACACGTGATTATACAAAGCAGAGAGGAGAAGAACCCCTAAGAGATATGTATAAAAAAAAAAAAGTCTGGCTTGCCGTGCTAACCCCTCCGCCGCGAAAGCAAACCGAACCGGAACGCCTAGGATGCATGCATGATGTGCCTATCGAATCATCGCGGGTATCGCCATTAAATGCCTCCCGAGGGAATCCCGGGCATCTTATCCCTCTTCCTTCGTGATCCTGTAAACCTCCTCTATGCAAACATATCGATGCATTCCAATCGGCTAAATTTTTTTTTTTCATCCCCCTTCCCCTTTTCTCCAGAGCAAGGGAAAGGCCCTCTTCAAGTTGGCGCTCCGCCGCTCGTGATCCCAGTTTCTCCCCACAAACGACCGTTTTTTCGGACCAAACGGGCCAAGGGTTTATTTCAGTTCGCTTTAGGCGCGGCAGTAGCAGCGGCGGCGGCGGGGGCGGAGGTGGTGGCGGTAGGGGCGGAGGTGGAGGCGGCCTCTTCCTTGCGGGCGGCGAGGCGGCGCTCCTCGGCGGCGACCATATCGCGCCAGAGGTCCTGGCCCTGGTACTCCTCCTTGTGGATGCGCTTCTCGATCATGTGCTTGTGCTCGGGGTCGTCGGGGTCGAGGACCATGATGGTCTCCCAGCGGCCCTTGCCCTGGCGGGCGTCGGCGGTCTCGAAGGCGGCGGAGACGACGAGGACGGCGAGGGTGAGGGCCTGGGCGTAGACGCGGGCCTGGACGAGCTTCTGGGAGGTGGAGAGGTAGCGGTTGCGGGAGACGATGCCGAGGGCGATGCCCATGGAGGCGACCCAGGAGCCGAAGACGATGGAGTAGCGGTTGGCCTCGCCCCACTGGCGGAAGCGCTGCGCGGGCCGCTCCTGGGCGCGCAGGAGGTCGGCGTCGCGCGAGGCCTGGTCGCGGTAGAAGTTCATGGGGTTGTTGGCGAGGTGGAAGGCGTTGGAGTGGCGCTCCGCGTTCACGATGGCCCCGAACGTCCCCACCGACGTCACCAGGAACGCCCGGAACGGCAGCGTCAGCGACCGCACCCCCGCGTACCGCCGCCCCGCGGCCAGCACGCCCACCAGGCCCGCCCCGAGCCCCAGCGTGCCGCCGATCAGGCCGCCCTTCAGCACGGCGCTGTAGTGCGCCCGCTCCTCTTCCGCGCTGATGACCTTCATTCTGCGGGCGGTTGGTGTCGCTGCGTTATGTGGGTGGTTGTCGCTGGCCGGTTACGGTGACGAGATGTGGTTTGATGATCTTGGGTCGAAATCGGTCGCTCGTTTGGTCGGTTCTGACTATTTAGGTGGATAGACAGGCCCCTTTGGCTAATTAACCCGAAATATTGTTTGCGTGGGTGGTGTGGTGGTGGTGGTGGGTGGTGGGTAGTGGGCGATTGCTTGGTCTTACGATGTCCCGATCCCCAGGGATGTTTAATGTTTGATTTGGTAGGGATGTTGGTCTGAGCGGATTGTATTGTAGATTGGGAAAAGTACCTAGTGGGATGTTTCGTTATCGTGGCTGGTTTGTTGATTGACTAGTTGATTGACTGGTTGACTGACAGGCTGGCTTGACTGGCTAGCTGACTTGATCAATCGTTATATATATGGCAGCCCTGATATCCAAAAAAAAAAAAAAAAAAAAAAAAAGAATCACTGGGGGATTTTTAAGGGGTTTGCGTGGTAGGAACCTTGGAAGCTTCTCGGCGTTGTGGGAAAAGCCCGTGTGCAGGTGAAGGATCGGGTGCTGGTGAAAACTCGTAGGCTGAGGGGATTATCCGGCGTTGTCTCGTTTTAGAGGTTAATACATGATGTAATTCATTCACAGTGGCATGATTTTTAGCTGCGCCGGGACGTCAGTCTTGCGTTACGTCCGTCCCATTTTCAAATCCCGACCTAGCCCCGAGGCGTGAGGCTGGTGAGGCGTGCCGGCCATGTCCGCACCCTTCTAAAAGCATGCCCGACTTGCATCAACCGAACTCATGCTACTACCCTGCCATATCGCAATAGCCGAATCCACCAGCTCCATGCATATACAGCGTATATCCCTTTGTAGGAATATATCCCTAAGCGATTGCGTAACCCGTTCCGCACGTACGGTAAACTTACCATTTCCGGCCTTCGCCGACTCGGTGTTTGCTCTCTCGCGCATACTATGTAAGTGTCTGACTCGTGCGTCCGCATATGCGCCGTTTTCTACCTCAATGGTCTTTTTGGAAAATCGCGAGTTGCTCGCGTGCTCGCGTCTTCCAGCGCCGAATTGGCTCTTGATTCTCGATTTCGCATATACCGAGAAATCGCCTCTGACTGAACCAAGATTCGTTCCAAGCTCCAAACGGCAAGTCTTGACCTTAACATTTCACACCTCAATCTCAATGGCGCTTGATTAAAGAAAGCGCCCCGGCCGATAAGAGATAGCCGGCCTTTTGGATTCGGAGACGAGCTCGTTGTCAGCTTACCTCATTGCCTCGGCAATATTATCGGCCGCCCAGAGAATGACAATTCCAGAAGCAATGCCGTACATAATCACATAACATCTGGCGGGACCCAATTTCCGCCCACTAGCATATCGAACGTTCAGAGGCTATGCCTCTTTATACGTTATGTCGTGGGGCGGAACGCCATGTTGGTGATGTGATGTAAGTGGCACTACACTATAACGTGAATCTTTATATAGAGCAAGCCAACGACACAATGGTCTAACATTAATAAGATTAGGCACACGTGACGAGCACATGAACGATAGCTCTCGTCATGGGATCTACACTATGTACATATATGTACATACTGCCTATAGTTAGTAGCAGTTGGTGATACACAACCAGAGTACATACAGTATGTTGTGCCCATTTCATCCGTGCGAGAGACTAGAACTAGAAATAATCCAGAACTAGTCCAGAAATTTTCCAGAAATACTTGACACATAAATTACCTAACCTTGCAAAATTAGGGTTATCCGGATATTCCCGCTAACTGGACTAGTTTAGACTAGCGACTAGCTATAGGCGACACTCCCGCTGGCTGAGAGCGCCAGCGAGGAAGTGTGTGCACTAGCGTGACTAAGAAAAGAAGGATGATAATCCTCGCCGGAACAATGTGCCCGCTATTGGGGCTTGAAATAAGGGTCCTTCGATGGTGTTGAGGGGTCAAGATCAAATGACGCCTTCTCAAGTGGAACGGCGAGATTGCGGAGCGCCGTCTACAGATTTTAGGGGTCCCGTCGAGTCGTAGCGCCAGTGTTGAGGATAGGCTTAATTGGCAGATGGCCGTTTGGAGGCGTTTTCCCCTTGAGCATATGTATTTGACATTTCCCGCTAGTTACTGTACTTACTACTGCGGAGAGCACCACCACCTAGCTACCCGTAGGAGTACACCCGAATACATGCCTACTATTGTTTTGTACATGTCTAGTTATTGTAGGCAGTAGCTCAATCTATAAGTGATCTCCATACTCGAGACTATACTGTGAGCCCACCCCAATCTGGCAGTGCCAATCTTGCTCCCAAGCCAAGCAGGCCGCCTACTTGTATACACTAGAGTCGAAGCTTTGTATGGGGCCTACATGGGGCGCACAGTCTATCTTCCTGCCTCGAGAGCTCAATGCAGTATGAATGGTGGGTGCACCTAGGCTATCTCGTAATCATAGTAGTGTATGAGGAGACACGACCAGGTCTATTTCTAGACGTTTGGCTAGAACGAAAGTCAAAACATACAAGTAAAGAGGCTATGGTAAAGCCATGTGCCTGTTGATATCCAACACGTGTCTTGGTCGCTCACATGCGTTGAGCTTAAAAATCGCAACGGGAATCGGAGACTGACTTCGGCGAGGCGGTCTGGAGGTACCAAGCGGTCAAAAAGGACATTGCGCATTAGGATCCTCCTGGTTAGCCAAATTATTGGCTGGTCTCGAATGGCTTCGGGTTGCTACAGCACCGCGACGCGACATTCGCAGACAATAACAGGGATAAATATGCCATCTGCTCTTCAACTATATTCATGCATGTCAACCGCACACAGCGTGTAATTGCATAGCACGGTGGTGGTCCCTTGTATTTTCTAAGTATGTGTATATATGTATATACGCATGTGCGTATGTGCGTACCCAGTTCCTGTTGCGTGGTACAGGAGGCACCGTCATCGGAAACCATGTGGCGGACGAGGATGATATGTATCTCTTTTTAGGAGGTCTCAGACTACTGCAATTCGTATTAACCCCTGCTCATCCCGTATCGGATTTGGTGAACGTGGGAGGGAGGTTCATTGGCAATTCAGATGCTCGGGAAACGCTAGCAGGCAATGTGATCCGACAAACACGGGCCTTGTCGACAGCTTGGAAGCGTTTCAAAGTTGCCAAGATTTCAGGGTCCATAGTCTGGCTGCAGGATGCACGTTGTTGGCAAGGGGCCGAGGATCATCGACCATTTGCGTTTCGCCTTGGCAAAGCGGATGTCTCCAATATCGGCTCTCATCCCTCGTGACTACGGTCCTAAGAGGCGGTGTGCCATGCGCAATATTTTGATAGGAGGTGATGAACTGGGCATATATGATAGGCGCAAATGAGTTGGGCTTATGACTTCTGTAACGGGAACCTCTACCAGCATGCTCTCTTTGAATTGGCTCCATGCTGCGGGAACGAGAAGCCTGCCATGTCAACATTCAGAGGAGGTTTACTACGAAGAGCCTGAGCAGTCCAGTGTCCTTGCCATTTCGGTTCGTCACGAGTATTTATAACGTGTTATGCATACCGGCGGCTAATTCGTCTACTCCGGTTGCCGACGACCAAGATAACACATAGCAGTTATCTGACGAATGAATGCGCCGAGATGAACGGTAGGTGGCGTTGCACGGACAGGGCACCGACGCTGAAGGCAGACAGCCCTGGGATCTTCCCTTGACTCTGGAAGCGATGTTAACCGCTCCGTCGAGAGTCGTCTAACAATCCACTGTCGCGGCTGTCATGGGCTTTTAGCATAAGGCTGCCTATTCGATGTCCTGTGAGAACCTAACCCCCAGACTAAAAGCTGACTATGATGGAAATATGAATATGGCAGTGCATACTGAGCTTGGAAAAGTAGGACCTCAGCCCTGGATTTGTGGGATGGATGGCTGATGACGTATTATATCATTTTCGCTTAGTTTTTGATAAGAAGCGCCTTTGTGTGAAACAGATGGAGAATGTTGCAATTTCATAGGCAAGCGACGTATTTATCAAGAACCACAAGATATGTACATACCCAGATGCTTAGATACCTACTTCTTCGGTGACCGGTGTGCTGGTTCGCCGCGTTGAACTCTTGTTGCCTCCGTTTTTGTTGTTGTCATATGTAATGTATGCATACCGTATCCCTGGAAACCAGGCACGACCGAGATGTGATTGGGGGACCTCTGGTAAATATAGTGTTGGTTATTTGTGGCTGAAAAGAAGCGAATCATTCGTCGTGATGCTTCATCCCATGCATCGCCCGGGGTTCGGCTGGCTGGATGCGGCGTTTTTTTTGAGGCTGCGCTCGACTCCAAGCTACCCAGGTACCTCTCAGCTGCTCGCCTTGCCTACTATGTCATCATAGCATTATATCACAATACCCTGTAAATACCCTGTAAACACCCTGTAGTTATTAATCGTGTCTGCCCGGGATATACTTGCCTGTTTAGGAACTAACTAATGTGGTGTCAACGATCGACACAGTGGAGGAACTACCTATTCGGTACATGAACCAGTACTATACCACCACTGTGCACTGTATGCAGCTCGTGGCGAGCGGATGGTGTGGCAACAAGACACGGCTGGTACCTAGGTAAACTATGCTGTGCACTGAAAGAAACCAAGGGGTCGAGCACCACGGGGCCAATCGGAGCCCCGGAGCGGCAAGGCGATGATCTACATATATAGCACGCTGTCGGCGTCTTTACCGCGTTTGCAATAAGTTGGCCATTGTGAAACACGCTTTTCGCGGCAGCACCAGTTTGACTGTAGTGTACCTACCTACGCTACTTAGACGTATAACTATTCTGGGGCATGAGCGACCTCAGTTCGCCTTGGTACATCATATTTTGGCCGGTCATCAGGCAACCCCGGCCATAACACCAACGATTGGATCCTGAGAAGCAGCCTGGAGGGAGGGCCCGGGGGGTTGGGTCGAGATCGATGATGCACGGACCAGAGGTTGACCATGAAGCTTGCTCGAGGGGAATACTTCGTACTATAACTACTCCTAATCGGTATGAAGTTGCAAATACCTGCTGGACCACTGCGTACAATCATACCTGCTAGGAATTGTGGGTTAGAGTTATAATTCGACCGAGAAGCCACCCCGTTTCTACAGCGTTTCTACTTGTACCACTAGTAGTGCACTAGGCGTATACCTAGGTACTGTTTGCACATTTCGTGACGTACCTACCTACCTAAGAGGGAGGCACACACCTACCTACCCATCCACTCTGCATATACATAGGCAGGTAATGAAATGTAGGGCAAGAGGTAGTTATACTAAGCTCAAGTATGCAGACGGATATCCGATAACTTTACTTATACTGTGGCAGAGTTGTATGCAGTTCATGTAGGCAGGAGGCACACGGATGCGCGGCTCGAAGGTACGGTAGGCACCTAAAAGAGGCAGCATAGTCCGTTATCCTGAGTCATTCCACAAGGCCTGCTGGAGATACACACCTCTGCCTATGTAGATTAGGTAGGTACTTGTAGTGACCCAGGTAGAACTGCATAGTAAATAACTACCTATCTAAGTCTTGATCCCTTCCCTCGATGCAGCCTGGCACCTACATGAACCTAACCTACAGCATATTTATACATACAGATACCTACCCTACCCACACTCCTACTACTGCCACTAACACCATACATGTTGTGTATGTACCGTCCCGTCTAATAGTATGTCTGGTCGCTCCTACTATTGGACATCCTCGACCCATCGCATAATGCCGCGCTTCTCACCGACCTACATACGGACTACATACAGACTACAGAGTACCTCCATTATTTAAGTTGGTACTCGTGGTGCTTAGGTCGTGGGAACGGCATCAGACAGCTCGAAGTCACATAACTAGCGATGTAGATCGAACGTCCAAGTTATCCCATTCGCCGCGAAATTCGGACATGGCTGTAAGCGGAAAGTAGTCACTGAAGACAGCATCATCATTGGTCTTCGGGTCGGCTGGGGGCCGGTGATCGAGTGATCCAGCATTGAGAAGAAGGTCCAAGATATTCCGTCACAGTACTATGGGTTGTCAAGTCACCACAAGTACCTACGTTAAGTGTTCGCAGCGTCACATCGTGGCCGTTTGGGTGTAACCCTGATCCAGGGCACTTGGGCAGTCTAGCGCGCATCAACAGGCATTGCTTGCTTCTGTTTCGTTGATGGACACATACTATATACCCTAACTGGGTATTTGGTATTGCGTGGTTCTGGCTGGGCCTAGGTGAGGTATCTAATGGTCGGGAGTTGCTAGGCCATCGTCATCGACCGGCCCGTGGCCATCCACGGCTTATTGGCGATTCACACCGCTTTATAATTGCCTTCAGATATGTGTTGTTTGCATGTCACCATTCAATAGGTACGAAGGGGGGGGGGGACCAAGGGGTCAATGAGCATCCTGCCAAATGGATGAGACTCGAGTCGGAATTCGACCGTGGGCAGCAAACCGTTTGTCTCGAACAATCAAACAAACAGACGTGCAGTCGACACAGCATACCCGAGGCGAGAGCACCCCCTTGTCTGCCTTTCGTGGCTCCTCTTGGCGCCCCGAAGGGAGGAACCTGTGAGTGCCTATCGTCCGTCACTGACGTGATGCTCGGCTTGCGTATTCGTGACTTATACTAGATACTGTGTATACCGTACGCTAGGCAGGTAGTAGAAGAGACGCCGTTAGGGTTATAAGACTCAGGTAGGTAGGTGGTTTGGCGCAATTTACTCTACATAGGTTCTCAGCGTAGGTTCAACTAGTCAAGAAAGAGACTCCAAGTTTAGTTCTCAGTCGTAATGGACATACATATTCTGTTGGCTACCTACTCTTGCGTTCATGGTTCGGCTCTCTGATTATTCCGTTTCTGCGCTGGTTACTAGCGACCATGGCTTTTGGTGGACTAAGATACCATTACGGCTGTAGATTTCTCGGAGTCGATAAATCAGCCATATCTGTCGCCTCGAAGTTACACGTAGCACCCGGCCATAGACCAACTACGCACGTTCCTCGAGAACAATACACGATGTGTGTTTGCCTGCCTACCTGGCCTAGGCACTTGGGTAGACTGGTAGCAACTAATAGCACCGGTATAGTGGAAGACAATACCCGCAAACGCCTAATAGTGTGAAGGGGCAGAGCAAGAGATTATGAACCATTGCGGTGTGACGGTCATCAAAGATGCTCGGCTCGGCATTGGTTACGCTGTATAGCTTGTTTGGTCATACACATCTCTCTTGCCTTACTTAGTCCAGATATTCACAGCACAGACCGGCGGCGAACCATGAGGTATTACTGTCATTTGAGCCGTAACCACACCGCGCCGCCTCGGGAAGCAATCAAGCAATCATTCAACCACTCAACCAGTCAACCAGTCAATCAGTCAATTAGTCAATTAGTCAATCAGTCAATCAATCCATCAATCAATCCATCCATCAATCAATCAATCAATCAATCGATCAATGGATTGATGGATCAATGGGCCAACGTGTCAATAGATTGATCAAGCGGTAATTAACCTAACGGCACCTCGAGCCCGCCCATCATCTCTACCCTGAGGTCTCATTGCATGCGACAGACACCACGTACCGCAACCTTCATCTGACAGCCTTTCCCCTATCTTGCCCTTGCTTGTCCAGTGGTACATGCCGTAGATACTCGACATTCCATATACGGCAACGAATACTACCTCAGCCTGAGTCAGAGCAACAAACGAACTCAAGAGGCACGACCACTGCGATCGCTGCAACGCCCGCCCCGAGAGGCGACGGATAGCAGATTGGACAAACGCACAGACGCACAGCGAGGAGAGAGGCCGAATCCCCGTGCCGACAATCTAAAGATTAGCTACTGCGCCCAACTTAGAAGGCGCAGTAAACCTACGCACGTGCTCGCCCGGAACCATATCACAGCGGCGGCGTCGTCACGGTACAACAGTGTATTGTTCGGCCATCGAGAGAGAGAGAGACACACACACACGCACACACGCACACACACGCACGCACACACACACACACACACCTATGATAACATCTGATTTACTGGGCGTGTCTTCCACGAGTCAGCTAGTGAAGCAGGCCAGTGACACAGGTCAGTTCAGTGAAGCAGGTCAGCGAAGCAGGTCAGTAAATGAATACCTCCACACCCCGAACCATCCATTAGCGTGATACCTTATTTGATGGGCTTTGCTTTGGGAGGCGGGCAGTCGTCGGCTCGTAATCGTCGGCTTGTCTACCACGCCTTTCGACATTAACTTCAACCGCTCTTCCACGACTTCACTTTATTACCTACCTGGGCAGCCCGGGCCACTTGACTGATTGCTCTTACACTCTCCTACATCCTGCATCCTTACTCCCCTACTCTCCCCTACCCCTCTGCCCTCTTACTCTCCTGCTCTCCTACTCTTCTACTCCTCACTACGCGCGAGGTCGATGTGCATGCCTATTCGGCTGATACCTGATAAGCTAGGCTGTAAGTTCGTCTGCACCGAACTCCAGTCATATAACATCATCGCCGACGGACTACCGAAAGTATCGTCCATCTCTCCACAAGTTACTTGCTGGTACTTATTCAGCTCGGTGCCCACTGTGGACTTGGAGGTACACCACATCGCATATTACATTACTGGGCCACACTACACGACAGTACATGTGCAGCACCACAACCGCACCTAACTATCTAGGTCCCTACCTAGGTACCTACCTCACTTACGTGCCAGGATACATACATACCCAGGTCGTCAACACGCCTGTCTGTGCAAGCACGACCCGACAGGGTCACTCACTACGCTCCCTATCTAACCACCTAGTTTACTGTGGCGTTGACGTGAACTCAAAGCCGTGACTCAACTTGACCGCATACCTCCCACCTACCGTCGAGCCGGAGGCACATGTGCACATAGCCGCTGGCTCACTGCTGGGATACCTGGCCTTGCCAGGGTCGTCGTCAATAGCATTGGTACTTAACTAAACTTCTGGATCTCACGCAAGGTAACCCCGGTGATTCATCCCAACTACACACTACACACCACACGCTGGTAAGTATTCTCCCAAACTATGGTCATCGCATCGTGGGGTTCGACGTTACGTCCGGCTCATGGCGGATTAGCTCAAGCCGTACAAACACTTAGATCCTCTAATTAACTACCTACATACATCAGGGAACCCACCGGTCTCATAAGAGTCTCATAAGAGCCCTGACCAGCCGTCTCTAATTCCCCATTCTCGTAACGGCAGACCTACTTCTGAGACCCTGCCTACTTGTAACTAAAGTCGTTGCCATCCACTAGGTATTGTTCGGCATACAGTGCGTCTGCCAGGAGAAGACACGGTCCGCCTCTGCTTCCGCTCTACTTTCCGAGACCGAGACGAGGATCGCGAGCACCGTTATCCCAAGCCCCGCCAAGGACGACCCACGAATCGACAGCGTGCAGCGCACTACCTAGCGACTCCACCCGAGTCCCACCAATCCACAATAACTACAACCACAGTACCTAACAGCGGTACGTACATACATTACCTGCTGTAACTGCCTACACTACGACCTTGGTAGGCAGACTAAGGTAGTGCATCCACGCTCCGACGGACGACAGGCCTAGTGTCGCATCTCCCTGGCCCATGCCCATCATGGAAAGCCAGGGTTTATGGGACCGGTTGTTTGCTGGGGGGAGCGCTGCCACCACCAGCGCCAGCACCACAGCGACCAGCACCCCCAGCACTCCCAGCACTCAGCCAGGCCGCTCCACCCACTGGCCCGAGTCCAACCCGTCGTCACCTCTCAGCAGCCGTCGCGGGACCAACCAGGCGACCAAGGCCGTGTCCAAGTCCAAGTCCCAGGCCCCAGAGACGACGGGCCAAAATAACCTTCCTAACCACCACACCATCCATAATAATAATATTTCCCGTCCCTCTTCTACCACCTCGCTCTCCGCCTCCCGTCCCGCCGCAGCCGTCGTCGGTGTCGCTGTCGCTTCGACTGCCGTTCCCACGCCCGCGTCTTCGCACTCTCTTTCCTCCCCTTCTCCTTCGCCACAGCCGACCACGCCTGTCGACCCCATCGGCCTGACGGATCGCATCGACAACTCCTCCTTGTTCCCGTCGTCCAAGGCCATCCGCATCCCCGGCCCACCCAACGCCTGCAACCCCAACTCCGCATCGGTCGACCCTGCCCACCAGTCCGAGCTTGACTTCCTGTGCCCCGACAACGACGACGACGCTTGGTTCGCCGACTGCATCAACGTCGATATGACTACCGGCCCCGCGCTGGACTCGGCCGTCGGCCGTAGTCGCCAGGACTCGTTCGTCAGCACCGGCGCCAAGCCCATCTCCATGATCAACCCCAACCGCGATCATGCGAATCGGGGCCGCCGCGAGAGCCTCGCCGGCAGCCTGATGAATGGCATGAGCTGGGGTGGCCTTTCCGTTGGAAGTTTCATTAGAGATGAGTAAGTCCTTCCCCAGCTGTCAAACCCACGTACGGCCTTTGCATGTGAAGACGGCGCCGTTTACTCCCCAAGGGGGGAAGACGTCTAAGACATGTATTGAAGCCTAAGACATTCGTTCGTCCCCGGTGGTAAGTGTGTGCTCCTAGTCCATTGAAGCTAATGACGGGTCTCACGATAGCCTTGCGATGACTGGTACCTCGCCATTCGCTGGCGCTGCCCAATCGCCTTCGTTTCATTCTAATTCGTATATCCCGAAGATGGAAGCCGAGTATTTGCGCGACTTTGTGTGTTGCGATCTTAAGCTAGAGACGATGCATGACCTCCTGCGCCACTATGAGACGGTCCATACTGGGGCAAATAGCCAGGGCAATCGCAATGGCAACGGCGTTCGCATGCCTCACAGGCTCTCCGTCAGTAGCAGGCCTTCTATATCTATGAGCTCTAGTCGCCCGGACGTGCAGGGCTTTCAGAACCAAGGCCAAATGAACTTTGGCCAACAGAACCGGATTGGGGGTTCCAACGGCGTTTCCGGCATGGGCTTCGGTAACCTCCACGGGGTTAGGCAATCGATGGGTATGGACTCCAGTAAGCAAGCCCACCTGAGTAGCATGCAATCCAACGATGAGATGGACACCGTAGGTGACATGGAGATGGATGATGCCGTCGGAATGATGGAAATGGACGATAGCAGCCACCGAACAATCCAGCAGACCCGCCAGATGTTTGGGCAGCAGAGACCTCAACTGCAGCTGAACAGCTCAGGCCTGCCGCAGGCCTTGCGAACTTCACAGCCCCCGACCCCTGGAGCCTCCGGCTTCGGCTACCAGAATAACCCTACGGTGTCATCTGTCAACACACCAACGCTCACAACCAACCAATCTGGTATGGGTGGTGGTGTGCCGGATAGCCTGATCGACGGTTCTTCTCTCGACTTTATGGATCTCAACAGCGCGGTTGGGAATCTGAACACTTCGACCTTGTCGGAGTATTTTATCCAGGACCCTGCGAAGAGGCTGTATAGCCCGAACGGCACGGCCAACCAGCAACGGGCGCTTCAGCAGCAAATGGCGCAGTTTGGCCTAGATCAGAATCAATTTCCCAACATCAATGACCCTACCCACTTGGCTGCATTGCAGAGGGCGATTGCGAATCCCGAGACATTCACAATGCCACCAGAGGAAGATAAGCCGTTCAAATGCCCGGTCATTGGATGCGAGAAGGCGTATAAAAACCAGAATGGCCTGAAGTAAGCTTTAAAACCTTGCCGTGTTTTGGCCCGACCGCGGGATTATGTCGCTAACCGCCTATGCAGGTACCACAAACAGCACGGCCACCAGAACCAACAGCTTCATGAGAATGGGGACGGCACCTTTTCCATCGTCAACCCGGAGACGTCCGCACCTTATCCAGGTGAGATGGGGATGGAGAAGGAGAAGCCTCATAAGTGCGAGTACTGTCACAAACGGTATAAAAACCTTAACGGCTTGAAATACGTAAGAACTTGGGGACCCCGACGGGCACTTACATGACGCGTCAGGCTAACCTTATGCACAGCACAAACAACATTCGTCAGCTTGTGAGATCCAGGCCCAGGCGGCGAGCATCCGAGCGAACCTGTCAAATAACCAGATGGCCTTCAACATGAACTTGACCCACGGGCTGCCTGGTATTGGTGAAGAGATGCAGATGTGAAGCAATCCGTCTTCTCATTAACCCCAATCAAGTTTCGCAATTGCACCAGAGACATATTCGGCAACGTGTACGGCGGCCTTCGACAAGCACATTATCGAGCGCCAACGCAACATGGCAAAAACTTACTGATTATTCTCCGCGAAGTGACATCGGTTCATTCTCTCGGAACCACATTGGGTCCTATCTTCACTCTAGATCTTGCTCGTTTCGACTGTACACCATAGAATTTCCCCCATAGACTGGATACCCCTTTCTCTGTCTTTTTCCTTTTTACGCTCTCAGTTCTGGGTTCGGAAAAGTTCGCATGTCCCATTCCAGGCGTTTGTTCTTTTCAGCATGACGGTCTGCTTATGAAACTAGCTCTTGACCTCCACCCTTCGATTTGGAACTACTGACTTTGTCGTCGCCATTTCCTGAGGCAGAGCTACGATTTATGACCATACAATGATGGATAGTTGCAAATGCTCATCCAAACCATCTGTACTAAATCAATCAGAAAAAAAAAAAGAAAAACGAAGAACGGCATAGATAAAAGAGTGGATGCTGGATATGGAACGGAACAAGACGGGTGACGTCAAAATGGATATAGCGATGCGGTTGCTTTTCGACTACTTGTCACGACACCCCAAATATTCCCTCCAATAGACTGCGGGCTTGCTCCTCTGAAAAGAGTGTCCCAAATGCCCCACGGCTCGTTGATATTGAAACTATAAAAGAAAAAAAAAAAAAAAAAAAGAACGCTTTTCGAATACGTCTCTGCCCTCTCAGCATTAGACTCGAGTTTATCGCCGTCTCGCGGCTACTTGCTCGCAAAAGCCTGTATGGGGCTTGGGCATTGATACTCAAGTTTGCCTTTGATGTCGAGACAGCCAAATTTCTTCTTGTCAGGCTTCGGTATTCGTCGGCGATCAGGCTGTGGTTGTTTATCAGTGCATATAGGGGGGGAGGGAAGGGGGGACGAGGTACTGTATCAGGGCTGATGAAGCCATTTGGATCTGCCTCTCTCACATTGAACCGGCGTGCAAACGTGCATAATCAACATGGGACGGGAATCTCGACAGTGTTGAGTTGACACCTTCCCCATGGGTTCATATCTTCGGACATCTCATCCCCCTTCTAGATCAGCATGTCGTTGTATTGCATCTGATCGATCTCCTATTCTTAGTATAAGTGCTAGCGAATAGAAAATTCTCCATAACAGTCAGACGGCATCAGGAGTCGAAAAAAAAACCTAGAATTGCCCGTTTAGTAAACAAACGAGTATAGTAGAGGTGTCGTCAACTTTTAGAGGTCAACTTTCCTGTTGTCCCATGACTCAAAGAGTTGTATGAGGTGACCGTAGACAGATATCAGCATTAGTCTTCTTATTCTTGCTGTGCAAAGCATGATTTTAGATCCCCGGCTTGGCCTGGCCTCACGTCTCTCAACGATTTCAATGCGAAAGCATCTTTACTACTCGTATATTTAGGGAGGAATCGAAATAATACCAACGAGGTAGATACCACATGGAGAGTGTCTTCTCATCCATCGTAAGTTTCGGCGCCGTTGCCTCTACTATACAAACGTCACGTGTTGATGTTGATTGTCTTACGCTTTAAGAGGTCTTGTTTGTTGCATGCAATGCCAGTGATATTTGTGCCCGGAGTTGTGTAACAGCGCGTATTGCCCGGTCTATGGGTTTCGTTGCGTTCTCCAATCTATGCTTGCTCGCCTCATTCTTGCAACAGAAAAGGGGGGGGCGGCCGAGGGTGGCATTTGAGATTAGCCAGCAGGGCAGACGGAGCTAATAGACCGTATTGCTCTTGGAAGATTTTAAGACCCTGTTTATTCACATACCTAGAAGAAGTACTGTGTGATGAATTGCTATACATGACATGACTTTCTTAGTATTAGTACTTATTGTTACTCATCATTCCCTCATATAAGCTGTATGTATAATCGATCCGATTTGGGGGGCCTGGGTAGGCAACATATTTATGCAGTTTACGAACATCAAGCTGGGGTTCGTGAGTCGCATGATTCATCATTCCACTACCAACTGGTAGCAGTATCATCTTGGTCAACGCTGTGTTATAGTACAGTGGCAACAATACCTTGACCTGGGTATGTGTATAGCCGGTTCATAGCAAGATACCCAACGTAGCCTTGGCGTAATCATCCCGAGTCCATTATCACCTTAACGCCAGGACCATGAACAGACCCCGCCTATCTATAGACCACAGACGATAGCGAACACTCAAAGTGCGCACTAAATTTATAGTTTAGCCTCGTATGCCTAATGGCTCATCTTATCCCGCAAAGTCCAGATAACGCCGGCCTAGAGCCAAAACAAAAGGACTCCCTTCCCATCATTGCTAGTCATAAGAGATCCCGGGTACGGTGTACAAACCGCAGTTACACAATGTTATCCCGACCTACGGGAACTTGATTGATCCCTCCCCTCTCATCAAGTGGCCATCATGAGGGTGCTTAGGCCAGGTCCATACCTTCAGAATCATCGTCCACATCAGAAGGTAGTGCCTGGGCTCGATCACTACTCATGCTATCTTTCCGGGGGATCCAGTTCTCGTTTCGGCTGCGGTAGCTGTCCACGTAATCAAGTTCCTCACCGGCTATGACTCTGCCTTCCATATCGATCTCTTGTGATAGTTCGACTAAAGCAGTACGGGGAAGCCTTAGAAAGCCTTGTGTACGAACAATACGACCCCAATGTGTTAAGCAGAACGTGGCCGCTCTCTTGCGCAGCCAATCTTCGTTTGCCTGGCCAGCACAATACCAGATAATGCAGGCGTGATCAACATCAAGCTCCTTTGACAATCGATTCACACAGACAAGTCTAAGGTGTGGAATATTGTAAATGTTAGACATCACCAGGAGCCCGGCTACATCAGAGAGATCCGTAACCCCATCGTTGGCGTGAATACTATCTGTATACAGATAGCAAAGGAAGGCTTTGACGACTGAATACGGCTCTGGGATATGCATCTTCTTGGTATGGAACTCAGCCATCTGTGCGCTATAAAGACGCGCGAAATGCGGCCAACGAGCCTGGAGGATAAGTTTGTGCACATGAATGGGTGGCGATGTCGGAGCATCTGGCGCGAGCCAATTCTGATCGTCTGGCACCTCCCCGGCACGAATAAGGCCTGACGTCATCATATCATCGTCCTCGTAATCGCTAGCCAGGGCAGTAATGATAAAATCGGTACCACTACCTGTCTCTGGGGGCAGGTTGAAGAGTCTAGCAAGATCATGACCTAACCCCTTTGATGGTTGCTCTTGTACCCGGGTCTGGGATATAGGACGAGAGAGGCCGGATCGAGATTCTGAGACCAGGTTATTTCCGAGAAAGCCGTAGCGTCTTAGATCGATCTGCATAATGTCGCTCAAGTACTCCTCGAACCCGTTTGGACCCATATCGTTGACCGAGTCAGTTGGGCATCCAAGCAGCCATGCCTTTGTCCCATCCTCGTTCATGGTACAATAGTGCCAGCGGAAGCCTGACTTAAATATCTCGCGACCTTCTGCTAGCTTTTGCCATCGGAGAGAAGCTAGGTCTAGGGCCGATAGAGAGCATTCCTTCGAGGGGATTGTGGCAGCTGGTGTGACGAAATCAAGCAGCGTACCTGAAGAGTAAATATGGAAGTGCGTTCCGGGTACTTGGGAGGGCACATTAACCCCAGAAACAAACTTCAAAGACGATACTGCACCCGGCGCCATGGGAGCGTATGTTTTGAGTTGGAACGAGGGCGTGTTGACTTGGGCTGTCCGTGAATTGGCGGCATATCCAGAAGCGCCTATGACGGGAGCAGTACTCAGAGAATACGGGTGGCGGGATGGGTCAGTCGCGCGGCTCATTACTGCGTGTCTGTCGGAGGCCGAGCCGATGTGAGGTGGTGAATCGAAAGCAGGGCTTCCCTTAAGATCAAGCCACCAGAGTTCGCTAACCTTGTCCATGTCTCCGCTAAGACCTCCAAACACCCAGACCCGGTCGGCCCTGCAATGATTAGCATGTGGTGTGTCATGTGAAAGGTGGTGGTACACACCATATATATGCCGAGTGGTCAAACCGTGGGACAAAACGCCAGGATCTAGACCAAGTATACGTCTTTAGATCCAGGTAACAGATATCGTCCAGAACATAGCTGTCATGTCCCGTGATCCCGCCTATAATAAACAGCTTGTCTTCGTGGAGCACGGCCGCATGTCTCGCTCGGCCTTTGGGGAGAGGGCCGGTGACTTGAGGTTGTGTCCAATGTGCTGAGTTCAGATCGAAGATGATAAGGTCGGACAAGTATGTACGGTGCTCATTTTCGCCACCGAAAACAAGGAGCTTATCCCCTTGATACAATGTGGCCGTATGCCCTGCAAACCAAGTAGTGAGCTTACGGTGTCCTGAGTAGGGTATACCAGGAGCACATACCCATTCTAACACCAGGAATATCCCCATAGTTGTCCACCAAACTCCATTGATGACTGGCGAGATCTAGCTTGAGGACGTGGTTGTAGACCTCATCGGTGTACTGGTCGAATCCTCCAAAGGCATAGATCTGGTCATTGCCGCAATAAGTAACCGAGGCATTGACAAGACACGCTGGTCTTTGGCCAAGAGTCCGTGTGACCCTGGGCCGATACCCATCCATCATAGCCCGATTCTTCAGAGGTGAGTTGGGCATCACAAAGGTGTTGCTGGAGGAGGCAGCAGACGCGGGGGTCGACAGAACATTTGAAGTCGACGAGGGGACGACGGAGGCTGCAGAAGCGGTACCCGAGGACGATTGTGGGGTGTTGATCGGGCCAGCCGGGCCACCGAATAGGGATTGCGTGGAGGAAGATGGCGTCGAGGGGTGCGCCATTGTCGGCTCGTATGTGCCCGAGGCTCTTTCGCAAGTCTCTTTCGCGGGTCTCTTTCGTAGGTCTCTTTTGCAATGCCGTCTGCCCGCCCGCTATGCCAACATCACATGCACGGGGGCGTGGATGCGAGTGCGTAGATGTGATGTGATGCGATGCGGTGTGAGTGGGTGAGTGCCTGTGAATCCCTGAGCTGACAACCACAGGACGGAATTGCTATTCTTGTCAGCCGTGGAGTCGCGGCCCCTCGTCAGTGGGTAAAAAGACGAGTGTCTGGCACACAGCAGGAACTTTCCGGTCTTGGTGGGCGGTAGCCTGGGAGGGATAATTGGAGGGACGTGAGCTGTCTAGGTAGGTGTTTGTGGCAGTGCAGGGAGGCAGGGCCGCTGTAGCTGAAAGTTGAGGATGAAGTGTAGTAGGTAGTGCTTGGCAGCCATGACTAGAATCGAAGAATGGGGGGTAGTCATTATTTCGTGCTGCTTGATTCATCTGTCGGGGCGCTAGGGAAATGAGGCTAATGCAGCAGTGTGGGTACCACATTACCTGCCTTGACACGGACCCAGCTGCCGAGCACCTAATGGTGGGGTGTCGGGAAGGAGAAAGGTAATGGATGCTGTTGCCGTATCAACGCCCCACAGGCAAAGTCAATAAAAGGTCTCCCATCATGAACTGAATTATAGAGTTTTTCTCTTCCTTTTTTCCATCAAGCACTCACAGATCTCTTCCGTTCCCCTACCAAACCCCCTTCACACCCATACCTATAGCTGCTATAGCTATCTCCAAGCCTCTTGCAAACAATCCTTCCGAGTCCACTAGATCTCATCGCTACTACGGCCATTTGATCGCCCCTCCGACTCTGAGCCTTGCTCCCAACGGGCACACTTCGACCTATCGAGCATCACAACGACAGCAGATACTAACCAAATAACATTCCAGGAACCATTAACTTGAGTCTCTTGGAGCTCGTTCGATTCATCGGAGCTCTTCCTCAAATCATTACTCCCTCTAGGCATTCACTAAGACCTCGACGGAGCTCAACAATTCCACCCCCCAATACTGTACTGGTCAGCCATACATCACATTAGTAGACACCATGGCTTCAGCTGCAGTATCGACACCTATCAAGTCCCACAAGGGCCTCTTCTCATCCCGTGTTGCTGGCGGCCGAATGCCCCTTACACCGTCGCCCCGTCAACGCACAGCAAATACTACGGCGGCTGTGAACTCATCACCCTATACACCTGAGAAGCACCACGATGTAGCCCGCCCTACCAAGTCAGTGTACGGGGGCAATCTGTCATCACACTTTGCCAAGGCCGCTTCGAAGTCTTCTCATCGCGACTCACCCAAGTCTAATATTGCTCGCTGCGTGTCAACCCCACGCAAGGCACTTGAGCTGGGAGTATCGGACTTCACTCTCGTCGGCACAGGAAATACCAAGACCCCTGTTAGCACAAAGACCAAGAAAGCTCCGCTACGACAGAAGTCAAACAAGACGACGTTAACTTATGCCGCCGACCGATTTATTCCCAATCGGAGTAACAGCTCCGCGATTGCCAACGTTGGCTCAGGCAAGCTGGATGTTCAAGACAGGTCGCGGTCAAAGACCAGCAGCATCAGCGAGCCATCTTCTATTCTATCCTCGGCAACCGATGCCGCCATCGCCTCCCTAGAAGGACTAAGCCTTGATGATGATGAAGAGGCTGCCACCTACTCACGTCCATCACCAAACACGGTTGCTTACCAGGATTCTCTAGCTAGCGCTTGCGGCGTGAACCTGAACACCAGAATTCTTCAATTCAAGCCCGCCCCGCCAGAGTCTTCCAAGCCCATTGATCTTCGTCAGCAGTACAACCGACCCTTGAAGTCGGCCAACGCTAGCTCTGCCCAGTTCAGACGCCGCATTGCAACAGCACCTGAGCGTGTGCTTGATGCTCCCGGACTGATCGATGATTACTACCTAAACTTACTTGACTGGAGCTCGGGTAACCAGGTCGCCATCGGCTTAGAACGAAACGTTTACGTCTGGTCGGCCGATGAAGGCTCGGTCAGCTGCCTCTTGGAGACGAACCCCGACACATACGTCAGCAGCGTTAAGTGGTCCGACGACGGGGCATATGTCGGCGTTGGTCTCGGCACCGGCGAGGTCCAGATCTGGGATGTGGCGGAGGGTGCCAAGATCCGGAGCATGTTCGGACACGATAGCCGCGTCGGCGTGATGGGCTGGAACAAGCACCTCCTGTCCACTGGAGCCCGCAGTGGCCTAGTCTACAACCACGATGTTCGCATTGCCGAGCACAAGGTTGCCGAACTTGTCTCCCATACCTCCGAGGTGTGTGGCCTTGAATGGCGATCCGATGGTGCCCAGCTCGCTACTGGCGGCAATGATAACCTCGTGTCGATCTGGGACGCCCGTTCACTGGCAGTTCCCAAATTCACAAAGACCAACCACAAGGCCGCCGTCAAGGCACTTGCCTGGTGCCCTTGGAACATGAACCTGCTCGCCACCGGCGGTGGTTCGTACGATCGCTACATCCACTTCTGGAACACCACTTCGGGCGCCCGCGTTAACAGCATCGACACTGGTTCCCAGGTTACCAGCCTTCGCTGGAGCACTAACTACCGTGAGATTGTCAGCTCAAGTGGCTTCCCCGATAACTCTCTGAGCATCTGGAGCTACCCTACCCTTGTTCGCAACGTCGAAATCCCTGCCCATGAGAGCCGTGTTCTCCACAGCTGTCTCAGCCCCGATGGACAAATGCTCGCAACCGCAGGTAAGTCCATCCAGAATTGGTACGAATGAGTAAGACAGGCTAGCTAACATGTTCGATAGCTGCGGACGAGAGTTTGAAGTTCTGGAAGATCTTCGAGAAGAAGGCCGGCTCTGCTAGCGGCATCGGCGCGAGCGCCTCGTCGGCGAAAGCCCAGATGGCCAAGCAAATGACGATCCGATAAAGCGACTCGCCGTCGTGGTGGCCTCAAAAGCTACGAACATCAACAGTAGGTATACAGTTTCGTTCTGGCATTGTCTGGTACCGGCGGTTTGAGGTGACTTTAGCGCGGCGTTGGGGATTCTTTCGGCAAAATTATGATATCCCCCACGATCGAGATTCGGTCACGAGCTACGACACACAAAACAGGCCGACAGGGAGGTTCTCGCGCGGATCATTGACTGAAATTTGTACTATTATTATACCAAAGAGGGGGCTGGATGGCGTTGCATTGTGTTCAGAAGGGAGTGGGAGTCATTGTGGACATAGTCTTTGAGTTTCGTGTTTTGTGTTTTCCTCTAGATAGATAGCCAATACCAATGTCAATATGATATGGTGGACTAACTATAATAACTACCTCGGCCTACACGTGCAGCAGCAAGTGTACAAGTGCGCAAGTGTTGGACTTGTGGGGAGTTGTGGTGTGTTGCATCCGTTTGCGGGATCAGAAGGACCCATTGATGTGAGCCTATTGCCGGTGCTATAGAAGCGCTAGCCTCAATATGTACTAGTGGTTTCCTTATCGTCCAGGGTACATTAGGTATCACTGTAAACATACTAGCCCTTTTATTAGCTAAGCAGCCGGGTGACGCTATGGAGCATTTCCTTTGGAATTGACAGGATCTAACGGAACTTGACCCCAACACCACACCACCTACCACACCTATTGTACCTCTCAGGCTCTACTACTTACCTAGACCTAAAATACACCAGCGTTGTCGCAAACAGCACCGCAACACACAACATCCACGAACAATCACATACAGGGAACCGCATCGTAGAGGCAATAAGAAACTAAGCAAGCCTGTTGTTTGTTCCTCGCAAGACGAAGGCGGTACGAGGGGAGGATTTGGGTTGAAGTCACCCGACGGACGAGCGGATTGCACCATCCGCACGTTCGCATACTGCCCGCTGGCTATCTCAAGCTGCTCCGGCATCTGCTTCCTTCTTGCGCACCAACGCGTCCCAGCTACGTGTTCTATGGATACGAGCCCGCCGAAGCCGCCTCACGCTTCCTTGACCCGCTAGGTCCGCGATACCGGGAACGGGATTAGAGACAGGAACACAGATCACCAAACATCGATGGGATATACGTAGCCGCTTGTTTCATCTAGCCACACATCAGTGCATCTCTCATTGCCACACGCCATCCGCCCCCAGAGCAACTTCAGCATCTATCGGTCAACGTCACTTCGATCAAGATGTCCAACACACAGGTCGGTGGCGTCTACCAGCAGATCATAAACGACGTGATTGCCGCATCGCGTGTTGATTTCGAAGAGGGCGGTATTGACGAGACAGTTCTAGAACAGTTGAAGAAGGTAAGCAGCATGCATATATATACATACATACTCTCTCTTGCCTCGCTCTATCTCTATCTCCCCGTCCCTCGGAGTCATCAATTTGCTCAATCAAGTGGCAATATTATCCCACTGGATTCCATTTTCACAAATTGCGTGCTTAAAAGGCAGTCCATGGTGTCTTGGATCAAGAATGCGGGCGCGATGCGACGTGGTGGTTGCGGTTTTGCTCTGTTTCCTCTTGGGTAGCCAGAGAGTCGGTCAGCCGAGGGTGGTGAGAACTGCGGGTTGGAAGAGGGGGCGGGCGGCACTATTTGGGGCTTTTATGCCTACTGCTGCCTACAACTGAGCCCCGATGACTCAGCCTTCGCCCATTGGCCCGTTTCAAGCATTGAACCCCACCACTGTTACTCACGTGCTCCACTGGCTGTGCCTACTCTCCACTCTACCCCCCTCCCCCCCCATTTCACAACGCCTACCCTAACAGCTAGCCTCATATACCCTCATATACCTCGTTATAAGGCCGCATCCAAGAATGATTTTATCGGGCGGCTTTAATCATCATCGTCCTCCTTTTGTTTCCCCTACTCCTTTACTCCCTCGTTTCTTGAAAGCGAAGAATTACAGAAATCTAACATGATGCAATGCAATACAGGGCTGGCAGAAGAAACTCTCACAGCAACAACTGGCTGCCTTCCCCTGGGATCCTAAGCCTGAGCCGCCGCCTCCAGCTCCTGCTCCAGCACCTCAGTCAGTTACGGGGCCATCTGTCCCCCAACCCACTCCTAATGGAAATGGCTATGCTCAACCGCAACCCCCCGCACCCCAGACTGTGCCCATGCCCATGCCAGCTGCCCAATCAGTCGGTGATGCTCGCATCAAGACTGAGCCAGCCGTCAAAGTAGAGCCTGGCCTCGAGGGTAACCAAATGTCTCAGCCCATGCCTCAAGGAGACCCGAGCAATATTGCCCAGCAGCGTGTCATCGCTCAGCTACAGAACCAGTATGGTGAGCGAGCTGCTGCGTCTATCAACAAGTTGAGAGAGCAACCTACCAGCAGCGTTGCCCCACCCCAAAACCAGCAGAGAATGGCAAATCAACCGATGCCCCAAGCATACCCTGCCCAGTATCAGAATAATGCCCAGCAACAGTATCGACCAAACGTACCTCATAACCCTGTGGCTCAGCAACAGCGCGTTCCTATGGTCAACGGCCAACGGCCGCCTAGTTCTCAGGTCGACGGGGCTGACGACGACAGCGGCCATGTTGGCGTTCTACTCCATCAAGGCCTCAATGGCGATACAAAAGAGGTGGGCCGAATGGAAATAGATAGCATGCTTCACACACAAATCGCTGCAAGAGCTAAGGCTATGGAAGGGGGTGGCCTGATGGTACCGCTCAAGCGCGCCAACAAGGGCAAATCCGTTGCCTACCGTGCGGCAGGTGAAAATGCCGGACCATCTCAATTTGACGGGCCGGATGATGATATCAAGGATGAGGACGAGGTTGATAGCGATGAAGACGCAATCAACTCGGACCTTGATGACCCCGATGATAACGTTGAGGGAGACGAGGATGATGAAGAAGGAGGGCAAATCATGCTTTGCATGTACGACAAAGTGCAGCGTGTCAAGAATAAGTGGTAAGATTTAATTCGCTTGTGTCTTTTATTTCGGCACCTTCGTACTAATCCCTTTCTAGGAAGTGCGTTCTCAAAGATGGTGTTCTCAACGTTGGCGGAAAGGACTACGTCTTTCACAAGGCTACTGGAGAGTATGAATGGTGATTAGGCCACAGGAACTACAACGGTCTCTAGTGCCCGGCCACGTATGACGAGATAGCGGACGTTGCATATTCATACAGGAGAACTTGGTCTGGTCTCGGGCCCCATAAGGTGACGACTAGGTACGCTGATGAATTTCCAATCAGGCCAAGCGGAGTAGGTCTTTGGCCAGTTCTTAGGTATGCTCCTTGAAGTAGAGGATGCGAGGGCACTAAAAAGGACAACCATTTTTATGTGTACTGCGCTCGCCTGCATGGCATCTTTAAGACTCTGTCTCTGCTTTGATTTTCTTTTATCGTCGAGCATGAGGGGAAGTGGTTCTCGTTTAGACTCGGTGTACAGGAAGGAGAGTAATATCCGAGCCAAATCGCCCTACGCTACAAATTGACGAATAGGTATCCGCAATAAGACAGGAATCGGATGTACGATAGATAATACGATTGATGTTTCATGAATTTCCGAGTTATTCTGCCAAGTAAACATCAGTAGTAGATTCTAACGCATGTGCCCACGCGTATTTTAAACATGCTATCCTACTCTTTCAGCCGCTGTCCATTCCACCATACTTGTTGTTTTTTGTGCTTCCTAGTTTTCCCTATATCACGAGTAACCGAGTATATCCAATCTCGATAGTAATTAGAACCATCGTCATATTACCAACATAGTCGCTTGTAAAACGGCATTGCAGGGGTTTTTTCTATTTGTCCCTTGCGCGAGAATATTACTTTCTATAAAAACCTAATGCCAAAACTTGGGAAGAAATGTGTCATCTAGCAAGAGCTATTAAGAAGATTCGACTGAACAGTTTTCTCATGAATATTTTAATTTCAATGCTAAAAAAACCTTCCGTAAGTGCTACCTAATTCCTCCCTATGTAGCGAACACATACGTTCATAGTACCTAAGCATACTTATTAAGGTTCACCATCCCCTAAGTAAATAATGGCCCCTTGGACAGTTAGGCTAACCCTTCTCGACTATTTGAAGAACCATTTAAGAAACAGCCCAATCAGACGTTTTAGACACGAATTGCCATGCTTTGCATTCTAATCATCTACGTTTTAGAGAGAGGAGCTACGAGGGAGGGAGAGAGGGAGGTTTTCAGCTAAGGGGGGGGCCTCGGCAGATGAAGTGGCTGGGCTTGTTCCCCCTCCATCTATCGGCGCTGCTCGGGCTGAGATAACTACGCCCCTTTCCGCAGGATTGGATACGGTAGAAACAAACCCCCCTCTCCCCCTCCCCCCGTTTTACCCTTCCAAAATGCGATGAGCTCCCAAGGCGGAACTAGGGCACCATCCTCAATAGGGCAGCGGTGTGCCCAGATTAGAGAAACGCGAGGCGTGACATCTGTGCAACGGGGGGCAGGTAGGAAATACGATAATATTTCGGCTACCTTGATACACTGCGGTATATATCACCATAACCAATCGCTAACCGTCCTTGTTCGCTTCCCTATGCCGTTAGCTGACGAGCCTCATGATATGTGCGCTTTAGCTACGAGCTTATCGATCGTGCTCCATGACGTGTTTCATGCTATCTGCTCTTGCCCTACATAGCCAGCGGACTAAGTCAACTGTGGTCGCTCAATCACACCACAGATTGCTGGCCCCTTCCAGGAAGTTGAGAGACCTGCTTATCCTCTTAGAATAGTAGTATATTTTAGAAAAGTCTCGGGGGTATCATCTATAATCCAGGCGATTTACAGTCATATCGGCTCCGCTAAGTTATTAGCCTTGCTCAATTTGAACGTACGGAAAGACATGGCAAGTGTACACTGGACAGTAGCCTTGGTGTTGGGAGAATGTAGCTGGCTGATCCTCTCGCCGCGCAACAGCGTTAATGTAACCATAAATACTGTAAGCAGGTGCGAAGAGATCGACGAAACACAAAATAAATTAGGGCTCCTAGAACTCGCATGGCGCATGGCATCACGTCATCGAGATACTTTATTGTTGGCGTAATCGTACGACTCAACAATCTTGGACGGCAATACGGTAGAATAGGCCGGGAACCTTGGCGCCGTCGTACTGCATATGAATGTTGTAGAAGGGCTAACAGCCCTAGGATCCGGAATTGGAGCCACACTACTCTAAATTCTGGTATAATATCGCAGAAAGGGGCAAGGAGAAGCGTTCATTGGAGCTTGGGATCGTCCAACTCTATGTCCTAGATAGCTCTTTAGGCGCCTTCCGAGAGCGCCGGTTGCCGTAGTCGCAATATATCGGCCACAAGGTTGGATCTTGTGTGGTAGACGTGGAGCTACATATCGAAGCCCCGAAACAGTGTAAATAATGAATGTGGTCTGTATGCCGTGTCGGTGTGATGCCGTCTATCCGGGCGGGATGAGACAGGATTATGAAAGATAGCCTAATATTTAGTGCCATCGGTTGATGCAAGGAGTTTTGCTCCTTTGAATACTCCACGGCTTGCACCCCCGAGGTTAGTAGTAGTTTATAATAGTGGTCGTCCGGTCCTCTACCCACCGTTTTGCGTGCATGCGAAGGGCAGTTGGGAGACTGCTCATCACTGGAAGTCTACTTATTCATTTTCATTTTACATCTCAAAAGGGTTATCTCATAATTGTTGATCTTCCCGTCGCTAATTTTCTATACATGTTCTCATATTGATTAGGCTTTTGGTGCCATCGGAGGTGACAGGTAGGGCCGGGTCTCCTTTTCACAGACAAGCCGCCACAGCCGTGATATACAGGGAACTTTTAGGCGGGAATAATTTAATACATATCGTTCATGGGCAACGCTACCAGGTCAAAGAGAGCGATCGCACTGAGGAGGGATATATTCGTTGGTTGTGATAGGCAATGGTGTACAAGCCATTGGTTGCCCGGTGGGTTGAACTGGGCTAGAGTAATGACTCGTCACGTCCCGACAAGCTGGTAAGAAACCCTTGTTTCGTTGGACAGGCTAGTATCCGGCTAATCGGCTGTCCGTATTGGAGACTATTTGTTGTACATCCGTTGTACAAAGGTTTCAGATGGCGGTGGCGGTGATATCTCCCGGGCGGATGGCGGGTCGGTAGTGGTTAGCCATCTACGGGAGAGACATATGCGGCAGTTGGAGACCCTCATTAGACGCAATCCTAGCCCGGTCAGCTTTTTTAGCAGAAGGGGCGAGACAATGAGTCAATGTGACCAAGACCCATTATCACAATAAGGGGTCTTGAGCAAGGGAGCAGGGTACCAACTAATAACAGCAATACTGCCCCATCATGTCTTACGCAGGTTTAGGATATCGTGCATTGGATAAGCAGACCACGCGAGGCCCTTGATCTAACACGTCGATCCAAGCGGCTCGCGCGCGAAGTTCGTTGGCACCGGTCGGCCGAGTAACTACCCTTCCCTTATGATCGTACGGGGAAAGCGACAGATGCATACGTAGAATATGGTTCCGGTCTGTAGACACACACCGCTGATTTTTATTTCCGGACCCAGTGCCATGGATCGCTAAACCCAGCCCAGCCGTGTTATACAGTATCACATACTAATGCCGGGCTCACTCGTGTGTGCGCGCCCCGGCCGTCAGCCCGGGTCGTCCACCCCCGTTTATTATCGCTTGAGTCGTAAGGGGCTGTCCACCAAGGAATACGCTATGTACCTCGCGGGAGGGCCCCGTGGGCAAAAGTAGTTTAACGGGGTCCCGACAGGTCGGCTCAGTCATCCTTCGTCCAAGGCGATCACGTCTTGTGACATTGTAGATGTTGGGTGGTCGCAATATGGTTTCACGCTAGGTCGTCCAAGCCGGTGTAGGTAAGCACTAATGAGGCCAAGTATAACGGCCAGTATTGTCACTGTTGTGGTGATGGCGGATGGGCCGCGTCCTACAAGAATGGGACGAATATACAGTAAATGGGGGCCCTACATCACGTCGTAATGCCACGTCAAGCGCTTATTTTATTATTATTATTATTATTATTTTTTATTTTTTATTTTATTTTTTATATTTTCAGCCTGGGGATGAGTGGCATTTGATCGCATGTATGTATCAACCGCCTGGCCGGCGTTGGCCAATGCTAGTGTTCCTAGCGCCTAAAACGATACCGAATAAGGGAATTGGAAGATATTGCCAGCTAGGGGAAGAGCGCACCAGGCCCGGTAGAGTCCGTAATGATACGAGACTGGCTCATCAGACTGGACAGCGAGGCCCCGTGAGGTTGGCAAGGCCCGAAGCTCTAGAGGAAGGGAGGGAGGGTTTACGCGCGACCTATCCGGGCCGGGCAATCGCGCTTTGGCCCTTTGAGATCCTGTAGCCCGAGCCGGTGGGATAGAAAACCCAACGTCCATCGCATGCGAAAAGCGAATGGGGCGATGGCCTGTTATGAGCTGCAGGATTCATACCTAGTTGAAGGGTCACATGGCGTCTGGCATTTACGAGCTAATCAAACCGACGGCCGCAGAATTGCCCGCCCATTATCTTACAATTTCCGGCCGTAGACCGTAGACCGTAGACGCACGTGCCGCCGCGTGTATGGCGATTGGAGGTCAGGATCCTACATTCAGGATCCTACACGAAACGAAACCGAGGAGGGATGTGTCGCAATGCCTGTAGAAGGCATTGTTGTAGAGGGCGTTGCTGTAGAAGGCGTTGTGAGAGGCAACAAGACAAGTGCTATTTCCCTCCGGTCCTCCGATTGACACATGCGAATGCTGATGCGCATGGGAGGGGGAGGAAATACGGAGGGGGAGGCCCATCCAAAGAGACGACATAATTTAGTGTGCAGAGTTGGAGAGAGACAGGCGAGGCCAAAGCTCGGATTCACTCGGCTGAAGAGTGAAGAGGCTGTTGGCGCACAAATGGGGCCTACCCGACAGTCTGGGACGCTAAATATTCAGCCAATCAGAGCGCGGCGCGCTCGGCCTCCTATCCCAGTCCGGAAGCCCAGCACAACCAAATCTGTGGTCGGCTATTATAGTTATGTGCTAGGTTATCTGGGTACCTAAGTAGGTAGTACCATTTTTGGGTCGGTGTCCCTCCAGAGGGGGGGAGTGTGGGTCTATCCAGGTTGCGAGGTGGGTAGGGACTACCCGCGTTTTAAGTAAGTGTCTACTTAATTACTTGCTTCATGTATGTGGCGTAGTCGTTGCCTCTGCTAACCACCCAATGTACCTACTATATCATGTGCTACCTACCTACCTACCTACCTACCTACTTGCCTCCCTGCCTAACGTTACAAGTATACCGGAATAGGTGCGTTGTCTCGCCGACTCTCTGCTTGCCTGTCCGCCGAGTTTGGGGTGCTCTTAGACTGCCTACAAGCTACAAGTCCATGGTAGGGTAGCCAATTTGGTAGGGGACATCTCCACACCCCCCTATCCCCCTCGGCCTCATCGCGACACCAACCATCCGCATCGTGTATCCTGTTAGTTGCTGCTTGCTTGCATCGTGCGCTGGCCTACGGTTATGATCGCCCAAACAACCTTGTGGCCATCGCATCTGGCCTGAAATTAACTGCCAAGCTGATAGATTGATATCTGACGTGGCGGGTGGTGCATCCTTATAGTGCCACTACTTGTATGCATGAGTAAGGTAGATGGATGGCTGGTGAAGGACTATCCAAAGATCTCTGGCGCTGATTGGCCGGCGGCGGGAATGACGAAGGCGAGTGGTGGTATTTTCTTGAGGCATAGATATCTCCAGGAGCCGGGATAGTCCATGAGTACCCAGTACACGCGCGGTAGATGCGTCGAGGCCAAAGCGTGGTGGTTGGTGTGCATGATGTGTCGCTTCCCTGCGCTTTGCCGTGGAATTCGTAACCTTCTGCCAGCGTCAACCCAGCAGGACACTCGCTTTTGACCTTGGCCATGTCCTCTTCGGTGGCGTAGCGGGGCGACTCTGCGGCACCGGTACTGACGCATTCGTAGTGAGTGCGGCTTATGAGGTTTATCACAGGTATGGGTTATGGGCTTGTCTTTCTAAACCTGTGGGCTTACAGCGTCTAGGGGCCATGGCAAGTGGTGCAATGTTGTAAACGCTTTCTTGTGCGTTGGGACCATGGACGGACGGGTTGTCGCATCTGCGTGATTCGCCCGTCAGGAGATCCGCAGATGCCCCGTTGCCGTTCAAATTGAATAACGGCCGACCCCCGTCGAGTAGGATAAGCTAGTGTTTTTTAATGTCGTGCCTACGGGGGTATCAATTCCATTTGATTCCTGTACTAGACTGGAAGTGAACCTATATTAGCCCGCAATGGTTTATGTCTACATATTGTCGCGAGATTGCGCAACCAGCTTGCTGGTACTCCTCTCTTCCTGTTCTGTCTTTCTCTAACGATTCGGAAATATAAATTGAACCGCACAACTCATTGGGCAAAAGCTTTCGTAAATTCCCCAAAAGGTTCTATGACATGTTAGAGTTGGGGAGAGCAGGTCTACGTGTACTGGCCATCATTACGGATACCCCGGTGGCGGTGGCACTAGGACACTCTACGGATTGATGGACTGCTCGCGGGGCTTGGGAAACGACAGGTTTTGCTGCACGGTTCGGGGAGGGTGTCTCTTGATGGAGGCCTTCTATTAGTTCCTAGTCACTAAATCCAAGGGAAGTGGCTCGGTTTCACCAACCGGACATCTTACTAGTCACATAGCCAGTGGGGAACACCAGGGGAGCGTGGATATTGCTTACCAAAATGCCGGGAGAGGGTCGGTCCGTTTATTGGCTACGAGTGTAGAGTCGATGTTCCCGTCTGCTTCCAGAGAAATTGGCCATTGGGGGTACCTATCTTACCGATGTATATGTACACCAAGACAGGGATGGATGTACATACATTAGCTCTAGTTAAATCCTCTTTCTTCTGCGACTAGGCTCGTGTCTTCCATCTGCTGGGTCAGCTGGGGCGTGAGGCTTTGGCTCCAGGGCTAATGCTATTTATCATCTTGACGGTATGCCGTACTCGGCCATCTGTTTTCCGTCGTCACATCGTCGGTATAATGACCCGTAAAATCATCCTATTATGAGCTGACAAGGGGGATGCGAAATGTTACTAACGCCTTGTTAGTATTGACATAACAACGGAGCCGGAAAACGGCTGTTGGTCTATTTTCTCCTTGGGAAGCAATAAGAAACGAGATATATACATAATATGTATGTGTGAGTTAATTCTTGATATTGCGGGGTGGAATTGTGACGCACACCCAGCTCGGCGGACTAATAAGAAAAATGGAATAGTCACTTAACGAACTTTTCATTTCTATTGGTGTGTGATATGCAATGACTCGTCGGCCACTAAGGGTCTTCGATCCGTGTGCCTGTAACCGGCGCCTCTCGGTGGTACAAAAACGGCACGATTTTTCATGTGATCGGTAGTGACAGCACCACATGATTGTACTCTGTGTGGGCGACATCGTTTTCATGAATGGACTATATAAGTGTCTCTGCCTAGGGAATGAAGTCGATATACTTCGTGGTATTGCGCTGTGTCTTTATATATATGAAACCTCCATGATGAAATCGGTGGGATATATCTGTGTGCGGTTTGCGTTCCGCCAAGTACCTATGCACTTGGAATATCTGATCCAAGACTTGGCTTTAGAATGTATCACGAAATAGCCAAAACACTTCAAAGGGTAGACCATTGGTACAGACCGGTGTAGCCGCAACTCAGAATTAGTGCTGCCACGCTTTCTCCCCGAGACGCTGGTGTTGGTGTGGGCAGGCCGAGATGAGGGATTGTATTCAAAGATAGCCGGACGGACGCATGGTATGACGATTGGAAGTAACCGGTACAACTAATCGTACCAACCCCTTTGCTAGGATGACCCCCAATCAGACCCGAGAAATGGTTAATTGGCGGGACGTCCCGGTGGTGTGGATATCCCCGTCATGTTTGTAGTTTGATAAGCCTCCGTCCCTCCTATTTGACCACATCGGAGCAAATCCTCGGAGGCTAGGCCTGATGTCTGGGGTACACGAAAATCTGGCGTTGAACCAAGCCTCCGGAATTCGAAAGGGAGCCCCAAAGAGCGAATTAGACATATCACCGACTGAGTGGTAAGGTTCCTTGATCGTCTCTGTGATGTGTCCGACGACGATGCGCCACAATTATCTTGTGTGACATTCCTCGCATCGTGCTTGTTTTTCCTCGCCTTGGCATATATGTATGTAATTCCCGTCGGTCTTCAAGCCTAAGAGAACTAAATACCAAGCAGCACTGATGATAGGCTGACGGCCACCTGTCGAACCTGCGCGCTATTTTTGATTGCGTCTGCTGTAGTGAGCCACCTCATACGAGATCATGTGTGGCATATGAATGTCTATAGTACGCGATTCATGTTCCGTCCCAGATACCACTAACGAATTAGATGGTACGCTCTACATACCTTATGACGGGCCACTAGTTTCGTGACTTTGACCCGGCCAGCCGGGTCATGCTCTGCCCAATCTGTGATACGACTTTAGCAGGTCTAAATATATGCGACGCTTTCTGTAGGGGCTAGATGAACACGATGGTGGCTGTCATTCGTGGGCGTTCATCGTTGGCCGTCCCGCAGCCATATCCGACCGGTTGGAGCCCCGGGCACATTGCTAAGTTGCCGAGAATGGCACGCACGTTACTTGTTTAGCAAATGGGTGTAGGCCGGTCTTCATGTGCGGTCAGCTAATGATAATTGGACCGAGAAGAAGAAGAGGATACAGGCCATTACCTATCTAGAAAATCTCAAGAGCAGAGACTAGCTTCAGGGATAGAGAGACGTTCCTGCAACCTTGATGATAATAAGTAGTAACCTGGGTAATACGCATATATAATAAATAATAGCTAAGACCGAGATACGAAAAAAAAAAAAAGGGGAGGGGGGGGGGGGTTAAGCCTCCCATATAGCTTGCACAACTGATTGCTACATAAGTGGTAGACTTTTTAGATTGTTTACATGACTTCGTTCCTTGTCATGCTAGGTTAGAGTGTGTTATCTCACATATAGGTACCTGACCTTAAGTTAGCTCTTTGTTCTTCTTGTCATCGTGCACGTGCTAGCTGGGAAGTGCCTGGTCCTCCCATGCCGGAAATTTCAATAAACCACTTCAGTGGCCTACGCGAACATATACACATGTACTTTTCATGGTACTTCGGGATACCTTGGCTCGTATCCACCATAATTTCGTATATGGTTAGTCTGAAAGGTGTATGGCCTCGTCAGTCTCTTGTTTAAGTTTTGGCAGAGGTGCATAGATAGGTGGGTCTCGATGTACAGTCTACCTAAGTGTGTACCTCTAACTATTCAGTAGGTAGGTAGGTAGTTACTATAATGCTGCGTTCTGTGAGGGGCTTGTACTCTTCAATCCCAAAGGTCTACCTAATGCTAATATAGACTTGAAAAATAAATAATTAATTAGAACTTGATTTCTCAATGATTAGTTGAAGTAAATTACATGGAACCAACGGCAGGACGAGCCTTAGAATACCTGCCTACCTACTTACCTGTTTTGGCATGTTATGATCCCATCATCATGTTTTTGTTTTTGATTGAAAAGCTGTGGGTGTGTCTGGGCATGTTGCATTATTACTCACAATATATCTGTGCATCGTGTTATTATACTTATCCTTCTCTCTGCAACTGCAACATAGCTAGGCGAGCTGTTCAGGGTACCCGGTCTCTTCATGTCTAGGTATGCTCAAACTTATCAGTAGCGATCAAGGCAGATGTAGCCAGTGCCTATAGAGGTTGAAGACAATTGATACTTTGATAGGCACTTACTTACTGTTAGTAAGGTTACCTGCCTACCGACCTACCTACCTACCCATACGTCCGGCCAATACTACATTTCCCTCTTCTGGAGACTGATTCCTGTCTCTCTCCTGGTACTTATACACTAATGCTGTACACAAGGGAGGCGCGCATCGTGCCCTATTCTACACGCACTACTGCAGGTCATTATCTGCGGGTACCGAAGAGCAAGTGAGATGCTCAGGTGAGGGAAGGTACCTACTGCGCAGGTCGACCTCTTTTTAACCGTAGTACAGGCCTAATCTGATTTGAGTTAAGACTCAAACTGACCGCCTTGAGGTATCTGTGCTCGGGAAAATAACAATGATTACTTGCATGCTACAAGTGCATCCATAAGGGCCGCCGGGGAGGGCTTAATAATGGGATTACCTAACCCGTCTAAGGTACTTGGGAGTATATCCACCTAGGTATCTCGATACATCCTACTTACACTACCAACATACTCCCTCCCCGAGCTGCGCGCGTAGTGCAGTGGCGCGGTGGGTTAGCGCCTCCCGTCCCGCACCTTCTGCGTTTCGGCTGCATCCATGTATGCGTGTGTCAGTGCCCAAGGTTGTGTCAGTACGCTAGTCCAGGACTTAGCCATGGCGGACAGCTAAGCCCTGTTGGGCCATCGCCTTTGTCGTGCCCAGGTAGCAAGTCCTGCCAATGTATTCTGTAGTCGCTATACCGGCTTGTCTGCTCCCCCAAATTTCCCACCGCTAGCCTACCTAGGTACCTGCCACCACTCCCCCACCGTCACCAAGCCCGTCTCTCAATCGATCGATTCCTTGCTCAACCTTTTCGCGACCCCGACATCATAATACCGCGCCGTCTGAGTTTGTGCTTAAATATTAGACTTTTCTCGCCTTGACCTCCGACTCTCCCACTCTTCCATCTCTGGCCTCACTCACGACATCCGTCTCACCCGTCCACACCTGCCGCCTTTGTAACCCATTCCCACCGCGCGCCGCCTCCATCGCCGGATCCTCTATGTCCTGACATGTTCTACTCTCTGCCATACGTACCATCGAGCTCCATCCCGTCCGGCGGTTCCTGTCCGCTTCTGCCTCATGCATTGTTTCCCCATCCCCGTGCTTAAACGACATCTTCAGGGCTTTCCCAGCTGGGGTACAGCTGATTCGAGCCCCATCCGAGCTCCCGCGGGCTCTCTGAGCAACTTATACCTCCACGCGTAACAATCTCTGCATCCGCCGGCCCTGCGTGGTAGGAGAACGGCTCGGCGCATGACGAACGCGGCGTGTCAGGTCTAGATTGGTCATGGCTTATAACGGTATCAATAAGCACGCTGATTTGGACGCGCAGCCACGGTCTTTTGACTACCGATACTCTGGCCCATCTAACCCGAATCCTGAGAGTTCCTCAGCTGCAGCACCCATCGATCAACCCAACGACGTCAATTGGTGGCATGAATGGTATACTCTTCGATGGGGCAGATACTACGGTACATATAAGCAGGGCAGGTACCTGCTTCCTTGTGATGATGTAGGCTTGGAACATCCGTAGGCTATGACTGGCTTCTTGTTGACAACTCTATTGCAGGTGGAATGCGATAGATTAGACATCATGCACAAGTTTTTCTTGGTCGTCAGACAGTTTGAAGACCCGGTTTTTGGAGGCCTCTACACATACCGGCTGCCCGAACAACCTAGAATTCTGGACTTGGGCTGTGGCACTGGCATCTGGGCCATCGATACAGCTGAGTCAGTAAAGCTAGCTTCATATTCTGACCGTGTTCTAACTCTGAGTTAGTCGCCATGGCGGGCAAGGCCACATTGAGGGTTGGGATCTTAACCTAACACAACCCGAAGCGTGAGCTAACAAAAATCCTACGAATAGCCATATGCTAATAAAGGGTAGGATCCCGCCTAATGTCACATTCCATCGTCGTGACATCGAGGATCCTTGGACGGCGGTTGAGCCGAATTCTTTTGATTTGATCCATATGCGTATGCTTAACGGTAGCATAGAAGATTGGCCGCGGCTTTATCATCAAGTCTTCAAGTAATACCTTCCTCCTCACAGGTCTCATCTTTGATAATCTCTAACCCCCCCCTGTCAGACATTTAAAGCCCGGCTCTGGACTCCTAGAGCAGGTAGAGATCGATTGGCGTCCTCTAACTGATGCCGACCCGCGACTACTAGCCGACTCAAGGCTCGCGGAATGGTCTCAAAAAGTCCACCGAGGTTTTACGCGCGCCGGAAGAAAGTTAGAAATGGACCCTAATACGAAGGCAATCCTTGAAGAGATCGGCTTCAATGTTGAGCACAAGACGATACCCATAGCCTTCAACCCTTGGCCAGAGCACGAGCACAAGAAGGATACGGCCAGATGGTTTAATCTCGGATTAACCCAGGGCCTAGAAGCGCTGACATTTGAGCCTGTAATACATTGGCTGAGTCATTCAGAACAAGAGGTGCGTGAGCTCATTGAAAGAGTAAAAGAGGACATGTGCAAACGCGAATGGCGGACATATTGTACATTGTGAGTATCCCATGCTAATGGCAGTCCAACACTTGTGCTAACACGAATACTAGACACATCTATGTGGCTCGCCGGCCACCATTGCCCGGCCGACGAGCTTGAGAGCTTACGGTACTTGTGCCGTATGTTCAACCACCATTCAATCCCCCAGGGCTCAGATATTGTGGGACCAGCTACCAAAGTCAGCCGCTGTTTGCTTCATGGCCATTAACCGAACAACTCGCGTTGCCAGCCCAGCATAATAGATCGGTTCTATCACAAGAGAACGACTATCTTAGCTAACAGACGTCACCCGATAATCTGTGAGTGGTGGGTAGAGGGGGGACGGCCGACACAGCCAAACAACCTTGACGGCAAATTGTTGGCCCGCATATTACTGGGCGTAAAAAATCGAGGTTGCCTTGAAGCAATATACAAGTGCAACACACGGTTTGCCCCACCGATATGCGACGACATGTTCTTGAGACCAATGCGCTCCATCATACGCAGCATGTATCCATGTCAGCAGTGCGACCTGACAAGCTTTTTCGTCGCTAGTCTTAGGTTTAACATGGGTCGAAGCAATATCTGGTCTTGTATAGGCGCACGAGATAAGATCAACATTACCCTTTTAGGATGGAACATGTCGATTGGTTTAAGGGGCACGCTACCTCTTCATCCCCATGAGCGGGTCGTCCGCGCAACACCCCATGCCCTAGTACAGGTTGTAAAGGCAGTATGGGGCACCGTCGGGACTGCTATACGTTGTGTTGCGTTAGTCAAGGCTACATGGTTCTTGTGGAATACGGCGTAGCGTTGCGCTTTGGCATGCATCTGTCTGGGGTCTAATATCGCTGACGAAGCGCTTTGAGATAGGCGCAGCACTGATCAACTCAAGAGCCCATAGCCCTCAGTCTGGGGTATGATTCTCGCTGGAAGTCGATCCCGCTCGATACCCCATTCAAGCAAATGAATGATTCTCCCGTCCGCATACATGATTCATACGCTTCTGATACAGGGTGCTCCATATCTCTATTGTGCAGGTTGGGCGACCATCTTATGACCTGCGGTCGGCTACCGCCCGCCATCTTTTAGGGCTTATCGTCGCTACTCGCAACGAAGCCACGGCCTCCATAACCGCAATAGTACATGCAATCGTGTCGTTACGGGCTGTTCACACAGGCTTTTTCTGGGTCTCGGCACCCCTACCCTCTTCCACTCTCTTGGGTCCTTATGATTGGATCGCCCCTATGCACTCGAGACCCTCGTCACCGGGCTGTTGGGATTGGCGAGTTTTGACGTCGCGGTGGATCTCATTCTGGATTCTCGTTGTAGAATAGTTCTTGGAACCTCATTGTGAGCACCACTAATCAAGGCCCATACATCAAACGCTTCCAACTTCCCACTAAACATTACTCTATCGTATGTGCAATATTCCAGTGCTGCAGATCAATCTGATTTTGAATCTGCCGCCAGCAACTCCTTCAGTGTGAGTCAGCCATCAATACGATAGGGTGAGACCAACGCGCGCTTCTGTCTCGATAAGAGAAAGTCGAGATGGATGCTCAACATGGCTCATCCGTCGACACCTCTCTGCCACTAATACTAGGGTACCATTGCCATTACTAATGGAAGATGCATATTGCTTGTTGCCTTAATCCATCTTAGGCCTAGTACTCAATTGTGTATTTTCCCAGGGTTTTACATAGTAGCTAGTCGCTTCATTGAAGGTATTGCCGGCTGTCACATTTCCGTCCAGCGCCGTGCCGCAGCTTAGATTTGGAGTTCAACCCGCATATCCCGCAACTCAATAGTCAGCTGACCATATCCAGGGGAAAGTTTGTGGCTTTCGTTCATCCTATTTTTCTGTGTACCCCTTACCCGACTACACTATCAAACCCTATGGCGGAAAGTCAGCATCGTAGGCGAATTCGCTGCTTATTTCAGTCTTATAGTCACACTTGATGCGTTATGGCCTGTAACAGAGGCCTCACCAAGCAAGCACACATTTGGATTGAGTGTTTTAGGATAAGCACAAACATAGAATTTCCCCAGCACATGCAACGCCATCCTCTAGACATGTAAACAACACTTTATTCGTTGTATCTTTCCGCCTCCACTTCCCTAGTCTAGCTAATATGCAATGATGAGTTGTTCTTTAATACTCGGATGCAGTTGGTCTCCTCAATCACATGATATTACGCCCTCCCCCCTTCCGCCAATATAAGAAAACAGCCCTTTCTTACTTTATGCAGTTGGTTTGAGGTTGCAACTTTAGTCTCATTAGCCGAGGTTTTCTGCCCGAGAAATCTAGTCTGACCCGGAGAAGCTCTAGTTATTTGTAGAAAATAGGAATGAATAGGCTTTCATGGGCTATATTTAATAGCAAATCTGCACGGGCTCTACCGCTACGAAACCTAAAAAGCAGACGAAAGAATAAATAAACATGTTGAAGTATAGAGGGAACGAAGGGAGGGAAACAAAAATTGGGCTAGATGACATGAAAGTGTATTTGAATTCCTTCGGGATTTAGTGAACTTCGTCAACGCCGATATTTAACTTGCATCAACTAGATTACTACATCTCGGGTACGGTAATGAGGGCAAAGGCTCGGGCCGCTCTTCATACCTCCCTCCTTGCTTCTCCGCACCACCACTGTTATCCGTCGCGCGCGGGACGGCAGTTGGCTAGGAACCGGATCTTGGTCGCACGATCTTGGTACGCCCGCCCCCCTTATATCTATAACCCGTTCGACATACGCAGAAAAGGTGGCTGCACCTACTACCACCTACTTCATTTAAATGTGCGGATTGGGCGTTGCAATTCGGCCCGGGTGGTCTCGCCACCAATGCCTGAATAGTTTTCACAGGTGCATAACTGCAGTATTTGGGTACAATACCGACGCCAGACCTCTTAAAGAAGGAAGAGCTACCAAATAGATCGCCACAAGCCCGGTCTTCGGCTCACCGACCGGGCGCAGCCATGTGTGTCGTGTAAGAGAGAGCCTACCTAGCCACCAATACGGGAGGGTTAGCCCGCTTACTATTCATCTCATTGTTTTCGTAACATGGTAACCCTCTACATGCAACACCGTGGCTAAGGTAAATGCCGTCCACCTAATGTAGGCCCACTGATGTCGATGTTCGAAAAGGGGGGAGGGGGGGGGGAGGGTCTATTCCTCAACGGATAGAACGGACGGCCTTCTGGGTACTATGACGACTCACGATGAAAGATCACATTTTCCCGCCTCCGCCCCCCCTCAATGATGATCAATGGTAGACAAAACCGAAAAGTCGGGAAAGTTAACCCCATACCTCTACGAAAATACACGACTCGGGGTCTTACCTCGTGACCACCGGCCGACGCAACAGACACCAACAATAGACGGCCACTGGCTGAGCCCGATGCTACATCAAGGCTGCGGTCAATGAGACGGGGAAAAGGTCGCGGTATGGCCGCCACGCTAACGCAGACCGCGTCATTTGACAACTGGCGGGGTTTGAATGACGAGGCGGGAGAGAAAGAAAGAGGGAGACAAAAGGCGGGTACGAAAAAAAACAAAAACAAAAAAAAACACATATTTATCGTCACCTTTTCTTTCTATCCCTTAATGCTTGTTAGTTCTCCTTGCTTTCGATGAGAGGGCGTGATACGTGGATGGGGACCGGGTCGCATAGGCCGGGATAAACGTGACCTGGCCTATGCTTGGCGAGTCTATCGTCAGGCCGGAGGGAGGGAGGGAGGGGGGGAAGGGTCGGGGTTTCGGGTCTGAGGAGGCCTAACAACTGTCGGCCCCCGATGGGTCGCACGAAAACGTGGCCGGGAATGGAAATTAGGTCGCGACATGGGGCCGTGATCTAGATGTCATCATCGCCGTCACGTTGGCATTTCGTGTTGGTGGCGGATTTGGCCTTGGCCAAGCCCTCGCAAAATAGACCCTGAAAGCGGGGGACTGGATAAATTCGCATTTACAAAGATGGCGTATTAACTATCATTAATATAGATATTTATATGTCAAATTGGCGTAGGAAAAAAGTAATGTGACGAAATAAACCAACCAAACCCAGGCTAACCCCCCCCTTGTGTTCTGTAGTCGTTAAATTGTCGTTCATATAGACATGGGCTGGGATATACCCGAATCCGTGCGCGGATGGGATGGCCCAAGTTGAGAGGTAGAAATTAATCCAGCGGATACGCCCTGATGCGGTTATGGCGGGAGCGCGAGCGCGAATGCGAATGTAGGTTCGAAACCGCGTAGGTTAATTGCGGCTGTCTTAGGTCGCACGTGCGGGTATCCTGGCGCAAAATGGCGGAGGTGTGTGGATAGAAGGGCGGCCGGGTGCGGGAAAGGCGGCGCTGCGATTCGTCAGGTAGGGCAAAGGAGATCAGGTACAAGTCGTCCCAATGTAGAGACGGGAGTCGCAGGCAGCTCTCTTCCGAGGCTATCGCTCACCGAGGTGTGTAGAAGATGCGTCAGCAGCGTGGGATTAACCCCGGTGCATACCTCATGTGCGCGACCCGATACGGCTGCGTGCGTCGCGACAAGCCCGGATGTGTGAGAGCCGTTGGCTGTATGCCGGCCTCATACGGCTGTCCGCATCAAGGGAGGTATATCGACATCGAATCTACAAGAGTATACGGACTAATACATGGAGGGATACACCTCGTGCCCGCGGAGATCTTAGTGGCCGGAAACGTCACGGTTACGACCACACCTGCCTTCGTGTTCATGCTTGTTGGTTTCTCTATGTATGTAAGTGAGAAAAACAGGCCAATATAAAACGACATGTGCCATCATGCGAGGTGTGTGGGGTGGGGAACCCTCAGGTCAGGAACGATCTCCATCCGTTAAAGAAAGGCGCCATGATAACGGCAGCCGAGCCTATAGGCTGTCACCTATGGGAGGCAAGCCTCATTTTCAACTCTTGGCCATCCTGCGGTTACACGGCCTTGCGCGATAGGCTATGACGGGCGCCGTTGGGTCAGCAGTAGAGAGCCGGGAGGGTCAGTCGCGACTTGGTTGTTAGGCGGCGGTGTTTGATTCAACTAGATCTTTCGAGGTGAGTAAATGTCCCGTGTCACATGAATTCGTATCCTCCTCGGGTCGACCCGCGCGACAGGGACCGGGTAAGAAGGGCGGCAAACAGGGTCAACGCGAGGGCTGGGCAGCTCGTTGTTTGCCACCCTCTTTGTTTTGGCCCCCAAACATGTTAGTTCTGGGAATAGGCTCCTGAAGAGGGGCGTTCGACATCTGGTGGAAGGAGGGTGATACGAACTAGGAGGAAACCGCTCATGTGGGGATATAATAAGGCAGACTGATGGGCAAACAGGCCAAAGAAAAAAAGAAAAAAAAGAGGGGGTTATATAGGGTCCTAGGCCGGCTCAATAGGTCGGATAGAGGAAACCGGTTGCGGCACAGGTGCATATAGAAGATCGATAACTAGCTCAAGTATTACTTTATTCACCGACAGAACCACCCTATGCAATTCAATGATGTAAGTGTACAGTGTCACAAAGGAAAAGAGATAAATAGATCGGTCTATCAGGGCGGTCGGAAGGTGATGAACTGTACAAGGCGGAAGAGACGGCCGTGTTCTCAATTCTGGGGGCCTTTTGTATAGTAGAATTCCCCTCTCATTCAGCAGCCGATATAGGGTAAGCTCTGACCACACAGGCGTGTTGCAGGGCGAAATCGGACTCTTCCTCGGACTCTTCCTCGGTCTCGGTCTCGGTCTCGGGATGTATTGCGTCTAAAAAGCCTTGCAGTTGCGCCGTGGGATTGGTCCGTTTCCCCGGCGGGGGGACGCCATTCCTTTTGCTGTCTATGTAATTCCCATTCACGTACAATGCCAAACGGTACCCAGGCTCCCGTTCTTCAGACATAATCGGTGTTTCTTAGTGGTGAGCGGAGGGGTTTTCGCCGTGGTAGCCGATGATCTTGAAGCGACCGATCATCTCGCCGACGGTAAAGAAGCCCAGGCACTCGGCGGCGATGACGCCGCCGGTGACAAGCTGCGCGCGGCTCATCGGGATTCGTGACATGATGGAGCCGGGCTGTTGCGCAGTCTTGGCAGCTGTCTGGGAGGCGCTCTGGATGAGAGAGGTTCGGTTCTTCCACAGGTTCTGGAAGTAAGTCTGGAAGGTTTCCACCGATCTGCGGCGACGTCAATAAGGAGAGCCCAGCCACGCAGTCTACAGCGAGTTGCGTAGCACCAAAACACTTACGGCGGGGACATCTTCTGGCCGCGGAAGACGATCTTGGCGACCTCGGCGCCGACCTTGGAGTAGTAGACGACGGTAGGGACTTGCTCTGATGTAGACGTCAGTTTCGTCTGCTTCCCTCATCCATCGTTCGCCCACGATTCCCATGATTCACATGATTCCCATGATTCCCATGATTCCCATTGCTCCCATGGCTCGCGAACAAAATGCAGTGCAACAAGGGTGCCCAATAATAGGTTCACATACTCTCAACGAAGGAAACTAGTCTCGCAGTCCGGCCACCAACTTTGCTCAGCGAACTCGCAATCCCCTTGGCGGCGCCCGCAATGGCCGGGCCAGCGGAAGAGGAGACCTTTGACAGCCCCTGCTGGGCCTTGGAAGCGTATTCGGCGGCGGAGGCAGAGACCTTGGAAGCGGTCTGCTTTGCCGTCTCCTTTGCCGTCTCCTTTGCCGCCTCGGCAGTCTTTGTTGTCGTGGACTCGAACCGGCGGGCGGCCATGCGACTCCACGGTGCGGATTGCCGGAGCAGCGGCCGCGCAAGAGAAGACGACATGGTGGCTTAAAGATCGATGATTTTCGGAGTTGGTGTGGAGGATGGGCCGGCCGTGGGGAGCGACGGACGGGCTGTAGGAGGGAGGACGGGAAAAGGGGTCGGGGGGGATTATGTCGTGGTGATCGTGGTGACCGTGGTGATCGTGGTCGTTGTCTTCGTCCGGTGGCGTCGTCGTCGTCGTCGAATTCCTTAAATCCGTCGCTTCGAGATTAAAAAAAGAACTCAAAACCAATGCGAGGGCCCCAGCTCCTCCCAGCCAGGGTTGGTTAGGCTAAGCTCACCCCAAAAAATTCCACTGCCTTTTTAGCGGAAAAACCCGATCCGACCTTGAATAGCTCCAGATCTTATCGACAATTGACCAATCAGATGCGCCAGCCGCCACGGTTTGAGGCCACTACCCGGTTGGTACCTATCACTATCGTGTTCATCTCGTCACTTATAAGAACGTACATAGGTACCTACCTACCTAGCCTAGGTAAGCCCGACAGATAACAAGTGCTACCTGTTTACCTATCTACTCTACTTACTCAATTCCTTACCTAACCGCCTAACAAGGTATATCTCATCAACGTCTTTATCCCACCCCTACACACATCTCCATTTCCATGACCTACCTACCTACCTACCTACCTACTTACTTTAAGTACGCTAACTTACCTACCCAAGCATCTACAGAGCAACAACACCATCACCACATCGTCTATACTCATTCGCTTCTCACGATACCTACTACTTCATCAATAGGTACAATGCATACTAGCTAGTGACGTGTTTACTCTTTATTAGCCTGCCTACTTTATTCTATACACGATGGAACGATCAATGAATCTATACAATCAACCCATCCAATGCAGCTGGCCGGAAATGTGAACCCATGATGCCCCCCTATTCCCATGCCTAGAGCGAGGCGACAGCGGAAGGCACCTGAGGTTCGAATGCCTGAATATGCGCATTTGTCCCGAACATATCCGTGAATTCGACGTCTGAGAAGGGGCTGTGTCTTGCCCCTCCTCCTGGCCAATCCTAGTCTTGGACGCCTGCTAGATAGTTAGTCGTCGCTCTGGATTTGGACTTTGATGGCCCCGGTCTTGGGATCGGCAGCTATCTTGAAGGCCTCCAGCGCATCTTCGAGCTTGAATCGGTGAGTGACCAGCTTCGAGAGATCGATGACGCCGTTCTCCAGCAGTCGAATGGCGCGGGGCCATGTATTGCAGTACCGGTATTGAAATATTAGGTCGATCTCGCGGGTGCTGCATCGCATGAACGGGAAATTCATCTCGTTCTTCCCCACGCCGATGACAAACACCTTCCCGCCAAACTTGGTGGCCCAGATGGCCGAGGCTATGCTGCTCTCGACACCCGTGCACTCCATCGTCACGGCCGGTTCGATGCCGCCGAAGGACGCAACGATCGCCTTCGCCGAGTCCTCGGCGCTCATCCGTTCGACCTTGTGGGTTATGACCGACGGGTAGACCTCCTTGGCGAACTTGAGTCGGCCTTCGTCAATGTCCGTGATCACGAGCGGGCAGGCCCCTGCGGCCTTGCAGCAGAGTAACGTGATCAATCCAATCGGACCGGCACCGCAGACCAGGACAGGATCGCCGAGCTTGATTCCAGACCTCTGCATCCCCGCCAACGCGACGCTCAGTGGCTCTAGCATGGCCCCGTCCTCGTATGACATATTGCCGATCTTGTGGCACCAGATGGCTGGGTGGTTCACATATCTCCGTAGTAGGCCAGGCACCGGCGGCGTGGACAGGAACTCGACCTTCTCGCAGCCGTTGTACCGGCCGGTCAAGCACGGCTCGCATTCGTTGCAGATCACGTTGGGCTCGACAGCTACCCGATCGCCGACCTTGAGGTGTGTCACGGAAGGGTGCACAGCAATGATCTGGCCAGCCGATTCGTGGCCGAGAATATGATCATCCTCCACGACCATGGGGCCGATACAGCCGGCGTGCCAAAAGTGAACATCAGATCTGCGAAACGTCAGTCTACGGCAACAGGGCGATGTCGGCGCAAATGATGTACCCGCAGATGCCAGTGCTCTTGATGGCGATGGTGACCTCTCCAGGCCTCAGGCCATCCCCCTTCTGCACATTTTCTACCGTGGGTTCAGCCTCGCTGATCCACAGGTCGTGCCTGGGATTGGTGAAAATGCCGATGTTGGCCTTGGTAGGCTGGACGATGGTCGCGGTTTGGCTCATTTTCGCAATGGGGGCAACGACATCGACGAGACGGGGAAGGAGATGGAGGAGGCGAGGATAGAGGGCAGCGAAGAGCGAGATTTCTAATGAAGATGGATGGGCCAAAAGAGGGGCATCGCCGATTATATCTGCATAGTTTGGTCACGATGACCCCTCGGCGGTCGGCGGTGGAGGATGCTTGCCACTAGACGGGCCACAATTTTATCCCATTGTGCGCCCACTTGGAGCCCAAGGGTCCCAATGAGGTACTTCTGATAGCTCCCTCGATCTATTCCGAACGGCGATGTGTTTACTATCTCTCGCACCAATGGCCAGGCCCCATGAGGCGCTACTCGCGATTGGAGCGAATGCGGGGTGTTGCGGAGGAGTCGGGGCGCGCGCGTGGTGTCTTCGGCAGCTTTAGCCCCGATAGGCTACCCGGTGCGCCAACCTTTGCCGCACCAATTGTCAACGATCCGCGCCTTCGAACGCAGAATAGCTCGTCCTTCCGCTTTCCCCACGCACCTGGTTATGTGTTACAAAGAAAAAGAAAAAAAAAAGGAAAAAAAAACCATGAAGCAGATATGTATGTACATTAGGTAGATAGCAACAAACTAATTAACCTCAATCGAGTAGTCTCCCCGAGCAATCTACCTTACGTGAAACACTCAACCACCATTCAGGGTCCTAAGTCTATCCGCAAATAAAGCAAGCAACCCTCTGTCGACCAATCGTTTTGTTCGCACTCGACGGATTTAGCATCTTTCTGAATAATATCTACCAACTAGATAAGTCGGTAGGTACTCGTCGAGAGCGTGAGAAGCGGGAAGAAAGAACACATGTATTATCATGCTTCCTTTATAATCCTCATGGTGATTCTATTACTAAAAATAAGAAAATTAGGCAACAAGTTAGTCACATGTAGCTTGGATATATCGATATTTATAGTCGAGGCTAAGATCGCTGTTGAAATACCTAACCGTTCATGGCTTCATAGCCTAACGGCGACGATGCCGAATTGTTTGTGTAATCTCCCGGGGCTGTCACATGGGCTCTATTGCTTGTGCTGCCTTAGCTTATAGTGACGGCTCTGAGTTACGTGCGGAGCACTAGGCCACAGACGGCAGGGGGATAAGACGCGAGGCGCATTGTTACTATTATACCAATTCTCTTCCATCTCTCGGAGAAATATATTCATTAAATCTAATGGTACTATGCCTGTACTTGAAGCGATTCGACGCCAACAGCTCTACAGGTATAAGGATAGGTGAAGATACCCTACTTAGGAAACTCAAAACATATCATCATACCCTCTGACTTTTACGCAGATCTACTACCTTGCTCAATCCGCTTCTTTCGCCATTCCCACCCGTGTTGCCTTAGCGCCCATACGGCGGCCATTCCACTTAGACCCTCTATGAGGGCAAGCGCGGTGAACAGCCAGGAGTATCCAATAGCTCCGACGACAGGCTGAAGCACGGCTACTACTATAGCGGACAATGTGCACCGGCATATATTATTGCTAGCGCCCGCCGTCCCCGGACTAGAGGGGAAAATATCGACAATTAGCGCACTGTATATTTGATGTAGAACGGTGCACTTAGCGCCAATGTAAAACTGGAGGATCAGTGGGATGGCCGGATGAGCATGAGTGTGGATAGCCCAGCCGTAGCCGCCAACGGCAAACATCGATACGAGCATGATTGGTATGCTCGCAGTTGACCGCGCTTCCTCGATGGGGAAACGATCGATGTCGATTGTCTTGTTCTTGTCGGGAGAGAACCCTGCCTTGATCGCCGTCTTCTTGAAGCTCCAATCCATCAATTTACCTGCTATCACGCCCCCGGCGATCACGCCACCACCGCCTGCCAGGAAGGACAATCCTACTTCGAGGTCATTGAACCCATAGCCGCGCCCGTAGATTAGTGGGATAGATGTCTGGATAGAATACCACACGGCATAGGGTGTTGCACAGAGCCAAAGGATGAGGGCTGTGTCTCGGTGAAAGATGAGGCGCACTGACGGGAGCGGGTTTGGTGCCGAAAGCCTACCCTGGCCACTCTTGCCGATATTGGGATCGTTGGTGGCGGGGGTATATGTACTCCCCTTCTTCTTCGTGTCTGTTTCCAGTGCGGCGTCACGGCTTTTCTCGTCGTTCTCACGAGGACGGTCTGAAGCCGTTTCCATATCGCCGGAAGAGATGCGTCCCACGCCGCGCACCCGACGACGCCCGAGGGAAGACCGCACGAGCTGCCACCAGGTGGCCCAGACCCCACGAGCCTCGACCGCGCCGTTGCCGACCACGGACCTCCCGGTCTCGGGCATCGTCCACCCTATGAGGAGGAGCGCCGACGCGCCGAAGATGACGAGCGCCGCGAAGCACCATCTCGGGTTCCCGCTCGCGAGGATCGCGCCGCCGCCCACGACGGGCCCGATGCACGGGCCGAGGTTCGTCGCGGCCAGCATGGGCCCGAGCACGGCGCCGCGCCGCGAGTGCGGCACGACGTCGGCGACGACGGCGTACGACAGGCTGAGCACCGCGCTGCCCCCGACGCTCTGGAGCCCGCGCAGGAGGATGAGCGCCACGTAGTTGTCCGTGTTCGCCACCAGGCCGACGCCGGCGAGGAGGTAGACGGCGAACGTGAACAGGAACACCGGCCGTCTGCCGAGGGTGTCCGAGAGCGGGGAGAAGAAGGACGGGGCGACGCCCTGCAGCACCACGTAAAGCGTGATTGTGAGGTTGATCGCCTGCACTGAGGTGGCGTAGCGCTCCGCCAGGAGGTCAATGATCGGGAAATATATCGTGGCCGTAAGCGAGGACGCCAGCGCAAGGTACCCAAGGAGGTAGGTGAGATATAGGATCATGGAATCGGGGAACACCGAGTGAGGGAACTCTTGCGTCGGACCGTCGGTTTGGACAGCATCTTGGGCTTCGGCCTGGGTCACCCCGAGTCCTTGGTGGGGTCCCTCTGGTGACAATGTAGACTTCTCTACCACATGTTCGCCGTTTTGGAAGCTGCTTGGTAAAGAGTTGCCTTCGTTATGTAATGGCATCCTCAGTCTATCTCAAGTTGGTATAGGGGAAGAAGACGCCAATCCACGGGCGCCGGAAAAGGTGAGCACCGCGGACCCAAGAGAAAAAAAAGAAAACAAGGGGGAACCCTTTTTTTATTAAACAATGGGAGGAAGAAAAGTGGCATGCTTCTGTTACCCCATTTCGCCACGGCTTCGGAAAAAGGGAGAACATAATTCTAGAGTGCGAAGCCGGCCTATTCCCTGATCTCTCTGCTTGTTGAATTACCTATTGGGATTTGCGGATGGTTAAGTCAAGAGGGTCTTTTATGAACGGTTGGGTCTGTGGCTGGGAATGATTGGATCCTATCACATTCTTTGCTGCCCCCGTGTCCAATCAAGCAACATGGCCAACGCGATCCCTGGAGGCATCTTCCAATAATCAACCGCCCACCATTCAATGTCTCATGGCTATCTTGACACCCCTCTCTACCCTCAGGCATAAATATATTATCATAAAAGCCAAACACAACGCAAAAATGTTTGGATAGTAATTGCTTTGCCTGTGATAGTCGTAAAAGGTAAAGGAGCCCAAGTGTTACCGAGCCGATAACGTAGGAAACGAGGTGTGTGCACTGCATAGTCTATTCAACGCTGAAGGGTATGGGAAGAAAGATGGAGAGGTATATGCAGGAAGGTGTTCAATTGTGTGCAGCTGTATCTTCATGAACCCTCATCTCAGGTAATTACGAAATAACTTCTCAAAACCTTCGTTTTTGCCAAGACGCATGGGGTTTCAAAGGGAGTTCTTCTACTTTATGACTGACTAACTTAAGGGCCTCGAGACTACCCTCAACGCTGTTGTTAAACCAGTCACTGCGTGCAATGGAGTCTTTCGCGACTATATGCATTCACTTATTAGGAACATTGAATTGAGGGCGCTAGACACTCCCTAGGCCATATTAGCTCGGCATGGTAGCTAGTTGTTCTTGGCGGTTGGATTCTCAGCAAGCCAGGCTTCGTAGCCCCCGGGAAATTTCTCCACAAGCTTCCGCATATCCTCTCGTACTCTACGATCGGTCAATAACATATGCGAGAACGCGTGAGATAGAGGGACTCACATGTTCCTAAATCTAGTATTTCCGGGATATAGGGAAGAGGCATGTAAATTGAATCTCCTAAAACGCTAGTGTTAACCTGATAATTCGATAATGATTGAAGGTATTAGGTTAATGGCCTTACATCGAATATAAGAGAACACGATCTTCGAAGTCGCCTGCGGGTTCCGAAATAGGAAAGTGTCGAGTGTACTCGGTGATGTAAGGTCCGCTCATCTTATGCCTTCGAGGCTGCCATGGCCCTAGTTCATCTGCAATTGTTGCGTCAGCCTTGCCTTGGAGACTCTAGAGGAAAGGCCTACATTCGTTATGGGCCCATAGACAAGTAGCGTCGAAGACCACAGGATGGTTCGTATTAACGTCAATAGAACAGTTTCCATCCCACAAGTCACCATGGACCAGGCGCGGTTGGATCTTATTGGGGCCTATTTCCAGGGGGCGGATCAGACGTGGGATGACTTTCTCCATGATGGCCACTCTGAGCTGATCCATGTCCTGATCATACCCATGTGTATTCTCTTCACTCTTGAAGATACGCTTCATACCGGATGTGAATGTTTCTTCCCAGCTATTAGTTACAGGAAAGAATTGTGGAAGCCGGCCGCCATAGGTTTCGTATTCGAACCCAAATGTCCCGTTCGGCGAGGTTTGTCGTTGATGTAGCTCCGCAACGAGGGCGGGAAAATTATCAATATCGGGAATATCGTCGGTTAGCTCATGGAACGAGCATATGAAAAAGTGAACATCTTTCATCTTCTCATAGCTCCCGTGGCCGTAGGGTCGGGCAACAAGCTCGGGCATGACTTTCCACAAAGTATTCATGGAGTGGTATTCCCCCAGCACTAGCTTGTGACCCTCAGCGCCTTGGTGAACCTACATAGACGCAAGCAAGTTAATTTAAGTTCTAATTGCGTCAGAGCGGCCCGAATGCCGTCTTACCTTAATGAAGTAGGCCACCTCATTTCCTTCTGAATCGGTCGTCTCGATTTTAGCGGTACGTGCCCAGTAAGATGAGCCGGAGGGCGCAATGGATAGAATTTGAGTGCCCTCAGGCATCTCTAAGGCATCAATGATCAGCTAGCTCAAAAATACCCTTACAATGCACTATACATACTTCTCTTTACGGCATCATCCACGTACGAAATGACCTCGGGAGGAACTGCGACCTCCTGGTTCCAGATGCTCGGATCTGTGCTGGGTGCCATGATTATCGACTCAAGAGATCCCGTAGAACGAACCGACAACTTTGAGAAGCCTAGAAACTAAACGATTCTACGACTGGCTTACATATTTATCTTGAGGGGAAGGGGAGGGGTATCCTGCAGAGCTGGACTTTGTGATATGCTTAGATATGCATGAGAACCAACAGGTTCACACTCTACAGCCCGCCTGGAGTTGCAACCTCTTACAGCTAGAGATCACCTCCTCCACAGTCCTAGTTTAACGAACCCCCCATCTCCGACAAGGGTCTAAAGTTGGGTGGCTACTTGGCAGAACCAAGAACTTACGATATACAACTACCATTACCATATGTTGTATTGCGCAATTAGTATACATTTGTATTCAAGTTGTGTATAGCGCTTGTGCTTTCTTCTGTCTTGGAAGGTCGCCGGAATCTGATGATACCGCGCTCTAACACCGCTGCAACAATACGATTAATTTACAGCCCAACTGTTCGAGTATAGCATAGAAATGCCTCAGCACTAAGATAAAAATGTAGGAACAATATATATACTCGCCTATTGTGTCGTTGTGCAGAGGGGTGTAGGAATAGAATTGGATAGCTTTTCTTTGTTTGCCCCCTGTCATGATTGAGGCCCTACCTAGCCGCCACCTAACTACCTAACATCTCTCTGGGTTAGTGACCTACCAACACATCTCGCCTTGGCATCTTTATACCGCAGGCTATCGCTGCTCGTTTAGCGCTACTTATTCAACGAAACAAAAATAATAAAGCACAAGGACTTTGGCAAGAAAATCTGGAGGGGAACTAGGAAGGTGGTAAATGGGAGTATACGTTGTAATATTTTAAAAGTAAAAGATGTTGATACTCCTCGGGAATATGGACTTTGCCGCAGGCTGCTAAATACGTGTAGAAATACTATCAAGTAGAAAGGTAGCAGGCTATGGAAAACTGGGACTTAAGGCCTTGGCTACACATATGGAGCGCGGCTATCCAAGTATATTTGGTCATGAGAGGGTGCGTTCAGGCGAGCTGACACTTTGAACCTACACATTACAGATTGTCAAGACGGAATGCTGGTTCCAGCTGCTGCAATCCTTCTGTGCATAGCCAATAGTTGAGATAGTGGCGCACATGAATAAGCGCAAGGGCCCTGGCTTGTTCTCACTTTTACCACCACCACCCGCTCTCGAGCTGGGATGGATAGATGGATTGAGGGAGGCGTTACTTTGTTTGGGATCTATTGCAGGTGGCTGCTTGGAATTCTGCATGGCTATGCCCGTGGGATCACACGGGGTTGTCGGAATTGCCACCCTTGACTAATTTCATGTCAATCAGGAACCTAATGCTGGCCTCTGTTATCTTCTCTATGTCAGTGCTGCCTTGCTCACTGGGTCATTCATTGGCCGCGCTTTTCGATTCTGTGTTTCTGCATCTGTCTGCCTAAGCAGTTGGTAAACCACCTGCTTTAGTTCGAAACCACCCTCGAGATTCTCTATGAGAGCGTAGTGGCTGACCTTTTCCCCCGTTACGGGATGCCACATCGCTGAAGAGATGGCCGCACCCTCTGACTCGGTGTCGCGAATCTTCACAGCAACATCCCTCTCTAACAGGACATTTCTAGGGAAATCCCTGACACGAGGCACTGCAGATACCACCAAGAATGAACAGGATGGCCCAAAAGGTCCCTTAGGCCTGACGACGTTATCGGGACCGGATGGCCAGGCTGTCGCCGACCTCGTCTTTGTACACGGCCTCAATGGGGGTTCACGGAGTACGTGGTCAAAAACTAGCGAGGGGACATTCTGGCCGCAAGATTGGCTTCCTCGCGATGATGCGTTCAACGACGTTCGTATCCATACGTTTGGATATTCTTCGGGGCTCAACCACGACTCGGTCCTAAATGTCCACGACTTTGCGAGTAATTTGCTGGCCTGCATTTACCATTGCCCTTCCCTTGCTTCTAGTGTATCAGTAAGTGATCCATGATCTGCAAATCGAACAAAATTCTCATCAGTCTTAGGGGCCAATCCTATTTGTAGGTCATAGTATGGGCGGCTTGGTGATCAAAAAAACGTATATCCTCGCCCGCCAGGCTTTAGAATATAACAGCTTAGCCGATAGAATACGGGGTGTTTTCTTCTTAGCGACACCTCACCAAGGAGCCGGGGTTGCCCAGTTGCTAAGCCGCATCCTCTCTCTTGCGCCTGGGTCACGACCCTTTGTGAACGACCTGTCGCCCGAGTCAAGCATGCTACAAGCAATCAACGAGGAATTTCCCCGTTACTGCCAAGACCTACAGCTATTCTCGTTTTACGAGACGCAGCCAATATATTATGGTGTAAAAAAGGGCCTCATCGTGGAAAAACACTGCGCGGTCATGAACTATCCCAACGAACTCCGCACTTACCTGGATGCGAACCACCGCGACGTAGCTCGATTTTCTACACCGACAGACCCCTCTTATAAATTGGTTCGGGATGCGCTTGCGACTACGATCCGTAGTTATAAGGCATCAGCGAAAGCAGAAGAGAAAGCACTCGAGCACGTCGAATTGGAAGCTCTCAGCAAGTTTCTCGGTGTTTTCGGCGCACCTGAAGACGACCTCATAACCAACGAATCGCAAAGATTACCCGGCTCTTGTCAGTGGCTGCTACACAGAGATTCTTTTCAACAGTGGCGTGATGCTCTGACCTCGAAGGTTTTTTGGCTCCGGGGCCGGCCTGGGGCTGGAAAGAGTGTTCTTGCATCACATGCCATCAATCATCTACGCGCACTAGGTCTGGATTGCTGCTACTTCTTCTTTACTGACGGCGACAAGGGCAAAGCTACTATAAATTCTCTGTTACGTTCCATAGCGTGGCAAATGGCTGTCATGCATCCTGACATTTTTGCGACGATATCGAACGTTGCAAATTCGTGGAAAGACTCCCCGATTGATAAAGTCGACCATATCCCGGTGTGGCGCCGTATTTTCGCTGTTGCTATTTCGAAAATTAGATTAAAAAGGCCGCAATATTGGGTTATTGACGCTCTGGACGAGTGCAGAAATGGCCTGGAGCTTATGCCATTTCTCAGGAAGATCCAGGAGATTTGGCCACTTTGTATCATGGTCACATCAAGAGCCAGTGTCGATACGTACCTCAACACGACAAATCCTTCAATGGAGGTTATTTCAGAAGTCATGTCAGAAGATGATAGATCAGACATTGCTTCTTTTCTTAGTGCAAACCTCCACCATCTTCCGGGTGCAACGGCGGGCGCACAGCAAGACATCTCTGACCGTATTCTCAAGCACTCCAGGGGTTGTTTTTTATGGGTGAACCTCGTCATCAAAGAGCTGCGCCAGGTTCATACGGCCGCCGAGATAAGCCAAGTGTTGGATAGCAACCCTTCTGATATGGATGCCCTCTACGCCAGAATACTTGATGACATGTCTCACGCCAAGTTCGGCAAGGATCTGGCAAAAGCTATCCTCACATGGGCAGCCTGCACGTTTCGCCCGCTGTCCGTGGACGAGATACATTTTGCTATCGAAAAAGACATTCAAGACTCGATTGACGATATCGGGAAATCCATCAGCACCTGCAGCAACCTAGTTTTTATCGACAAGGCAAAGAAAGTTCAACTTATTCATCTCACTGCAAGGGAATTCCTCACCCGGAAGGACATCAGCTCTGAATTCATTATTGAAAGAGCACTAGCACACAAGAGATTGGCGCTTGTTTGTATCAATACACTGTGCGGAGGGCAGGTGAATGTGAGAAGAAGTTCTAGGGCTCGTCATTTAGCGAGTGACACGACCAGCACCACTGACTCAGTGCTCTACGACTACGCGTCTACATATCTCTTCCAGCACGTCCTCCAAGTAAAATCCACTGACAACGATATTTTTATCGAATTGGCGAAATTCCTCGGGTCACGCGAAGTGCTGGTCTGGATTGAGTATCTGGCTAAAAGGTCTGACTTACAGCGATTATATCAGGCTGGCAAAAATTGCACAAGTCTGGTTACCCGCCGAGCGCATCAGACACCCCCCATCGGGATCCAGAAGCAGTTATTGCTCGTTGAACAATGGGGCATCGATTTGATCAGGCTTGTGAATAAGTTTGGCAAACGACTCAACCAATCCCCATCCTCTATTCACTACTTGATACCTCCTTTCTGCCCGTCCGAGTCCGCGTTTCGAAAGCAGTTCGTTACTGCGTATCGTGGGCTTAGTATACAGGGCTGTGTCCCGAATAATTGGGATGATTGCCTTAGCACGATCCACTACCACCGGCTCTCCAAGCCGATGGACATCATATCATCAGGCAAAAGAACAGCTTTAGCATTATCAAATGGGTGGGTATTCTTCCTAGCATAGAGATACATCTCTTCGCTGCAACAGCCATACGGAAGCCGATGTATAGAAGTAGTCCATCCGCTAATTATGTCTAGAACTGCTGTGATCTATGACAACGCGACGTTGCTAGAGACCCATAATTTCAAACATCAAGAGCCGGTTTGGAGTATATCATTCAGCGAAATTGGTAAACTTTTCGTCACCGGCGGAGCGAAAACGGTCAGAGTATGGGATCTCGACACTTCCGAGCAGGTGGCGTCGTTCCGTGTCTCTGCTGTGTGTATGTCAATAGCCTTTATAGAAGACGATGAGATGCTTCTAGTAGTGGCCAAGAACAATTCTATCATTTACTGGGACATAGTCAATAACGTGGCTCGCGGCGAACCTATCGATTGGACAAGAGACCTTCGTGAGAACGACCCCCAGCTACATGCTCGAAGACCGACAATTGCGGCTTTTAGCGCGGAACAGAATCTCGTTGCGATTATATATAGAGGGGAGGATATTCTCTTGTGGAGCCTTGACGATGAGCAGATCTACGACATGTACGAAAAAGAGAACGGATCATACCGATACAAATCAACCAAATTAGCTGACGGTGTGACAACGGTGTGGGCAGTTGCCTTTAGTTCGACATTGGAAGAGAATCTCTTGGTAGCGGCATACTCCGATGGAGATGTTGTTATATACGATACTGATTCAGGTCGGCCTCGTGGTTCTATAGACGGGATTAACGCACAGACTCTAGCATGCTCTCCGGATGGGCGGACGTTAGCTACGGCAGATTCGCAGGGGAACATCAACTTATTCGACCTCAGAACATTAAAATTTATTTATCGGCTGCGTTTCAACACTGATGCTGTTAGAACAAAGAAACTCGCTTTTACGTCAGATAATCTACGCCTTCTTGACATACGAGGCAGGCAGTTCAGCGTATGGGATCCGACGGTTCTTCTTCGACAAGAGTTTGAGGACGAAAACAGCGATACGATATCTTGCTCCACGCTCGCACCTGATGTGGAGGTTGATGCCGGAGAGAGCATTGCCGTCACCGCGATGACCTGTATGAGAGAGGCACCAAGAACGATATGCGGTAAAGAAGATGGGGCAGTGCATATTTACAACATCGCTGCCGAACCCCAGAGCCAAGAGCTATTCGTGCAAACCCGCAATTGTGCTATCACACTTATCCAATTCGACGACCAAAGCGGCATGCTGACGTGCGCCGATGCATCGGGGAGGGTAACGGGTAGGAGATTGGTCCGAGAAGGCCAGGGAAACTGGATCCCGGGCGAAATCTTGTTCGACAAGACGAACTTATCCTCTATTACACAAGTTATCGCCTCTGCAAAGCACAATCGGCTTCTCATATCAACCCTCCCATCGGATGCTCTTTGGAGCTTAACAGACTCCAGCGCCGTCGAGCCTATCGCATGTGTAGAGGGCAGTGCCAAGCCAACCTGGTTAGCATCGCCAATGGATGAAGACTTACTAGTTCGCGTTACCAACACCGCTGTTGCGAAATTCTATCACTGGGAATCCCTCGCCCAAATTCGCTCGGTGAAACTCGACTTCCATCAAGATATGCCTTTGAACATCGAGTCTATTACGCCTTTGCAACACCCCCAATACTTCGCCACTGTTCAAAGACTAAACCCGGACGAACCAGCATCAATCCGCGCACGTCACTTATGGGATCTTCGAGATTTCATTCCAACAGTTGGGCTATCCGTCTCGGAGGAAAAACAGGAAAAGATAAGCCCAGTATTAAATTTCAGCCAGCTAGACACCAGAGTTGAAACCGTCGTTGGAGTCGCCAACGAGCGAGCGATCTTCCTGGATCCAGACAACTGGATATGTTCAGCCGACATCATCGCGCCCTGGTCCTGTCCGGGTATGGAAATAGCTGCACCGCCATCCGTGGTAGCGAGTGCCGTCCGCCATTTCTTCATTCCCGATGACTGGGTCAGTCTGGTGAATCAGGTTCTGATAGAAGTGCAGCAGTCCGGTGAAATCGTCTTCGTCAAGCGGACGGACCTGGCCGTCATCCGTCGCGGGCTCGAGGTTACGGACAAGGGCGTCTTCAGCGGCCGGCGTATCTCTGGTGCCCGATCATTAAGCCGACGGCCGGCCGACAAGAGGCACATCACGGTCTAAGGTAATCTACCTATACGTATATCTTTCGCCGCGGAAGACTCGGGCCTCAAAGGGCTCACATAGAAACTACCCCCTTTTGCAGCAGGGGATGCGAGAATAGCCTGAAAACTGGACCAACCCATGGATCCGGCTGCACTACCCCAACCCGTTAAATAAAGTCTGTATCAATATAACGCGTTCAGGGGAATCTCGTCCTCTAGTAGTGTAAGACAAATTGGTGGCTGCGTAGAGACATAAATTTTGATCCCGTTATATTCCATTTTAGGCCGATGCTATAATCTGGGCGTTATAACCGAACCACTGTGGAATTAATTTCGCCAGTGACAATATGATGCCGAACCAGATGTAATTCTACGCCGCCACATGTCACCTTAGTGACCCGATAAATACCTAGGCCTATATACCCCTCGGGATAAGAGTAGAGCGAGAGCCGGGTCTCGAAGACCATGCCAATATTTATACAACTGATTTGAGCCGCACCAATGTCTCCTGTCCAGGGCGGGGCCGGTCGATCTTGGTTGCATAGCCGGGTAGCCCAAGATTCCCTCCTGGAAAAACTCGCCTTCTTTTCCACCTTTGTCATGATTCGGACGCGGAGTTGGCTATTCTGGATAGGGAGCACACCGAATCTAGAAACGGCTGCGGAGTACGCTGTGTCCGCTTGGCCCGCGCGCCAAGGGTGGCCGGCAGTAAAGATCGTCATTTACCTGAGATTTTGCCTAGGTTGCTAAGGCGAGCATCGTGCCTGGATTGGTGCATAAACCAGCGTGGTCAGCCGTTTTGGTCAGGGGCATCGTCACTTGGCGCCCTAATGCTCGGAGACATCGACCTCCACCGTGTTGCCTAGAGCGCCTTGCCCGGGCGTCAAGCCCTCCCAATGGACAATACTATATAGTAGGTCGCCGTGGAGGGGAAAGAGATGTGCACGCACCCGCTGCCGTTCACCATCTCCCCAAGCTGCCACATTGTACCATCGCAATCATGACCCGATTCTTGAGTTTCGCGACAGCGCTGCTGGCGATCGCCTCGAGCGCCAACGCCCAATGTGGTTCCGGCTCGCCCCATGCCACCGTCACGGGCTCCGGTAGCTCCTTCACGGCGTCGAAGGGCTCCACCTCCGTGTACTCGGGATCCGATTATAGGGCGGCGATCCAGGCGGCCGTCGACTCCATCAGCAGCGGGCAGCGCGTTGCGGTCATGGCGTCGGGGTCGATCGGCGCCAACACCATCACGATCGGCAGCGGCAAGATCTTCGAAGGCTGCGGTACGATCAACACGGCCAACCGGGCCGGCCACGGCGCCATCGAGGTGCTAAACGCGTCGGGCGTGCAAATCCCATATCTCTCTATGAGTAAGACTGTTCCCCGTACCCTGCTTGGATTGCTGACAGGAAACCCCCCTCTTAACTTCTGATGACAATGCCCTAACATGACTCTCCGGATAAGCTGGCAACCCGTACTTCGGGCTGCGCTTCTACGGCACCAAGGACCTGGTGCTGGGGGCCATCACGATGAACCTCAGCGGCGGGCTCGGGATCCGGTTCGACCGGGACCAGGCGGCGAACACGAACGTCAAGATGGGGACGATCACGGTCAACGGGGCGGGCAGCCACGCGGTGGAGACGTGGAACATCGACGGGCTGACGATCGACAAGGTGGTGGCGCGCAACGTGGGCGAGTGCGGCCTGCTGCTGCAGAAGACGACGAACGCGCGCGTGGGGCTCGTCGACGGCGACAACGTGGCGACGGGGACGGGGTACGCGACCTTCCGCATGGCCAACAACAACGGGCAGCTGGCGAGCGGCGCGTACACGCCCAACGTCTTCGTCGACAAGGTGGTGTCGCGCGGCGGCGGGCGCGGCGTCTTCTGCGTCTCGCAGAGCGGCGGCGCCGTCATCGCCCAGGTCGACCTCGCCAACAACGGCAACAACGCGATCCTGCTCGAGAACTGCTACAACGTCGCCATCAACGGCGGCACCGTCAACGGCGGCGGCGAGGTCCGCGTCTCCTCCCGCACCGAGTTCCCCGTCTCCTCCGACCTCACCATCAAGCTGACCGTCAACAACAACTCCGTCCGCGAGTCCCCCTGCGGCAACAACATCAACTGGTCCATCTCGGGCAACGCCGCCCAGACCCTCTGCTAGTCCGATATGAGTTTCAGTAGGTAGAGAGGGGGAGGGGGGGATACCCAACGGTCGTTTTATCCAGCAGTGGTAGGACACCGGGATCTGATAAGCCTGATCCATTGGGCGCGGGACTATATGTAGATTCTAATAGTTTCTACCTAGGCGTTTAGCAGCACACTTCGCAAGGTCTATTTAGCACATCAATTCTATCTTCTAGTAAAGATTTATCAGTATATATGTGTTACACGTCAGTTACTCTCAGGTGTACAACTAGCAAGGCGACAAACTCGACCACCAGCTAGTTCAACCGACCGTCGTCAATATCTCACAGGGGTTAATGCATCAAAACGAATCTTAAAAGGCAATTTGTCGGGATGAAGTCTACCTAGTTCTAGGCGTGAATCTAGGGGTATATAAGAGATATCCAACATGACGTAGCCGCTCAAAGCCAATTTATAACGCCGCCTTTAAGCTTGACTGTTCCATCAACATTTAGGGCTCACGGGTTTGAAAACAGATTATCTAGCATCGGCCGGGAGTCGCACATGCAGCATTTGAGGGTCTTTGTATTATTAAGTAGATAATAATCGAGAAACGTCTATCGCAGCAGAACTATAATACAATGCTTCTAACGGGTCCTTATCGCGAGGTCTCGGGGACTTACGAAAGGCGAAATCAAAGGGGCCGCCCCGCAGGTGTAGTTGCTGACGCAAAATCATTCATTAGTAACGGCCACTCCTCCATCCCTGCCACCGCCACTTCTCCGGCACGAAGACGATATCAAAGCTGACTTTGTCGAAGACGCCTATGGCAGCACATAGGTCATGGAACCCTTCGAGGCCGGTGACGGGCAGGTCTTGGTCCTTGTCCGTCTCCTCGTGGAGATTCCAGCGCCCACTCTCGATACCGTCGCGAGTGAGAAAGATCTCGACTCTGATGCCGCCTCCGGGAGCGCGGTTAAAGTCCATGCCCAGGCCGAGCGTCTCGCCGCGACGAAAGGGATGTGTGAAGGTCTTGCCGCCCCAACGGTCGTTGATGTATTTGTTGCCATCGTCCCCGTGGACGCCTACGCTGCCACGATGCCAACCGGGGAGGCGGAATGGCGGGTACGGCGGGGCAGAAAAGCCGAGGGCGAGTGAGACCTCGTCGCGGGAGTCCTGAAGAATGTGGACCTCGTAGTAGATAGTCTTGCCGCGGCCCGTGGCCAGGGGGCTATGCGCTGAGACACTGTACAACGGTGGATAGGTTGCTAGGCAGGCATCGGTACCCCTGGATGGAGACTGGCCGCGCCAGACGCCAATGGACTGCAGGTTCAGGGTTCCCTGGAAGAAGGGCGGCGCAAACATGTTGATATTCCCCGAGTTGCTGGCATTTAACTCAGGCGGCCCCATTTGGAGCGGGTGCGACATGGGGAATTGCCGGCACCAATTCTCGCCGGCGTCGGCCTCCCCCTCGGTCGCATTGTTGGCGGGTGATCGGTCGAAGCCGCTGAAGAAGTTGGGCGGAGGTGGTAGGAGTGACGTGTCCGGGACGGCGGTTTCCCAGTCGTGCTTCTTGGTATCCGCCCCGTGTGGCGGTGGAGGGCCAGGCGGAGGCGCGTAGTCGTGCGAGGGTGGTGGTCCTGGAGGCGAGGCGAAATCAGAAGATCCTCGACCGTCGTATCTGTGAGAAGGAGGAGGGCCGGACGGAGGCGCGAGGTCTTCGTAGAAAGGGTTATTCTTGGACGGCGGCGGCGGGCCGGTAGGGGGTGCGTAGTCGTGCGAGGGGGGCGGGCCAGACGGAGGAGCGTAGTCCCCAGCAGCTCGATGCGAGGGAGGCGGTCCGGAGGGGGCGTCATACTCTTCGGCAGGTCGATGCGAAGGCGGCGGTCCCGGAGGCGGCGCAAAGAAGTCATGAGAGGGAGGAGGAGGGCCGGACGGCGGCGCGTAATCAACCGCCCCGGCCTGGTTCTGCAGGCGTTGCGAGGGCGGCGGCCCGGTCGGAGGAGCGAAGTCCTGCGGCATGCTTGCTTTGGAGGGTTGCGGTGGCATGCCTACGGATTGTTGCTGTTGCGGTACCTGTGCAGGCCGCGGGGGTGGGTCGTCGGAGCGATCCGAGCTGGTGAAGCACATTGCGTGATGATTGGTATGTATGTCTACCGAGCTAGCTTGGAATGACGGCTGGAGTGAGTGGCTGGGGCGGTCGAGACAGGTCGAGATAGGTCTATGACGGGATTTTTAAGTTCGGTCGATAGGCAGGAGTAGCACGGGGTATTCGACAGATATACCACACAAGTGGGTGCTTGGGTATGGCGCCGTGTTATGTATGGCAAGCAACAGTCTACCCAGGTAGGTTAGGTAGACAACGATGTGATGTCCGCTTGTTATTTGTTGTGTAGAATTTGAAATGAGAGGCCGACCAGGCCTGGGCTCGATGTAATTGAACAAAGAAATTGGGGGGCTCTTGCGGGTGTGTTACTTATCCGCTCCTGCCTCTAGGCATCCTAAGCATGGCCACATCGGAAATAGCACTGCCTTCCCTTACTAAAGAAGTGCAAAGGAAGTGTAACATGTATGTGTGACAACTTAGGAAGTTGCCCTTGGTGCCATGTATGTACCGAAGTATTTCTGTACATGGCCGTATGAGAAACTCACCTGATGAATCTACTTGTACTCAGCCTCATTATACTTAAGGGGACACTATATTTCAGCTTTAAATCCTGTCGCCCGAACTAACTACCTAGGTAGGTTAGGGAGGGGCACCTGAGATAGGCTTGAGCCAAGTTGCTGTACTGTACAAATATGGGGTTTGCCCCGCAATACTCTATCTTGGCCCGGCTCTGTTCTCTACACTCCTGATAACCATATTATACTATTCGCGATAGTTTAGAAAGTTGCATGCGTATATGTTAATCCAGCGTCGCTGTTGTAGCTTAGGGCTATACTGCCCAACAACGGTATATATATGAATGAAGTGAGTGTATTCTTTGCGCATCTATGATAGGTCCCACCGTATCCTATCCACCTATGTGTTGGGCTCAAGTTGGCTGAGAGTTCCCAAATTCCTCAATTTCTTCCCTAAATACACACACGCTTTGTTCTCGCACCGCTTGTATATTCCACTTTCCGAACCAGTGGGCAACAATGTGAAACGAACTATCTTACTGACGCTATCACTGTCATCATTGTCATCGCTATCATTTACTGTCCTCGCTGTTCTCGCTGTTTTCGCTATTTTCGCTGTTTTCGCCGTTTTCGCTGTTCTCGCTATTCCTGCTGTTCTCGCTATCCTCAGTAACCCTGACAGCGTCAATATAACCATAATAAGCAAGAGAAGCTCAGCCAATATAGAACGATGAAATCAATGAAATTCATTCTATGAACTCCACTCATTGGCATCGGCACCCTCGGGGTAGAAGAAGGCAATAATGCCGATAATGACGTATGTGGCCACAAGGAGTGCCCCTTCGAGGTAGTTACTCCGACCATCAAGAATCAAAAAATTGATGATGAAGGTCGAAACGAACAGTGATACAGTTTCAAAAAGGGTGAAGTAGAGCGTCATAGGTTGGTCGATGATCCATCCGATGATGACCACCAATGGTGTAATGAATAGTGCGATCTGGATTGAACTACCAATCGCCACGCCAATAGCAAGATCCATCTTATTCTTCATAGCTACCGTCACGGCTGTCACGTGTTCGGCTGCGTTTCCGACAATCGGGAGAATGATGAGACCAATAAAGATCTCCTTTATCGAGCTGCTCTCCACTACGTCCTGAATCGAGTCGACCAGGAACTCGGCACATGTTGCGACGAGAGCTGTTGTGATTACGAGCATAATGACGGCTGCTACCCGTGAAAGATCATCCTCATGGGCTTCAACAGCTTTATTAGGATCGCTCGCCAACGTTGAAGGTGGAATCTGGGCGGGGAACAGTCCTCCAGGAGGGCGGAAGGCATGTTGCTGATTAAGCTTGTCTGGGAGGGAATTGGTTCGCCGGATACCGAATTTAACGCGGGGAACTGGGCCAAGAGGAACAGGAGTGATAACAACGGCCCCAGCCTGCATAGGTTGAGTGAAAACTGGCGGGGCTAGACTTTTAGCAACTGGTCTGAACGACAGGCCACGCAGATTATTGAAAGGTCGTTTAGTAGCACCAGGCGTAGATTCAGCTGCACCGTCCAGAGGACTAACATTATCCGCAAAATCAACACGTCGAGGTTCGCCGTTAACTGCCTCCGCTTGTACGGCACCAGGGACCAGACCGACAATATTTTCCTCAGTAACCACTGGTGTGTCTTCGGCCCCTAGGGGAGCCGAGGCTTTGTGGTGTCGGTGCTTGCGCTTGGAATGTTTATGACGATACTTGCGGTGAGATTTTCGAGGTTTCTCCTCTTCCACAGCTTCCTCACTTCCCGTAGAGTGCTTGTGAGCAAAGAAACCGATACCATTGGAAGACTCTCCCGATTTAGACCCCTCCACAATTGGACTGACGTTAAGTGAAGAAGTTCTGGTCCGGACTCTATCTTCGTCCGTGTCGATAGAGGCAACGCTCGACTTTCTGCGGCGACGAACACGGATAGCTCGCTTAACACGTCGTGACATAGTGTTTCTTGATTGAGTTGACGAATCCGAGTCCGGATCAGATGAGGAGCTTGAATCGGAACTTGAGGTATCCAGCCAAGCAGCAGCGGGTCCAGGGGTCGACTCTTCATCAATGATGTGCTGGGGAGTTGATTCGTACATGTATGCATGTGACTTCAGCTGAAATAGGAGATAAACTCCATATACGAGTAGTAGAATCTAGCAAGATGTTAGTACTTATGACACAATACGGGGCACAGAATGCATACTACGCTTGTACCACGGCTGATCTTTAGAGATTGGTCATCGGCGAATGTCGCGTCTTTGAAAGAGGCATGGAAAGCAGTCTATAAGGAATTGTCAGTATAGTTGTTATCACACTAGTTATGCACGCTTACTGGCAAGACAAGACTGATAACACTTAGACTGAGCAAGCAAGCACTCATCTGCGTCACAGTGCTGTTGTAAACCTAAGCCAAGTGTTAGTTCAACGTGTATTCAAAATACAATAGAATAACCAACCTGTTCACGAAAACGCAAACCACCTAGAAAGAAAGCTCCGCCTAAGATAAGCAGGAGATTCGCAAGAATGGATCCCAGAAGGGATGCTTGAACGACACGAATTTCACCCTAGTTACTGTCAGCCTTCTTATTCCTCTATTCCTAATGGATCGCAACAAACCTTTATGAGCGCAATGCTATGGTCAAGCGATAGGAGGTCAGCATGCTACTTCTATAATAATACACCAAATTGGTTGTTGGGGAGGAAAATGGGACTGAGAATGCAAGCGGAAGCTATTGAATCATTCAAACGTACATGCTATTCAATGATTAGCGGAAATGCACCACATATTGGAGGGTAATCAAAGGCAAGACCGGAAATCTTACAAGATAATCAATTCTACGGCGTTGCCAAATGTCACGTTGAGCAGAGCGCCAACGGTGTCACCCATCTTGCGAGCTACGGACTCGGTAGCATAGCTAAGTAATGCGGCAAGGGGAATGATGGCAACGGCATTGATTCCGAAGGTGGCTCCCGCATTCGCATTTGGGAGGTTGGCGACGATGATACCGATCGGTACGAAGACCAGGCCGAGGTTGATCCAGCTGTGGAAGAGAATCTTCTTGGTGGTCGTGTAAAACCGGACGGCAACATTGGGTTTCTTTTTTCCCGAGTCCCCCGAGTCTACGACAGACCCCGACTCTTCCGCTTTAGATGCAGACGTAGTTGACTTATCGGCACCATCGCTATCCGATCTGGCGTTGGTAGGGTTGTCTGAGAGCTGGCTAGCGGGGCCTTGGCCGTGGCCGGCGCCTGTGATGGCAGGCGGGCCATGTTGACTGTTCGAAGCTGGTTGTTGCTGTGACGGGTTTCGGGACGTGTCACTCAAGGGAAGCGTAGGGTTACTACCGGAGCCAGCGGACCGTTTCGTGCCTCCATACGCGTGAGTTCGTGCCCAAGAGCGTATGCGATCTGTATAAGGCGGCTGATCAGAAGAGGTTTCCTTCATCGATAGATGGTATTTTGGCAATGCTGACGCCAAGGTCCTGAGTGTTCTAAAGAGAGAACAATGTAAAAGAAAGAGAAAGGAAAAGAAGGGCAGGAGGTTATCAAGAGCAGCGGCGAAGGTGCCAAACCTAAATAGGCACTCAATGGACCAAGTAAGATAAGGAAACAGATAGATGGCGGGATCTCATCAGCCTCTAAGAACGTCCGGGGACGCCCTCAAACGGCAATGATCGGGAAACCTTGCCAAGCCACAGGGACAGGGACCGGACTCGACGACGACCATTTCCCGAAATGTTAGTAAGGGTGATGGCACACTGTGCCTGTGCATAGCCTAGATCGTGGCAAGGGCGCTGACTGGCCCCGCCAAAGAGTGGGCATACCGCCTTATCATCGAGCAAGGGCTATAGACACTATTGTAGGGAGTTGTACACTAGTATACCTTCCGAGTAAGTAGTCAAGGTATCATCGAGGGAGAAATGGTACCTAGGTATGGTGCGATGGTGGGTTTTCCCGAATGAGACAGGCAACTCGGAGCCACCAAATACTACCTACTTAGGTAGATCGAAATGACGAGTGCACTTACTTGGCCTCTTTGACCGTTTCGCTCTGCAGGATAGCGGCCTGAGGCGGACTCTTTTAGGTAGGGTAACGGCTCAAGCTAGCTCAAAGAGCCATAATGCCCCACGGCCGGATATCCAATAATACCGTAGAAGCACTTGCGTTAAGGTCTGCTTTAGGTAAAGCAACGGGGCACAAGTACAGTGCACAAGAACGGTATAACTACCAGGCTAGGAGAGAGCGAAGTCCCATCATCCTAGACTGCGCCATCTAGGTTCTGTCAAGGTAGGTACATCTCGGCGCGATACCTACCTAAAGAGGTATGCAATGACGTGGATCGAACCAGACCCGTATATTGATACTGCAACATACGCACTGATAGTGCAAACGACAATGAGACGATGATAACTTACACATCTTGTACTGTAATAAGGTTGGTACTGTACTGTGACGAATGAAATGCCACGCCGGTCTTTACGCAGAGGCGTACTACTGGGTACACCCACGCAGCCCCAAGCGGGACCCTCCCATGGGCACACCGTGCAGTAATATCCCGGCGTGGCAGGTAGTCTATTCTGCAAGATGATATCAGTTGTTTCTCGATCTTCGATTTTCGAAGGTCCAAGCCAGCAGTGATAACTACGGCTCTAGCGATATTGAACTGAATGCTCCTGGAAATTGTCGGACGATTGATGACGTCGGCAGAATAATAACAATAGTGATGGAATATATGCCTTGAATCGCGGAACTGGAGAGTAATACTACTTTGGTGCTTTTGGTAACAGGTAGGTGGGTAAAGAGTCTGAATAAGGGCTATGGGGAAAAGATTCTTGGTTGCGGTTGTTGTAGTTGATGTAATATGCAAGCTTCCAACCTGTCTACCTACCTTGGTATTTATATTTAGACAAAAGACAAGCCTCCGGGAGGCACTTAACATAGTACTTAAAACCTAATTATCGAAAGGCAAGAACCCGTAGTTGGGTAAGGAAGGCGTATAACCTATGTTCGTCGAAGCTTCCTTTGCAGAGCTCGAGATAATAGAAAACCTTATGTGGAGGTTGCAAACACCTGACGGGTACCTAGGTAATTAATTACCTTTAGCGGCAGCTACTACCCTAGGAATTTCTGTAGCATAACAAGTCAACCTAAAACACAACTAAGAAGGAACTACAGTATGTCACATGGGGTTATGACAAGCCCTCAGCGCACCCCCAGCGCTTCCCGCCTCACTCACTTGTTGGATGGGCTCCATAATGCGGTGCCGAGTTCCGCCCAGGGCAAGTGACGTAATGTAATATCATAGCGCTCCAATCACCTACAAGGGAGCCTAGAATCTCCGTTCTTTCTACCCAGGTAGCAGTGATAGCATCACTTACCTCGTGGCGCAGGAATTCATCCCCTGCAATTCAAGACTTATTATCTATCGTAAACAGTCAAATCGACACGGACATGAAAACACCAACTACGTAGTGGATACCAGAGCTAGATATCTTAAGCACAGATCAAGCACATTGTGCGCTTGAGCAACTAGACAGGTATGTATGTGTTTAGAATTTAGTAAGGGATCAAATGTATTACCTTCAACTAACCACCTGACAAGAAGGAGGCCGACATGCTTGTCGGGGTAGATATCAGTATACATATACGAGAGGAACTAAAGCTAAGACTCTACTATGCATGCAGATTAAATGTCGCGGCGATAAGTCAAGCTTTCCCCAAGCATTGACCAAGACGCCAATGAAGCGAATAAGCTTCACCCGTCGCTTGGCTTTTCATCGTAACAGGTACTACAAGACGAGACGTTAGATCGTTGGTCTAACACGCAGAGCACATTTAGGTACGATCAACTCTCAGGGTGAGGCATGCTATATATATATATATATATAATAACCGTTCAGTCGTAACATGGTGTTGAGTTTCATACGAGGTATACAGTATATACAAGATGTCAGGAAATCCATCACGATGCCAGTAACTCCTATGTCTCATGTAACAATACTTCGGATCGGCGACAAACCATCAGGCGAGGCCAACATCACGAGTCATACCAGTCCACAAACCGCTCCCTGCCCCTCTTGACGAGCCTCAGGGGGACGTGTCGGCCATTGTGCAGCTTGAGCGTGACGCGGGTCTCGGCCGAGGCCAAGACGTCGCGGGAGCGGTCGACGGCCGTCTTGTACAACGTCGCCCTCTGGCCGCGGTCCATGCGCGCGACCTCCTCGTCCGACGCCCAGTCCTCGACCGCGTTCTCGATGCTGTACGACTGGAAGATGACGGCGACCGCGGCGAGCACCTCGACGATGGCCAGGCGCCGCCCGAGACACGACCGCGGGCCGTCCGAGAACGGGATGTACGACCCGCGCACCGGCCGGAACATGGACGCGCTCGTGTCCGGCCCCTCGTAGCCGCCGAAGTCCTCCGCCTCTGGCAGGTCCGCGCCGCTTTGCTTCTCGTCCCCCCCGTTGTTGATGCTCGCCCGGAACCAGCGCTCCGGCACCCAGTCGTTGAGGTCGTCCGGCGCGCCCGTGATCTTACTAGGCCGCGACGGCCAGCAGCGCGGGTTGCGCTGCCCCGCCGTCACGCAGAGGCCGAGGTACGTGTTGGGCGGGAGCGTGCGTACCACGCCGTCTATCGTGAGTTGCTGCGGCTTCGTTGGCGTGGTCTTCTTGGGCACCTCCACGACCGGCGGCATGACGCGCAGTGTCTCGTTCATGACGGCACCCAGCATCGACGCCTGCATAGCGTTGACTTTTTCATCGTAGTTCCATGTCGCCGGGTCCGAGTCGCGGCCGAGAATCGTGTCGATATCCTGCTGTAGACGCCGCTGTGCCGCTGGGTTGTTCGCAAGCTCGAGCATCGAAAAGTGCATCACGTTGGCCGTAGTCTCGTGACCTGCTAGGAACATAATGAACGCATTCCCGATGATCTCCGAGTCATCCAGTTGGATCCCTGCTTTACCCCCGTTCTTGTTTTCCTGGTATGAAGTTGCGACCAGCGACCCCATGATATCCATGCCGATGTCCTTGTCCCCCCGGCGAACGTCCTGCACTTTCTCCCGCAGGAATTCCTGCATGTACAAGTCGTAGTTCTCTCTCGCCTCCTTTGCCTCTTTGAGGGAACGGAGTGGAAGGTTATCTGAAATCAAATTAGCGTTGCGGCCATAGCGCGAGAAAAAGCTGAGATTCATACTCAGGATGGCCGAAGGTGTGATTAAGAGTACCACCAGATGTTTCAAGATGCCGCCGATGGATTCGCTAAAGGTCAAAGTATGTCCGGCTGGAGGATCGAAGCTCGCATACCTAGCCATCTTTGAATCCGCATCAGCTGGTAAAGGTTGGCCTGGCCAAACGAGACGCAGTCCGAAGCCAACATAACTAATGATGTTAAGTGCCAGGGACATCGTGTCATGCTCAACAGTATAGAAACTTCCGTTTCCCTGCACTTTTAACCAGTAATCGGTCATCCCTTGCGCCTGATCAATAGCAGCTCTAAATACAAGAGCCGAGTTCTTTTCATTAAACGATGCCGAGGTGACCTTTCTATGCATACGCCATGTGGCTCCCTCCGTCGTTACGATATTGTGGCCGAACATGGCGAGAATTTTATAATACTCGGTGGGTTTGGGAAAGTCTTCACGCCTTGATGTGATCTCGTGGATGACCCCTGGATCGGCTGTATGCATCATCAAGGTAGTTGGCGAAGCAATGAGGATGTTTTCGCCCATCTTGGCAAATGGCGAGAAATTCTTCTTGTACTGCCAATTCCCCTCGCAGACACTTGCACGCCAGCCATATTAGTTTGGGTCTCACAACAACATGTTTCCGAGTAAGCAAGTGTACTCACTTCACTACGTCCTCCCAGTATTTTTTCGGGAAGAGCTTCCATAACGGAAGCCAGATAAAGCGCAAAGCTTGGGATATGTTGTGAATCGGATTTATAGCTTGACAACGGTGAGCCTCAGGCAAACTCGCCAATGCACGGTCGCCAACTTACGGATAATGTAATATGGGAGCCCAGTGGACTCTGCGAGAGCGATATTACGGCGGAGGCCAGTGATAAGTGTGTATACCCACCATACGGCGTATGCGCCGGTGACTAGGAATATCGACGACAGCATCTTGCCGGCAATCCCCCGTTGTCGTGCTGCCTCGTTCGAGTCGCTGTGGACGTCGCTATAGCTCTACGGGGCTTCTCGGTCGGAGGAGCTGTCAGCTCGGTTGCAGATTTCTCGCGGGTCAGATGGACGGGTCGGGTCAAATCCGGCGGAGCACCTAACTATGCTGGACATGGAAAATCGAGATCGGCCAGCCGGTGCTCGTTATAACTTTTAGCGACTAGGGATTCAAAAAAAAAAAAAAAAAAGAGAGGGGGAAAGCCACTGGAAGCGAGCTCTCGTAAGGTAGGCTGGCACATGTCATTTGCCGTTCGGCCATGGTTCGGCGCAACCAACTGGTACCGAACAATGTTGGCCTTTCGACTGTGAGTATTTGGCATTGCTGGCCGTTTCGCTTCCACCGCAGCCAACCAGCCAGTCTCGGATCTGTCTGATCCCGGCAAGCCCTGTCGCAGCCTGGGTGGGGGGCCCAGTTCTTTGTTTGGCAATTCGAGATATCTACGGCCCCTGATAGGCCACCAACACGAGCGAGCCGGCGTTCTCGATCGTCGCTAGGGCTCACTATTGAAATATTTCCAGTACCGGATAATAACAATAATAATAATGGTTGCAAGCGGGCATGTGGTAGCCACATGGTCGACGCCCTCGCTTAGACGTTCCCCGCCAATGATCGATGGCAGGAAACAGGCGGTTATTGGTGGGACTGGGTGAAAGCTTGATACCAACTTTGGGTAAAGTTGGTTCTAGGGACTCGGCGGCTGGAGGAGAAATACAAATAAAGAAGGTGGTTACTTGTACTAGACTAGGTACTTAGTTAGCAGAAGCAACTGAGCCTACAGTATTGTTCGTCCTGTCATGTGACGTAACAACTTCCTGTTGTGGTACAATACCAACTGCCTCATATCCTAACAATAGGTAGCCAGTTAAGTACTCGTCTATTTTTAAATGCCTGCAGGGCAAGGCATCTAATTACAGCTACGGCTACAGCACCTACTTACCTTTTCTTTAATGGTGTCTGTGAGAGGGATATATATACCATATCATTTCATACCCAATTTGAAACCCATGGGAATGCACCAACAGCCAACGAAGCTCCACTATTTGGGCACGAAACCCCGGGTTGGTCAAGTTACGTCGTTAATCATGTTACAGAAAAACCTAGGTATTCCAAGTTACACAGCCCCTATTTAGACATATGCCAAGCAAATAGCTGCCTAAACTGTAGGTTTAGTAAACAGCAACTAATAACCCGCCATAGAGATGATACATATAATAATACCTTCTAAGTTTAGCTATTCACTTGGCCAGGCTCCCGTCTGGTTTTGATTGTGCATCAACTCTTGTGTTGTAAATGCTGCTACCGCAACTAAATAAATCGGGAAAATAAAATCTAGACGTGGTGGGTTAAATAAAGGTCAGACGGCTTTTAAAAGGCTTCGGTTCTGCTTTTCTTTCCTTCTTAGCAGCCCGACAGTCTCGTGAGATAGTAGAGACTCCATGTCTTCGGGGTACCATGTAGACACATGTGGTTTCTTGATATGGCGAATTCAACTCGTATTACCATATTATAACAATTTAGTTAGTTTTAATTGTTTTCATGCAGTCGCAATATACATGCCTTTTCACCACGGGGTTACTCAAGGTCATCAAAATTATTGTTACTTCTGTACCACTCCCACAGCAGCTCTTATAAGTTCAGCGCTTAAGGTCACTCGCTCGTATTGATCTATAACGATCCATGGAGACCATCGCAAACTTCCTACCACCTTACTGCTCCTCCATGACGCCCATGGACCTACTCCTCGTACCAGTTCATGTGCATGAAACCTACCTAAGCAAGACTCATCATCAGGGACCGAATGCCTTAAATTGCAGCAGGCTATATGCAAGCGATATCCGGAGTAGGGGTATCTATGATTCGCCCAATCTACCGTCTCCCAATATCCTTCAACCAGAGGGGGGGAAATATAACCACTCTGCCAGCCTACCGGTTGATATAACTATCATCTTGACGTGCGTCGACAATCTACTAACCGTGGAGCAGCGGTAATGGTGTAATGGGGCGGCGGGAATGATTATGCATCCTACAAACCATGATTATATCTTCGTCGTCTATGTCGCAGGTTCTATGTTTTCGGGATCGTCATTCGTTTATCCGCCCATGTATCCTTCCCTTCGAAAGCAGATCTTGGACACCTTCTATCCAGGATCTGTGTCGTGGCGGGCCAATAAAAAGGGGGTAAAAGTTTCATCGTCTTCTCTTCTTGCTCTGCGTCTTATACCGCGATGAAAGCCCTCATAGTGCGAACCGCATCTCCCTCGTGCATCTTGAGTAACTCGGTGGCCTTCTGTTTTGTGATTTCAAGCTCGTCGACCTGTAGATCCGGTGCATCAACGTCAGCCTCTGCGTCTTCACACTCCCTTTGCCAACACCTCCTCGCCGAGTCTCCCTAGGCGCGCTCTCCCCCTCTCCCCCCTTCCCCTAATTTATCGCAAGAACTGCAAGCCATCGAGAAGGCGGGGTAGAAACTTACAAGTAGTGCGACGTCAGCGGGATCAACTTTGACCTTCTTAACGTCCTTCTTCTCCGTGGAGGCAGACGCGGCGCTGCCCAAGTTTTTCATGGCCTTGCTGACAGCTGCGGCATCAACCTCGGCAGCCTCAGCACCATCACCGTTGGAATCCAGGCTCGCAAGCGCGGCCGCGGCCTTGCGATCCTCGGCCGATTTGACCTGGGTCACTTCCTCTTCGACCTCGTTAGCTGTGCGGGGCTGCGGCTCGGCCATTGTGTTCGGTTATTGCTAGAGTATGGACGGTAGTGGTGTTTTTTGGCCAGTATAAGCAGCTGGAAGCGTCGGGCGATGGTCGGAGTGTAGGGAATACGATGTTCGAACAGCTGTCCCGAAAAGTATGCCTTTTTAATAGCGGTTAGGTAGGGTTCAGATGGTGTTGTGTTGAAGCTCCTTGGCGCGTTTCTTCAAGATAAGATAGAAAAGAGAGCTCAGATACATTAGGGAAGGTACCCTAGCTAAGGTACCTAGGTGGTAGGCTTTATGGGGCGGTTATATTGGGTACATTCGATTAGTCAGGACTTCTGTGTTTGCAGCAGGTACCTCTTAGTGGGATGGATGGTGGGCTGGATAATACCGATTCTGAGCGGGGTTACATGCCGCTGATCCCCCGCCTAAGGTTGGCTACAGTGCTACAGGTGATGTATGACCAAACCTTAGAATTAGGTAGGTGCACAATGAATGGTGGGTAATAACGAGCGTAGCACGGTGCTACTTCTATAGATGCCTGGGGGTGGTCACACCAGGGGCATTGTTGCAAGCTGCCCGAATATGGTAGTTATGGTGTGTTACAGCCGTTAGAAAAAAAAGAAAAAAAAGACAAAAAAAAAAAAAGTGGCTTTTTAAGGTTCCTTACATGGTTGCATTAGTTAAGTCATAGCTCATCTATCCGGTCACTCACGAGGTTTATAATTCCTGATTCATATACCCTCCTGACAATAGATTTGTTGATGTTGGGACTGCCGATTAATTGTAATAACCCTCGCTTTAGAAAGGCGACTCAGTCGAATTGTATAGCGAGCAATATTACGTCAGCCAGCTGAAGACCAGAGGACAAGGGGACAGGACAAGAGGACAACAAAGGGGATAACAACAACAACTACTACTACTACTGCTACTACTACTACCCCCAGAGCAGCAAGAGATGGCGTCCGCAACGGAGAACGAGCATGTCAACGGCCACAAGGCCGATGCGACCTGGACGCCATCCTCCTGGCGCTCTAAGCCGATCAAGCAATGCCCCGAGTACCCGGACCTCGCCGCGCTGCACAAGGCAACGGCGGAGCTCAGCCGGCTGCCGCCCATCGTGCACCCGCACGAGATCGAGAAGCTGAAGCAGTCGCTCCGGGACGTCGCCCGCGGTGAGGCTTTCCTGCTGCAGGGTGGTGATTGCGCCGAGCTCTTCGACTACTGCCGCCAGGATGCCATCGAGTCCAAGATCAAGCTCCTGCTGCAGATGAGCCTGGTGCTGATCTGGGGCGCCGACAAGCGTGTCGTCCGTATCGGCCGCATGGCCGGTCAGTACGCCAAGCCGCGCTCCAGCCCAACCGAAATTGTCGACGGGAAGGAGGTTCCTTCCTTCCGTGGTGATATCTTGAACGGCTACCATCTCGAGGACCGAGAGTTGGATCCGCAGAGATTGGTCAAGTAAGCTCGACACCCATCCTCCGCATTGTCCCCCTTTTTTTTTTTTTTTTTTTTTCTTTTCAATACTACAATACTACCCGGCGCCGTGAGAGTGTTGTCATGACCATACGCTGCGCGAAACTAACAAGCCGAAGAGCGTACAACCATTCAGCTGCAACGCTCAACTACGTTCGGGCTGCCATCTCGGCGGGAATTGCGGACCTGCACCGCCCGTTGAACTGGAGCCTGGGACATGTCAAGGACCCTGAGCTGAAAGCGAAATACACAGCCGCCGTACAGTTCTTGCAGGATATGCTGCGCTTCATGCACACAATTGGGGCCGACAAAAGCTCGAAGCTTGACACAATTGATCTTTACACCAGCCACGAGGGCCTACTACTGGAGTACGAGGAGAACCTAACACGTCTGATGGATGTCCCCCCCCCGCGCTAGACCAACCGCAGCATCCCGCCGCTGCCTCCGCCTCCGTTGAGCCACGGAAACAGTACTACAACACTTCAGCACACTTCCTCTGGATAGGGGACCGCACGCGGCAGATCGACGGGGCCCACGTCGAGTTCTTCCGCGGCATCGCGAACCCGATCGGCATCAAAGTTGGCCCGACAACGCCGACATCGGATCTGCTAGAGCTTCTCCGGACGCTCAACCCGAGCCTGGAGCCGGGCAAGATCACGCTGATCACAAGGTACGGTGCGTCCAAAGTGCAGGATCTACTGCCGGCGCATATCCGCGCCGTCGAGGGGGAGCGAGTACAAAGGGGTAGTCATCTGGCAGTGCGACCCCATGCACGGCAATACGCGGTCCACCGGCACCGGCATCAAGACGCGCCGCTTCGACGACGTCTTCTCCGAGCTGCGCGAGACCCTGCGAATTCATAAGGAGGAGGGCAGCTACCTCGGCGGCGTCCACCTCGAGCTCACCGGCGATGCCGTCACTGAGTGCCTCGGCGGCAGTGAAGGTCTCGACGAGCACGATCTCTCCACCAACTACACCAGTTTCTGCGACCCTCGTCTCAACGAACGCCAGGCCCTTGAGCTCGCCTTCCTCGTCGCGGATAGTTATCGCAAGGAGAGAGCTCTGTAATTGGTCATCCTGTACTCGGTTATCAGGACGACGAGAGTTAAGACGGGAAACTAGGGATGGAAAAAAAAAAAGGGTGGGGGAGGGGAAGAAAGAACCAGATTAAAATCGGGGTGGGGTAGAAGGAGCACGACAAGAGAAAAATTTCTCAACTTCATCACTACATGTCCCTCGCAATTTACAATACTTGGATATGACGAGCTGGGGTTCATAGAGCGGGGGAAACGAGGCATATATCCGTCGCGTGCAACAGGTTTCCGGGGAATAGAGAGAGCCGCGTCCGTAAAAAGGAGGGGGGATTCACTAGAATCGCCAGGGAGGCACATATGAGAGAATTAAGTAATATACTTTATTCATCTAAAGGCATCCAAGGTTAGAGAAAGAAAACGAAAAATGCCGTTAACAAGTCTGTAGAGAGTCGAAGTTTGCAGATTTAGCTGTTCTTGACCATGTGGCAAAACCTATCGCGGGTATCCTTCATTAAGATAGTACAGGCAGTTAGGTATTAAAGTAAAAAGCTAAATGTCCTACTAGGTAGGCAACAAGTGCGCAGGATCTTCACGTAACTTGTAAGGTCCGCCGCGAGAGTATTAATCACTATCTTAAAACACATCAGTGTAGTTAGTCACGCCAACTCGAGGTTTCTATCTGTATATTACTATCCACTCCTCCTGCAGCCCCCGCTACTATTGACGGAATCTATTAACAATGTGGGCTTGTAGATGCTTGCTCATACTTGTCCGTCAATTATCAATCTGTATCTCCTGGGAGAAACACGGATTGTTGTGAGGAAGGCTGCCCCCACCATCATTTCTCGACGATGGCCCCTCTGGTTTCAGCGCCCACGCGACGAACAGCAACGGCTTTTTGGGATGTCATCAAATCGGGAACAAATGCGGTGGCATGGTTTGGAGATGCTATGAGATGACAAACTAAGAAAGGGAATAAAGGAGAAGCCCACGGAACTAATCTAAACCGTCGAACTCCCAACCGAATGCCCATTGTCGAAATCGAGGAATATAACTCAATCGTACACTATGGTCACGTCACGTCATCCATAGACCCAGGCCAGCCAGTATGCGTAATGAAATTAACTCATCAGCCGCTCATTAATTACCGTCTCTCGACATGATGAACTGCTTTGTGCTGTGTATCAAGGCTAATTTTGTACTGCGAGATCAGAGTACAACCTGTTAGGATGGGTTCTGAAATATACACCTGGGCTTGTAAGCCTTCCGGCTAGCTCGTGTAGCCTAGATGTTGTGACCAAAATCTGTTGTCTGGCTCACTTGCCTAGACTTCACCACCCCGGGCTCGACCCCTCCGTCTAAAGAAGTCCATGACTCTCTTTGCTGCACCACTACTGCCAGCATGATCACGGGGTCGCCCATACTCTTCTTCGTCGTATGCATCCACGAACCTCTTATTCTTTTGGAGCACACGGCTGCCTTGCCTGTTGCCGGTCTGCCGGTTATCGTATTGGTCTGAGTCATAGCCGGACTGGTAAGGAGCGGAGTTATGTGGTCTCCGGGGCGGGTGGTCTACAGAAGACTCGGATTCCGAGTTCAGCACCGCTCCTTGTTGTAGATAAGAAGGAATAGCCGAAGCCTGTGATTCTGAAGGATAGCGCCGGTGAGTCGGGTTCGAGTCATGGCGTACTTGGGGCGCTGCCAGGGGTGAGTCTAGGGGTTGCTCGTAAGTCCCGTCTGATAGTCGGAGATCACCCGGATGTTGATTCTGGTTTATATATCGACCATAGGTATCCATCTCCGGAGGGTCTTGGATCGGCAAATCGGACTGTGATGGCTCGGATGGCGGTGAAGAATCTTTGCTTAGCCCGATAGCTTTCATTAGAGAGAAACGCCGGGGATTAGGCTGCCTCTCAGCCGGGAGTTGGGATCCCGAGATGCTACCACTACGCTTCTTTCCGAGGCCTAAAGAAAAGGACCTGCGAGAAGCACGAGAATCCATGGATGTCCTAGACTCACCCGGCATAGTATTCGACATGCTAACGGGCGGGTACTTCTTCGAGAGTTTGTCTCCTTGGTCTGCGCGCTTCTTACGAGCACCAAAAATAGATCCGCTGCGACCGAAAAGCTTTCCCCCTATCTCGCCGATGGTATTCGATCTCCTATGGCCCTTTGCGTCGCTCATCGGCGGCTGTGCTTGATTATTGAAACCTGAAACCTCGGCAAATTTGGGAGGCATACTAATGCTTGGTCGCCCAAATCCAACGTCGTGGGATTCTTGTGGGATTGGGTTTGAGATGACGTATTTCGAACTCTTAGGTTGTTGTATGCTTCCTTGCGCGTTAGTACCGGCAACGGCAGGGGGTAAAGGTACACCGTACGACGCTCGAGATGATGGGACGAATCCTCTGGAACCAGATGAATGCATCGAGCCGCCAGTTGCGGGTCTTGAGACGGGCGGCCCGGCCGCGGTGGTCATATACGGGTGATCAGACGTGCGTCCCTGGTTCACTCGTGGAGGGACATCTCGTCGGTGCGAACTGGGTGGCTTTCTCGGATCTCTTGATGACCCAGAGGTATACGGGTCTTTTGCGACGGGTGGATCCTTCGGCAACGGCTTATCGTGAGGTGGAGAGCGAACATCGGCAGGGGCTTGGCTAGAAGGTTTAGCCTTGGCCTTTCCGTGTGGAGATTCCTGATCTTCGGGCTGTTCTGCTCCCCTCTGGGTCTGCGTCGTAGGGGCGACGTATTCCACTTGTACCGTCCGTCGTTTGTTATCTCTCTGTGGCTTCGCTTGCGTAGTTTCGTCTGTGTCAACCTTGCCTTGTTTCCGTGCCAAGTCACCTACCGCCGTGGCAGTGTTGGTCTTCGTCTTCGCTGGTTCTCGAACAGAAGCGCTTCTTGTTAGGCCCTCCGGTTCAGCCTCGTCGGAAGGCACTGTAGTATTCTGAATTTCGCTCGATGTGGTTGTGGTGCTGGTAATAAGCTCTACTACATGTGCATATTCGCTGAGCCAGCTATGCCGTGCAACTTCGAATAGATCCGCTCGCTTCCGTGGACTCGGTACTAGGATGCGCCGAAGCAAATCTCGAGCATGAGGAGTAACGTACTCAGGGAATGTGAGGGGGGTATTGACAATATACTTATATAGCAAGTTGATATTATCACCCTCTGGGTTGTCAGGGTCGTCGTCAAAGGGCAAATAACCAGCAAGCATAGCGTACTGTGAGCTAAGGTGAGTAATAATGTCATCAAACGAGAATAATAACATACCAAAATAACACCACAACTCCAAACGTCCACTTTGCGACCGGTGTATAGCGAGTCACTAACAACTAACTCCGGAGCCGCATAGCATGGACTGCCACAGCTTGTCTGCATTAGATCGCCTCTGCGCATGCCGTTAGGTTTGGTTTTGTCCAGACCCGTTCGCTTGACATAATCTCGGTCCGGCAGGTTCAGTTCCTCCTCTTCTGTTAATTCGTCGGCTGCGTCGAATGTATTGGCGAATCCAAAGTCCGTAATGATAATGTTTCGGTTCCGGTCCAAAAGCAGGTTCTCTAACTTGAGATCTCTGTGGACAATGCCCTTCTTGTGCAGATAACCGACGCCTGATATTAGCTGCGCAAAGAGTTTCCTAGCGGCATGGTCTTTGAGATATCGATGATTCAAGATATAGTCGAAAAGTTCACCACCAGACGCATACTCGAGGACAATTCCAATGTGTCGTTCCGTTTCTGACATTTCGTGCAGTCGAACTATATTGGGATGAGAGAGCCCTCGTAAGATAGAGACTTCGCGATAAATTTTGGCCAGTCGTGATGGGTTGTTACCAACGCTGTCACGACGGATGAGCTTGATGGCAACCTAGAGAGAAAATAAAATAGTTAGTTGTGCTGGTCGATATATCGAGGGAATTGTGACGAGATTATTACCTGAACGCCGCCATCCTGCTTCCAACCCAGCTTGACTTTCCCAAACTCGCCTTCTCCGATCGTATTGCCCAGGAAGTAGTCACCAAAGCGCGTAGACTTTTCCCGTTTAGAATGGTCATGTCGGCTGCGACCACTTCGCCGGCTTTCATCTTGAGCCTCATGCATCTGGACAACGGGGGGCGGTGCGGCATCGTCATCGTCATGCCCATGCCCACGCGCCGACGTTGAATTAGGCTGGGCTTCTCCTTGACGCTCTCGTTCTCTTTCCAAGTCGACTTCGGGTTGTGAGACTATGACCTGATTAAGGACTTCGCTAGCCTCTCGAGACGGATGTTTTGACGATGTCGACGCTGCATGTTGATCTCGGGTACGCACGGGCACTGCCGTAGACATGGTCTGACGATGGTCCTTGGAGCTGTCCGGTGCCTGCGGTGCACCCTGAGGTACATACTGGGACGCTGCCCTTTTCGCTCGGGAGTTTGACTCCTCGTAAGCAGATGGACCGGTATCCGAATAACCGTTGGTATTCATTTTCCCGTTCTCTACGGCTGCCCGTTTAGGGGAGCCCGCAGCTCGGTCCTCGGCACGGGTGGTCCTGCGAGAACCTGATGCGCCTGAGCCGGAGTTTTGCGTTGACGAAGTTCGTGGAGGAGCCACTGGGGGCTCGTGATGCCGCCGACTCGAAGTGGGCTTTTCGTATTCTGCAGAGGTAGCTACCACAGGGGGCGGCGATCCTAGCGTGGTGCGCGAAGCTATGGTCGGCTGTTGGTGTTCTAGGTAGGGGGTAGGATTCATAGCGTTAGCACTATTTTCACTAGGCCTCCTGGAGGGGCGTTTTGACGAAGCTCCAGGCGAGGTAGACGGATGGTCTCTGGTCGCATAGTGTCCTTCCCGGTTTGGAGACTGGGCGGGGGTGTACTGGTGGTTTGTCGCCGAGGCTGATGGTGAATGAGTGTTCAACACAGACAATGATGTTGGCTGATGGGGCGCGGGTTGCAATGCAGCAGAAGACATCTTCTACGCCCAACGCGTAGGGTAACCGACAAAGCTCAGAAACTATTAAATGCCGCAGCTGAATACAGGATCCGAACTCGGGATGCCAATACAAGCAGCGTTCCGATAGTAGCAGTTGCGATGTTGAGAATAAACAACTGATAAGCCTAGGAACGATGGGCTGATACGTGACACAACCGACCGCACAGGTAGAAAAATAGAGGACCAGGCAAGGCAGGATGAGGGAGGAAACAATAGGGCTGGCGTGATCAGTGAGATTTGAATGCAAAGATGCACACACGCGCTGGATCAATGCGATGAATTGTAAAGGCGGTCTGGCCGTTTCCTTGCCCAATAAGCCGGACCTCTTTTTTTTTTTTTATCGCGTCGTATTGCCCCCAAGAACTACTATCGCTCACCTGCCCGCTTTCGTCTCGTTTGGAAGGGGCTAGTGCAGGAGGATTCGTGAGTAGAAAAGGTGCGCGGAGTTGCTAATCTATCAGATCGATCGAGTTGCCCAGGTGATGGTGGTGATAGTTTTTTTTTTTTTTGTCGCGTTCACTGAAGTACTTTGGCTCTGTACGGACCCCCCAATTTAGATAGTTAGAATGGGCACAGACAGTGGTGTCAGACGCAGCGGACCATCAATACGATGATGATTGAAGTGGTAAAAAAAAAAAAAAAAATTTTAAAAAAACAATTAAAACAAAAATGTTGCAGTACAATGCAGAAAGGCCGATGCAAGAAAGGATCCCCCGCGTTCGGGCTATTGATGACGATACTTTTGGTTCAATCGCACGGCATCAATGTTTCGTTTCGTCGGTCGCGTTGGAGGAGGCCAGGACGGTTCGTTTGGCTGGTGTTGCTTCCGGAGTCCCGTATCGGACGCCCGACGGCTACGCTGGCGGTGTATTTGTTGACTTTGCACGCTCGCTCGCTGGTCCTGGTAAGGGGGGGGGCAATGCACGCGCGGACGGCGAATAGAGGCGGGAGGGAGAAAAGGGATGCAGACGCAGCTGCGACAAGTCAACGGCAACGGGTCCACGGAGAGGTAGGCAGGCCTCAGAGATGTAGACCGCAGGGAGGTAGGCCGCAGCAGAGAGGTGCGATAACAAACACGCAAACAACCACTCAGCTCTCTCTTTCCCTGGCCGCTGTGTTGCTGGTCCGGGGAGGAATCGCACTGGCGCATCCAGGAGGGAGGGAAGGAAAGGAGCAGCGAGCTGCTACAAGTATGTATCTGTGCCCCAAGGAGATTGGCCGTCGCTGGATTGCAGGGCGGCGCTTGGTACAAGACGGCACTGGACTGATTGCTCGCTGTGCTGGGCTGGACTTGGGCTGCGAGGAACTTGGGTCGGTCGGCAATGCGATCGCTGGCGGTTTCGGTCCCCTTGGCTGGAAACCTCAACCACCACACCACAGTACACACTACACTAGCGTGCGTACCGGCGCGTCGTGGCTCTAAACCTAGCCCACAATAATCGGTTGACAAAGGATGGCCTACCTAAAGCAGCCTAGCCTGAGGGTATTAAAAAAGGGATGAGGGAAGGGCTATTCAGGTACCGGCGGCAGGTACTTGCTACATTAGGTAGGTAGGTACAGTGTTGCACATGACAGTAATAAGGTAGTTACGACTATACAACCTCAAAGCACCTCGGTACCTGTCTTGGATGCAGGAGTCCAAAGGCAACTAAGAAAATAAAATAAAAATAACGCGACAGGCCCATCTCTCCTGCACATCCCTCATGGTAGGTGCCTAGGTACTTACCTAGTAGGCAGCTTACCTACCTGCCTACCTACTTACCTACCTACCTAGGCAAGTACCTACTTAGCATCATAAACATATCACATACCCAGTAGGTAGGCTGTACGAAGTACAGTAGGCATTGCTAGATGAAGAAATAGAAGAACAAAATACCTAGAGTACATCACAATACCTAATGAAAGGGACAATGATGATGACTGACGCCAAACGCAACATGCAGGACTACCTATGTAAAACAGGTAGTGTGAATAGACAGTCAGCCCGCGTATAGCGTAGGTAGGTAGTGTAGGTACCTACTTACAATATGGTATTACCTCATACCGTGTAAGTAACCACCCAAGTCATAACTAGCACTTGCCTGGTAGTTAAATCAAATTGTTATATAACCTACCTATCTGGCTATACCATCCTGGAACAACATTGACGAGTTGTAACTGGGTCGTATGCCTGCGTAATACTACGTATGATGAGCATCCGTAGACCGTGCGCACCAGGTATCACCCGAACCCATACGCTGCCGCATCGCAGACATCAAGAAGTTCGGTTATTCTACCCTCTCTATCGACAAAATAAGGAAATGAGGGTTTATGGGAGCACCCAATGCGGGAAATTACAAGATGGGGACACCAGCAAGGACCCCTCGCCAATGGAACGCCAGAGCCCCACCACGAAGGTTGCAAGAACTGCTCCGAACTGGGTAAATGCTGCCACCTTCGAGCCGTGTCAGAGATCTCAGCTTTTATATTTCTTCATGCACCCGCCGTGACTAACCCTGTTCGGGTTCGAGATTACGGCAAGTGGGTGCATTGTGCCCAATCAGAAACCCGCGACACAGCATCCAATGCAGGTACATCATCGTGCTCCCCATCCATCCTGCTTGCAGCAAGCATCAGAGCAGCAATGCCGCAAAGCTGTCGCTCACTTACGCTGCACCCAACTCCCACCTCCCCCCAACCCCAACCAACGAATATCAGACACTCAAAACAACAAAGACACCCAGCACGCCAGAGACACCAGACCGATTAACCGACGTCGAAGAGGCCTTGTTGAGACCTTGTTGAGGCTCCCGGCAAGCCATCTGCCGCGGCCAAACAACGTCGAACCAAGGTACAGTACTATTTATTATACCCATGGCAATCTCCTACGAGATAGGGCATCATACCACGAAGTACAAGTACACATACTCTCTCTCTCCTGGTCACTCTCCCCTCGCTCCGTCCCTCTCTCTCTCCTCTAACTTATCTCTTCTTTTTTTTCTCCCTTTCCTTTTTTTTTTTTTTTTTTTCTTTCTTTCTTTCCTTCCCTTCCTTTTTAGCCTAGCTACTCGCACTGCACGGTGATGAATGCCCAGGCAGACTCGTGATAACTGCTGTATTCGGCATCCACGACCACACGACTAACTAGTTAGCGCCGTCGATCGCATGTCTACCGAGCACCCCCGTCTCCTAAGCAAATCATGGATTAGTTTCTCCGTCACGAGAAACAATCAGCGTACTAATTAACCAACATTGGATCCATGTAATAAACAAGAATCGGTTTGCCGTTCCACAGTCCTAGCAGCGAGAGCAACGCCCCAGCGTTCATTCGAACCACCACATCAGACAGGATGCTGATATCCACTTCGTATGAAGGGTAGCGCATGACTTGCATTCCCGCTACGTGTTCCAACCCATAGTAAAGAGCCGTGTCGCATGAAGCACTATGATTACCATTGTTATTAACATGCATGGCGGCTAGGCGATTTAGTGTTTGCCTTGGGGTGTCTTAGGCTCTCGAAGGCGCGGCTAATGAAAAGCAACCCCAGAATCGTAAAGCTACAGGGATCTAGGATCTGGAGCCCGAAATCAAGTCTGCCTAGGTAGTGTAGCGTGGACCGAAATGGCAGAACTGGTCACGATAACTGTGTTTTTTAAGGCCAGGTACCAAAAACGTTCGATGTCATCATCTGTTTTCGCTCGAGATCACCTTATCGGTGACGGCACAGCTCGCTTGACTGTAGCTACGGGATTCCGAGTCTCGACCACGACCACGACCCCGGATTTTCTTCTTTCCCTTTTTTGTTCCTCGGCGTCGCTTGATCTATACATGCACTAGTCGGGATACAGATCATGCAAGGCTAGCCAACGTCTTAACTCGGGTGCACGTCCAGAAATTCAAAAACGCAGTTGTCTTACTCGAGGCAAGCCTATAGTGTACAGTCGAGTCGTATGAGTGGTACCTAATCAGTCTCAAACAGGTTATATTATATTATAATTTACAGGTAAGGGAATTTCTGGGCCAAGACCACGGCCTTGGCCGGTGGCGTCACACGACGGACGCCCATCATCCACTCTGCCTTGACGGGGCTGAGGCTTGTGCTCGTCCTATCTCCAATATTTCTCACAATTGGGAGCTTATTCGTATCTGCGCTTCTTGTTGCAGTCGGTAGTCTTTGGTTCACAGCATCCTGTATGAAACAGAGAACACGCGACTGAGACACGGCTATCGAATATGTCAATACGTTTCCATGACATGTCCCCCAATCCCACGGGTACGTGCATGTTGTGTGGGCTGATCAGGTAGGGGATACGCCCAGGTTGAGCTGATATGCCAAACAGGTCTGCTTGTAACTGCAGGGCTGGTGTTAACTCGAAGCCTCCAACATGCCGTGCTGCTCACCTGCATCAGGATAGCCCAAAATGCATGCAACCGCCTATGTACTAAGCATAGTCATACCGAGGCAGATAAACTCCGCAAAAGGCCGATTCGATCTAAGCTAGGACTGTCGCCAAACTCCATAGTTGCACCTCTCTTGTTTCAAAACCTGTTGGAGAAATGCGATTTTGAATTGACGATTAGCCTTGGCGCTCGTGATATTTACACTCAAACATCAGCTGTGCTTTTTTTTTTTTTCCTTTTTCCATTTCTTCTTGTGGTGGAAATTTGGAACAGAGAGGAATAAATGAAGGACATATAGACCCATCTAGGCAGATCACTTCAGCGCACAGAGGTAGGCCAACGCCATGAAAATATTAGCGTCGGGCACAGAGACATTTCGATTAGGCGTGTCAGCTCTTACAAGGTATGTTTTACATGCCTCCAACGAACCGGAGGCATCGGCCTGCATCTTACCTTCAGCCAGCAAAAGGTGCGAATTTCCTGATAGGCAATGTATATGCCGGTTGACTTGACTAACATATCCAACGCTCTTCAGTGTCGAGCAGGCTGCCGTTAAATGTAACCCCTAACATGAAACTTCATGTTAGACTGCTGCTAGATTTCAGTGTCACGTCAGGGCGATGTCCGTAACACAACGAAAGCCCATTACCGCTCGCCATCCGCACCCGCGTATACACAAGCGTGCCATGTCCGCCCACCCTCTATGTATCCCGTTTTGACGGCCCCCGTCCCGGAGCGTCCAGGATGGCCCTTTAGCGTCTTATGTCCGTTTCTTTGTATCCCTGGTATTTGCTGTTCCCCCACTGTTCTGCTCAGCCCTTCAGCGTAGTGTCAGGGGTATCCCCTCGAGGTTTAGATAGTATAATGTCGTAGCATGAATCTTTCATCCGCCGGACACCCCGGTTATTTCTTCGAGGCACCGCTTGGGCTACACAGACATCCGGATGCGACCACGCAATAACAAACAACCGGTTCGAGACCTCTGCCAGTTCCAAGGGGGCGGTCGCTCCAATGAAAGGAGGTTGATGTAGCCGAGGGTTGGGAAAGACGTCGATACCTGTAGGGATAAGTGGCTTTCAGCTCTACGTGCTTCCCCATCCATCCAACTCCCTTTCTCTAGACGGGCGCCTTTCTACGATCACGATCCAGTGATCTGGATGGATGGATGGGGAAGGAGTATCCGATGTGAGGGGTCGAGCGGACGGGAATTTGTCCCGCGCCACTACTTAAAAGCCAAGTTTTATTTTTATCGAAAGCAAACCGGATACTTATCGAGGCTCTCGTACCATTGAAGGGCGCTACCGACCTATTGACATGGATGACCGTTAATGTTTAGCGCCCCGAATCAAGGACAGGAGGTGGGGGGGAGTGGGTTGGCAACGGGGGACGGAGCGCAAGCGAGGACTTACCAAGAACGCCCAAGAGCCGATAAAGGTTGACAAGTCAGACGCGTACGCGACGGTGGCATCGTGGCCGCTGGCGAAGCCAAGGGCACCGCATACTGTGAAGCCGAGTGCCCCGATCAGGTTCCAGAAGCCTATGTGCCAGCCCAGGACCCGGGGGGCCGGGGTGTACCATGTCGTCTGCATCTCCAGCATGAATAGCCAACTGGAAATGATAAAGCCAGCACCGCCCACGGCCTGCAAAGGAGATAAGCACTACAACGTATAATCAAAAGATTTCAGCCCCCGATGCATATCATACATGCGTACCTGGGGCAGCCAGTACACGCCGTTCGCCACCGGCGCGGAGAGGCGATCGTGAATAGAAGGTAGAGCCGTGAGGCCTGATATCCAGAACACCGAGGCCCCGAGGAACTGCGAGAGCGAGGCCAGAAACCCGATGTCGCGGGCGTAGTGCGTTTCTAGCTCGGACCAGGTCGGCCACCACTCCCAGCGCCTATCCTCCCTGCCAGCGCCAATCTCCCCGGCCCCGGTTCCGGCTCCGGACGCCATCGTGAGAAGGCCGCGTCGGACCGAGTGGTGGTGCGCACACCCCCCGGGATCCGGGCGGATCGATAGGCCGTGGCTCTCCATCGCCTCCTCAATCGCCCACCCGAAGCAATCCGTCCGCTTCTCGTTGACGGCCTCGAGCATCAGGAGGACGGACCCGACCTCGAAGATGGTGGCGCCCACGAAGGCCGTGACGCCGGTGCCCGCGCCCACCTCGCCGCCGAATTCGGTGGAGGGCCACTGGGCCGGGAGCCAAGCGAAGAATCCATTGATGACCCAGACCACAGAGCCTGTAGGTATCCCATCAGCTCCACTAACAATGCTCCGTTGGGTGTGCTCGATCCCGTCTTGTGGGTGGAAGGGACGGACGGACGGGCTTATAGATAGCACCTTGGCATCGTGTACAAGCAGTCCGTGCGGGGCAATCACCCGAAAGGAAAGAAAGAAAAAGGAGATGCTGCTGTGCAGGACGTTTTCGAACGGTATTTCAGAATGAAGCACAGCCTTGGTCCGGCGCATCATGCGCTACTCAAGGAGGCATGGAACAAGACAGCGGCTTACCGAGGGTGAATATGACGGCGACATCATAGCTCACATCAAAGACGGGATACCTTGCCGCCATGGTCCAAATCCCTCGCAGGATCTCCCCGAGCGCGTCTGTGCGGCGTGGGTGTGAGACCCCGTGTCGGGCGGCGTCCTGGGGCGATATTACCACCGCATGGCGGCCCTTCCGATTGTCGCGGGACCCGTAGCGACGCCATATGCCGGAGACGGACGGCGTGGTTCCCATCGGTCGGGGCTTGGTGGCCGGGGCTAAACGGGATGTCGGGTGAAGGCATGGGATGGGGCGGGTCTGGTGGCTCTCGCGCGAAAGCCCGCCGTAGTTCCGCATTTTCGTCCCTTCGACGGGCATTATAGGAAACATACACTCAATTCTATAAGATGAAGCACGTCGGTCACTATTTGACCATCTAAGCTACCTACCTGATATTTTTGCCTAGTTCCGAAACATGCACGTAAACGCCCGGCAGTGTAGAGTTTCGAGTGCTTTGAAACATCGTCCGTTCCTATTTTTAAGCCTAATGTCCATATCGTCACTATTACACTACTACGTACCAGGGAGCTCGCCTAACCTACATCATCCGAAGTGCGAGAAGCGTTTCTCGGCGCACGCAGCTTAATAGGACCGAAATGGCCGTGATACTACCCAAATGTCAATTTGCATACCCCAATTCTATTTATATAGCCATAATATCTGTTTTCCTATAGCGGGCTAAATAGATAAACTCATGCCATTACTCTACAACTCCTAACTTCCTCCCCTCTGCGCTAAATGGAATCGGGGATAGGACCCGGGTAGGGGCCATCACATCTAGAGACGAACCATTCTCGTGCGATGGTCAGGGAGCAAAGATGCACGGGTTGCACGGGTTTGATTGCCATACTGTCACATTGAATCTCTGTCTACCCACTGGAGATCAGATGATGAGCATGATGACTTGACGCCGGCAGTCGCTATTGTCTCGATTGCACCGTTGAGCGGACATATGTATGCTCAATTTACCTAATACCCCCTATTAATATCTATACCCATTCTCCGATGCCGCGGGAATAAACAACAAACACATACTTGTACGTACGACCATAAGATCCAGGGAAGACCCCTCCCCCCCCAAAGGCTAAGCCAGTTAGGGTATGTGTTCGCGACACGAGAAAACGTGGTGGCTATGGGACATGCGTACGAGAAAAAGAAAAAAAATATCCTTCGTTTGTAGATATTAACTACGATCGCCGTTGCGTCTATAGTGTTTTTATAATAAATGTGCAGCTGAGAAAGTATGGATTTCACTGGCGATTGGCCACTCAGATGCACTCTCCAGATTTTGGCATCCCAAGCCGGGACATGCCGCGCGGGAGGGGGGCGATTAAATGCACTCAACTGACTCTCCGGAACGGCCTCCGCTCGGCACGGAGCGCCCAAACCCTTACCCAAGCCCTTGGCTCGGGAAGCAATCTATCCAAGAGCTGCGAGTGGGCGAGGAATGAAGCCGTATTCAATTGTCAGACCGAAATATAGATTTGAGATTAAAAACATAATGTTGTTTTAGCACATGTGAATAACTAACCCTGCCGAGATATATACATAGCTAAAGGGGGGTTTCGATGCCAATAGTAGGTAGCTGGTGCCATACGTAGGTACGTACGTGCCTACCTACCTACCTACCTGCCTGCCTACCTCATCGTATACATAGGTATAGATAAAGGGACTACATTACCACACTACCTATGTACAGTACTACGTACGAGACTACGTACGATACTACGTAGAACACTATGTATAACACTATGTATAACACTATGTATGGCATCAAATCACATGTCGCTAGTTACAAAAGAGTACCTAATTACATAGCTAGACTTACCTACTACCTCCTACGAGCAGTTCTAGCGAGATCGATAACGATATCAGTCGAAGATAGGTACTTAAAGGGAATGTCATGTTTCACCATATGAGAGTTTACGTGCTGCGCCTCTGACCACCTTCCCAAATCCCAAACACATATTCGGCGTGAAACGACGGACAAAGATCCATCATGACGCGTGAGTGACGGGCGCAGGGCACGCCGGCGGCCTTCCTCAACCCTCAAACTCTCAACCCTCAAACCCTCAAACCCTCAACCCCAGATGTCGTCGGCGACTTGCTTGACGAGCTCGAGCTTGCGCCACATGATGTCCTCGGTGACGCCCTTGCCGCCGGCCAGGCTGCTGCTGCTGAACCCGCACTGGGGGCTGATGGCGAGGCAGTCGAGCGCCTCGGCCAGGGGGACGCCCTGCGCGTCGGCGATGACGCGCGCGGCGGCGTAGACGCTCTCGGCGAGCGCGCGCGGGTCCTCGAGCGCGGGGCGCTTGGTCGAGACGAGGCCGAGCACGACGTTGCGGCCGCGCGGCAGGAACCGGAGGGGCGCGAAGCCGCCGGCGCGCGCGACGTCGTCGAACTCGAGGTAGTACGTGTCGTAGCCGGTGCCGCCGAGCACGCGCTCCGCGATGGCCTCGTACGAGCCCTCGACCCAGCTCACGGAGCCGGCCATGTTCCCGCGGCACAGGTGCAGCCCGACGTGCAGCCCGGCCGGCCGGCCCGCGAGCAGCCGCCCGTGCGCGCGCAGGTACAGCCCCAGCAGCGCGTCCGCGTCCGTCCCGTCCCGCCGGCACCCGTCGAGGAAGGCCGCCGAGGCGAAGTACGTGAGGTGCGGGTCGTCGACCTGGACGTTGCGCAGGCCCGCGCCCCGCAGCGTCCGCAGCTCCGCCGCGCCGCACGCCGCCACGTCGTCCAGGTACGCCTCGTCGCTCGTGTACCCGGAGTCCGCCGTCCACGCCGTCCCCGGCCGCAGCTGGATGTGCTGGTACGACGGCGCCGGCATCGTCAGCTTGGCCGCCGCCCAGAGTCCCCCCTCCTCCCCGCCCGGCAGGCTGTCGCGCAGCGTCAGCCACTCGCGCAGGTACGGCGACTCGCCGTACGTGATCTTGCCCGTGCACACCACGGCCGCGCGCGTCGTCGCCCCCGTCGTCGCCGCGAGCCCCGCCGTCGTCGGGAACCCCGTGCGGAACGCCCCCGGGATCGGCAGCGCCGCGCGCGCCTCGAACCCGCCCAGCCGCTCGAAGAAGCCCCCGTAGTAGATGTGCCGCCCGTACTCCCCGTCCGTGATCGGCCGCACCCCCCTCCGCAGCTGCGCCTGCACCACCGACCCGATCGCCGCCCGCTCCGCCGCCCGAGCCGCCGCCGGCACGTCCAGCGAGTACATCTGCGACGGCGACGCCAGGCTCGCGCGCGCCTCGAGGAGCTCTTTCGGCCGGAGGAGGGACCCGATCTGTTCGTTTCGGAACGGAGGCGCCATTTTTATTTATTTATTTTATTTTATTTTAAGTTCGCTTTAGATTTATATGTATTGTTTCTTTGGGATCTTTTTTTTTTTTTTTTTTTTTTGAATGGCAAAGGGGGGGGAAAAGGAACTCCAAGAGCCCCCTTCAACATCAGATCATTTTCACCCCCTCATCTCCACTAAGATCATCTGAGTGCCCCAAATTGTGATATCTACCCAATTTCGCCTCTCTGTATTTATCTAGTAGAGTGATAGTATTTAAACAAAACTGGCATGGCCTGTATATATATATATAAGCAATCTTTCATTATGCCTATCGAAATAAGTACTTTCAAGGCTAGCATTTTAGTTCTAACTGCTTAGAGGTGGCTGGGGGCGCTTCCCCTTAACGTATACGCCCGCGATACACCCTAACCCGAACGGAATAGTAGTAGGTTCGCCTTGTAGTTCGCAGTACATGTACCTACGTATAAATAACAAGGACAGAGGGGGTGTATAAAGGTAGGAGTCGGATCGCATTGCATAATAGATTCCGTTATCGAAGAAGAGAGCAAATAGGCCTGGTCTAAAAGTGTTAAGAAAGCCAGGAGATTATAGAGGACGCAAACCGGATTCTTTGAGTCGTACCTTGCAGAGAGGGATTGCCTCGTTCTCTAGCGTCCGTGAACGTGGAACGAAAAGCAAGGTCCAGTTCATGCCCGTGGCCGGGAATACTACCGCTGCCGGTAATGGCGCACGCCGTTTCAGGGAGGGCTAATACGCCTCTAAGTAGGCAAATTCCTCTGATACGACAGAAGACTAGAGTACCCATGTCCAACCAGGTTCGGCAGAAACCACATCGCCTAAGACTTGGCTCAGGGGCGCTGCTGCTACATTGGGTCGAACGGTGCTGTCAACTGTCGTTGGACCTGCAAGGAATACCGGCAGGGCAATCTAAGCCTCGGGGAATTTTCCTAACCCAGGACCAGCGTTCGGAAGGGGTGGCGATATCAAATATGATGCCGTAAGAAAGTAAGATGGTACACTAGGGGCGCATGATGGTACATCGGTCAGTGCTCAATAGCTTAGAACGTGGCAAGACTCCCTGCACTCTATGCCATTCTTGGAACGAGGACAGCCAGGTAGCATCTCGATCGACGTTCGTAACGGGATAGATCGAGACTAGCATACGCTATCTTCTAGATATCCATCTGGTTGGTCAGTAATATCTTCGAAACTGGGATTGATGAGAGTGCCTCTGACTTATTGAGATAACCGAATTTCCCTTCGCCGTGTCCATACAGGCTACATTCCCCTGCTTCTAATAGGCGAGATACCAATTAGCTAATACCGAATGATAAAAAAAAAACTCACTTAACTGTTTAAACTATGCGGCTTTCGCATAGTAGTCACTTGCTTGTGAAGGATTTCTGCTAGCACCGTGGCAGTGCAGTAGTCATTATACAATGACATATAGTATTCCATCTCTGTATATGCCGCTGTCGAGACATAGTAGCTTCCATGCGCAGATACAGTATCAGGATCCATGCAATTCAAGAATGATGGATTTTCCCGTCGTGTATCTGATAGAGTCTATAGAGCGGAAGGTAGAGGAAGAGCACCGTGCAGCAATGCCTAACCCATGCTGACGCCTCCAGGGATTGGCACAAGAAGGTCATTAGCTAAAAATTACATTAGGTTCACTAATCGCTTTAACGTACCAATTGGGAGCTCAATACGAGGTTAACGACAAATAAAACCGTGGGACTTTTGTCAACCCCTTTTAAGCCCAGAAATATGTCGGTTGGTGAGGCTGCGAGGCTTAGCACCGCAAATCCCCAAATATTAAGTCAGCCTTTGGCTGTAAGATATTTAAGCAACTCCTACATGCCGAGACTACCGATCCTGGTTCCTTGGAACGCAGGGGGCTATATAATTAGATCCGGTCGTAGTATGACACATAATATTACTGAACTTGCCTATTGATTAAAACAATGGAAAGAGTTGTGAAGCCAGTTGAAATATACATACAGCTACTATCAAGCGCCGGTTAAGGAACCACGCACATACTGCTACAAAGCTCTTTAACAAGAGCATACATCCATTTTTTTCGAGAAAATGCATTGTTCACATAAACAATCCAGATACATGGGACGAATATTTACTTCTAGAATTGAATTTCCTTGCTCCTTTAAATACTTGAGGACTTAAATACGATAATAGACAATTATGAAACAAATATATAGCTCGACTTTCTCGAATCTGCAATAATTCATCCTAAGAGAGAGATATAAGACATATTATAGCTCGATGGCAAACTATCGAATTCAGATTTGGTATCACCTACAAGTATTGGCAATATAATTACATAACCAACGAATTCTACTATCGAGGGATTAGATACGCTTACATTTGCAATTACGACGTTGTTACCGGTAATCAACACGAAAGGTCGCGCGCCCAGAGCTTACACCAACACGGATGAGCGCGTGCTGCCCAGGCAGACAACGCCCAAGCGCAAACACGGACCTATTTCCCACCTATCCAGCCATAATCAAGCACCACTATAAGATCTGCCATAAGCATGTGTTGTATATTATATCTACACGTGTTTGCCGATTTGGTTTTCCCGCGTGTTAGGCGTAGATCCCGTTATTCCCGTTAGAAGGCGAATTGTCATTGGAAATCCCGTAATAACCTACTCTTTGCTTATCTTTTGATCAACATTGCCGCGCAGAAAAAAAAAAAAAAAGGGATAGAGATAGAGAGAGATAGAGATGGAGATAGGGATAGGGAACAAAACCACACGAGCGAGTCAAAGCGCTTCGGCCCTGGTCTGCCGCGGCCCGCGCCAGGACCGAAGTCAACTCGGCTCCCAGGGCCGAAACCGTGCGCTCGTTCGCTCGCCCTCTCCCATCGTTGTCGGGCAACGGCGGATAACGCCCTGGCGATGGGCAGGGAGGGAGGGAGGGAGAAACGTCACAGTCGCGGCCGTGAGACAGCTCGCCCCGTGCATGACGTCTAGCCACGTTCTCTTGGGGGGAAGGGGCGAAGAAAGGGAGGGAGGGGGTGGGGGAAAGACGCGGAGAGAAAGAAGGGGGAGGGAGGGGGTTAGTAGGAGAAGAAGGAGAAGGTGGGGTGTGGGGTGTACAACCATCCACCCTGCTGCTGCAAGTATGGCAAGGGGGGGGGGAAGGGGGAGGAGGAGGAGGTGGATGTTTAAGGTATCCCCATTCTCGTCCTCGAAAATACCCCTAACCACCACACCCCCTCGAAAGAAACAACAATAGAGTGGAGTGGAGAGAGAGGGCATACCGATGTAACCCCATGAGGTGAGGGGGGGTCTGCGTGTCTTATCTAAGAACTTTAAAAATAATAATAATAATAAATACAACCAAGCGCGTTATGCCGCCGTGAAAGTGACGGGAGGGACGGAGCGAGGCGAGGCGAGGCGAGGAGGCGTGGCGTGGCATGGGCAATGGTGTGACACGGCACGGCACGGGGAGGGAGGAGGGGAAGGGGGCAAATCGAGAACGGCCTACGTGCGTGCGTGTATACTCCGAACCCTCTTGGGGATTATGTAAGGAGTCCCCGAGAGGCGCCTCGTGCCGGGGAAGAGAGGGACGGGAGACGCGTAGAGGGGATATGAGAAAGCTCGCAGTCTCGGTATCACGAATATCGGGGTTACGGCAAGAAGCCGGCAATGTCAACAATCACTGAAGGGCAAGGGGAAACAAAAAAAAAACCGAACTTCGGCTCCGGCAGAGAAGACAGACGAACAATCAAACGATGTGGTCCTTCTGTCACCTCACCCCGCCCACGCCCCCTTTTTTTTCCCTTCCGCCCTTTACTCCCGCGTGTAGGAACGTGTGATGTGATATCATTATACGAAGTGCATTGACGTGGTGGCCACTCTCGCTTTCTCTCTCGTTTCATTTTTGTTTATTTGCCCTTTTTTTTTTTTTTTTGACGGGCTCTTTTTCAGTATAGATGCGGTATCTGTAGGGCCCTTTTGGTCTGGGCAATATATGTACATAGTAAAAGGTAGCCAATGTTGCATTCCGGCATTTGAAAAGCGAGAGAGATTGGTTCCCGTTTTAAAGTTCTCACCTTTCTTTTTTTTTTTTTTCCCCTTCTCTCGCGTTTCCCCACGCCCGCGTTCTTCGCACCCTGGGCAATACATACGTTACCTTACCCTATTGCCTGCCTGCTTACATGCCTAGGCATCACTGCACAGCGCGCGTGCATGGGAGGTCCCTGGCTATCCATATACATCCTTGGTATACTTACGCCCATGTCTCAGGAAGGTAGTCAAGGTAGTCAAGAAGACAGGTGTGGTAGTAAGGCATCTGCATTACGACGTCAACAGGCATTCTGTTGAAGTAACGGCTTGAGGTGATGGCCTTCTTTTTTTTCCTTTTTCTCTTTTCTTTTCTTTTTCTTTTCGTTTCTCTTTCTTTCCTGTCTTTCCTTTCCTCCTTTTTGACCGTCTTTTCCCTTTTCCTCTCTGCCTCCCTTCGCGGAGCATGACCTCCCTTTCGGGTTACGAGCCATGCGGCCGCGAGAAGAGGCACGCGCAGAGGAAGCAAGCCCCCGTCGGCTGAAGCTCCCCTCCTGGGCAATGTGCATTCGTGGATCAGATACCCATCCTCGAAAACCCACGTACGCATACACACGCACACGCGTATGACATAGACGAGCCTAACCTGCCTAGCTTCATGTATGCTGTATGCGGCCTGGGTCGAGGTGGGGGGAAAGGCTTGCGTTACATAGGTATGTTGGGTGTATGTGGAAAGGACCAAAGGGTTCCCACTCGCCACGAACCAGATAGATATCGTGTCTCCCCCTCTGGTTTCCCGATCGAGCGCCCTACAGGCGAATCCACATGCCGGTTTCTGGAACCCCAGCTCAAACCGCTCTACAGTACGCTAGGTACTTACTTACCCAGGCACCATGATCTCGATCTCGCATCGATAACGTCCTATGGAATATAGCCTGTTTCGTCATGCGCGGTGAACACATAGATCGACGTGCCCCCCGTTGGACCTGACCGAGGTCGGAGGCAGCATCGGTTAGTGACACGAGTAGGCATGTATGGCAGCGCAGCAACGAGGGTATAACAAAGGCACATGCATACCGGTTCTTCGCTTGTGTCACGATGCATGCACTCGTATGTATGTAATATACACGGCCGGGCCCAAGGAAGCAGGTCGCCGTGTCTGCGGCGGACGGGCTTCCCCTTCGCCGCGATCTCACGGGGAAATATGTAGGTATCCATGTAATGTACGCATATAGATAGGCAGGTAGATAGGGCATTGCAATGTAAACATGGGCGCCTCGTTCCCATCATATGATTTTAAATTTACCGCCTGGTCTTCAAGGTGGCGGGTGTTCCTTACTGTTTCCTTCCTGCTCGCTTTGCGGTGCGGCGTTGTCCCGCATTGCCGAGGGAATATGTCGATGGTACGGTGCCTGTGACGTACAACGTACTACATTGGACAGATCAAATCTGCATCATGATGAGATGGTGGGATCTATAGAACCACGGGTCCCTTATCCAATCTGACATCCTCTCTTTCGAGAAAAGATCTCGATATATACATAGCGTCTTGGTCGAGGAGGGGATCTGCCTCAGATATGGAGTTAGGTGTGGGGAAGACGGGAGAAAACGGTCACATATGAACTAACCCTGGGTGGCATAGGTAAAATAGGTGCTGACCTGTTGGCACTTAAGTGGTCCTCTTTGATGATCTGTAGATCCGGGGTTGTGCGGCTCCGAATCTTGGAACGGCGTCGAAATTCAGATACGATCCAATCCGGCGCATACATGTCCGCCCGAGTGCGGAACAAATCCAAGCCGAGTATAAGGGGTCGTAGGACCAACCTCCAAGGACAGCGCTGAGCCCCTTAACAAAAGTAGAAGCTCATCACAGCGCTATCTTGCTAGTGTAGACTCCTTGTAGCAAAGTTCTATATATGGAATCGTCCCACTACGACTGATTCCTTTCTCTGAAGTAGTGCATCCCGATTTCTCGGGAACCCCCTGCCTATAGGCTAGTTAACGCCATCGTAGTTAAGAGGACAGCGGAAAAGAAAAAAAAAAAAAAGGGAAAAAAAACCCCAAAGTTCCAATAGTTAGCTGGAGATGATGCACGATCTGCCCGAATCGGAAGTCGTAAGGTTCAACCAGTCTTTTTAGTTGGGAAGAAATGAAAAAAAAAAAAACATAGTAGGACTATATCCAAGATTTGGAATCCCCCACCGTAGGCACATGTTTAGTATATCCTCAAGCAACTACCTGCATTGGAGAAATGCAGCTCTGTGTTAGAGCAATTTGGTTCTCTATGCCGCGTTAGGGTGTGATTGGGAAAAGACTTGGCACAGCCGACCAATGTGAAAAGAGACCATTTTCCATCTAAGGAGCGATTCAATGCTACATGTTCACGGGTGCGCCTATACTATTTGGTTGCTCAACTTGTCGACTTCTTGACGACGTGGGTATGCAACCATGTGACGTGACGGCCATTAAGATCCGATCTCTGGCTGCGTTTTGTTGAGGAACCCCTGATTCGGAAATAGCGGCAGTGTCATTTGGCAGTTGATATGCGATCTAAGCTAGAAATATATAATGGTATGTATTCCTGTTTCGCTCCATTGGAGCAGGAGCGTGGATGGAGCGTGGATGTGGGCGTGGATGCGCAATGACCAGAAACGTGAGACCACGAGCCAGAAACGTGAGACTATGGCACGCTCAAGCCACCATTTCTGATATCCAATCGGCAAAATTAGCACATTAGCAATACGAATCGCTGCTGTATTGACGTTTGAACGGAACAGCGATGGTGATGAAGCGGTACAACCCCTGAAGATCTATCTCGTCTGGATAGGCCGGACCCGTCCCATGATCCCTGGAGCGCATCTTCTGGGCGGGCGACCAGAACCCGTCGTCGCGTTTGGCAACATTGTGGTGATGTGCTCCAGGTGGTTAGGTGGCCATACTTATCTGACCACTGGATCCAAAAATATGATATTGCCTGCCTTGAGTGGGTAGGTAGGTAGATGCATACTTATATTGGTAGTCGTGGTTGTCATTGGCTGGCTTCACCTCGTCGTTGCATCGCAATCTGCTGCTATATAGATAGCACCGTACCATATCTGCATGTCTGGGAGCCTTTCTTGGTTCCCAGGCCGTTTCATGACAGCAGGAACTCGGGCCAGCCGTCGCGGAAACATTCCATGTCGATACCTCCATATGCTACGGGTAGGGGTTGTACGCCATCCTCAGATGCCGAGTACTCGATGAAACATGGCGTGAGTTTGCAAATCTGTGGCCGGACTTCGTCTTTTGGGGTGCTATGTCGACTTCCCGATTCTCAACTCATTAGTAACTAGGTAGGTACTTAGAAGTAGGTACTTAGAAGTAGGTACTTGGGTAGGTTAGTGTTCAGCACTCGGTTCCTAGGGAGCAAGCCGACGTGAAATTGAATGGTTGGTATAGAGCCGCTGCTTAAAGGTAACGTATGTCTAGTGATATGAATAATCACTTTCAGAGTAGGGGCACTAGCCAGTTAGATTTCGCTATAAACCGGTATGGCACTGCGATATAGGGAGCCCCTCAATGGCGAGCTCTTATTTGTTTACTTGTAGGTAGCCTACCAGGCTTAGTTAATTAGAGGTGGTAAGAACAGCCTACTACAAGTGCAACAGTAGGTCTATACTGTAGTAAGGCAATATGCATTTACCGTGTTTGGAGTTTGTGACCACACTGTATTGGGTTTTTGACGTACCTAGCATAGTTAACTGTATTGAGGTCATTATCAATCGGACAAGCCTACAGCCTATTTAGGTCGTGACGCAACCTTGCACAGCAGCCTGACGACTTAATGCATGAGCTTCTATACACAGCGACCGGGATCATGATAGGCCCGCATTTCGGGGAGGTATAACGATCGATAAATCATCTCTTCAAGCAGGTCAAGCATAGCATGTAGTGTATTTGGGATGATGGGCTTGTGTATTAGCCGACTCCACCGACACGACCGCATTCGTCCACTTACATGAGAACGAGAAGATTGGCGGCCACCAAGAGGAGAATTGGTTCTGATTCGAGTTGACGTAAAAATAAGAAAAAAAAAGTAAAAAAAAAAAAGGTACCATACAGGCCCGGATGAGACGGGCACTGATGGTGGTCATAGGTGGCGTAGAGAGCTGACCTAACCAGATTCACCGTGATGGCTATCATAGCGGCCCACGAGTGACCGAAGTGAATAAGAGCGAGGATGGGAGAAGAGGCGATGTTGTGGAAGTAGTTAACTGATGTGATCGAGACGCATACGCACCTTCCAACCCACCGATGTACGCGTTTGGTAATCGTGCCGCGCTTAGACGCAGGTCCAGGAGGATAAGGTCAAGCGTGGGCCCGCGAGTGGGATGAGGGGATGGGAAGGGGATGGGAAGGGGATGGTGGGGTGTTCAAGTAGGTAGATGAGCACTAAGAATTAGTAGGATTTTGCTCGATGGGACGATGGACGGATCTAGAGTTTTATGCGGCTGCCCAGTGGCATGTTTCCTGAACTTACGCTACGCCAGGCAGTTACTTCACCTTGAGGTAAATTACCTAATTGCACCTACCTGCCCATGCTCCCTAACGACACAGACGATATGTTGCACGACAGGGGGAGTTATCAGATGTCACGACTTGAAAACGTAACAACACAATATACCTGTGAGGTTATATTCTGCAACGAACACTACCTACCTACCTACCTACCTACCTAGGGTAGGCATCCAGGGTAGGCATCCAGGGTTGTAGAGAGGTGTGTATACGAGTAGTTTACGTAAATTCCTTTCGTCTCAATTTTCATATAAGCCGTACCACGGAACGATATCTCAGATCTTGAAAGCCACCTGTTATCCGATCGGTTTCCCTACCATCTGAGGTACTCAGCTGGATCTGGCTGGGCCCAAGGTATAGTGTACCTACATCGTGCTAGAAGAGTGCCCACTTGGCGCCTACTTGGGTGGCAGTGATCTGGAGAGGGGGGGTGGGGCTGAGAGTCGCAATCCCGGGTGCAGTTAGAAGGTTAGTTAGAGAGCGCTGTTGGTCCGAACGATTATGTAGTCACTACATAGCACTCTGCACGGGGTGTTCCCACCGAAAGGATGCTCTTATGGGCCTAGTTTTGTGTTCCGATGGGGATTAGGTGGGTGCCGAGTCTCCATTTTCTCAAAGCAGAGCTGCTTTGGTGCTACTTAAAGTGCCTACATGCCAACAATGTCGAGCTAGGTGCCTGCTGGAGGTAGCTGTGGTGCGACCGTTTGATAGCCTGACAGCATCGCTCAATCGATTCACGATGGGGCTAGTGGAGGCCATCCTGCAAAATCGATGAAGCTGTTACTAATTACGCGCGTTGGTAGGCCCACCTCGAGATAGGGTGTGGGCTAATCCTCCGTCCAGCTCCGTCTGTCCCGAGGTCTGCCCCCAAATGGGGAGGAGACTACTGTACCCAGCTCGCCAGACTGCGTAGGAAAATGAGCCGCTTGGAGAGAATCCGGTTTTCGCCCACTCGACAACAGGCCAGCTACTACGACATGCAGACCACAGTGCACGTCACGATGCATTGCATTATATCATATCCGATGGGCGATGGACGATGAACGATGGACGATGGACGATGGACGATGGGAGAGGGACACCGCGCGGATGGATTCGGCGAGGCGGTTGCGTGGCCGCAGGCGCGGGAATAGGGGAATGGGGGGAATGGGGGAATGGGGGAATGAAGACGTAGTGTACTTGCACAGCACAGTACAGGTATGAGTGAACATGGCGGCAGGGTTCGGACCATGAGGTCAAGGGTCCGGCGTTCTGGAAGTGTGGAGGGAATGGCTCTAGAAGATGGGATTGGTCAATCCGATCCGGGCGTCTGCTCAGCTATCCCACCTCTTCTCGGCCCCCCCGACGGCCGTTACGAATGTGATGGGAAGAGCCTCTGGCATGAGACAGTATTGGCTCGCTGAACCAGAGTCGGCGCTGAGGTCATGCTATATAGAACCACCCGCGTGACGCCGCGTCTGTGTCTATATCGTTCCATTTCCTCGCAATCCCGAGTCCTGGATCCTTTGGCCGAGATATCCCGGCGTGTCAGCCGGACTAGCGAAAAGAGTACGAGTCATATGCTTGTCGTCCTCCCGAGGCTGTCTCCTAAGCCACCGAAGCAGGCATCATGGACGCCGGCCCTATATAGAGGTATACTGTTGAGTAGTGTGGTAGCAGGTGCTAGATCCTGGAGCGTACGTCCTGCTTGCCCCTTCAGAGCTAGATCCGAGAGACACAAACGCGCGCCGATCTAGTGCTACCTTCTCTGCCACAGTCGAGGTAATCCCAATGGGGGAAGCTCGACCTCCGTCCAGGGAGTTCTCCGTCCAGGGAGTTCTCCGTCCAGGCTGCCCGTCTCCACACGCAATGCTAGGAGAAGCTCGTTATCGTCGTCGTATACAGGTAAGTAGCTCCGTTAGTTTAGTGTGTCGCGTAGTGTACATCTCGTCCTGGTGGCTTCATCTCGTGCCTCGTTACCGATCCATCCTTCGCGCTGAACGCTAACCCCGCATTCGTGGCTTCGAGTTGCTTGGCGCTAGCTACTATGCATGTATGGATGTGTGTGTATATGTGTGTGTATGTGTGCGTGTGTGCGTGTGTATGCGTGTGCGTGTGCGTGTGTGTATGTATGTGTGTGTGTGTGTGTGTGTGTGTGTGTGTATGTATGTATGTATGTATGTAGAAGACCGACAGAGAGGAACTTTTGGTCGATAAGTCCTGATACGAAGTTGTGGCGTCCGATATGTCGTTCTCGGACGTGCGATGTGTTTTTTTGGCATCATGCAGGACAACGCCACAACTGTCAAATGAGTGGTGCTTGCATGGAAATATGTAGGTATATGTGCCGTAATATGGCGTTCGAGGCGTTCGACGACCGTAAGACGCAGGCTGCAGAGAAGGCTGCAGGTTCGGTATTTAGACCCGATCAAATGCAAGTCATCTTTGCACCCTCTGATAGGCGAAGGTGTAGTACGCCGACTCCTTATAGGCTAGCTCGAGGGAAGCAGCTGTGCTACAATGGCACTACCCCATGGACTATGCTAATGCTGGAAGGCATCTCGATGTCTGCATGGCGTTCCCCAAGCGTGTATGTGGCTGGGCTGGGCTCGCCAGCCCCCTCTTTCGTACCACGATCTCTGTTGTCTCGATGCTTTAAATAGTCAAGGGGGGAGGGGAAAGGGTGGAGTGCTTAGGTCCACTAAAGCCATAGATACAACTTCACTATGTTGCTATCAAGGTCATCGCCTCGCTAGCCAGTTTGTGGTGGGTTGCGGCACATAACGAGGTGAGGTGACATGGCGTGTCGACATATACTACAAGGGGGACGTAAGCGAGGGGCTAGACACCATTCTCGAACACAATGTCGCCTCGTTAAGTCACCCGACTGGGTCGGATATTTGGTGTAACTAGAGCGGCGAAGAGTTTCTTGAATTCGCATGTGAATTATGATAACCACTTGTGATGGGTAATATACTGCCGGAGTTGGGTTCGATATGACCCCGAGAGCGTTCATTGGGTATGATGTTGCCCAATGAGAGTAACACCGTGGTCCCGGCCAATAGTGACGGGAATCAATTCTGGCTAACCATGGGCTTTTATTCTGTGCCTCTCTAAGTCTATGAGAGCCTGAGGGCCTATGAGCAGAGCCTCAATCTATTCGCCCGGTTCCGCCCCTTTCCTAACCCCCTGAGTCCGCTGCGGGAGAAACCCAACCACCCCCAAAAAAAAAAAAAACACGTCCCCTTTTCTTCTACCCTTTCCTTTCCAAAGCGTAACGGGTTCATTATTACCCTGGATTTAGTTGGCTCACCAACTAGATCAAATCCACCAACAACTAAGTAAAGTTGAGGTGATGCCAAACTCCGATATCCTCCATTCGCTGCCATAGAAAAATCCGTTTTTCCGCCTGTTCCATGTCCGTTGAAGGGAAACGCCTGTTTTGCAAGACAAATAGCATACCAACCCTTGGGCCTCATTAGACCTTGTACCAACGTGATAGTCCACGAGAGATCGATAATAAGAGTACCGCCTGCTTCATGGGAGTGTACTGTTGATTCCTCTTCCAGTAGTCGAGGTGAAATAAATTACGTTGTGCACCAGAGCGACGGGGTAACCGTGAATCATAACGTCGTGCTCTCGCCTCGCTCGCACGCGCGCATGGGTGCAGGGAAGGGAGAAGTAGAGTTGTGCACGAGTGACCTGGCTCAATACGTGAATCTGGCGGCGACCCAGATCGGTGGCATTCCTGCCTTGGGACTCAAGCCTTGCGCGTGCCGGCATCAATCATATTCTGAAGATCGGATGGCTGCGGCAGCGGGGTCGCGATGCTGTCGCTCCTGCGCGGGCGTCGGGTCATGCGGTGAGCATCGTTAGCGTCACCATCTGGCCGGCTACCCCAGGATGTCTGATGACGGGTTAGCAATCTGGATTTATAACCGCCTTTATTGAATGGCATGGAGGACCGCCATACCATATTAAGTGTAAAAAGGGCGTAGAGCTTGATGAAGCCGTGGAAGTATCCGAAGAGAACGGACACGGGCAGGAATATGATGTCGCTTGGCTGCCTCCTGAAGAGGCCGACCAGCTTGATAACTTTGGTATATGCGAACAAGAAGATAAGTTGTGCCCAAAGGGCATTCCGGCGGGCATCTAAATCCCAGCCCTCCGTCCCCCGCCAGAGCGCAAGCAGCAGAAGGGGGTCAACGACGAAGGCGAGAGAGGTGAAGGTTGCGACATGCAAGGCGTAGGAACACCAGGGTTGTTGGCTGCATACTGGGGTTAGTCGCGGAGGGCAATGGGCTGGCTGGCTGGCTGGCTGGACGGAATGGGATGAAAAGGAAAGGAAGGGAAAGGAAACTCACGTGAGGACGTAGCGCTCCCGCACCAGGCTCGTCCAGTTGCTGCGCCAGTTGCTGCGTGACCATCGGGAACACTGGTAGAGGAACTTGCGGCCGTTCTCGAGGGTGGTCTCAATCTCGCACTCGGGCTCGTATTGGATCCAGGTCTTCCACTGGTTGTTGACAAGCCATCGGGTCACGAAGTTGTCGTCGTCGGCATTCAGCGTATATTCACGCCAGCGCTCGGTCTTGAAGCCCTCGAGAAAGTCGTGGCTCCGCAGGATCTCCGAGCGATAGGCCCCCGTGCGGCCGGACATGCAGGAGGTGCCGCCGTCGATGTTGTGCGTTGCCGAGATCTCGAAGTTGCGGCGCTCGATGTACGCGGCGCCGAGCCAGTTCCAGATCTGGGTCGACCAGGACGCATCCGGCTCTCTCCGCACCCGTTGACAGGTCCCGACGCCCCCCATCCGGTCGTCCTCGAAGGGGGCCAGGATCCAGGGGAACAGCGTCGAGGGCCATGTGACATCGTCGTCGGCCATGATGGTGATGGACGTCTCGACGGCGGGGAGGGCCTCACACACCTGCTGCCGCTTGTTGGCGATCTGGGTGGAGAGCACGCGGACATTGGGGGCGCTCAGGCTGCTGGCGAGCTTCTCGAGCCCCCAGTGCTTGTCTGCTGTGGTGACCAGGATCAGCTTAGCAGGCCTGCACGCGAGGATGCTCTCCAGCGACGGCCGGAGATCATCGAAGTTATTGTGGATGGTGGGGATGATGACTGTGACATCGTCCGCGGTGAATTTCGGCTTGTCGGGGATGGGCTTGGACTTATACAGCCAGTGACTAAAGGTGTGGACGATGAGGCGCAGGTAGCGATGGATCCTAGTCCCCCATGTTAGATTTCCTGTTCCGGGGTGCCTGAAGTACACTACTTGCCGACTACTTCCTCGCTACCCGGCACACAGGTACAGGGAGCGGCGAATGGAGCAGCGAGTGTAGCAGCGGACGGGGATGGGGGATTTATTTTGGACCAATGAGGGGTAGCCTTGCTTTACTCACCACAGAACCCAGAAAGTACACCACCAGAACTTGGCGGATGATAGGAACTCGAAATGCGAGAGGAAGACTCCCTCGAGATTACTGAACAGCTCCATATTGGTCCTTGTGCCGACGGAGAAGGGCCAATGGCAGCGGGGAGGGTGCGCAGAGAGGGGAGACGGCGGGAATGAAGTATTCCGGAGGGTGATAGAATGGGGTGCGGGCAGGATTATCTAGCGCGTTGCCGATGCTTCTCATGTGGGTGGGGGAAGGGAAGAGACAGCCTGGAGGCCTTCAAAGGTGCCTTTGTCGTATGCGGCAGGTACAGCGGAAAGACTGGGCTCGGTCTGGTGGACGTGGGGATCTCGTCGTCTAATAACGCAAGCCTACCAGTCTCTGTCACAGACGGACGGTGCCGAGCTAGCTCATGAACTGTTTATGTGTGCGGCTGGGGTTGGTTGGCGAGGAGAGTCACTGGGGAGGAATGCTACGAAAGCTGCCTCCTATGACGGGATTCGGCCGTGGTGGGCGAGAGGGACGCGTGAGCGCGAGGGGAGGCAGGATGGGTAAATAATGGTCAATAGTGACTAGGTGACGGGCAGTGTGGAATGTTGGGTGCCCTGGTGGTGGATGACGGGCAGAGGCCGGTGTGATAACCGTATAAATATCGATGGGTGGAAGGCTCTCACGGCAAGATATGACGCAACATGCGCGGATGCTCGCCCGGGCAAGAGAAATTAACGGGAGGATAGACGACAATGGTCCCGTAAAAAACAGACAGCCTTATATGGAATGTTGCCGGTATCGTAAGTTTGACCTCCTGCTGTTGGTCTGGCAAAAGGCTACAAGTGAGCGTTGAAGGCAGAGGGCAGGAGGAATCGCAAGCTAAATTACAACAACCATGCGCCGCTGGCTGGCCAAAGAGGATTCAAACGAATGAAGTCATATACTAATAGGCAATGGACGATGGACCCTGGAGAGATGCAGAAACAGTCATCGACTGGCTATAACGAAGGAAGTTGTCGACCTAGATATATGGCCTAGGCCGTGGAGGAGACAAGGATATATAGGCAGATGGTTCCAATTAAGACGATGCGTTGATATCAGTCCTGCCTACACACACAATCCGTCCGAGCATTTGCATGTACATCAAACTAGGGTACTCCCCGGGTAGGTAGAAAAGAAGTAGCCCAGCCCTTGTTATGCATAGGCATGTATGTGCCTTAGGTAGCAAAGGAAGAGTATAATCCATTGCAAGCAACATGTATGAGTGGGTTGCCCTCGATAGTGCAGGGGTAGGTCAGACTAAGATTCCAGAGGAGAACATATACGGACGGACGTAGTACTACTAGGTGTCGTAGTAAATCAAATAAGAAATAACCACTCTCGGACCAATGTCGATATTTCCTCTCTCTCTAGGGACTGATTGTATTTGGCCAACATCCCCTACCCTGACCTGCCCTATGTAGGTACGAAGTACCTCTCCGGTGGCTGATGGTTGCACTCGAGGGGCATTTGTTCGGGTGACGTGGGAGTTACATGTACCTACTGTGAACATAGCAGTCGAATCAAAGCAACAACTAGCTAGCCAGAGGGCAGCCAAATGCCTACCTCCATCGAGTAAGATGTTAGTGCCTTATGGGAGCTCTGGACTAAGCTACACATGGTTACTAGATTAATTCCTACCCACCATACTAGGTTGTTTGAACGATTGAGCCGCTGGAGTTATGCCGCTACTGTAAGTACAGTATACCAACTCCCAATTGTGCTCTCATACACTTCCGAGTTAGGGTAGCCAGCTAACTAGGTAGTGTAGGGACTAATGTAGTTCAAGCCCCCTCTCGCAGAGCCTTGAAAGCGCCTTGAAAGAGGAGGAGGAGGGGGGACTAGTGATATAAGTGGGGCTTCATTCAGTGCACTAAGGGCATTAACAAGGCGGCATCTGTATACTAAGTAAAATGTGCCCACCTGTAGGCTAGGCTTGATGCTACGGTACAGCACTATTCTAGTTGTGATAATTCGCTGAGAATACATATACATATCTAGTTGTAAGTGAGATGGAGAACGCCGGGAAACCCCTCCCTGGCCATAGCCAGCACTGTGCGGTTGTAAACACATTATTACCAGGTGTGTAGCAGGGTCCTCGCTAGTTACCGGTTTGTAACCTCTACCGTATTTCTTGCCGCTTGCCCCTCTCGTCGGGTTTCCGTTGTGTCTATGCATGTTCCACCGAAGAGACAAGGCCTCTGTGGGTTAATAACGGCAAATCTAGATGTACCGTATTGGTACGGGTCTAGTATTTGCACCATCTATCCGATCCAGGATCTGGGCCACAGGCATATCACTGGGCGAGACGGAAGTAGCCTCTCCCATAGTCCACGATTTCGAATTTTGCCACTGGCGGTAGCAACAGTTACCATAGATAGTAATAACTACCCAGCGCTCGGTTTGTGACGATCACGCGACCAGCCGCCGTTCGACGTTCAGGACGGGAAGATCCGGCGGTCACGACGAATTAGACCTGACGAATATCCAAGCAAATAATGAATATGATCAATTGTAATTGTCGTCCCGTTTCCGAGTGGATTGTCGATATTACTTGGTAAGGTGTGGTATATGCAACAAGTCTTGAGTGTCAGTGGCCTTTCTTTTTGAGATGCTAATTTGGCCACCTGTGAATAATAATAAGGGTCTCTCATACCTGCACTCCAGTGGGGCCAGGCAGCTCAATGGGTGCTAAGATGCTGTGGTTACTAACTAACTACATATCTAGTGTAGGTTAGAAGACAAAAATGTGAACAAGAACACCTTTGAAATTTGGAGAACCGAAACCGGACTATTCGGACCATCCTTCATATTGATTCCATGCTTTCACCGACAATTACTTACTTACTGTGAAAGTCGCTAATAATCGCCGGTAGCATTGCATCGACGTCTAGATGCGTTTCTGCTTCTTTGTCCGGCCGAGGTGGCCCAGTATTTTCGTAATCCAGGCGAAACCGGCAAATCGATTCCCGATTACAGGCTCGGAGCCGTCTCCGATAACTACAGCGGCTGAAGTTTTCTGCGGTGGCCCCATGAGGCACAGAGTCCGTGACAAAGCCAGCAAGCGAGAATTGGCATGGGCAACGCACATCTTGACAATTTTGAGGGGAAAAAAAAAATTATTAGATAAAAAAAATTTGCTTTGGGTCTCGGCCCATTGTCCCAAGCCCATGGCACGACTAGCCGGCGAGGAAGGGGAAAAACGGAGCAGCTGCCCGTTTCGAGGTCCCTGCCCTGAACATTACTCAGAAATAACGGACTCGTCTCTCGTTGCACCGCTCCGTGCTCACCGTGATCGGACTACGATGCTATTGCCGCTCACTATGTGTTATGCGTTCTTTGCAGGGGACTGCCGGCTCCTAGTTGCATGAGAGGGGACTAGACCAGTATGGGGTTGTTTGGATAGACTAGGTACAAGGCAGTATGTGTGCAAGTAATTATGAGGCTCTTGAAGGGTAAGTGATGCATCCCGTCTCCGACCCACACTCGATCTGAATCACGATTGTGATATCGGCCGTTGGATGGGCGACAAGTTTCCAGGGGCTGTCACAAGAAACGGTATAAGTGCAGGTGACATATGGCGAAGGATTCTACACAGAAAGACAGCACACGTTGACGCGTATAGATACTAAAAAGAATTACATACCTCGCGTTGGTGGAAAGTATGTTGCTTGGAACAAGGGTCAGTGTCGTTCGTTCCCTGTCGGTCAAGCCGTTGCAGCATCGTGGCATGTATGCGCACACACGCACGCACGCGCATGCCTTGCCGATTTCCTATATCGTATACTCTTCTTGAGACAAGCATGTGGGAAGCATGTAGTGTATGTATCCACGCTCAGGCACAACACCGCCATGACACCCTTCGTAGCCGAGTGAAACACTGGTAAACCCTGGAGAAACGTAGCCGGAGGGGATGGGAGTTAATGGCGATTGACACGTTCTATTGTGTAGTGACGTCTGCTAGCTGTAGTGTATTTACGGCGATTCCCAGCAGCCTGGCGTAACGTCCTAGCTCATGCCCTGGTGGTTCATTCTCCCACCCTCGTTTATACTCGACCCTCTAATCGCATGGGCGCCGCACACCCCCAAGAGGCGACGTGGGATTCAGTACAAGGTCAATTCATCCCGGCAGAAGGCATTGGCCACGGTGAAAGCCTCATCAGATCTGTGCGTCATTGCTAGCCTGATCTCGCGGGGGGCATGAAAACTCTCCCACGCCCATGAGGGGCCGTGACGTGCATTCCGGGATATGTAACGTAGAGCTTCCATATAGGGGAGTGTAGCACATTGCCATGCTTTTGCTTCAAACGAACCATAGCCCAAGAGCCACAACCCCTGCACTTATATCTTAGAAGCCGGATAAAACCACCCAATGTAGATATATAGACACCTGCGCATCGTACGTTCATCTAGCGCCCAAAATATCCGAAAAGGCAACCGAAGAATGAGAGGAATCTCGACATCCGATGAGCTCTTGTACATGCATCGTTCAAGCAGATAAGGTGTGTTTTAGGATGGTGGAAATAGGGACGATCGACGGCGTCGCAGTTGAGCCTAGTCTAAAATAGGTATCCATCAACCCATCGTGATGGAGGTTGGGGTAACGGTAACCTTGGCCGATCTTGAAGGCATTGGCCAATGATGAATTGTACCGCACCGGTGAATCTCCGCCGTGTCTATTGCTGAATGAGTTCCGAAAACTTGACCGAAAATCTTGACCGAAAACCAACTTGATACCGAGGATGAGCGTATCCTCCCTGGCACTTGGCCTTGGCTTTGTGATTCTAGGTCTCCCAGTAGAATCAGACGTTGTGGCATGCATACTCTGGCGTGGTAATATACCCGAGACTACTACTTATGCTCAATGGGAAAGCTGTGAGACTGCGGCTGTGATGAATTCCAACTAGGTATGTAGCCCTCCGACATCGACCGTATACCACACAGAGTTAGCATCTAGGTACTTCTCTCGACGGCCGCTTCGACCCGACCACGACTTCTGCGTATCCACTGTCATAGAGCCGGAATATCGAGGCTTAATTCCCGTGCCGCATCACATCTTCGACGGACAGACTCCTCCTTAGGTACATGGTAACCAAAGTACTTCGTCGAACCTAGTTCTCCCTTCCGTTTGCAAGTACTCATTCAGGACCTGCCAAAAGGAAGACGGGATGACAAGGCGTATGAGGACATTGTGGAATGATATCGGTTGCCGTAGTAGTAATGGACAGGCATTTGTAGTTACATTCCAAATCGGATCGGAATGCACAGCGAACCGTTGGTGAATCATACGTTGTAGGCAATAAAGGCGAAATGAGTTACAAGCAACCTTGTAACTAGTGCAGTGGGTTGTCGAGACCTTTCCCTAATCCATTTAGTGTCCGCATTGTTTCCTTAGCAGGAGTTTTATTTAGTGTAGGATGGTTTCAAGTATGTACACACTCGGAAATCTCCATCCAGTACCTACGAAGAATGAATGGACAAGTACAAGTAGGTTAGCTACACCTGTGATAGCTCTTGGCTGTATAAATATAAATTAAGTGTAAAGAGGTGCCCATAACTTGGGCAATGCGCTCAAATTCTTGGCTAAGTGTTAATAATCAGCACGCGCCGTGACGGTCGCGATACCCCGGCACTTACTTTGCCTCCTAGTATCTTGCACAAACTGGTATTTACAGATAAAGGGAGGAAAAAAAAAAAAAAAAAAAGGGTATATCTATATGCGTGCGTACTTAGCTGTACAGTATACTCGTGCGCTCGGTTACTTATCTGAGGAAAAAACCGTAACCAGCCCGGCAGTGAAGCAAAACATTCATACCCTTGCCGATCAAAAAAAAAATTTTATATCCAAGTTGTGGGATGATATCACATCCCTCCAAAAACCACAATCAGAGTGCATGGGGAATGAATGAGTTGCCTAGTTAGGTTGCTCGCTCAGAACCTGCCCTGTTGATCAGCCCTGTTGAAACCGATGTAGTCCTACGATAGTAGTCATCAAAGGCAAATGTTTTATATCCGCCAACATCAACTCATGCCAGCCATGGCGTGCGACTATCATTTATCGCCATGGTATTCCCCAGATGCGCCCAAGCGCTACGCTGGGTGAAAAACCAGCCATTAGCTACCTCTTTGTCTCCTGCTTGGGACCTAAATCTCTCGAGGCCAAAAAATAAAATAATTATAGTTAAATAAATAAATAACTGGCTTACAAGTGCTTTCTCTATCTCTTTCTCTATCTCTTTCTTTATCTCCCCATCTTTCTCACAGCTCTTAGGGAAGCTTATATCTATTAGGAAACGAGGTTACGTGTTTGACAGCGTGTTTGACGCGATATCCACGGCCGAATTACTACTCGTATACCTAGCTACGTAGGTGGGGTTCTGAGTCCTGCAACAAGGGTTTGTGGGGAGCGGGCGGACCCATTCATCGTCTAGGATTGGAGTTATTATTACTTGATGAGGACATTGGAGCTCTCTAGCGCGAATGGCACCCGAAGTTGATCTTTTAGCGTGGCCCACCCGGCCGAAGGAATCTTGAAGGGGCAGAGGCGACGATTGGCATCTGCAACCACCAAGAAGCAAGCCCTACAGCGTTCACACGTGCGAAGACAAAAGAAGCAGGTCACTGGGCCTTGTCGCTACAGGCCCGCCCGTGTACGGAACCTAGCTGGGGTATTCGGCAGATTATGAAGTTGCCTTCGCCAAACCCAGGGTAGATACAGCTGTCAGTGGTCGATGTCACAAGGGTGTCCAGACAGGTTCACCAGGCTCACCAGGTTCAAGTAGCCGCCCAGTCCGTTCCGTGCGTCACGCTGTGTATCCATGTCGGTGGTTTTTTTTTTCCCTCTTTTTTTTTTCTCTTTGTGACCACCGATGACGAGTCAACATACTCGAGCGAGCAGGGAATGCACGCAGAAGGCGTGACCGTATGAGCTGATGTTACAGGAAAGAAACAAGCAAGAAAAATTCATTATGTGACGGCCACAGCTAATATCCCCGTCCCTGCTTTGAGCAGTCTGACCTCAGTTGCTTCAATATTCCACAAGAACCCAGGAACGGCCGAGCGATAACCGCGTGTTATTTATCGAATTAACCTAGGTTAACCTGGGTTAACGGCGAGGTGTGTCTGTGTCTGTGTCGTGTACTATGGTACAGAACACTAGAATTGCTCGGAATGAATACATAGATGAATGCAGGGACTAGATAGGTCCACTTAAAAAGGATCTCCCCCTGTCCGTGGTGATACCGGGGCGGCCGTGTTGCGGAAAGATTCTCGAAGGTTGTGAAGATTAACCCCCGGGTATTTACTTTGTATTCATATGCTGGCTAGTAGGATAAACGGAGGGAGGTTGGCCGGGCTTCCTGTTGATAGCCTTCTGACAGAGCACCACTCATACCGAAGTAGATGCCTTACTATAACTCTGATCTCCCAGAGATACAGATATACGTATGTACGCATGTACGCATGTATCAGTGTATCGTTAGGACTATGGTTCACCAACTATTTTGCGGGTTAGGTTAGTAGGATTCAGTCCGAGGGAGAAAAAGGCTCGGATGCTGCTGTCCCACACAACCGAAGCACGTTCGCTTGAGTCGATTAGGTAGGTGACAGGGGCCGGGGATACACACCAGTCTCTGCTGCAGAAATGGCTCTTCATTATCTCGACCACCTTCTTATTGGATGGTATGAACGTGTTGCGTCCCTACATGGTACGTAGGGTAGCGACTGTTCCTCGGCCTTCGCGAAGGGCACGGCTTCGAACGCCGCGGGGCCTTCCCTCCTTCTATTCTTACGTACATGGTATTACCCTCTCATTTGGGCGCTGGGCTACATTCGGACGTGCCTCTCATCAGCCTTTGAAGGCACGTCCCGTCTTTCCGCCCTCGTGGACGAATTGGCTTCTCGATGACAGCATCGGCACACCTGCCTGCCTGCATTTGGCACCTCCTGTCTCCTCTCACAGTGAAACCTTGGTTTAGATCCAAGATAACCTTACGCGGCCCACTGCGGGAGGGCCGCGGAAGCATCCAGATGCATCCGGCCAAGGAGACAAGATGATGTGCGTCTGCAGAGTTTTTGCGGCGAAACGACTGCATGCAATGACTGAGTCTACAGACTATACCCGCCGCTACGCTACGCTACCGATTTGAGAAATGCGAGCTCTCATCCCAACCCTTTCGACCTCATGGCGTATGGCGTTGCGCCGGATATGCCAGCAGGTACCTAGTCACCATATACCTAGCCTATATGACGCACGATTCTTTGCCTAGGTGCATATGCAGCAGCGCCGAGTGTGAGCGAATTAAGTCTGCCTGCCGATGATGCGGACCCCATCGCGAATAGGACGGTCAACGCAACGTTTTCGTCGTCGTTTGGCGCTGAGTCGCAAGGCAAGTCGGGGGAGAAGCAGGGAAAGCGCAGGGGCAAAAAGCCAGATCAAGCATGTCTCTCGTTTCTGTTATATCTCAACCTAATATCTTCCTAGATAAGAGATGGTTCAGCCTGTGACGCATACAGGACGGCGCTCAGGCTTCCTCTGCGGAGTGAGCCCCCAATTTCCCTGTTCATGAGCGCACGTTGACCTCATCAACCCGTTGCATATGGCGGTCAAGGCCAGAAGCCCTCTGCCTCGTACCCGCTCACTACATCCTTAGGGGCCTACTTCGTTGCAAAAGCAGTGCTAATGCGGAAATAGGCAGCGTGATCGGACCTAATGATCTTAGTGTTTTTGTTTTGCATGACCATTCTGCTTCTACACTATTACAAGACCCTTCCTCGTCCAAAAGAAGAAAAAAAAGAGAGGGAGAGAGGGTGGTGACGATGGTGCTTCATGGGGTGGGTGATCGAGTTGTGGCAAACATGGATAGACTCGGCTCGCGTCCCATGACTGGGATGAGATCAGACGACCGAGTATTTCTTCCAATGGGCAATGCCCGCCTGCTGCTGAGCGCCAATCAAGGACGATAGAAGACGGCCACCTTGGCCAATTCAGTGGCAACCATCGCTCCAGCCGTGAGGGTTTCGTGGCAAGCCACCCGGGCTACTCCAAGGCTAGCAATGGGCCACTGAACAAGAGCGACGATGAAGGGCTCACGAGGCAACAACAACCTCTCATCGATCGTGACAAGCGACGAAGTATCGTGAAAGTACACTCTACGAAACCAACAACAAGTTGGCTATCCTACCAAATGTGCTCTGTGGAAGCTGCCAGCCGCGAATAATCATCGTTTATTGCCACCTCCCACCCCTCTCGTCGTCGTCATGTGGGCAGGTCATTCGCTATCCACCCCTGACAAAACAGAGATCTTCACCACTTTCGTCGTCGCGGAGGGGCACCGGGAATCACGGATGACCACTCACGAGAGTCTAGAACTGCTTTCACGAGGCGATCTCCGCGAAAAATGGATATGGCATTCGGGTAGGCCTCGATAAAGGCCCGAACCGGCGCATGACCAGAATGGCCCAACGAATCGTTGGGTACTTTCTGAGCTTGGCGAAAATCCGGGGCTGCATGGAGGGAATAAACAACCGCGTGATGCTTCCACGGCCGCTAGGCGCGCCAGAGGCTATGTAATCAGCTCTCCCGACGATTAAAGGACAGACTCCGAGTTACTGGTTCAATAACGGCGGGAACCGGCTTGAGGTAGAGGCGCTGACTGTCTGGAGATGGTGTAGATCTTCGGGCTCGCTTAGGTTCGAACTATTTCTTTTTTTAACATATGTGATTACAAGGGTTAGAAGTTGTGAGGCAAAGACTCAGGTGGTGATCCGGGGGATATGAGTCGAGAATGGAGTAGAGATAAACAAGTAATTTGGTAGAATTTAGGATGTAGTAGTCGGCAGTAGTATGAGCCATGATATGACATCTACTAGAATTAAGTAACGGGGATAGTGGGTGAAGCACCTAGTCCTGATGTTGTTAGATTCTCGTTTAGCGGTTATTTAATGCCCCTGAAAAGAAGTAAATCAAGCATCCTCGGCTGTCTCGAACCCTACCCCATGTTCTTTGCCCATTCGATTGGATCTGTCACTTAATTACACGTACGATGCATACTCAAGAATAATAGTTAAATAGCGGGCAGCATGATCTGAGTTCGGTGGCATGGCTGACCGCTGCGAAGCCCGTGTGTATCTCGACGGAATATATCTCTCGCTTTATCGGCATTCGCGGCTCGCTTGCTACATCCTGTGGGATTCCCCTTCATAGGAGTTGGCAATACCAGCTGGACACGTTAGCCCTGAACGAGCAACCTTACACCAACAATAAACACGGTGGGTTTATGAACACTACTCTTTTAAGAGCTTTCTGGACTATGACACTCTATCCAAAGGATCGGAGTGTTTGTAACGAAGCCGTCATGGACTTATTTCCTTGCTTTCAAAGCTCGGAGGTGCTTTCACCCGAATACTCACAATAGCAACGGCGAGACACAAGTTTCATAATACGTTTTAACTGATACGTTTCCCTACCAAGCATCCCCATCCCCGTTCCAACCATCGTATTAGCTGCTAATAACTACCTACCAGAGCGCGCCCTAGATAGGGTGCTTCGTCAAGCGCACCAACGGCTAGCGGTAGCCATGGTGGAGAAGAATGTCGTATCTCTCACGAGATACTATTCGCTCGGACTATTAACATCCCCCAGGTGGATGATAATTGATTTCTGGCTTCGCTAAAGATGTATCGTTGCCACGGTCTCACTGTCATGGTCTCACTGCATTGGGCTGTCCAGCGACGGATTTCTGAACAGATATTAACCTCAATCTATCTGGTGTCTTTCTGCCCAATGGCTTAACTAGGTAGGAATTCCTTGAGCTATATGACGGCGGGCATGGTACGGGAATGCCGGCGGGATCCCGGAGGCGGCATGCCTGCCTCTCTTTCCTTTCGGCAAGGGCTTCTTAATGTCTAGTAAACGACGACTATCGATGGTCGCTCAACGCCTTAGTGCGAGGAAAGAGAGGCATTCGACAGTAAAATGGCCCCCTGGCAAGTGTGGTCTTTGGTTCGTTCGGCAAGGTGTGATATTTCACACCGACGTCTCACCAACACCCTTTTTCGATTAAACCGGTGAGATGCGTCCGGCGATCGAGATCCATTGCATGGGCCGAGATGTTTCACTGATACGCCCTGGGGACATATCATTCGCGTCATGCCATGCCATGCCATGCCGTGCCGTTGCGACTGCAGGGTGCGTCCATGCGCCGGGCTTTTCTCCGATGCTACACCCACCAGCCGCCATGGACGGTACTAGACTCTCGGGAACGTCGCCGGTCGATCGCCCATCGGCCATGCGGAGGGGTGCCAAGGAAATGGACGCCTGGTATAACGACACCTACATATCGCGCCCGGCTGCAAGATGGACCAGGATTCGGGTCGTATATGTTCGTCGCGGATGCAACCAGCGGGTTGCCAACCAAGGGTGCCTGGAGGTTGGATTATGCGACGTGACTTGCACCCTCCCTTCGCCCATGCGCCGACTAGCCACCTGCTGGGCTGGGTTGCGAAAAGCAGAGGCCGTTTTGCAGCCGGAGACAAACGTCGCTTTTGCGAGCGACGAGTCAATCAATAAGATGCGTCTACGTGTGCCGCAGCGTTGGCAGCGTATGAGCTCGAGCAGAGGGCATGAGCACACACAAATACGTATGCATTCTCTTCCTCGAGTTGATAACAGATTGGTTCGCATAAAGCAGCATTTCTACAGAGTGGACTAATAGGAATTTAGCATATTTTCACATATTCGCCGCGCGTGAGGGGTGACCTTCGTCAAGGGGGTACTTGTACTAAGCCCAAAGGAAAAAAAAAAGAAAAAAAACCGAAAAACGAGGACGAGAAGAAAAGAAAAAAAAGAAAAGAAAATAGAAGAAAAAAAGAAAAAGGGAAATGTCATCTCCGCGGCCACACGACTTCACGCTTCCAATGCCGATAGACTTAATATTGGCTAATAGTACTCAGCACTATTTAAACAACGGCTGGAGGCGTTGCATCCCAACGGTATAACAGGAGATCATGGCCGCTGGTTGCAATGGGATGCATGATAACTATCTTGCCTGGCACGATTCCCCAGAGGTGGAAGATGCCCGACTGTGGGCAGGGTATACTATGGGTGATTAGAGTTAAATGCTCAACTGCCTATAACTAACCCTACTTACTTACATGGTAGGTAAGTAACTTTACTCTCTATATTAGAGAGGCAGATCATGTGATTGGCATGGGAATAACTGCGTACAGTCTTTCTTCCCCTATTTTCTGGAATTACTGGTCTAAGTATAGGTGGGTGGATACTTACTACTTACTGGGCACTACGCTTCTTCGTGCAACGGATGAGTAAGGAAACCAATAGCGACGGAATCCCAGCCGGCTCGAGGTTTGTTCCGGGCTCCCGTCCAGACCAATAGCTCCAGCGCGTTCCCAGCCACCCTGGTGGATCCTCCAGATAAGCGTCGACTCGGATAAGTGTAGGCGGTCAGTGAGCTTCCTCGTCAATACGCCGGAGAGGGTTTAGCGTGTCCCGAATGGAGTTAATAACTCACTACAAAGGGGAGAACTCCACACTATCCCCCTTGCACGTATTCGGCACGCCGTCAAGGCCCACCAGGCTTCTGCCTAGGAAGGGTAAGTGCTGTGCACGCTAACTCATCAGGGGCTGGTGTTGCGCCGATAGACCCTCCTGCCGGGTTCCGAGCCTGGTCGCCCGTTCTCTTTCCCCTCTTTTTGGGACGCGGTCAGGCCAGGCCGCCTTTCCTCTTCCACGTGCGAGTCGAGCTGCTCGCTTGCTCGATTGCTTGCTTGCTTGCCTCCAGCTGCTCGCTCGATTGCCTACTGCCAGCTTGCGAAGGTGAGGTGAGGCCAAGTGATCGTCTTTAAACCGACCTTTGGAGACAGCTTTCGGGCGAATAACAAACGGCCTCGACTCCAGCGAGACGGAATGAGGCTGAGGAATGATCGTCTTGTTCCGCCCACGTCTCCAATAAACTCGCTCGTGCGTTTGTGCTTGTTTATTTGTTGTTGCTGCTGTTGTTGTTGTTGTTGTTTGGCCTCGTCTTTGTCATCTTTGTCATCTCACGCACACATTGCCCCTTCGCTCATCGCCCATCACCTCGTTGCTTATCACCCACCCATCACCTCCCCATCACCTCCCCATCACCTACCCATCACTTCATCAAGGGCCCATCATCCACTACCAACTCCGCCACCACCATCACCACTAACTACCTAACTACCACCGCTGTATCCCTACGCTAACTATCTAACTACCAGACCAGCAGCACACTCCCAATACGCAACACACTGTACTGTAGCTAGTTATCATCTGCATGTCACTTTAGTGTTTTGGACCCTGACATTACTTACATACTACCTACCAACGTACTTACTTCGTACATACACTACACTATTTACATACTGCCTCCCTTAACCCCCCTCCTCCCTCATTTCATTACCTTGCCAACGCCGCACGCCAACTCCTTTTCCGTCCTCCACACAACCCCCCTCTCCCTCCAAAACAGCGGTCGGTCGCTCTGTCGCGTGGTCGGCTGGTCGGTTGGTCGGTCAATTCCCAGCAACCCAGCTTTGTCAACCTTGCAAACTTCCCTTGCCCGGTAAACCCATCAACCCCGAAAGAGAATCGTGGATCCGCGGCCCCCTCTTCTCGCCGCCTTCTAGACCTTCAATCACCGCCCCTCTCCTCTCACTTTCGTTAGTCGGCAGCTCAGACTATCTATCCTCCTTCATCCCCAATCGTCTTAGTAGCGTAGGTCAACGTACTATGTAGGTATGCCTCCTTTTCTAATCCATGACTCGGTCCACTTTTATTCTTTCTGTGAAGGACAAAGATAAGATACCTAGTTATCCGTCCAGCCTACTTAAGGTATTGGCTCTGCCTTGATGAGTGTGTCTGCGTGATCATCGCGTCAGCCACCATTGAAACGCAATCGATTAGCCAAGCAACAACGGGCGTTTCCTTAATCCACCACCCTCAATCATGAATTCCATCTACGCCTAGTTCCCTTGCCCGAGGAGCAAATTATGTGCTTTGTTGGCTTTCTTAGAGCATCATCGGTAGACCGCTGACGCTCGCAAACGATATAGTTTCGAGGCTTTGACCCTCAGCTTACCGCTCACGCACGCCCACATTCCAAAGGAGTATTGACTGTTGCGCTCACCGTGCCTCTCGACTTACGTTTCGTCTATTCAATGTATGCAGTCCGGTGATTCCGCCGTGCGCTTGTCGCGAAGCTACAGAAGCTCCTTGTCGCGTGCGTTGCTCGCGTAGCTCGTGTAGCTCGTGTAGAGCAGAACCCGTATATACCACCAGGATCGGCGCTTGGGCAGTTGGTTCTCTCTGCACCTCATTGCTGGGATGGCATCATTACAGCAGTCCATGGCTAAACTTGGGTCGCATGGCACCAAATACAAGGACAGCAAATCGAAGACTAGACCGGCGGTGAAGCCAATCCTGAAGAAATGGTCGCAATCGGAAAGGGATAAGAGGAGCTTGGACCTCGACCGAGGGTGGGATGAACAGGATGGGCAGTATCAGAGTTCGCAAGGCTGGGGCAGGTCCTCATCACTGTCCTTTGGTGACCAAGTCGTGGCCAGCACCGATGCTGCCACTGTCATGACCGGAGGAGGGGTGTCAGGGACAGTAGGCGCTGGGATGGGGGTACTTCCAAGTACCACAGCTACACGGCGGTACAACCACTCGAGATCGATCAGCGGCACAAGTCATGCCTCTGGCACGACGTCAAACAGCAGTAACGGAGTCCCTACCCCTCGCCAGGCCGGCGCAACCTTTGTGCACCCGTTCCAGCAGATGCCTCGCACATCTACCCCGCCGATGCTATCGTACGCAAACTCCCTGGCCTCCATAGCTGATACGCGTGACTACTCGCCCACCACAATTACCGAAGACGAAGATGACGAGGACGGGATTGCTAGTAGTGTAGAACCTTCAACAAACCAACAACACTACAACATCGGTAGCCACGGCGCTAACAGCGTTTATGCTCACCACCCAACTTTTCACACGAACCTTGTGAATACGTCAAATTCAGTCTCCCAACCCACGTTGGTGTCACAATTCACTTCGCCCCCTAGCCAGCGCACATCCTCCACAGATATCTCTGATAACTCACCAAAACTACCACCTCATCCTGCACTTCGAGTCAACACCTCGCGTGTTTCCTCCAGCATTCCCACACATTCTCGCTTGGCCAATGTGCCCAGCCGATCGGATCTTGGCCTTGACCACCTAGTGGATCCGCCTGCATTATCTAATCTGCCACCGACTACGATCACATCTCCGTCCAGTTCAACAGGCCCCATGTCTCCCTTGCGCACATCTCTCGATGGCGCCTTTCCGCGGTTGCGCGGTAAGTCGGATCCTGATGCGGTTATTCATCCCGATCCTGTTATCGCAGCGCGTCGAAAGTTCGAGATGAAGGAGCGGGCCAAGGATGAGAAGTATGCACGAGAACAGATCAAGCGCCGTCAGCGCGCTGACGATAAGCGTGCACGTGAGCAGGAGAGGCAGCAGGCAGCGCAATACAAAGAGCAGCTTGCGGCAAGGGCACGGGAAGAGACCGCCGAGCTGGAGGAGGCACTCCAGCGTGGAAAGCACAACAGAAAAATCAGCCTGGCAAGCAGTAGCCGTCCCAGCCTGACCATGGCCCGACCAAGCCTATCTCTCGGACGTCCGAGCATATCTCGCAAGAATACTGCAAATCAAATGAGCGAACCCGAGAAATTCTCGAGCAGTAGCTACAATGATACAAACCCCAAGAGTCCACCTGCACACAGTAGAGACTCAGAGACCGCCCATTCTGTTCAATTCACCGCCCCTAAGCGGAAGAGCACAGCAAGGAAGAAAACACAAAGCGCCTGGACAACTTTTCTACTGTGGCTGAGAACAAAGCTATTACGGCTACGCAAGCATTGAGTTCCTTTGGCCGACTCTTAACAGTCCTCAGGGTCGGCTACAGTGAGGACCTTCTATCTTCCACACGCATCTACAGAATGATGCGAATACCCCGCTACCTACAAGCGCGGCACAATGCTCTGCATTTCGTACCATGCAAAAGACGTTTACGACGCAATCATGAATTTACCGGACATGGCGTTTAGCGCAACACTGGACATGGGATTTCATCTGATATTTTGGAGTCTTGTGGCCTCATGTGGCCTCATCCTCGTTGCACACAATGTTTAGAATACAACATCGAGAGGATGAGGTGAGCCTTCTGATTATTTGACTGGCCAATTGATTTTCTGAAGGGAACTAAGGTCTGGGCGTAGATTCACGGACCTTAGATGCGGAACGCAAGGGTTAGTGGACAGACCACCTCATTGGCCATGTTTAGGAATCACCATTCCATAGCGAGCAGCCATGAGGTGGCCCTGCTTAGAGTACCTATCTAGGTGTATCAAGCAGATACCCAGGCAGGTACATAGGTACAGACAGCCGAATACCACCACCAAAGCAAGTAATTCGTTCTCCATCGCGTAAACACCGTGAACCATTGTCATTTTTAATCGACTTTGGAGCTGGGGCCCTATCATGACCTTGGATTGCTCAATAAGAGTTAGAATGCACTAGTAGCACGCTGCCTGGATGACTTATATTCCACCTTGACATAAAGTAAAAGAGCCAGGTTTATACAGACTAAGTTTTCACGACTGTAAGCGTGAGAAGGTACAGAGGATCAATGGGGACGGTTATTGACAGTAGGCACTACACTACCTACATATATCTCAGCACTTCTTTTGGGCAAGTAGAGGGTTTATAAGAAGTGGAAGGTAAGGATGGTATGTATTTATGTACCTACCCGGATAAGACAAACTGTCATTAGGCACTGGTATCTAGTGCATGCTTGTGCATGTAAGTTATCATGATTCTTCAATTTAATTCCATACTCTCGTAGTTGAGTGAGTTTTTAATAAATACTTACCTGTGTCGATCTTATTGGGTCAAGATGATGATGCGCTGCGGCAACTAACCGTATTAGGGTATAGCCACTATGTACTTTCCTTCTTGGTTGTTACTTTGATGTCCAGGGATGATCTACAACCTCACCTGGGTGGGTAGGTAGGTAGGTACCTCACGAGGTGATATATCTCTACCTACATACTTGGGTGCATGATGATTAAGGTTAAACTCACTGGGTTGTAAGTGCCTAGAAACCCAATACAAGTACATTGAATGTTGTGCATCCCGGCTTTAGTGTAATAAAGCTGATCGATCAAGATATGTAGAATTGGCACTCAATTATATTGCGCAATAATTCATACCTACAAATAACCAACTACACACTACTTGGGTAGCTTATACGGGAGGTACGGATATTAATGGCCCTCTGGGCTTTGCTGGGCTTCACTGGGCAGCGTGGCTGTGCAACCAACTGCCTGGGTATGTCGTAGAAGCGACGGCTGCGTATAGCGATACAGCCAATGGCATGCCAGCATTACCCCCAGAGCCCCTATTATGTAACTGCCTTGTGGGCTTGCTGTTGCCGCATTTCATAACGAATTGTAATTCCAGGATCCGCGCAATCTCCACTCTGGCGCCCACTAAAGAAGCGTGAGAAGCGTAAGAAGCGTACCTCGTATCCGACTGGGAGGCCGTCTCCTTTTGTACACTCCCTTACACTTGTTACAACTGTTCAGTTTCTCTAGTTATCTCCCAAGCGTCCTTGGAAGCCTCGTTCACCTGAGTCGCTCATTCAATTAGACTTGGCTTGCATCTGGATCGACCTGCCGACCTGCCGACCGACCGACCGACTGGCCGACCGACTGACCGACTGCCTAGCCAACTTGATTTCTTCGCATTTCTCGCATTCCTTGCATTCCTTTGCTCGGTCGCCACTCTCCTTGACGCAACCGCCGACCCACGTCAATCACACAATAAAGAACAACAACACGGCGCATCTCAACAACAGCATACAATACGGTAGAGCGCGCCCGCATCATCTCCTGAGATCACATTCGGCCCTTGGTGCGCCCTTACCAATCAGTTCACCGTGCCCAACGTGACCGATTCAATTTGACGACCGATAGACTGTCCGGCTTCATTGAAACCATCTGTTCACATCCCTTGCCATACGTCCTTCGCGCCTGCCGATGATATCCTCGTCTGCATAAGGCGTCCTTGATCCTATTTGCGCTTTCCTGATCGAGAGTGCTCGGTTGATTGCCGGATAAAGCTATTGTTTAATACGGGAGCATCGACCTACCAACATCATGGTGAGGTTACCTACCACGCTGCTGGCCGCGTGTGGTCTTCTCGCCGGGAAAGCCTTCGGAGCTCTCGAGGTTGACCTCGACGATCCAGGTCTGTGTCCATCCCCCGGCCCCTCCCGTTCCCTTTGCCTGGCTTTGCGCTCGTATACTCTGCTGTCATCCAAACTGTCTGACTAGTTTCGATTGTTTAGTGTCCATCAAGGCGGCCGCCGCTCTTGTTGCTGAAGACCTCCTCACTTTCTATCACGGCGATGAGCCTGGCTGGGTCCCGGGAATTCTACCCGGCCCTCCCCCAGATGGAGATTATTACTGGTGGCAGGGTGGTGCTATGTGGGGTGCCCTGCTGGATTACCGACACGTGATGGGCGACAAGAAGTACGACGACATTATATCCCAAGCCTTGCTATTCCAGGTTGGCCCTAATGAGGATTATATGCCGCCCAACTGGACCGCCTCGATGGGCAACGACGACCAGGCCTTCTGGGCCTACGCCGCCCTTCTAGCTGCCGAAACCGGATTTACTGACCCTCCAGAGGACCAGCCCCAATGGCTGTCGCTAGCCCAGGCCGTCTTCAATGAGCAGACTCATATAGACAGGCGCGTCGAGGGTGGAAACTGCGACTGGGGCCTACGATGGCAGGTATACAGAACCAACAATGGTTTTGATTACATCAATAGTATGCAACTTGGCCTACTCCCCATCATTGGACTCTGAAACTGACTGAGAGCCGACTAGCCGTTGCCAATAGTTGCTACTTCAACATAGGCGCACGACTGGCTCGTTATACCGGCAATGACACTTACGGTGCGCTGGCCGAGAAGACTTGGGATTTGATAGAGCGACTGGGCTATGTCAGCGACAAATATGATGTCTATGATGGCGCCCATTTGCCAGATTGCACGGAAATCAACAAGGCCCAGTTCTCTTACAACGCTGCTATGTTGTTGCAGGGTTGCGCATTTATGTTCAACGTGGTACGTCATACTATATTATTACCCCCTCCATACGCCGCAATGTGAAGATGGAACCGCCGCACTGGTACCCCGGTACCGCAGCCCATGAGCCCCACAAAGGCTATGGAGATGCTTTCCGGACGTTATCGTATATCCTCATAACAGACTATACACTAACCTTATCTCCCTACCAGACCAATGGCAACGAGACGTGGAAGGGTCGTCTAGACGGCATGGCCGATGGCATACTTCGTGTCTTCTTTGCTCAGGATGGGGTTGCATACGAGCCCTCTTGTGAACCACCGCCGGGGTCCTGCAATGCGGACATGGAGTCCTACAGAGGTTATCTCCACCGATGGATGGCCAACTCGATCCAACTCGCACCGCATCTTTATGAGACATTCATGCCCACTCTCAAGAAGTCGGCGGCCGCAGGTGTCAAACAATGCACAGGTGGTGCCAACGGACGCATATGCGGCTTTCATTGGACAACCGGTCAATATGACGGTTTAACAAGTGCCAGTTTGCAGATGAATGTCTTGGGGGCATTAACAGCCCTGATTATGCCCGACGTTGCGCCTCCGTTAACCAATAACACGGGTGGCACATCTAAGGGTAATCCAGATGCTGGCCAAAGCAAGACAGAATTACCGACCTATGCCCCCATCACGACCGGCGATAAGGCAGGCGCGAGCATCCTCACTATTCTAATCGTCACTGGTGCTCTATCAGCTTTTGCATGGATGAGTTTAGATTAAGCTACTAGGCAGCTAACAGGACGGCCCAGCCGAGTCAATTACATAATTTTACCTTACTTTTGTGGATGTCTCGGGAAAGCGAATTTTACCACTTTAGAGCTTGCACAAGTGGATTGGTCCCTTCTCCTGGATTATTAGCAAAACTGAGAATCCGGAGACGGAAGGGAAGCCGATACCGTGGCGCACGTGCATATTTGAATTCACATCTACAGCTGGCCACACCAGGCATAGGGAAACGAAGGGGCATATGGCGTTCATGATGACATAGGCGTGCCTTTACGCACTACGGTTTTCTTACCCACCGATATAGCAAATATTATGGGCGGCTGGATAAGCAGTGAATGCGCACGCCAATTCGAGCATGCAGGGAACATGTGGGCGAGCTTTTTAGGGTCCGGTAGTTTTCATCTTTTCCCTAACCACGTCAATGCAGCATGTAATTTTCTCCATTCCGCAAATTTCAGATCGTGTTTTCGTGTTGCAGAGATGTGTTATACTTGTGCTGCACCTAGGAGGGAAAAGTAGGCATTCCATCGCATCCGCACGCTACTCGCATAAACTGGCGTTCAATGAGATTTTTTCTGAACGTACTTAGTCGATCCTGAACTCAGGTACTTAATAGCTTAGTAGTCACATATACAGGTTTCGTCATAGATCGCTGCTAGCTGTTTTAGTATTTCCAAACATCAATAGAGCTGTCTTCGCTGCACCCCTACGTTATAAACTAATACGGAGATGCAATCCTGATGGCTTTAATATGTTCTTCTATAGATGTGCCGGCCTATAGTTGAGTGTTCAAGAGACCCCCGACCGACGGGTAGGGATTTTTATTATTATTATTTTTTTTTTTAAAAAAAAAGGGGGGGGGCGCCTCGGAGCAGGATCGGGCCAGGCGGGGAGATATCTAGGTAGAGAGCTGGGCGGATGATAGATGCGGCCTCTTCACCGGTATCTGGTGGTGGGTGTTACTAGCGCTTTCTTTTCTGTTCTCTCCCCCTTTCTCTCATCTGCATTTCATGCTGCCCCGATGCTCTGCGTTGTCTCTTGGTTGTATTTCACACACAAGAGAATATGCCCGACCAGTTTTTTTTTTTTAACCCTATCTGAGTCTGAAACGCCAACAAGTACAAAAAACGAGGCAGGGACCAGCATGCGCGCCGGCCTTGGGGGCCGAAGATATCTTACGCGCAGTGAAGCGACGCGGTTCCTTTGGGGGTTTCGTTTCTCCGGGGCGGATAATGTAGCGTCGCGAGTCGTAGTTTTCATTAGATGGGCCATCTCTCTGCCTGAATGATAGATTCTCAACCTTCCCACATGACCCGGGTCTTACCAGTTTCGCCCGAACGGCCCCGATGCCATCCCGGATCCCATGTGCCGTGGGGGCTCTCGGCCGCACATATGCTAGTTGTCCCTGCCAGCGAGCGGGAGTGTAAGTGTCATAAATGGTTTAAAGGGGAGGGGGACGCTTCGGCGTCTCTCTATAAATGCAACCACGTGGAGGATGGCGAAAAAAAAAAAACGAGGAATACTGACATGACTCGGAAGGGAGTGGAAAACACTCAGTCGTATTCTGGAAGAGATTGATGAATGGCCAATTCTCCCCCCAAGGCAGAATCGGCTCGGAATACGCTAATGCGACACACTATTTCGGGTGCGAATTTGTCGCGTAATGCCAGCGAAACACCAGCTGGATCTT